>CM042671.1:10322747-10940473 GCA_023638005.1 Forsythia suspensa
CTTTTTGAACTGTTGCACGATTTGGCTCTACACCACTTCATTCTCAACACTTCATCAACAATAAATAGGACTCTAGGGACGTCCTATTCAGTACAGAATTGATATACAAACACATTCAAATCATATTTTCATCATTTGAACCAAAATTCTTGCATTTGTTGCATAAATTCTGATTTTTCCATTTCATATTCATCTTTTGGAGTATAAACCCATTTTCTTGTTCGTTATGCTTGTGTTTTGAAGTGCTGCAAACACAAGTGAAGGTCGTTGTATCTTGGGAGTTGATTGCCATAAACCGTAAGCACCGTTGCAGGACAAAATCGACTTAAGGACAAAGTGTTCAACACTTGCCTCGATTTTATATTTCATTTTTTTCATTTTTTTTATTTCTGCACTTTTTTGAAGTCACTTTACACGAAATTCCACAAAAAAAAAACGAAAATAGAAGTTTAATGACTTAATTGAACTAAATTGAAGTTCTATATTTCAGTTGAGATATATTAAAGTTTGATAACCCAATTGATGTGGAGAGACTCATTACTGGGGACGAGAGTCTGTCAACATCTGTGGAAAAAATATATAATTATCAATTAAAACTCTAAAAATTAATTGATTTGTGTGATAGAAAACAAAAGGGAGCATAGTGATGTGTTGATGAGGAAAGAAAGAAAATCTTAAGCAAATTAAAAATGTTGTTATAAACTAGAGAGAATAATAGAAGATAATTAAGAAAAAAATTGTATCTTTTATTATAATGATGGAGTAGTATATATAGGATTCTTAAGACTTGTAGGTTAAGTAAAATATATCAAAATATGATCATCAATATTGTTTTCTATAATTTTTCAACACTCTCATCTTGATGACCATTAGTATAATAAATGTCTCGTTAAAAATATTATTAATTAGTAAAAACTCAACGGAGGACAAAAATATCAAACGAAGGAAAAAAATAATTATAAAAAATTTAGAGTAATCAATTATTGTCTTATTAAAACCTTGTTAGAAAAATTCAATAGGACAAAACTCGAATGAAGTAAAAAAAAAAAAAAAAGTGCAGCTACTCTCTTAATTTCATTCAATGAAAACTCTTGTATCGAGTTATCCATATCTTGTGCATTAATGTCTTCAATGTCACCATATTTTTAAAACTTGTATAAAATATTTTTGATCAAATGTGCTCCATGTTATAACCTCCAAACAATATCATCTTCATACCATATCTCTGGTTGACTTAGTCAGCATGATGGTGTGATACAATTATATTAAAAAAATAGATCTTATTGTTGTTCCATTCAGATGTCTCGTATACAATTTGTAACACACGAAAGTATAACCATATCGTTATGTTGATGGTAAATATATTGTATGTTATGGACATCTATAATTATAACATTTATAACAATTCACATGGATATCTTTTACGTAAAGAATATATCTCGTTAAAACATTACTAGAAAAAACCCAGTGAGAAAAATCATAATGAAATAAAAAGAGTACATAATTATTTTAATACATCATGAAATTTGCCTCATTAAAAATATTACTAGGAAAATCCAATGGGACAAAACATCGGTCAAGGAAAAAAGAACACAGTGCATAATTACTCCCCTCATGATAATATTATTTGAGATATGTACATTGATCAACTATGTTTTCCAAAAACTTAAACTAAATACTTCAGTCATCTTAACTCATCCATGGATTTATACATATAGTATTATTAGTCATGTCATATATAAGTCTTTGTAAAAGTTGTTATGTTGAAAGTCTTATATATTATATCTTACAATTTTATTTTTTTATTTTATTTTCCCATAAGTATACACCTTTAGGTATTCGAACTGCATGTCTGAAAATTTCAGATTTTTCTAGCAAGTTCAATTTACTTGGATTGCATCTTTTATTTGGCCAATTAATTATTTAAAGATTTTCTTCAATATCATCATTGCCTTTTATAAAATGTAGCGCTGCATTATGTACAAAAGTGTTGTTAACAACATTTTATTTTTGATATTATTTCTTTTTCATAACAACATAACTTATTGAGATCTCTTCATTTTCAATATTTCAGATACTTGAACCTTTTATGAGATTTTACAACTAGTTATGTATATATACTCTCTAAAAGTATACGCCTCCTCAACGGAACCATCTTTACAATTGACTCTATTTTTAATTTGAGAATTTTTGTTTTGAAATCAAATGTCACCACGCTTCAGATGTTCCATTAATTTATCAGATATAATATTAATGGATTATCTTTCTAGCTAGTATATGGGACTTAGTTTAATCTCTTTGGTCAATAAATGCATCAGTCAATTATATAACTTACAAATAAATTATTTGTAGAACTTTTGATTCATATTATCTTGTGCGAAGATTTAGAAGATATAATATGCTACATTTTCATATACGCTTTCCAACTACTTAATTTGTCTCCCAAACGTTGAGAAAATTGTCTTATAAAAATGACAGTCGGCAAACCGTATTATAAAATATCTAACTTTAGGATTTAAGTTATTTTATAAGGGTTCAAGCTAAACATGTGTTAACCCTGAAATCTGTAGTATCCACGTGTCAACAGATCTTCAATCAATCATCCGTCAAAACATATTTTACCTGCACACTTAAACAATCGTTGGTACCAAGATAAAAAAAAAAGAGGTCAGCGATCATTGGTGCTTCGACGATCAAGTCAACTGCCAGTACAAAGTATATGGAAAAATATATGGGTGTGGAAGAAACAAGCAGGCAAACATTTAAACAGAGTTTAGGGTTGAGAATAATGCGTACCTTAGAATGACGTGAGATCTTATATTTATAAGGAAATAGTTTTAATTGATTTAGGGAAGCAATCAATTAGATACCTGGTGGGATCCTTCTTCTTTATGGAATAAGGCATAATCAAATGTAAACGCGATCTTTTAGATTTTAGTCTTAATCTGTGTTGATTTATAATAATGCGTTACTAATTATGAAGAGATTGAAATGGAGTTTCTTTTGTAGGATTCTATATATCATTCAAAAACGATATTTCTCGAATTATCTCTTCGATTGCCTAAAATATCAAATTGATTGGAGGATTTCGTGGGGGTGCAATGGCCATTGACGAAGAACCCAGGTTTGTCAGGAGGGTTGAAGCCTTTCTTGGACTTCATTTGACTAGGTATTAGAATACGAGGGCTTTTATCGTAATTTAGAATTTTGAATGTCATGTCGCTGGGGCCTCCCTTTCTTGATGTGGAGGCCTCGTCAAATTAGAGCGGTAACAACATGTATTCTTAATATTCTTTAATGTCCATCTTAGTGTACAATGGTAGATAGATTGTACATATAATCACTACCAAAAATAATTAAATAGATAATATTATGCTCTAATCATAAGCTAACTATAGAATGGATAACTTTGATGTTGACATGATGCGTATAAGTGTTGCTGCATATAAAATAACATTCCCTAGAAAAAAAAAAGTAGGAAGCATTTTATTTTCAATAATAATAGTTTAGAAATCAATTGGAGACGTTTAAAAAATAATAGTGCTAAACCATTTATCATTATCTCAACTATCATTTATTAAAAGTTTGAGATTTAGGCTCACTAGCATTAACAAGAAACATGTCCTGGTTGTATAATATGAATATTATGATTATAATTTAAAATTTGAGCAATTAATCTCGCAAATTTCAAGTTGTGAAGATATAATAACACCATGCAATCATCCAGTAGATATATCTATTCTATACAAATAATATATAGATGATTAACATAGCCCATGAAGGGGCTTTATACATCTCTTTAAATAATTTCCAAAAATATAGAGAATCCATTTTCAATTTTAGCCGGTGAATGTCTACTGATATATTTAATATGAGAACAAGCATTACGTGAAAAATTCATTATATTGAAAAATCTTCTGGTTCTCAATAGATATTATCATTGATAATTCGCACCATATTAATTCGGAATGATCTAATTGGTAATGCTAATCAATAAAATTTTAAGTTATTGAACATCTGGTTCAATACAATATATCAAGTCTGTATTTTTTCTAAGACAAACAATTCAACAATTAAATCTTTGACTTGATTGTTGACAAGTAAATTGATTTAATAAACTAGATCAAATAAAAAAAAAAGATAGGATACCCTACAAATAAAGTTCATTACCTGACAAAAATGGCGAATTGAATTTAATTATATAAAATTACTGTATAAATCATATAATCCACTTATAAGATTAAGTGATATATTATTCGAGAGCTATCATATCTGAAATATTGAAACGTTGAAGTTATACTTATTTGAAAGTATCAATACTCTAATATTACACAACATTAATAGTTTGAAAAAATAAAATTGTGCTTTTTCAGAGCAACAACAACACAATTTTTTGAAGTTATACTTATTTGAAAGTATCAATACTCTAATATTACGAACCAAACAACATTAATAGTTTGAAAAATAAAATTGTAAAACTAATAAAAAGATAGTTTTGCCATAAAGAAGCAACTAATAAACAATATTTGGAATTTTCTATTCAAATATCCGTATATAGGAAGCTAAGCATTAGCCATATAAGACGTTTAATTAGGCCCTTGAGTAGTCATGAAGCTAAAGCTATCCGAGAGAGAAAATAATATATAGTAATCACTTACCCGATATGTACAAATTTATGCTTATTCAAAAGCAATCATATAATATTCATTTAATTAAGTTTTAAGCGGTTTGGTTCGCTTTTTTTCCTCAAACCGAAACCGAACCAAACCGACTATATTTTTAAAACGCAAACCGAACCAAACGAGGTGTGAAAAACGAACAAATATTCTTCTAGAATATATTTTACAATATTTTGTGTTCTTTGTGGAACAACAATATTATTTTCTTTTAGAATATTAATATTCATGACATTATACTTTTTTAGGAGTATTAATACATTATTTTTATAAAATATTAATATACAAATAGTTAATTTTCTTGAGGATGAATTTAATATTTTCTAAAACATTAACATGTATAAACTCTATACTTCTACGGAACAATAAAATAATATTATTATAAATTATTAGATCTTATAAAATTATGCTATTCGAGAGCAATTAATATTTTACTGAAATATTAATATAATGTTGTGCTAATTCAGGAGTAACAACATATTAATATTTATGAATATTAAATCATATACTGATTTACTCATCATGAGTTTTAAAAAAAATGGATATTAGATATTATACAATTATGCTTTTCGGAAGCAAGTAACATAGAATATTAATATTTGTAAAATTGTGTTTTTTCAAAACAATTATTAAATATTCATAATATTGATTCTTAGTAACGATACAATTTTCTTCATTAATATCAATAAAAAAAAAATTATACTTCTTCAAGAGTAATAACTCAATATTATTTTGGAATATTAAATTTGTAATGTGGCGTTATTTAGAGACAAGTAACATTCTTCTATACTATTAATATAATGTTGTGCTCTTTGGGAGTATTAACATATTTATCAAACTTAGACATGTAAATCTTCAAAACCAACATAGTATTCTTCTAAAATATTGATTTGTATAAAATTTTGATTTCTTCAAGATCATAACAAAAAAAAAATATTCTACTTGAATATTTATTCAGTTGTGTTATGATTTTTTAAGAACATCAACACAATTTTTTTTAATACTATTTATATAAAGTTTTACTCATTGGAGAGCATTTAATTTATTAAAACAAAAGATTTATGAGTTAAAAACTTTACAAATCAAATAAATCCAATATTATAAAATATAATCAAAAAAATTGTAAGAAAAAAATTTATTTGGAATAGAAGATAGTCAATCGGTGAAAGTGTTACTTGAATTCGATATATTTAGATAACTTTAAGTAATCCCAAATTCATCAAAAATACAATTTTGACAAATCATATTCTTCTCCAAAAATTTGCTACTTTTCATGTAGTGATTTCTCATGAGTGAACCATTGAATCTTAATCTTAATCGTTAGATTTGAAAAATAACGAGTTTTGAACTTGTTATCCAAATTTAACAAAGATCGGACAGTAACTAATGAGAAATCAACGTCTGATCATAACTGCGCAGGCTGTCCAAATTCTACTAATTTTCTAAACTATGATTTTCTCTATATTTTGGATGAGCTTCTTCGTGCCAATAACGTGTTATTAATTAGAGAGAATAATAAATGGACCCATATATATATAGTTCCAAAGACTTGTAGAATATTTATATTTAAATATAGTTATTAACACTATTTTTCATAATTATACGACATATGTTGACTTTTTCAAACTATTCTATTAGTTTTGAAGAGTGGCATTCATTTTTTACTAACGGAAATCATTTAAAGTGGAGCTAACTGAAAATTTAATTAAAAAGAAAAAAGAAAAATGCTAAACGTTATTATCAACCCCTTGTTAGTGTTATTCATATCAAATTTCTTTTAAAGTCATGGTCCCATGAGCATGAAAACTTGAAGAGACCGTTCATATTTGAGCTGGATAAGTAGACAATTCAATTGTCCCATTCGAAAGCCCAAAGTATCAACATTTGGAAAACCCAATTAATAGAGAAAAATTTCGGTTAGGTTCTACAAAACATATAGTCCTATGGTTAGGAATCCAATTTCGGATCCATTTGTATTTTTTGAAAAGGTTATAAATCTAATTAAAAATTTTCTAAATAAAAATAAAGGTACATTTGTTTTTTTTTTTTTATTAAATAAGAACTAATTAAGCACAAAAACACATAGATAAAAAACTGTTGCGCCGAAAAACAAAGGTTATGAACCATTTAAACAATAAGGGCAAATGTTAAGAACCATTTACGCCAATTTCCCCAATTTTACTTTTTCTATTTTTTTATTTTTTCAAGCCACCCACTCAAATGATGACATGTGTCCTTGTCTAAAATTTAACTTACTTTTTTATCTTACTTTTTTTCAAATTTAATTTTTAATCATTATTTTAGTCTTATTAATTTTTCTATATTTAGACATCAAGTTCACACTAAAGATTTTCAGTTGAACACTTAAATTACTTTTGAAGTTCTAAACTTAATATTCAATAAATCAATAATTTTAAATATTAATAAAATTCTTCAATGTCAAATTTAATAATTCAATACTCAACTTTTTTTTTAAGCTCAAAGAAAATTCATTAATGTAATACAAAATAATAAAACAACAAGGGATAATTGCATGAAAGGTCCCCTCGAACCTTACAAAATCATTGGGGATATGCTCCTAACCTAAAAAAATAGCACCAGACATCCCCAACGTTTGAAAAACTTGGCATGCTATGTCCTTTATAACAAAATTACCATTTCCTTTAAATAAACAAAAAACAAGAAAAAAAGAAAAAAATAATTAAAAAATAACCAAATGTACCCCAAAAAATAAAAAGTAACAAATAAGTCATCTTCTTTATGAAATCACAATTGTCTGATTTTCTTACTTTTCCACTATCAAACATCCGGACTAACCTACATATACATACATTTACATTTAAAGAGAGAAAGAGAGAAAGAAGACAAAAGAGTTGGGTACAGAGTAAATCTTCATTTTGCTTTATAATTGTCTGCTTTTGCTTTTTCACTGTCCACCTTCTCCACCACCACTCCATAACCATTACTCTTATCTGAATAAAATTCTCAGATAGCCACACCGTCGCGTTTAGTATTACTTTTTCTCATCGAAATTATTTCATCCGAGATCTCTGTATATTTACAAATCAAGCTCTCAGTTTAAGCTTCTGTTTTAGCTCATTGGTGTAAAAATGAGAAGTATGACGTCAGATGAGGGGTCTAATCAGTAGAGCGAAGAGAGATGCGGAAGCTACATTCCGAGTGCCAACATCAACGAGTCGGAGATTTCCAGTAGTGGCTCATCGTGTCGGTGGTACAAGGCAAAGAAAAATAGAAGTGCGTCAAGTTCTAGGCCCTCGTCGCCGATCTCAGTCATTGCTAGCTCGAGGGTTCCGGGGCCGGTTTTGCCGCCAATCATGTTCCCAGTGATTGGCGGGAAGGATGTGGTAGTCTGGGATGAGAAGCCGCAGAAATGCGCTGCCGATTTGTTGGGTTTATATTTGGTTTGATATATGATATGAGTATTTTCCAGGCTAGGAAAATCAGTTGGAAGATATTGTAGAATTGAATGAATAAAAACAATAAATTGTGAATTGTGATTTCATAAAGAAGATGGCTTATTTCTTACTTTTTATTTTTTGGGGTACATTTTTTACTTTTTATTTTTTGGGGTACATTTAGTTAGTTTTTAATCATTTTTTTTCATGTTTTTTGTTTATTTAAAGGAAAGAGAAATTTCGTCATAAAGGATCTACTATGCCAAAATTTTCAAACGTTGAGATGTCTGGTGTTATTTTTTATATTAGAGGCATATCCCCAACAATTTTGAAAAATTGGAGACCTTTCATGCAATTATTCCAAACAACAAATGCTTGAGCATAAAAGCATAACCTCGTTATGAGAAAATGGAATATGTCACGATGTAATTGAGTTGGCTCGAGTATTTGTAACCATATGTAAAAATGTGTAAATTTCAAAATTTTGTGGGCATTGTTAAAATACAGGACCTTAGGCGTACATATTCTTATTAAAGACTATATCGTGACATATTCCATTTTATCGTAATGGAGTTATGCTTCTATACTCAAGCATTTGTTGTTTTACTGTTTTGTATTAATACTAATAAATTTTTCTCGAAGTTTTAAAAAAAAGTGTAATGAATATTTAATTATTAAATTTGACATTGAAGAGTTTTTTTTAATATATTAAAATAATTAATTTATTGAATATTAAGATTAGAATTTAGATGTTCAATTAGAAATCCTTAGTGGGAACTTGATGCTCAAATAACCTTCAAATAAAAAACAAAACTAAGAGTGTATTTGATTTTAAATGATTTTGATTAAAATGGATTTTTTAAAAGTTGATAAAATTTGATTGAATATGTGGTTGAAAAGTTGTAAAAAGTTGTTAATCACATGAAATGAGTAGTTAAAATTAATTGTTAACTTTGACTTCAGCTTTTTAGTAAAATCAGAATTGATTTCAAACACACCATAAGATAATGATTAAAAATTAAATTTAGAAAAAAATAAGAGAGAAATAAAGTAAATTAAATTTTATACAAAAGACACGTGTCATCATTTGAGTAGAAGTAAACACAGAAATATAGTAAAATTTAGGTAAATAACACTAGGGGTCCCGAACATTTGAATGTTATAACGATGGGGTCCTGAACCTTTGTTTATTAGTAGGCCTCCTTAATTTAAGAAATGTTAGTGCCTGAGGTCCTTTTTTGATAGAAATCGTCAGTTTGACCGTTAAATGATCAATATTTTGTTAAATAGACCAGTTTACCATTAAATTGAACGATTAAAAAAATAAAAATAAAAATTACAACTAAACCCAACCAACAAAATAAAAAATTACAACTAAACCCCACACACTTCTTCTTCTTAAAAACAATCTTAATCCATAAATTCTCAAACACTTAGATTCTTAGGTTTGCACTCCCCTGTTGCCCATCAATATGTTTAGTTAGCCAAGGTGAACGCAGATAATAATACGAAGAGTGATAACTGCTTGTAGGATTCTCCCTCATACTTGATCAGTTGCAACCACTTAATTCAAATCCAATTAAAAGGTTGACAATTTCCTTTTCATTCAAGTAAAACCAACCAGGCAATAATCATTTGCTTGGAAATGCCCTACATCCGCTTCAGATAAAGCCGATATTTCTGCAAATGGCTAGCAACATTCTCTCTTGTAAGTCCATCCACACTCATCAGCTGCATTATAGTCTTCAATACAGCATTCTTGATCCCCAAATGAGCCACAATATCCACAAACATCTAATGCAGCTGGGGAGTCCACACGAGTCGTGGTCGCTTCAGGGTTCGAGCAGGCTTGTCCGACCCCACGCCGCCTCCAACCTCGACTACTCCTCCATCACCATCCCCTCCTGACCCACCCAACTTAGCTGAATCAAATTCCGCAAACGAGTTTGGTTAGGAAGAGTACGCAATAGTTTGCGATAAGCTGTAGCGATGACGGAGTGCTCTGTTGGTTGTGGTTTGGGGGTGGGTTTCGAATATCAAAAGAGATCAGGGGTTATTAGGGTTTGGAAAAGGGCATCAACTCTTCCGGTGATGGCAATTCCTCAAAATCTCCAACCGACTGCAAATTGCGGAATTGGGTTGGGGGTTAGTTGCAATTTTGTTGGTTGGGATTTAGTTGTAATTTTTATTTTATTTTTTTATCATTCAATTTAAGGGTAAAATGGTCTATTTAACAAAATTTTAACCATTTAACGATGAAACTGACGATTTCTGTCAAAAAGGGACTTCAGGTGCTAACGTTTCATAGGTTAGGGACCCAGACTACTAGTAAACAAAAGTTCAATATCTCATCGTTACAACGTTTAAAGATTCGAGACCCCTAGTACTATTTACCCTAAAAATTAAATAAGACACAAAAGCCACATGTCATTATTTAAGTGGTTAATATTGAGTTTTATTTCTTATGTAGACTACATAATTAAAATACAATTATATTACGGTTATCTAATTTAATAGGATCATATAAGTAATCCATTGATTGAACTCTAGAAATATCTATTAGTATTAGGGGTGAGCGTGGGTCGGGTTGGGTCGATTTTCAACCCAACCGACCCAAACTGATAAAAATTCGGTTTGGCAAAAGCCAAACCGAAACCAACCAAAAAAAAAATTTGGGCCCCAAACCGAACCGATTCGGGTCGGTTCGAGTTTTCAGTTTTGGATCCAATTATAGCATATTTGAAGTTGTGTCTCGGAATACCATTAAAAATGACATTTTGAAGATTTATGATTTGGAGAAAGTAAAAATGATACGTTTATTGGAGGACAATAAGAGTAGAATTGCCGTAACCACGGACGTATGGACTTCAAACCAAAAAAAGAGTTTCATGGCCATCACTGCACACTTTATTGATGATGCTTGAAGGCTTCAAAGTCGAGTTATGAGGTAAAAACTATGCAAATTTTATGTATAATATGTTTGTATTTTTTTAAAACAATTATTAAAATTCTTGTAATTATTTTGTTTGGTTTTATATGTAGGTTCATATATGTTCCTTGTCCACATACGACAAAATCACTATCTACAACTCTATTTGAAAGCTTATTAAATTGGAATATTGATTGTAAGTTATATACTCTCACTGTTAATAATTGCTCAACGAATGACGCTATGATCAATATCCTTTCAGATAATAAACTTTTTATTGATTTACTTTTAGCAAATAGTGATTTCTTCCATATGCGGTGTTGTGCTCACATATTGAATTTAATTGCGAAGGAGGATTTAGAAAACATTGAGGGAAGTGTTGAAAAAATTCGTGATAATATTTTTTTCTGAACATCCACACCAAAAATATGGAAAATTTTTGAGAATACAACACGTCAGCTTAAAATCAGTTATGGTAGAAAGCTAGTACTTGATTGTAAGATTATGTAGAATTCTACATATATCATGCTTCACACTGCTTCAGAGTACATTAATGTTTTTTTTCGCTTGAAGCAAAGAGAAACTCCGTATAAGAGTTTACCTAGTGATCAATACTGAGAGTTGGCCAAAGAAATATGTAAATGGCTAAAGTTGTTTTATGTGGTAACTGAACTATTTTCTGGAACCAAATGTACTACAACAAATCTATTTTTTCCAAAAATTTGTGAAATAAAGTTGTCAATTCGTACTTGGACTACTTCTGTTTATTCTGATATTAAAATGATGGTTTTAAGTAAGATGGATAAATTTGAGAAATATTGGGATGAGATTCACGGAATATTAGCTATTGCAACTGTTTTGGATCCTAGATTTAAAATGATGCTGGTTCAATATGATTTCTCCAGGATATATGGAAATGAACGTGCATCGGTTGAAATTGTCAATGTCAGTTCACTTTATCAAAAGTTGGTATCTCAATATACAAAAAATGATTCAAGTATGAATAATCCTCAGTCTTTAACTTCATCTTCCCAGGCTGGGATTTCTTTAAGTGTTGGAGTAGTTGATGAATTGAATGATTTTGATTTGTTTGTTACCAAGAAAATGAGAACTAGTAATATGAAATTAAAGCTTGACTTATATTTAAAGGAGCCAATTTTGTCTAGGTCTAGTGATTTTGACCTATTAAATTGGTGGAAAGTAAATTTAAGCAAATACAATACTTTACATAAACTTGCAAAAGATATCTTGGCCATTCCTGTTTCTACCATTGCTTTTGAAACTGTATTTAGTACAAGTGGTAGATTTGTGAGTCCGTATAAAAGTAGACTTCATCCAACAACATTGGAGGCATTAATATGTGCTCAAAATTGGTCGTGGGCTGACATTCATGGTATAACAAAAATCATGTTAGTACTTTTTATATTTATTATTCTTGATATTATTTTATTAATAACTCGATTTATTTCATTGTTAGAAAACTCTCACATATCGTTGTCATACACTGGATGTTGTTCTACTATAACTCAATAGAAAATTGAAGAAGATGTAGTCTTATTTATTTCAATGCACAATGTTTAAATCTTTTTATATTTATAATAATATTTAATATACGTATTTTCTTACTTATTATACATGAATTATTGGGATCCGAGTATTTCACAACTACGAAAGAAGAAGAGTGAAGATTGTAGATTTCAATTTCAATTTTAATTTTATGTGTTGTTATTAAAATTTGTAAATCGTGTATTATTTGAAACAATTTGATTGTATTAGTTGTATTGTTTGTATTTTTGTTATAGAATTTGATATTTTGAAAATGGGTCAAGTTACAATTTAATTGTTTACCAAAAAAAAAAAAGTTATTCGGGGCATTGGGGGCGGAGGCGGGGCAGGGTGTCCCTATTGTCTCGCGGGGCGGGGTTGACTCGCTCCAGACCCGTTCCGTCCGTTCCGTTGTCATCCCTACCAATTGGAAACAAACATGTTTCATATCACATTGCATGTAATTTCCAAGCTACATATCCATACTTGATATATGTCATTGAATATGTTGGTGTGGTGATTATTGATGGGTCCAGTTACCAATATGTATGTAACGAAGGCCGCTTTGATCTCATGCTGACATAGTAGATGAACCAGATTGTAACTAAAAAATTGTTTTAAGACAAGATAGCATTTTTGTGTACACATAAGGTTATATGATATAATTGTTTCGAGTAACGTATGTAGTCCAAGTGGGAGATTGTTGAGTTTTATTTCTTATGTGGGTTACATATTTAAAATACAATTATATTATGGACTATCTAATTTAATAGGGCCATATAACTGATCTATTGATTGAGCTCTAGAAACATCTATTAGTATATGTTTTGTAATGTGTAGAAACATAATACTAGTCTAATTAGAGTTGATGAAAATCTAATTAGCTAGTATATAATGATTATTGTATGGTTAGGTCTTTAAGGTCAAATCATTCAATTAGTTAAGCTTTTCTCTTCTATTCTCTTCTTGGAGCGAGATCCTGTTAAGCACTAAAAAGAATTGGTTGTGGAAGATCTTAACCCTCTTAATTTCAACACAATGAATTCATGTATTCTTCTTCAACACATACTATTGATAATTTAACATAATATCTTAGATAATTTAATTATGTAATTATAATTGAAGATTTATGTATTAGGCGTAATTATGTCATCTATTAATGGGCAAATTACACAAATAGGCAAAAAGGGGGTAGGGAATTGATAAATATTAGTTTTTGTTAAATATTATAAAATTACAACATAGAATCTCATATAAAGAAAAAATACAGCAATTTGAGAAATCCTGCATTTAATAAGTTACACTTTATGTAATTTTTTGACAATATGAATTTGGAATGCTAGTTAAATTGTTTCATATTGTCCAATTTTTGTATATTTTGATACCTGAATTACAATTTTGTAACTTCTCTAAAAAGTTACAATTATTGTAACTTACGAGAGAGTTACACTAATTGTAAGTTCTTGATTTTGACTTTTTTTTTTTTTTTTTTTTATTATGTTCAACTACAATGGCTAAAGTATGAAATCATACAAGTAAAAATTTAGTATGCATTTGCAATTCTAGCTAGATTTGACTTATTTCAAATGCGCGTGAAGTTTGAAAAAATTACAATGTTGCATCAAAAAGGGAAAATTATACACATTGAATGTTCAAAATTTGAAGTGTGTAATAAAAAATGGTGGAATTACAAGTCTTCTACTTTATCTTTTTATTTATTGTCCGCTTCAACAATATTAAAATTATGCATATTTTTCAATTGTGGTCATACTCATCGCATCAGTCATACAAAGACAAAAAGTTCACACACATCCTAACATTTGTGGTAGTAACACAACATGTAACTCTATATTAACATACAAAGTAAAAATATAAATAATAATATAATCTCGACAAATTGGTTCATATATAAGTCAACAACACAGAATATAACATATAATGTAACCTTATAATACAAATAATAAAGCAACTAACCATTTTATGCCTAATAACGTAAAATAACAAATATACAATAACTCATGTTTTAATGACAAATATCACATATACACGTAAAATAACACAACATGTAACTTTATGATATTAA
This sequence comes from Forsythia suspensa, assembly GCA_023638005.1. NCBI lineage: Eukaryota > Viridiplantae > Streptophyta > Magnoliopsida > Lamiales > Oleaceae > Forsythia > Forsythia suspensa. Next base: position 10,337,397 of record CM042671.1, read on the forward strand.
TTTATAAAACTAAACAAAACCTAACAAATTAACATATATTGTAATTATTGTGAACCAAAAACTGGATAATTGTTTTCGGTATTTGCCAACTCCAAAACCACAAACAAGTGTAAATCGGGCAACATAATGTGCACAACAATTGAATTAGAAATCCTTTTAAAAAATAAAATAAAATTAGGAACCTAAAGAGTAATGATTTCGTACCACGGTGGGTAAGAGATCATTTACCAAATGTGTCCACACACAGTTGTGTGTTGTGTTGCCACATCAGTCCACATCATCAGTAGATAAATGATGTTTTACCCACTGTGGATAAGAGATCATTTCTCCATATTGGAAATGAAAATTATAACAACTCATGAACAAATACTATTAATCTTCAAATTGCAAATTAAAAAGCATAGACCAATACGTGCATAGAAAATAAAATGAAAAATTTAACAATTAATGAACAAATGCATGAATCTTCAAATTCTAAATTATGAAAATTGCAGGAAAAAAAACTAAAATCATCTAAAATATAAGAAATCTACCAATTTTAAAACAAAATGGATAACACAAATTGAAAACTACGAAAAACAAATTCAATGAAAAATACAGGAGTTTAGAAAAAAAAAATTGAGGACACTCCCTAGTCGTTCGTCCGAAGGGCTTTCCTTCTTTTTCTTGGATTTATGATGGAACACAAACAATTTGTGTGATTTTTTTGTGTGAAAACTCTAGAAAATTTGATAAAGACTTTTATAGATTTGGTGTTATCAGTAGTGATATAACACTTACACAGAAAGCACTAATTTTGACGCTTTCATTGTCGCGCCATCGCGTGACATTGATCACTTTTTAAATAATTGTGCTTTCACTCAGAAAGGCTTATATCACCCTCTTGGTGTTATTTCTAAATTGGTCTTCAATTTTGCAAGTTTATTTTGATGAGTTTGAATTCATGCCGAAAATTGAAGATGAATTAATCACACAGTAAATTTAGGGACGTTGAGTTTTCAAAGAATTGTGAGAGTGCCGTATTTTTCAACACCGAGCTGGAAATATAGTGTAGGACCTAATTTGAGTGACTAAAACAAATTTTTGAAAAACGTTGAGTGACAAAAACAAATTTTTGTTAAAAGTTGAGGGACCTCTAGTGATTTTAACCCAAATCTTTTTTTTTTTTTTTTTTTTTTCACTTTTCTTAACACCTGATTTCGCCCTCGCCACCCCCAACGGCCAAACATAAACCTTCAATTTTAGTAACCTAGGGTTCGAAATTTCACTTGCCATTCAGATTTCAATTTCAATGGCATCAAATGATCATCTCGACGACGTAAGATCACTTAATCTAAATACTCTTTCTCAATCCAGGTTTGTATTTATTTGTTGATTTTTAGTTTTTTTCCCCTAAATACAACGTTTGTTGGACAACCATAGGACGATGATTTTGGAGGCGATTTTTCAGGAGGCAACGGCACGAAGCGGCCAGGTTTTTCAGATTGTTCGATTAACTTAGTTTTTTTTTTCTTGTTGAGTAAGTACTTATTTTTTCAATATTTTTTGTTGGGAACGTGGTTTATTAGCTAATAAGAGAAGCTTTGGAGAGCTTGAAGATGATGAAGACGATATTTTTGGCTCCAAAAAGGTACCTTTTACTTCCATTACTGAAGTTTTGCCTTGAAAAGCTATGTTACCCGGTTTATGGCTTCACTGCTGAATCATAACTTGTACATGTGATTATGTTTATGTTTATGTACATTGTGGTTGAAATTTAAATTGACATGCTTATTAAGGATATGCATATTGTAGTTATATTAGAGTGGTCGATATACAGAAGATTTTTGTAAGTTTTTCCTTTCATTAAGTGATTTAACAGGATTCTGAATTACATCTTGAAGAGTTTCTTTAGAATAGGGAAGGAAGATGTTCGATATTTTTTGTTGACTGTTGAGGGAGAGTATTGGTAATTAACGAGGTGCACACGTGGAATTTTAGCTTTTGAACAAGGATGTGTGATTGTTGGAGTTGCTATAGTGTTGATTTTAGAAGGAAAGAAAGAAAGAAATAAATTAAGTAGTAAGATGGTTGGATAGTGGAGGTCAAGATCAATATCGACTCTCTCATTCTGGTTTTATTGTTGTTAATATCAAGTGTCTGTTACTGTCATTTGGTTGGGATTCAGTTTAGAGTTATGTAGGCACACTGAGAGGTTCCCATCATCTCCTTTGCATCATTCTCATTTTTCAACTTTACTTAAACAATATATCATGTATTTTAAAGAACTAACGTCACGAGTTATATCCATGACGTGCACCGAACATGCATTAACTTCCTAATTGCAGTGAAGCTAGAAATTTAGAAAAAGGGGGGCCAAAGTTACAAAAAAAAAAAAAAAACTCAACTAAATTCATAAGGAGATGCATATAAAAATGTCAATTATTATTTGTGGGTAACAACATTAGAGGTTTTCAAAAGATTATGATAAATATAAGGGTAAAAGAATGCAGTTTTCAAAGTATTGGAGGGCCGTACATTTGGGGTTCTTAAGAGCTTTGCCCTTTCTTGCTAGATTGTTTGGTGAAAATGAAGTAACAGAGGCTAACATCATTATTTGGTTGAAGTAAAATAACGGCAGAAAAGGAAGCTCTACTTTGTCATTTATATGAAATATCCACAAGAACGAAAACTGTCACTAACAAGTTCAAATGTCTCTTGATGCTTGTTTATATTGTGGCTGAACCCAGAGACTTTGCCATTGAGAAGATAAAAAGAAAAGAATAGAAAAGGAAATACGAAGCCTTGACCTTTAGACAGGTCTTCCACGTCTCCGACGCCTCTTTAATTTGTTGACCAAATATTTGTTTGTTTTATTGACCTCTTATTGATATAATTTTTATGTTTATACGTAATATTTATATGTAAGTTTTGGTTCAGTTGATTTATGTAACTTACCGTACAATTCATGATTCAAAACAGTTAATGTACATGTACATTCTTTCTCCAGTCCCATGGGTAAAAAAGGAAAAGGAAATATTGGGTGGTTTAGTTTTTGGGGCTTTATTTATCCATTAATTTTGTGAAGTCTCGTTCCTTGTGGTATGCTTTTAGTACCTTTGTTACGGCTGTTGGAATCTCAAACCCCACTTCATTTTGTTTGTTGACACTTAGGGTAACCTGAAAGTAGAAGAAACTGCACCAGGTGTGGCAACAGGAATGATTTTATCTCTTCGCGAGAGGTATGTTTCTCATATTATAGTAGAATTTTTTTCCAAAAAGTATTTACTTATTCATGAAAGATAAAAATTATTTAAAGCCCTTTTCCATAGAATGTGCAAGACTTACGGAGTATCTTTTTGTGGCATGTCTTTGCAGTCTTCAGAACTGTAAGAATGAACTCAAAGATTGTCAGGTATGAATCATTTTTTATGCTAATTTTGTTTCTTCATCTTTCTGTCTACTATGCTCTCTCTTGGTTTGTCACATTCTATTTTTTTTCCTGCCATTCAGTTTGATTAGCCTGAAAAGTTTAAATCTTTTCCAAATATGAGTTGGTAAACAAAAAATCTAGCTATATTTTCTTCTTGATGATGTTAAACTTTTTGTTGGTTTACTGCTTGTGGTATGTTGGTTTCAGACAGAACTTCAGGAGGCCAAGTCCGAGATTCAAGAATGGCGTTCATCTTTTCAGAATGAGTACTTCATACCCTCAGGGTCAACTCTTGGTTAGTCTGATTCTTTCGGCGCCTGTCTTTTTTCTAACATGTCTTTGACTCTTGTAACTAAAGCATTATTTGAGTTATTTCTTCCTCTGAAGAGAATTACTTTTCCTACTTTCCTGCTAGAACCAAAATTAGTAGTCAACTACCTTCAGAACCTGAGATCCTCTGAGGAATCTCTCCGAGAGCAGGTTTGTGTTCAACATACACATTCTTTAGATTTACAAGTTTTTCATTAATAGTTTATTGAGCTTTCTTAATCTTTTTGTTTAGCTTGAGAAAGCAAAGAAAAAAGAAGCTGCATTCATTGTGACCTTTGCAAAACGGGAGCAAGAGATAGCTGAGTTGAAGGTGTGAAGTCATCCTTTGCTTAGCTTTTCTTAATCTTTTTTTCATGGTATGGTGATGCATAAAGAATGGTCTATTGTCAAGCTAAATTTTTATTGTGGCTTTTCTGTTCTTTATCTACATTCTTACTTCCTTTCCTCTAAATTTAATACAGTCTGCAGTTCGAGATTTGAGAGCTCAGCTCAAACCACCATCAATGCAGGTGCTGTGCATGTGATAGAACTTCTCCTTTATGATTTTCATATCAGTGCATGATTTTCATTCTTGCACAAAAACAAAATATGATACGGTCTGCGGTTTGAGATTTGAGATTTGATATATGCACTTCGTACTTGTTTATTTTCATTGTGGATGTGCAACCATTGATTTCATTTGCTGTCAAAGTTTATCTATGTTGTTTCTTCTACTCTCTCTCTTTCTTTTTGGTTTTGATACGATTTTATCATTATTAATTGAAAGTTCTGCTTAACTTCTTGCCAAATGTTCTGCCTCCATCTCAATGAATTTTTTTTTTTTAAAAAGAGGAAATTTACAGATTAATCGAGAATTTCTTCTTTAAAATATTTGCAATTTTACTAATCTTTAGCATTATAACTAGTTTTGTTAAGACCTGTGACAAAGAGGCTACAAATCGAATATGTAGTACAGTGCTACGAAATCGTCAACTCAACCTATTTAATGTTGTTTGCTTGATTCGTTCAATACCATAACCTCGATGGTTATGTAGCTTCTATAGAGGTTAACCCATGATAGAAGAAGATTGTATGAGTGGTTAAGTATAATTTTCTGTTATGTGTATGAAGCTGTGAACTATCCTTTCAAGATGTGGCAACAAAAAGATGTTAACAACTGCCCCCAGCCCCAGCAGGGGAAAAAAATGAAAAAAGAAAAAGGAAAAATCATCAGCCGAAAATAGTTTAGAGAACTTGTTTTTCTAGTGGAACATTAGAACTAATTGGATGCTGTCTTATCAACCCCTTAACTTGTAGAACCGAAACCAAATAGAATGGATTTTGAAGAATCTTTTGATTTAAAAGCTGATCCTGTAGATAAATTGCGATGTGCCTCTGGATTCCTTTTTTTTTTCATCTTCTTTCTTTGTTAATATTTAACTTGGAGTAAACATGACAGGCAAGGAAGTTTTTACTAGACCCAGCAATCCATGAAGAGTTCACACGATTGAAGGTACTTATTTTAGACTTCCAATTCTAATGAAATATGAAGGATGTTTCACTAAACATATTATATTCCCGATGTGGATGATTTCTAATTGCTGTTATTTTACGGAGTGCCTTGTAGGTTTGCCTGTTAGTTGGTTCATTTAGATATGGTCTTTGCTAAAAAATGTGTCATTGTACTTGTAAACTAAAGTTTCTATACAGTAGTAACTTGTTGATAATTAGGAACTATTCTTTTAATTATAGTTCTGGAATACTCAATTTTGCTTACATGTGTGGTGTTTCTGATAACAATTTGATGCTTAAACTGTGGAGTGTTAGAGATTGCAATTTAAAAATTGGCTTAATTGGAGAACCGACCTAATTGTACTCTGGGTTCTTTAATAGTTGGACAGTTGTCTTTGCTATCAATCAAAGCGATGATAGTCTCTTGTAATTGAATAATTTTGCATAGTTGATAGTACAGCATAAGTTATGCCTGAGACTACTATTGATGTAAATGCTAGAAAGGTAGGCCACAGGAATGATATTATTTGCCCAGTTGTGGTTGTGTTGTTTTAACACTGGAAAAAAAAAAAGTGCAGAGCATGTTTGGCTAAGCGTAAAAATTAGTATAAGTAACTTTTTATTTCCAAGCATCTTTGGTAAATTACTATTTTATTATTTTTAATTGAAAAAAAGTTACTTATTTAAAAGAAACTCTTACTTGAGTGTCAAAAACGAGCAACTTATTCCAGTTTTGATCAACAATAACAAATTACCTATTTTAAAACTTATTTACTTGTTAGTGAACTTAGCCAAACACACCGTTTCTCTAAGATTGGATGTCTAAATTCTATCTGGCATATTATTGAGGCTCTCACTGATAAGATACGAATTATTGAGGCTTTCACTGATAAGATACAATATACTAAGACGAGCAATTTCCCAATTTAATTACTGCTACCTCATCAACAATCTAACTGTGAAGTGTCACTCCTGTTATTGCGTCGCTGATATATCTCAGCATTCGCAGTATGTTTCTTTCAGTGGTTGAAGCAGGCAGACTGATTTGTTCACTGTACTTTTGATAAGTATTCTTTCAGTGGTTGAAGCAGGCAGACTGATTTGTTCACTGTACTTTTGATAAGTATTCTTTAACCTGATTTTTCTCACCCATTGGGTTGCTGGTTTCACCATTTCAATTTGCGAGTGTCCATCATCATGGACATTACTTATTCTTTATTGATAATTCGCTGATGAATTCTTTTAGGATCTTTTTGACGTGTTCAGCATGCAAGCAAAAAATGCTTACCTTTTAGTATGCTTAAGCTGATTACTTTTGAACATATGCCAGAATTTGGTGGAGGAGAAGGATAAAAAAGTAAAAGAGTTGCAAGATAATATTGCTGCAGTCAATTTCACCCCACAAAGTAAAATGGGGAAGATGTTAATGGCAAAATGCCGGACTCTGCAAGAAGAAAACGACGAGATTGGTAACCAAGCTAACGAAGGAAAGGTACTGGCAACTCATTTTAAGATTGTATCACATCTTATATGTCAAATTTAGTGATGGGATGGGGATCTGCTGGTGACATATTGTCATAACACAATGGAGAAGAGTCAATAATTTTGATTACCATTACTTTTAATGCTGAAAATTAGAATGGACTGAAACCTACAATTTTGTGTAAGGGCATAGATGCAACTGTATTTTTCTCATGGAATTCGTTGGCAATTAATCTGTAGAATGACATCTAAATATTTGTCATACTGATTGATGCTTTTTTTTTTTTTGGTTGTTTCTGGTAGATGCACGAGCTATCTATGAAACTTTCTTTGCAAAAATCTCAGAATGCCGAACTCAAAAGTCAATTTGAAGGTGAGTGTTCTCATAATGCTATATAAAGCATCCCTTTGGTGCCAGTTGATTTTCCTTTATGGTAGTATTGGAATGCTCTCTACACCATCATTTCGTGCATCATACACTAGAAGCATATTTGTTAGCATCATCCATTTGCTCAACTCAAAAAACTCTTATCTATTGCTTGGTAGGGGTTGGCTACATATATCCTGTTCATTGGGTCTGCTCTATCAAGAGCCATCTCCAAACTTAAGCTAAAAGACTGTTCCTTTTTCACTATGTTATTCCTTGCAATTGCAGGATTATGCAAGCAAGTGGAAGGACTGACCAACGATGCGGAAAGATCAAATGAAATGGTATTCTCCTATCTGCTTCTTTGTAATTTGTCAGTATTTTATACATATTGGCAAGTTATTGCATATCTGGGGAGGTGGATTAATCTTGAATCCTTTTTGTTTGAGAGATAGAGGATTTAAAATATAAACGAAATAGATTGAACTTTGGAACCTAAACTAAAGGTAGTGTATACAGTTCTTGAGTCCCATGAACTCACATCATAATTGATCATTTTACTATCAGATATCAAGTTGTTCGTTTAGATGTGTGTAAATCTCAAACAGCTCTAGCACAAATTTTGTTTTTTTTCTCTGAATAAAATCAAGATCTGATCCCCTGGGTTCAAAATACCACTTAAATTTGGAAGTATATATGTATGCTTACGTGTTCAAGTTCAATTTTGGATGCTTTTTAGGGAGACTAACTTACCTGGGCATAAATTGGTGCTTAGGTGCCAACAAAGCCCGAGTCCATAGAGCATAGTCCCGGCCTGTTTGTGAATTTTCTTGTTTATTGTTCCTTAAAGTAACTAATTAGTTGAGTGCATATTCTCATTTATTGAAGTCTCCTTTTACTGCAATACTGTACACTGTCATGAAATAATTTAGTTATGAAGTAGTGGGTGTGGAAGCAAGGGCACGCAAACCATTATGACATATTTGGTAAGGTGGACTAGACAATATTAAGAAAGAAAAAGTAGTTAAAATCTTGTTCATGATACAGTCCACTACGGTCTCATACTTATTACCAAACATCACTTAATGCAGTAGATTCTACATTCCTTCCTTGTTAAGAGGTGTATTCTAATTATGATTATTACAGGTGGTTATCTTGCAAGAGAAGCTTGAAGAAAAAGAAGATGAGATAAGAAGATTAAAGCAGGAGCTGCAAGAGAAGAGCACGGTAGAGGATAAGACAGAATTAGCTTCTGATAACAATACTAATTACGAAGAAGTTCCACCAGGGGAAGTGAAAACTGAGGACTAATTAGTAGAAATTCTTTTATCAGTACTGTTTTTGTTCCTCATTTTGTGTACTATATGTAGCATGTATTATTTCTGAAATTCATAATTCCTACCCACTTATTTGATAAATAATTTTGATTTTCATTAGCGGCGCATTTTCATAATAGTGACTGTATAGGCATGTTAGTGATGGAAACGTAAGTTGAGTCAACTTGATCAGGGTATCGAGTTGGGAAAGACGAAACTCATGCATTTGAAAAGAAATGGTGAATTCCATCGATGAGACTGGTGATATTTGGAAGGAAATATCATAGATCTGTACTCTAGCTGGAGGCATTATTTCGGTATGTGATAATTGTATAGCCCAAAATTTCATTCTGCCTGGTCCAATGTTTTATATTATTATGGTCATAAATATTAACAATTGATTTAGGGAAACGTAACTGTTAATGTGAATATAATTGTTTTGTAATAAATTTTTGATCCTTGTGACATATTTTATAACTAAGATATACGTAACACACTTATTGCGTTAGTGTGCTTTATTTCAGTAATCAATTCCTAATTTCTTGTAGTTTCATTGCATTAAAAGAAGTTATTTCTTACCATGTTTGAATAGGAAAATTCCAACTTATTGTGATGTATGCGAATTTGCTAAACATTCGTCGTGTTTCATTTCCAATAAGAGGTCCTAAAGTTATTTTAAATGAAGGATCCAAAGCATTATCGGGGAGATGATGCGAACGACAACCTATTTGATCAATAGAATGCCATCTCAGGTACTTGATTTCACGGATCCCATAGAACAGCTTAAAACACTTTTTCCAACACTTTTGGTTATTTGAAATCTCCCACGAAAAGTGTTTGGTTGCACCTCATATGTTCATATTCATAGCAACTCAATAGGTAAACTTGATCTTCAGCTCTTCATTGCATTTTCCTTGAAAGGAAATAATAACCCGTAGTGTTTAAGATATGGGTTGCTTGATATTTTCAGACTTTTAGAACATTTCCAAAAGACTTTTAAACATAAGATATTCTTTATTTTAGAGACTCAATATTTAAAATTATACTCCAAGAGACTCTTCAAATTAATTTTTTAAAATAGAAAGTAGATTTTGTTCTCCAAATTTGAATAATCAAACTCACTTTTTATAATTAAATATATTCAAAAAATTTCAATTTTCAATACTCTAGAAAAAATTATATCATAATTAGATGAAGCATGTTAAAATAAAATATAGAGATAAATAATAAATACTTATGGAGAGAAATAAAATAAAGTATTAAAAATAAAGAAGTTATTGGAGTACTTTGAAAATTTTACTAGCTGAAGTTATCGGTGTCTTCCTCAGATGGTGGAGGTGGCGGTCTCTTTCTGAAAAAGAAGTGGCGGGGCTCTTCTCCCCCGCTCCCACTCCGGCTCCCACTCCGGCGTAAGAATTAATAGGAGAAATATATGATGAGAAATTATGCAGAATGTCTTTAATCAAAGAATTTTTTGGAGAGAAACCTGGAATGGTATAAGCTGCTATTTATAGATAATTTCTTTATATCTACGTGGTATACGTCCCAGCTTATTAGGGGGACATGTGCCCTTATCCCGGAAGAGGTGGAGTGAGTGGATGGGTGTATCTTTCTGTTGTAATCGATGGATATCACGCACGTGGATAGTCTTCGAGTATCATAACTAATTTCCAAATTAAACAGCTTGACCTGAGTAGGAAGGTTTCAACTTTCTAGCTCTTCAGCTTGGGCTCTCTACATTGGAGTCCAGGTTGGACTCTTTACATTGGGCTCAAGATTGGACTTTACGTTAGAGTCCAGGCTATCATCACTAGCTAAATTTATATATATTTTCTAAAATGTAAAATATATTCTTTATAAATAGAATCTTTTAAAGATGCTCATAGATGTTTGTTCTTGAATGGGTTTCCAGATACATTTGGGGACATGATAATCCTTGTCTAAATTTATACTTTACTGTATGAAAAACCTCTTTTCCTTCTTATGCTCTTCAGCATTTGGGTATTAGCAGCAGTTTCTAGCTATTATTCACCTTCAGACAGAAACCAAGAAAGTGCACACGTTACCCTTTCATGTCACCAGTTATGAATTCAGTGAATAGTCAGGCCGGTTCTCTAATTTTTGTGGAATGAGGTGAATTTCATAAATTAAGTCTCAAATTATAATATGTATTCAAAACCTACAACTCTTTTATGGAATTAATAGTTAACTAAAAAAATATATAGCAAACATGGGTCAGAATAATAAAGATGGGGCCCCTTTAATTTTGGGCTATATTTGCACAAATTTTTTAATTTTGGGGCCAACTTCAATAATTACAAATAATTTTAATTTTTTTTAATAAAAAAGAGCCTATTTCGATTTTGGGTCCGAGATGGTTGTCTCACTCGCTCCGGTTCAAAACTGACCCTACTTATAGTAGTACTACACGACTAGGTCGAAAACTCGAAAATGCAGCTACATCGAGTCGAGTGAAAGAGAGAGTTAATCCTTAGCTGGTGGAATCAACAGAGTTCCAACAAGCAAACACATTTGATATGGGGAGTGTTTGGGAACATGTCTACTGGTTGTAGGCTTCTCAGTTTGTAGCATCCATTTATGTTCTGCTCTGGCTGCAATTGTGACAAAGACCTTTTTATGGGTTCATTGCATGTTGTTAAGCTCATTTGATAGCCTTAAATGATTGTCGTTTCATTGTAATAATCAATATCGCTACTTAACAACACGTTTTCATTAACGGAAAATTACCTACAAACCACGTCCACTGGAATCACCTATGGAACTAGTAACAGATGGAACAGTTACGTTCACCAACAGACTCAGCGACAAAAATTATGTATTTATTTTCTATTTTGCATTTTTGTTCGTTCTATTTCTCCATTTTGAGTGACTTTGTCGGCTAGAAGCCAGACTCCTCGCTAACCGCAGATCAATGGACCACCAAAGAACCCCGGAAAGACGGAAAGTGATAGACGGCTGGATCCTTATCTTATGCACCAACTCGGGCCGATCAATAGAAATACTCCCACCTTTGTCATACATTCTAAAAAAAAAAAAAACCTCGAAAGAATAGAATTGCAAAAAAAGAGATCTTTTTTTATTCTTTCTTTCCTATATACCTATTTTATTTGGTTGGACGCTAGAAGCGTCTGGTCTACGATTTGAATCTTATCTCTATCTAACAAATAAGTGCACGCAAGATCAATAGAGGCTATTACAAGAATTCATTACAAGAATTCGATACGATGCTCTGTAAGAGAAGGAGATGTATTTAATTTAAACAATCTTTTTGTCTTTTTTGTCTCATTATTCAAGATGTTTTTTTCTATAATTTTATTTACATGGCAGCATTGTTTCTAATAAAAAGATATAATATCTTGAATTTTTGTAACAATATATTGAAATTAGGAGATATAATTTATTTCTTAAAAGATATATAAAATCTTTTAATATGATTGTTAACTATTTGTTTGTTTACAAAATTCACAAATAGACAAAAATACATGCTCAAATAAATTTAATAAAGATGAGTAAAAATAATAATAAAATAAATTAACAAGTTTTGATAAAATTATAAATTTGATCAATTTGGTTAATTTGCATCCTATTGTAAGATACTACGAATTAAAATATTTTTGTTCGTTCCTCTAAAATGCTACATTTTGTTCTTCTAAGTGCATGTTTGACAGTGTTAAAATTATTTTTAAGTATTTATAAATTGTGGATCCTTGTAAAATATATGAATAATAAATAGATAGTAAGTTGCGGGTTCTACTAAATGTGTGAATAAAAGATATATTTGTCCAATTTAATCAGCTTAAATTATAATTTAAATTTAGACAAACAAGCAATTAGATAAATAAACAACAAATGCAAAAACATAAATAAAAACGATCTTAATCCCTTTAAAATATACTACTAGAAATCCCAACATACAACTACTTGGAACCAATTACTAGATATGTAATTGTATTTAGGACCCTAAACATTGGTTAATCATCATAAATAACTCTAATCCTACTATACTAATATTACATTTAGAATTACCATGATAGCCCACAACTCACAAATACTTAGGCCTTCAACAAGTGGAATCCACATCTTTATATATTTGGTCTACTATTTGTGAGTACATAGCCAGAGGCATTATGCAGCCGGGGCATAATCATAATCTCCATCATCGTCATCTCCATCACCTTCTATAAATGCAGCCGAGGCATAATCATAATTTTCATCGTCATCATCCCCGCCGCCTTCCATAAATACAATCGGGGCATAACCGTAATCACTGCAGTGACTATCGGCACACCTATCGTAAAATGGCGCATCAATGCACTTAGAAACTAGGGACATTTTTGTGTGCAAAATGGGAAAGAAATGGTAAAAAAGGTAGTAGGGTTTGTGAATTGATTTGAATGGAGATATGAAAGGAGGCCATGCATATATATATGCTAATGGAAAGTTTTGGCAGAAGTTTTACACGTGGAGAATGCAGTATGGTATATGGAGGATGAAGATTAGCCGACGCAAGGTACACGTGGCACGACGTGGTCCAACCACGTTGGATTTTAAGGTGACATGTCAGCATGCACATGTGGAATTAGAATTCTATATTTTGGTGGAAAAGTGAAAATATATCTTTTTGTGGGTTCATGATTCTACTTTTTTTGATGTGGGACTAAAATGTAAAAGTAGAAGATGCCTATTCTTCATCCATCTTTTTTAAGATCTTTATTTTCTAATTGACAAATTTAATCAGTAGATCAGGGAATAAATTCATAAACTATCATCTTAATGCATTATTAGCTTTTAAAATTAGGATAAGTTAGTAAATTATTAAAATTTTAATTAAACTTTGCCAAACATTTATGAGCTCACAAAACACATCTATTAAGTTGTACTAGACAAAACAACAATAAAATTTTCTCTCCCTTCTTAATGCTTGTTTGTCTTAAGCTAAAATTATAACTTATACTGGTCAAATATATTTTTTATCTACACATTTCATAAGACCCAAATATCATAAGTTCTTTTCCTCTTGTGAGCTTTCTTTCAGTTTCTCCTCGCTCTTCTTTTTCTTTCCTCACATCTAAGCTTCTTTTTGGGTTAAATCAGTTTCCAATTCTGGTTATGGTATGGGCAAAATTTGCTCTGCCTTTACCACTACAGTAAATATAGTCTTTACACCTACTCACTTATCGAAAGTAAGAGTAATGGAAGGTCATTTATTAATCACACATTTAATAAAATCTACAATTTATAAGCCCTCAAAAAATAATTTCAGCTATACCCATTTATGTGCTAATATGTCTAGTTCAATATAGAATAGATGACATGCATAATCGAGAAAGTTGCGCGACATGGTTCGATACAAGGATAGCACGTGGCAGGCGGGAGCTGGGTTGTGCCTGGAGGATGTGGGAGAGTCGATACTTGTCGCACTCTGGTCCAGCCACAAGAAAATCCAGATGACATCACAGGAAAAGTATCTTCTGGGTGCATCATTGGGCAAGAGAATGTGTACATTGTGTGGAAACGTTGCATGTGCATCTAGGAACTAAATGGCATTTACAGCTACTACACTAATCTAGGAGTGAGTATTTTTCAACACTCATTAGGACACGTGCAATTCAAATACAATGTATTCCACGTACTCAGAAAAGTCATTCATTAGGCCATTTGTGATCATATAAAGAATCGGAGACATGGAATACGTACTAGCCCTACCACTAGATATTTGGCAATATTCCACATATCGAGGCGTAGAAAATACGTTCATGACTCCAAACATGTGATCAACCACCAAATATTGGATGTGCATCATGACCAAACTTATGAGAAAACGTCAAAAGTGATCTAAGATAGAGAGATTCAAGTGTTGACAGAGGTGGAACTGGGGGAGCCCAGATCCATTGGACTAAAGTAATTTTTTAAAAAATTATAGTCCTACCTAATTAAGTTTATAGCCTGGTCCAAAATAAAAAATTCCAAATAGCAATAACTCATACCCATTTAACATATCTTTCCAGCCAATCAAATATCAATTGTCCAATTATTTCAATCCATTAACCCATTTCATAACTACACCCATCACCCATTTGCAATCCAATCCGAAAATCAGATTTGGGAAAAGAAAAATACCTACCAAGTACAAACGGGGGAAAGAAACGTCTGAACCCGAAACCGTAAAGGCAGAACCACAATCCAATCCATTAATATGCAATTTGCCGAGGAAACGAGAAAAAGAAGGCCTACGAACTCACGAACACGAACGAGAAGAAGAAGAGAAGGCTGGCCGACGAAGGATGAACACGAATCAACGAACGGCTGGCTAGGATTGAGGAACGCCTGAACCTTTTTTTTCCTCCACCTGGCTCCTGATTTTTGAGGAAGTGTGTGTAGTGTGCTGCTGTATAAATTGGAAAAGTCAAAAGTGTGATTGTGTGATTTTTTATTATTGTATATTTGTATTGTCAATTGGAGTGTTAAGTATATATAAAAAATTGAAAATGGCCCCTGTTGACAATTGGTACAGAAAATATAATGGCCTAAATTATGGACAATTTTTTGTGCTTATTAGGTTAATAGGTTATTGACTTATTGACTTATTATTGATAACTTGATATTGATTATGCTTATAAATTTATAGTTTTGATGTTAAATTTATAAATTATATTTACATAAAAAATTAGTGAGTTATTTACTTATTGTTGATGGAGCATTATAAATTTATAATGTATATTTATAATTATCGGATGAGATTTATATTGTAATTATAATTTATAAACTATTGTATTCTATATCTATATTGTGTTATTGTTGTCTTGTCGGCTGAACTAAATAGATAGGACAATTGATTTCATCTTTATTGTTTATATTGTTGTCTTGTCAGCTAATTATTATATTATTGTCGTTAGTTGTTATTGATTATATTGTTGCATTGTCGGCTTAGTACACTGTATGTTGGTATTGAATATTGCTTTGTTTTTGTGCTTTTTAAAATTTCAAAAATGGAAGGTCGACCTCCTACAAAGAGGGGAAAGACCTTGTTCTCATTCTTTAAGAAGAGCGATCAAACAAGTGAAAATACACTTTTCGACTAGGTGAATGAAGATATACCTTTAACCCCTACCGTGTATCCTCCTCCAATTTCATGTCCCGAAATCAACCACCCTCCATCTTCGAATCCTGAATTGCAATCGTCCAATAACATTGAACGAGATCCCGAAAAAAGACAGCAAATGTATAAAAGGCCGGTTAATTTGCATGATGAGATTAGACGATTATATCTAATTGGGCCTTATCAACCACAACTTGCAGAGTATAGAGATACAAAAGGAAAAATTCAGTCTCGTCGATTTCAAAAAAAATTATTTAATCAGTTTAATTGGTTGGAGTATTCACCTACAACAAATAGTGCATATTATTTTTATTGCTTCCTATTTCTCAATGACAGCAATCCGTACTGAAAGTTCTAAAACCTAGATTAATTAAATTAAAATGAAGTTTAATCTTAATTAAACAAGTAGTAGACAGAACGTAGTCAGAATTGGCAAGATATAGAGATAACAGTTCTGACTCGCACAACTGTGATCGTTTACCTAATCTTGTTAAGTGCGAAAATTAAAGGATTAAATACAAACACAAGATATAACGTGGTAAACCCCTAAGGAAAACATCCACGGGCCCCCATGCCATGGGTAAAAATATTCCACTAATAATCTTGTTCAAAAATACAATAGTATCGATTTTTGTAATTTCGCAAAGTTAACAAAATAACAATCAAAAGAAAACAAATCAACTCCATGTGATACTTCTTCTTCTGACTTGTTGATGAAGTGGAATCAAACCCACCGGTCTTGATTTTATTGCTACTTCCTTATTGTACTTGACTGCAACCATCACTTGGATTTTGGATTAAGAACTACCGTTCTTAACTTCACGCCAAGTAGCTTGAACAAGATATGAAATTATTCGTTAAGCACCGATTAGTTCTTGATTCTTCAATGAGTTTGAAGAAAACCTTTTTGCTTTGAAAGTTGAATCAATGAAGCATCGAGTCTTGTTTTCCACCAATGAATTCGGCCGATTTTTGCTTAGAGAATACAAGACCAAAAATTATATTTCAAAGCTCTAATTCCTTATTGATTTTCACTCTTACTTATAGTTAAAGTATAAATCAAATTAGGAATTATTTCTTATCTAAAAATATGTAACAAAAATGGTAAGAAAATTAGTAGGAAAGAATATAGAAAGATATTCTTAAATTTGTAGAAGGAAAGAATTTAGGAAACTAAATATTTCCTTCCTAAACAAATATAAGAGAATAAAACAAGATTATTTAACATACAAAAGTAGCTGTCAATAATATTCATGAGGTCATAATATATCAAGTATAGAAACATAATAAAATCGCAGCTTTTACTGATCTGAAAAAATAATCCGCTTATCAACCCAGTCAGTCAGAATTGGCGTTAACCAGACTAGTTAAAAACGCAAACGTTGACCTGCTCTTTTATTATTAAAATCAGTTATATTCATTAAATTAGCCAATATATAAAAAGTGAAAAATATGACATATATTTTTCCAACACGTACGATTGTTCGGACGCTAGTCACTCATGGATACGACAACTGGAAGATGGTTAATGACGGAGCAAAATGTACATTTCTTGTTCATGCTGCTTCATCTAATCATATCATGAATGTGAGAAAAGTTGAAGATTTAATGAAACCATCTCAATATATTGACAATGTGATAACATCAATTTCGACTGAGGAATATAAAAAATATCGTTTGTTTGTGATGACCACAGTTAAAAGTGTCAGGTGGCTAGCACTTCAAGGTTGTACTTTCAAAGGACATGATGAATCTTCAAGCTCATTGAATCGTGAAAATTTTATTGAAATGGTAGATGATTTTGGACAACCTAATACAGAAATTAGAAATGTTGTGTTGGATAATGCACCAAAAAATGTGACATATACTTCTTTAAAAATTCAATAAGAAATTTTGAACATTATGGCTAATAGAGTACGAAAGATAATTCGTGATGAAATTTGGGATGCAAAATTCTGTATTCTTGTTGATGAAGCATAAGATCAAGCTAAACGAGAGCAAATTGTTATTATCTTGAAATTTGTGAATAGTGATGGTATTCTAATAAAGCGCTTCTTTGTAATTAAATCTGTTAGTGATATTACTTCATTGAATCTCTTCAATACGATATCCAAGGTATTTGTTTGCAACAACCTCTAGATTGAAAATCTTAGAGGCCAAGGGTATGATGGTGCTAGCAATATATGATGTCAAATTTTAATTAACTCACAAGTGTACGAATCTAGTGGAATATAGATAAGCAAAAACGAGGTTGATCCCACATAGACTGCTATGAGGAAGGTGTAATTTAATCCAAATTAACTGTTATTCTAGGCTAGTTGAGTCGAAAAGAGTTTTGTTGAAATTATTTAATTTAAAGAATAACTAATTATGCGAAAATAATGAGATTGAATAATCAAGAAGTGTAAAACACCAAGGTTTCAGAATCCACCATTGTCTAACTTAGCAATCATCTAACATTCATTAATTCCCAAAGAAAACACATACGACAACACGAAATCAATCTATTGTCGTCCCTAAAGATTTATCAATTAAGTCCAAAAGAAGAAAATCAAATATAGGCTCCCCTTATGCTTCAAACATAAATTACTTAAGCATTTTTCATATCAAATTCCATTGAAAGAAGACAAAGAATCAAAGATTACCTAAGCATTCTATGTATCCCAATAAGAATAAAAGAAGATGAAAATCAAAAGCAATTAATAAAACTTATTTAAGCATCAAGCATGGATTAATTAAACCAATATCTAACTATCAAAAATACATGATATTTAAGATGAAAGAAATTATATTTAATTAATCTAGTTAAGAACGAACCATGAACGTTAAAGCTCTTAAGAAGGAATTAACCGAATAATTAAATAATTACTTAATTAAAACAAGGTTTCATCGTCTACCTTGGCTAAAGAAAATTAGAAGAACATAATTAAAATAGAAAAACAATAATTGGTAAAACCCGGCATGGATTGAAGGAGAAGAAATCTTCGAAGAAGTCTTGATAGTCGAGGAGGTCTTGTTCTCTTGTTCTCTTCCGTCTTCTCTTGATTTTCTCCCAAAAAATCCCCCCCTTGATATGAGAATATAACTCATATTTATACTACCCTAGTTGTGCCCCAAAATATCCCAAAAGATTACAAATTTCGTGGGCCAAGAGTTAGGAAAAGAAATTAGAACTTAAAAAAGGAAAGAAAATAAAAAAAAATACAAAATCAGACGAATTTGGCCTGGGAGATCGCCCAGGCCATTCTTTGACGATCGCCTGTGCACGTTTTTGCTCTCTGTTGGCGAAAAATTGTACTGGGCGCTCGCTAAATATAATCTGGGGGCGATCGCCCAGCTTATTTTTCCTCAAGTACTGATTTTCAAACGGCCATAACTTCTTGTAGGAAACTCCAAATTGAGATCCGTAAAAGTGTTGGACTCGTAATTCCATTATATTTCCAATGGTATATCATTTTCCTTTTGGAGATTTTAATATCAAAATTTGTACTCTAATTTCTCTACATGCTTCGGTAGGTAGTTTCCCAATTCGGTTCTTTGGCTTTCCGGTGTTTGATCCATTGATTAAACTCTTCGTTGTCACTCCAAAACACCTTAAACTTATTGATTTTCCCTTCTTCCTCATCCTCAAATGTTTGGCTCTTGAAATTCACTTCAAAAACTCAACTTACTCGTCGATTTTGCCAAATTATTGCTCTTTTCGTCCATTCTTCTCCAATTGTTCACAAACGCGTCCAAAACTGAAATAGAACAATAATATACTAGATAAGTAGAAAATCAACTATATGACGACATAAAAGATTAATTCAAATGCCAAAATAAGTTTATAAAACGCACTTATCAAACACCCCCAAACTAAACCTTTGTTCGTCCTCGAACAAAAACAAAACTAATATCAAAAGTTGTACTCTAATTTCTCCACATGCTTCGGTAGGTAGTTTTCCAATTCGGTTCTTTGGCTTTCCGGTGTTTGATCCATTGATTAAACTCTTCGTTGTCACTCCAAAACACCTTAAACTTATTGATTTTCCCTTCTTCCTCATCCTCAAATGTTTGGCTCTTGAAATTCACTTCAAAAACTCAACTTACTCGTCGATTTCGCCAAATTATTGCTCTTTTCGTCCATTCTTCTCCAATTGTTCACAAACGCGTCCAAAAAGCGAAATAGAACAATAATATACTAGATAAGTAGAAAATCAACTATATGACGACATAAAAGATTAATTCAATGCCAAAATAAGTGCATAAAACGCACTTATCAAACACCCCAAACTAAACCTTTGTTCGTCCTCGAACAAAAACAAAACTAAAATAGATTTCAACTAAGCTAATTGATTCCACGAAAATCATCAATGTTAAATTCCTTACCATATGCCTCAAGTTCGAAAATAAAGCAACACTTTTAGAAGGATATCAAACAACAACACAAAAATTTTCACTTATCGATGCTCGACCTTGTGTGAGTGTGTGAATAGCCAAACATTGAACTTATGCATGTATTAGACCATGACCAATATTGTGTTGTTGATATTTTAGCAATCCCGAACCCTTTGTAGTCATTTATTCCTTACACATCTCGTAAGTTATCACACTTCTAAAGCTTTTCTCTCAAATCCCGAGGTGTTCTAGCGAAGTTGGTTTCTATTGATCATCACAATGCTCTTTCTTTTCAACAAAAGTGGTAAAACTTAGCACTTGTATTACGAGAATTAGGATGGTGAGAGATTTCTAAATTCTCATCTTGAGGTCTCTAAAGTTCTAATCTAGCAATCCTTCCCGAGCACTTCTACTGTTTATTTATTCAACTTATGTTATGAGCCTTACATCCCGTGCAATACTTCTCTTTCACTAGCTTTTCGTGTGACCTTTGTAGCGAGCTTTGGGTCGATGACTCCCAAGTCGATGACCATAGGGCACTGTGTTTGAAAATACCCTAGCGAGACTTAATTGCTCGAGTCTCACTGAGCTAATAGAGGAGTGAAGATGTAAATTTATAAATGTCGCTCTCTTTTCTTTTTCTTGTTTTAGATCCGGGACTCATGTAGCGAGCTTTGGTCGATGACTCCCAAGTCGATGACCATAGGGCACTGTGTTTTAAGATACCCTTACAGCTTAATTGCCCGAGTCGGATATTTCATTTAAATTTATCGGTGCGTAGTAGTGCTCGGTTTAGATTCCTTGACTATAACCCATTCAACCAAAGACGAGACCCAGAAAATCCAAACCATCAAAAATCTTAGAACAAAAGTAGTAACTTTAACACCCCCAAACTGTTCTCAAAACAGTTTAGTCACTAGCTCTAAGAATGTAGGAACGAAATGTTTCATCATGATACTCAGTCAATAATATCAACACCAACACTCAAGTCATGTCTCCAATAAACGATAAGTCAATAATGGCTATGTGCTTTCATAATCAGGTCTAACATGGATAAGAATTCATATAAAAGAACAAGTTCAAGTGTTGTCTAATAGTCGACTAAAAATGTGCTCAAGTTTGAACAGATATCATCATTGGCGGTAGGATATTCAACAGCAACCAGACAAATAATTTTTTTTTTTTCAAAACCCATTTCAGTTACACAGACCAGAATGATAAGCAAATCAGAAGTTCTTAAGTAACATGATATTTTATAACCCATCCCAAACAAAAACCTTACATTGTCCTCAATGTAAGAATAACATAAAGCACAGAGTAGGAGGGAAAAGATCAGTTACTCCCCAGGGATAGATGTGGAGAAGAAGCATCTGGCAGGCTGAAAGATGTTGAACACCGTGGACACCGCATGATCAGTTGTACAAAAGCAGTCCTAAAAGAAAAATGAGAGAAAACAACAAACAAAAACAACGAAAGCAAATTTTTTTTTTTTTTTGCACGTTTTTTTTTGTTTTTTTTTTTATTTTATTTTTTTATTATTATTATTATTATTATTATTATTATTTTCTCAAAAAAAGCGATTTTCAAGAATGAAGGGAAGGATCACCCAAATCAATTTCCTCCTCCCCCTCGCGAGAGTGAAACTCCAAGTATGGTTTTAAACGTTGGCCATTAACTTTAAACAAATCACCATTTTTTGGGTTTTCAACCTCAACAGCACCATGGGGATAAACAGTGAGAACAATAAAAGGGCCTGACCATCGGGAACGTAGCTTACCTGGAAATAAATGCAGGCGAGAATTATATAAGAGTACTTTTTGACTGGACTAAATGATTTTTCGACTATGTGCTTGTCATGAAAGACCTTTATTTTTTGTGCTGTAAATCTTAGCATTCTCATAAGCATCGTTTCAATTTCCTCAAGTTCGCCCACGCAATTTCCTTTTGACCGCCTCGCATATCAAAATTGAATTTCTTAATGGCCCAATAAGCACGATGTTCTAACTCAATAGGAAGGTGTGAGCTTTCCCATACACCAATCTATAAGGGGACATGCCAATGGGTGTTTTAAAAGCTGTCCTATATGCCCATAATGCATCGGTGAGTCGTGAGAGACCAATCTTTTCTATCGGTCGAACTGTTTTCTCTAAAATATGCTTGATTTCACGATTTGAGACCTCAACCCCGACCACTAGTCATGGATGATATGGGGTGGCCACCTTATGTGTGATGGAGTATTTTGTTAGAAGGGTTTGAAAATGTTTATTGCAAAATGAGATCCCCATCACTGATAATGGCTCGTGGAGTGCCAAAGAGAGAGAAAATATTGCTTTTCAAAAATGCCACTACGCTTTTGTGATCATTGGTCCTACAAGGAATTGCCTCGACCTACTTGGAAACATAATCGACACCCAATAATATGTAAAGATACCCAAAAGATGGAGGAAAAGGTCCCATGAAATCAACCCCCCAGACATCAAAGATCTCAACTATGAGAATAGGATTAAGCGGCATCATGTTTCTTTTTGAAATGCTTCCCATGCGTTGACACCTATCACATGAAGAACAAAAAACATGGGTGTCACGAAAAAGAGTAGGCCAGTAAAAACCACATTGCAAAATTTTGGAAGTAGTCGTTTTAGCACTGAAATGGCCTCAACATGCGTGGTCATGACAGAATGATATAACACTGTGGAATTCACTTTCTGGGACACATCTCTTTATAATTTGATCAGCACAGTATTTAAACAAATAAGGATCATCCCAAAAGAAATTCCTCACTTCAGCCAGGAACTTAGTTCTATCCTACTTAGTCCAATGTTCTGGAAGTTTGCCTGTACAAGATAATTAACAATATCAGCAAACCAAGGCACAACATCAATATTCATGAGTTGTTCATCTGGAAACAACTAATTTAATGGTAGTTTATCCTGCACAGAGTCAAGCACAATTCGAGATAAATGGTCAGCCACAACATTTTCAGACCCCTTTTTGTCCCTAAATTCAATATCAAAGTCTTGCAAAAGCAAGACCCACCTAATCAATCTAGGTTTAGCATCTTTCTTAGTGAGAAGATATTTGAGGGCAGCATGGTCAGAAAAAATAATTACTTTACACCCTACAAGATAAGATCGAAATTTATCTAATGCAAATACAATCGCTAACATTTATTTTCTCGTAGTAGAATAATTCAATTGTGCATCGTTAAGAGTTCTACTAGCATAGTAAATAATGAAGGTAACCTATCTAATCTCGTCCTAAAAGCGCTCCTATAGCATAATCAGATGCATCACACATAAGTTCAAAAGGCACGATCCAATCAGGTGGTCGAATAACAGGTGCAGTGGTCAATACTTTCTTAAGATGTTCAAAAGCTTCTAAGCACGAATCATTAAAGATAAAAGGTACATCCTTAACAAGTAAATTGCATAAAGGTCTAGAGATTTTACTAAAATCTTGAATGAAACGTCTATAAAAACCAGCATGCCCAAGGAATGATCTTACTTCTTTCACTGATTTTGGAGGTGGAAGATTGGAGATAAGATCTACCTTGGCCTTGTCAACTTCAATACCATTGTTAGAGATAATGTGGCCAAGAACAATACCTTGTTTCACCATGAAGTGACATTTTTCCCAATTTAGTACTAAATTCTTTTCCTCACATCTCTGCAAAACTAACGTTAGATGGTGCAAACAATCATCAAACGAGTCACCATACACAGAAAAATCATCCATAAACACCTCAAGAAACCTCTCAACCATGTCAGAAAATATACTAAGCATGCATCTTTGAAAGGTAGCAGGTGCATTACACAACCCAAACGGCATTCTTCTATATGCAAAGGTTCCAAAAGGACAAGTGAAAGTGGTTTTCTCTTGATCTTCTGGAGCTATGGGAATTTGATTGTAACCAGAATAACCATCTAGGAAGCAATAATAATCATGTCCTGCTAGTCTATCAAGCATTTGATCAATGAATGGAAGAGGGAAGTGATCTTTTCTAGTGACTAAGTTCAATTTCCTATAGTCAATGCACACACGCCATCCTGTAGTTACTCTAGTTGGAACCAATTCATTGTTTGCATTAGTAACCACAGTGATACCTGATTTTTTTGGGACAACATGCACAGGACTTACCCATTTGCTATCGGAAATAAGATAGATAATTCCAGCATCTAACAACTTAAGTACTTCAGTTCTCACCACATCTTTCATGTTAGGATTTAACCTACGTTGCATCTCTCTAGTGGACCTAGAATTTTCCTCAAGATGAATATAGTGCATGCGAGACTCTGAGATTTATACCTATTATATCAGCAATGGTCCATCCTAACGCCTCTTTATGTTCGGGTTAAAATACCTAACAACTTACCTTTTTGTGCATCATCAAGGGCAGAAGAGATAATTACAGGTAAAGTTTCTGCCTCTCCTAAGAATGCATATTGCAAAGTGTCAGGCAATGCTTTGAGCTCTAATTTCGGCGGTTGTTGAACTGATGGGATGTTCTTCTTCTCACTTATTGGGAGTGGCTCAATCTTCTGTCTCCACTTACTTGTATCCATGACAGGTGTTGACTCAAGCAAAGCATTTACCTCATCTATAACACTATCAACATCAAAATCTATACCAAAATGAGTTAGACACATCATTAAAGCATCATCAAAATTAGTTGAAATACAAGAGTCATCAACCAATGCTTCTATCATATCAACATCAGCAACATCCTCGTTGTCATATGGTTGCTTGTTGACATTGAAGACATTCAATTCAATTGTCATGTTGCCAAAGGACATCTGCATGACCCAATTCCTGCAATTAATTACAGCATTAGATGTTGCTAGAAAAGGACGACCAAAAATCACAGGAATATGGTTGGTGGAGTCTCGAACAGGTTGAGTATCAAGTACAATAAAATCAACAGAAAATAAAATTTATCAACTCAGTATCAAAACATCCTCAACAATGCCACGAGGAACTTTCACGAGATCTATCGACAAGTTGTAAAATAATGATGTTGGTTTTAACTCGCCTAGTCCAAGTTGCATGTACACAAAGTAAGGAAGAAGATTGACACTAGCTCCTAAATCTAACAATGCCTTCTCAATTTTATGGTTTTCTATGATGCAAGAGATAGTAGGACAACTGGATCTTTAAATTTAGGAGGGTATTGCTTTGAATTATTGAGCTAACTTTGTTCGTTAAAAAAAAGCCTTTTACGTACATGTAATTGTCTCTTTTTAGTACATAGGTCCTTCAAAAATTTAGCATAGGTAGGAACTTGCTTAATAGCATCAAGTAAGGGATATTTATGCTTACACGCTTGAAGATGTCCATCATGTCATTGATAGAATTACCTTGCTTTACCTTTGTCGACCCTACGAGGAAATGGGGCTTTTGGGATGTAGGATTGCTCATTGTCTTCTTTGTGAGCTTCTTGGGTGAATCATCGGTTGAGGTATTACACGGAGAAATTAGTTGAGGTGTGTTGTGCTTTGAAAGATCCACTTTGTTGTCAACCAGTTTGCCCCGTCTCAAAGTCATGATGGCCTTAGCCTCTTCATGTTGGTTGCTTGAATCATCCCAATATTGTGCACCCCTTTAGGATTAGGAAATGGTGACTAGGGAATTTACCTTTTCAATGGTTGTTGCGGATGTTGCAATTGATGAAGCCAGTTGCCCATCATGTTCTCCATATTGGAGATAGATTGTGCTGTGAGTTCGGCTAGTGCGCACCTCCTTCTTGAACTCGATGATGGTGTGATTACGATGCTCCAAAGCGACTTGTGTAGCTTTTGTCAAGTTTTGAATTGCCTCCTCCCATGGTTTAATTTGTGAGAAGTTTTGGTTGAAGCTATACTGCTCAGGTGGCTTTGAGGGGCTTGACTTCTTTGTGTTATCTGTTGACTACCCGTGACCAAGAAAAATTGGGGTGGTCCCTCCAACTGGGTTATAGGTGTTGGAGTAAGGATTGTAAGGAGGCTTCCTCATCATGTTGAGGGCATTAGCTTGCTCAAGCACACCTTACGGTTCTATAGGACTATTGGCTGTCAATGAGGTCAATTTGCGAGAGATGTCTTCTATCATGCATTTGACTTCCTTGATTTCTGAGCTAGGCTCACTGGTGTGAATTTCATAGATACCCCTTTTCTTTGGTTCAGTTCTAGAGGATCGGCTCCGCTGTTGTGAATTGTCAGCTTGCTTTTGAAAGAAGGTCCAGATCTCTGTAGCATTCTTAGACATAAGCTCTCCACCGCTTGTGGCCATCAACCATTCTTGAATATGTGGTAGCAAGCCCTCCAAAAAGTATTGGCATAAATGCCATTTTTCATAGCCATGATGTGGACATTTCATGAGAAGCCCGTTGAATCTCTCCCAAGTTTCATAGAATGGTTCATCGTCTCTTTGCACAAACTCTGAAACTTCCCTGCGAATAGCATTAGTTTTGTGAACTGGAAAATATTTGTTCAAAAATTTAGCAACCATTTGTTCCCAAGATGTAATACTATTTGCAAGCAATGTATTAAACCAAGATCTAGATCTATCTTTCAGAGAAAAAGGAAATAGACGAAGTTTAACATTATCAGGAGAAACATTCTCATATTTAAATGTTTCACATACAGCATAAAAGTCAGTCAAATGATTATAAGGTTCTTCACTATCTAAACCATAGAAAGATGGAAGACAGTCAAGCACACTCGGTTTAAGCTCAAAATTCCTAGCTGTGACCTGAGGGTATTGTATGCATGAGGTGCTCAAATTAGCTAATGGACTAAAATAGTCCCTGAAAGGTCTCTCCTCAATTTCATCCCCCATAGCTACTATTGTTTCGGTTCCTTCAATTGTATCTAGATTAGTGGCACGTTTTTGTTGGTGAAAAGTCCTTTCAATTTCACTATCTAGATGTTCTAGCTTAAGTTCTAAAGATCTACGACCAAGCATGCACAATGAAGATTTTTGATTTAAAATTTTGTTTTTATAAAAACAAAAATAAAATAAATAAAATAAAATCATAAATTATAACTAGTCAAGAATAAAATTAACTAAGATGAAATTAACCTTGACGCTTGAGTCCCAAGAACGGAGCTAAAAACTTGATGTCAAATTTTAATTAACTCGCAAGTGTACGAATCTAGTGGAATATAGATAAGCAAAAACGAGGTCGATCCCACGAGAGGCGCTATGAGGAAGGTGTAATTTAATCCAAATTAACTGTTATTCTAGGCTAGTTGAGTCGAAAAGAGTTTTGTTGAAATTATTTAATTTAAAGAATAACTAATTATGCGAAAATAATGAGATTGAATAATCAAGAAGTGTAAAACACCAAGGTTTCAGAATCCACCATTGTCTAACTTAGCAATCATCTAATCATTCATTAATTCCCAAAGAAAACACATACGACAACACGAAATCAATCTATTGTCGTCCCTAAAGATTTATCAATTAAGTCCAAAAGAAGAAAATCAAATATAGGCTTCCCTTATGCTTCAAACATAAATTACTTAAGCATTTTTCATATCAAATTCCATTGAAAGAAGACAAAGAATCAAAGATTACCTAAGCATTCTATGTATCCCAATAAGAATAAAAGAAGATGAAAAATCAAAAGCAATTAATAAAACTTATTTAAGCATCAAGCATGGATTAATTAAACCAATATCTAACTATCAAAAATACATGATATTTAAGATGAAAGAAATTATATTTAATTAATCTAGTTAAGAATGAACCATGAACGTTAAAGCTCTTAAGAAGGAATTAACCGAATAATTAAATAATTACTTAATTAAAACAAGGTTTCATCGTCTACCTTGGCTAAAGAAAATTAGAAGAACATAATTAAACTAGAAAAACAATAATTGGTAAAACCCGACATGGATTGAAGGAGAAGAAATCTTCGAAGAAGTCTTGATAGTCGAGGAGGTCTTGTTCTCTTGTTCTCTTCCGTCTTCTCTTGATTTTCTCCCAAAAAATCCCTCACTTGATATGAGAATATAACTCATATTTATACTACTCTAGTTGTGCCCCAAAATATCCCAAAAGATTACAAATTTCGTGGGCCAAGAGTTAGGAAAAGAAATTAGAACTTAAAAAAGGAAAGAAAAAAAAAAAAATACAAAATCAGACGAATTTGGCACAGGAGATCGCCTTGAGGCCATTCCCTGCGATCGCCCAGCACGCGTTTTGCTCTCTGTTGGCGAAAAATTGTCTGGGCGCTCGCCCAAATAAATCTGGGCGATCGCTTGACTTATTTTTCTGGCGGCTGATTTTCAAACGGCCATAACTTCTTGTAGGAAACTCCAAATTGAGATCCGTAAAAAGTGTTGGACTCGTAATTCCATTATATTTCCAATGGTATATCATTTTCCTTGTGGAGATTTTAATATCAAAAGTTGTACTCTAATTTCTCCACATGCTTCAGTAGGTAGTTTTCCAATTCGGTTCTTTGGCTTTCCGGTGTTTGATCCATTGATTAAACTCTTCGTTGTCACTCCAAAACACCTTAAAATTATTGATTTTCCCTTCTTCCTCATCCTCAAATGTTTGGCTCTTGAAATTCACTTCAAAAACTCAACTTACTCGTCGATTTCGCCAAATTATTGCTCTTTTCGTCCATTCTTCTCCAATTGTTCACAAACGCGTCCAAAACTGAAATAGAACAATAATATACTAGATAAGTAGAAAATCAACTATATGACGACATAAAAGATTAATTCAAATGCCAAAATAAGTGCATAAAACGCAGTTATCAATATACGAGGTACTTGGAATGGACTTCTGGTATTATTTCTGAAACATTGTCCATATGCTTACTATGTCCATTATTTTGCCAATCGATTGCAGTTGACATTAGTTTATGCGGCAAAAACTGTTAGTGTTGTTTGGCAATTCTTTTCTCATGTGGACAATATTGTTAACATCATTACATCTTCATCGAAGCGCATTACTGAGTGCAAGCTGTCCAAAGAAAAGATATGGAGCATTTATTGGCTATTGGAGAACGCAG
Organism: Forsythia suspensa; assembly: GCA_023638005.1. Taxonomy (NCBI): domain Eukaryota; kingdom Viridiplantae; phylum Streptophyta; class Magnoliopsida; order Lamiales; family Oleaceae; genus Forsythia; species Forsythia suspensa. Next base: position 10,366,296 of record CM042671.1, read on the forward strand.
GTCATGAAGTGGAGCTAATCAGATTGGTAACTTGTAACGAGTTGGAGCTACTCGTTGGAGTTCTCATTACGAATCAATAAAGAGCTTGATATATATGTATACTGCAATATGTAAGGTACTTGAGGGTCTAAAGGATCATTCTCCAAATGCAAGAAGTAGGGGGTGAAGCTCTTGGTGCATATAGAAAATTTACAAGCTTTAAATTTGTGTTTGTCTTCCATTTAATGCAAATTTTAGCAATCACGGACATTTTTTGTCAAGTCCTTCAACGAAAAACCCAAGACATCGTAAATGCAATTAAATGTGTTTGTAGTACAAGAAAAGTTTTTCAAGAATTGAGAGACAGCGGGTGGGAAGACTTCTGTCATGAAGTCAACACTTTTTGCTCAAACAAAGGTATTGATATACCCATTCTTGATAATTCATATAAGATTGACCATTCCCATGAGCATACTACAGTTGAGCATCATTACCATTTTGATGTTTTTAACGAAGTAATAAATTCTCTTTTGATGGATTTAAATACGTGATTTAATTAACAATCATTTGAACTTCTTTCTCTCAGTGCGGCTTTAGATCTTAGAAATTCATTTGAATTATTTAACAAGGATCATATTTTGGAGCTTGCGAATAAGTTTTATCTTGAAGATTTCAAACCAGATGAGGTTTTTGCTTTGAGCGTAGAGTTACAGCATTATAAGCACGATGTGATATCTGATCCTCAAATTCAAGTACCTACACTTTTTGAGTTACGCTAGCAATTGATTGTAACGAGGTGCTTGAATTATCAACATCTGACTAGATTGATTTATATGGTATTGACATTGCTTGTTTCTACTGTAACTACTGAACGGGCATTTTCAGCAATGAAAATTCTGAAGACAAAACCTCTTAACAAAATAGAAGATGGTTTTCTTGCTGATTGAATGACAATCTACATTGAAAGAGATTTTGCTGCGAATATAGATGTAGAATCTATTGTAGAAGAATTTTATATTGTAGGACATCGTCGGATACCACATCAATAGTTAATGTTATTTCTTTTTTATTAATGAATTTCTTTTGTACAATCACTTTCTCAAAATTTAAGTCTCCCCCACATAAATTCCTAGTTCCGCTCCTGAGTGTTGAGGAATAGACAAGTTTCTCTAATCAAGATGCTATAGCGCAACAATGTAGTGAAAGAGACAACTTGAGAGAAAGAAAACGAGAAGAAAGTCAAGTATATGAGGACTTTTCGCAAATTGATAAATTTTGAGGACCAAATTTCTTTAAGGAGGATGGGTTGTAGAACTCAAAAAAATTCAAAGCTGGCTTGTAAGCGTTCAATTAGTCATTAGATACGAATTACCATGTCTAATCATTGTACAAGTTTGTAATAGCTCAATTAGATCTGCAAGATAGTTAATTGAACTTTCATGATATTTTTGAGATGTTGAAGAACTTAAGTCAAAATAAATTTGGATTCGATTAATTATTTGAGTTAAATAATTAATTATTAAATTAATAAGAATTAATATATCAATATTAGACTTATTTTGTAACTCGTATTAAATTACGTTGACTTAAGTCAAGAAAAGTTGATTTGGATATTTAGAGCCAAGATAGAGCACTCCAAAGCCATCAAACTCAACTATTATTTTAGATGGACCAACTCTACTTAGTTTGACGTGTTGCTCTACTATGTAAGGAAATCTAAGGTTAATTGTTGGTTTTGTTAAAGTAGGATTTTGAAGCTTGTTTAGTTGAATTTAACTTGGTGGTCAATCTAGTGTAATTAGACTTAAGCATTCATCCATTTAAAAGTTGATGGAAAGTGAATTTCATGAGATCCTAGATATTTTAGGAATTTAAGTTACCAAATTCAAATTATTTTTTTAATCGTATTAAGATTTGTTTGTTTATTTATTAAACAATTAAAATAAAATAATGTCTTACATCAACAAGATTTATTGAATTTTCTCTCTCATCTAAAATTTTATAATTTAATTTAAAGGTCCATTTAGGTTTGATTTTATAGTCCAACTTCTAATTGTGTATTAAACATTTGATAAATTTAAAAAAAATTATTATAGAAGAATCTGTAATATCTAGCAGTAGATTTTAAAAAATAGTAAAATAATAGTTTTTCAGATTCTGCTTTTAACTTCTCTAATTACATATAATAAAAACATCAATTTTAAAATTAATTAATTAAATTAATTTCTTTTGTGTTCTAGGCTTATTAAAATTTCATTAATAAAACATCCATTAAAAATAATTTAAATTTATTTGATTTTTTCCTATTACTAGTGGGGTCACGTGCGATGCACTTGTTATGGCCGTAATGGTGTGTATAATAGTGTCAAAATGATACTCATTAGTATACAATACGTTCAATAATTTGATAATGAAATTTAATTGAAATAGTCACTACTTGAGTAAAAGAATAACACAATGAAAATGATTCGATTGTATAACTTTCTAGATTAACTCGATCTGCTCTTTGAAATGAACTGTGAGGAAATCGGTAGCCATGGCAGCAGATGGAGCAAGGCCCGCATACTTGATGTCGTCCATATTACCCCTTCCTAGTGCTTTCATCGTGGTACATAGACGAGGTGCAATGTAATTGTATGCTCCCATGTTCATTGGATATTTCTGACACCAAACAGAAATCTTAAAAAATGGCTCAATACATAAGAAATGTAACGAAGAAATGAAACCCGGAGAATTAGAGAATGTGATTATATTACAAATGTGTCTTCCACATAAAAGAATACAAAAAAATATTTCATTCTTGGTCAAAAAAAAGCTAAGAATTTGCCATATTTGACCAAGAAACCATTGCAAACCATGTACGCAATTGATTCCACCAATGTTTCACAATATTCAATGTTAAAATTGCTATAGTTATAACGACTATGAGCGTGTTTAGCTAAGCTTAAAAAAAGTAAGAGTTTAGAAATCCGAGAAATTATGAAATGTGATGATATTATGAATTTGCCTTCCACATAAAAATAACACAAAAAATATTTCATTGGTAAAAAAAAGCTAAGAATTTGCCCTATTTGACCAAGAAACCATTGCAAACCATGTACCATGGAATACTTACTAAGATCAATGCCACTATTCCACCAATGTTCCACGACATTCAATGTCAAAATTGCTTGAGTTATAACGACTATGAGCATGTTTAGCTAAGCTTAAAAAAAGTAAAAGTATTTCTTAAAAATTAAGTAAAGACTTTATAAAAACTAAGGCCATGTTCTCTTTCCCATTTTCAACCCGTTTTCTGTTTTCAATTTCTCAAAATAGTGAAAACGTGTTTACTTACCCATTTCCAAAAACGCATTTTCAAAAACATCTCAAAAATTTACTAAGGAAATGGAAAATGACATATAAACCGTTTTGGTCATTTTGTGAACAAAATGAGCCCACCTTCCAAAATGGAGAAAAAGCGAAAAATTGGTCATTTTCATTAAAGTGGTATTGGCTTCGATTCACCCTTCCAGCACTTTGATTTTTTTTTTCTCTCCAATAATTTTTTTCTTCCTCCATTATACACCTTCTCTGCCTTTACTCCTTTCATCCGTGGAAAAAGCAGAAATCTCTCCCCTTTCCAAGGTACGATTTTCCTTTTTATCTTCTCTATTTTCCTGTTTCCCGTCCCTCTCTCCTCTTATTTTCACTTGTGATCTTCTTATCAAGAACTACATGCATCAATTTCTTCGTTGTTGATTTGAATTAGGTTAGTATTTATATTTTTTTCTTGTTTAAATTGATGTTTGAATCTGGTTTTGTGGTTACTTGACTTATGATTTTGAGATTTGGGATTTATGTAGTAAAATTTTGTTTTTGCTGTTGTAGTAAAATCAGATTCAAAGTGGGTTCATGTTTTGCTATTGTAGTAAAACAAAACCAAATTTGTGTCGTACTCAAATATGAATTCAGCTCAATGTGTTTTTTACTCTTAATTCAAATCTTGCTCTGCTTGCTTCTTCCACTAGCCGTATGAGCACCAATTTATATTGTAGTGAATTGCTTTATTAGTCTAATTTTTGGTGATATTCATCCGTCATATATGTTCTGCTATCCGTTAGTTCAGATAGGTGCACTAAACACATATAATCTCTCATTCTTTGTGTGCAACTTGAGCACTTCATGGTAATTAAAAGTGGCTAATTAATTTTCTTATTGCAACAATCTTTGTTTTCCTTTTGCTTTTGTTTCCCCGTTCTTCAAATTGAGAACTTCAGTAGATCAATTTCTGTGATTTTCTTATTCTCATTGTATCACCTGATATATGTTGGTGTGGTATTTCGAACTTATCGTGTCTTCTAATATTTGTTTCCCTTTTTCTTTTGTTGTTGCTCAAATTTCCTTTTCTGGCTCAAATTAGAACCAGCACGTGTTCTGTATATCCACGCGAATATAGGTTGTGCCCTTATGGCATATTTAATATACTTGTTCATAGAAATAGTTAAAAATAAATTGGTATGCTTTATTTAAACACAATTGTTTCCTTCTTGTAATCTTCAATATAGAATATGGGTGGTCACAGAGTTAAGATTAAAGAACCCATGTCGTGGTATGATGAGAACGAATAGGCTTTTATCGAAATACTTTACGAGAAAGTGAAATCAAATGCATTGCAATGTTCTACATTCACGAAAGACGAATGGGAAAGGATTGATGCAACCATGAATGCTAAAACAAAAATGGATTCCGGTGTAGATAGATTAAAGGGAAAATGGAACCGCTTACGTAAGGTTCATCATATGTTCTCTGAGCTTTTGGGACATACCGGTGTTACTTGGGATCCAAATACCAACAAAGTTAATGCTGTGGAGGAAGTTTGGCAACACTTTTATACGGTATATATATTTATTAATGATTTTTGTTCATCACTAACTGTTTATCCCTTTGATGATGCACGTAATTATGATGTTGCTTCGTTTTTCAATGTTAGATTAACAAGTCGGATTACAAAATTTTCAAGAAGGAATGGTGTAAGCACTACTACATTCTTGGAGAGATATTTAGTGGCACTACAGCTACTGGATGATTGGGCAATGCATCCACTGAGCTTCTGACCAACTCAGAAGAAGAAAGGCAGCTAGAAAATGATTTTTGACCTGGGGTGTGCATGTACATGTTGAAACCCTCGATGATGACAGTGACGAGGTTCCAAAAACTCGTTGGCATGAAGAAATTGGTACATCGGGTGAACGCAGAAGTAAAGAACCTAAGATAAGTAAAAGTGATAAACTCGAGGCTTGAATGGCACAATGGTCATCTACTATTAGTTTGAAGAATGAAGAAACTGAACTTCGAACACTATAACTAAAAGAAAAACTTTCAAAGATTCAAGAAAAATCATGCAATCAATCGGATAGCGAAGCTAACAGTCCAGATCCTTATTCAAATATTGTTTGTCTGGACCTCTTAAATAATGTGGAAGGAGTTTCTAATGAGGTTTATTTGAAAGCGTTAAAGGCTTTTAAGGATCCCAATTTCATAGTTTCATTTGTCAAGATGCCAGAAGTTAGGAGATGACCTATCTTGGAACTGCTTTAATTTTATCAAATTTGTTTTGAGTTCTACATTATGATGTACTGTGAAAGATTCTGTGTTGTTGACTAGTGAACTATTTTGTTTTTTTGGCACTATGACTCAAACACTGTTTTTATTTATGTTGAATTTGTTGTTATTGAAATAATTGGTACATGATATCAATGTTGACATTGCTGTTGATAATTTTGTGGACGTTGAAACGAATGGTTATTGATATCATGTTGAAATTGTTTAAGATAATTATTGATTGTAGAAATTGGTTCACATAATGGCAAGTTTATCAAATCTGGTTGATAATTTGAATGCCGATATGTAGAATGATGAAGTATCGAGTGATGACGAATTGGTATTTAAGATGATTATGATAATGATTTTGGAGATTTAATGATGCTTAACTGCTTCGTTGCTAACAGGGGAAGCACTATCGGTAGGACACCTTGTAGAACATTATTGCTCACTGAGAAAATGTACATGCTAGAAAATCTTAATAGACATCCGGACGTGTGCTATTGTAATTTTCGTATGCATAAACATGTTTTTATGAATTTTTTTGATACTTCGAAAGAGAAAAGGCTGTTGACAGATGGAAAAAAAGTGAGTGTCGAAGAGGGTGTTGCTATGTTCCTTATGATTGTAGGGCACACTACACAATACAATATTATTGATGATCGGTTTCAGCATTCCAATAACACCATACACAAATGGTTTAAACGAGTTTTAAAGGCTGTTTGTTCATTTGGCACAGAGATAATTCGCCCGAAAAATCAAGATGTTGTGCATGAGCGAATCTTGCACAAATATCCTTTTTTCAAAGATTGTGTAGGTGCAATAGTTGGAACACATGTTGCAGCTTGGGCACCTACGTCGAGACAAACATCTTTTCGTGGAAGGAAAACAAATATTACACAAAATATGATGTTGGTATGTGATTTCGATATGATATTCTCATTTGTGTATTCTGGCTCGGAAGGTACTGCTAATGATTTGTGAGTATTCGTAGACGCTGTGACGAAAAGCTCGAACAACTTTCCAATGCCACGGAGAGGTATATTCTTAAACTACTCACAATTATTTGTCGAATATACTTGAAATAGTAGAAAGTGTCAAATGATGTTCTAACGTTCTATGGACCTATGGTACTTTTCACTCAAAATTAAGGATCAAAATCGGGAGACAAAAACATTGGCCTGGGCGATCGCCCAAGTCTATATTTGTGCACTAGAAAGCTTTTTCCCTAAACCGGGCGATCGTCCAGGCAACACTTGTGCGATCGCCCAGGCAAAACATTGGGCAATCGCCCAAGTCCACCATCTGATTACAGAATCGTTCTGGCCAAACCTGGAGGGTCGCCTTGTATTACATTGGGCGATCGCCCAGGTATAATGACAGGAAAAATTGGAATGTTTCAGATTTTTTTTTTTTTTTTTTCCATTTAGAACTCAATTGTCATTAGTTTGTACTTATATTTTCAAACTATACTAGGATTACAAAAAAATTTCTATTTATGTAATTTTCATTGTAAACAATTTATAACACTATGTCATTTGTTTGATTATATATCAAAGTTTTACCTTGTTTAATCAATATTATTGTATGTACCCAATTTGTTGTTGTGCAGATCAATTTTACCTTGTTGATTTCGGATATCCAAACATGGCTGGTTTTCTTGCCTCTTATAGAGGTCAAAGATATCATCTGCGTGATTATGTTGGATGGGGAAGACTATGTGGGAAGGAAGAACTTTTCAACTATACATTCATTGTGTCATAACATTATTGAACGGTGCATTGGTGTTTTAAAAGCAAGATTTCCTATTTTAAAATTGATTACTAATTATCCACTCACTAGGCAAAGACAAATCCCTACCGCATGTTGCGCAATACACAACTTTATTCGACAAGAGCATGCTTTAGATACATTGTTCGCTGAGTATTCTGGAGAGAATATGGTATTTCAAGATATACCATAGTCAAGTCAAGATCAAGATCAAGAAGCCATACATTTTGATGCTAGTCAAACAGCTCAAATGGGACAAGTCAGGGATGAAATTGCTACACAAATGTGGAATGACTACTCAATGAGTCGTAAATGATTCGTACTCAAATATTTTGTATTTTGTTTGTTTATATAGTGTATTGGCATTAAACTATTCAATTGTTTTAACATGAAGCTATTTTGATGTGGACAAATGTATTTGCATTATGTAATCTATTTTATAAGAATTTTCATACTGTAGTACTATTAAACTATTACAATTTATTCAATAATCAAATTTTTTGAATAAAATATTATACAAAATAATTTCCAAAAAATTTCAAGTAAACGCGTTTTCAAGTTTTCTGTTTTCAGAAACAATTTTCGAAAATTCTAAAAAAAACGCATTTTCAAAATCTCAAAACAAACACTCAAAACACAAAATACAAAATGAATTCAAAACTCAAAACACAAAACTCAAACGCAAAGAGAACACCACCTAAGTTTTTGAACTAAAAAATTCAAAAATAAAGTAGTTGACGTCGGAACCTGCACCGTCCACGTGTTAACAGATCTCTAGTCACTCATCTACCAACTTGTATGTTACCTACACACTCGGACAATCGTTAAGCACCAAGATCTTCGAAGAAAAAAGGTCTGGTAATCATTGTACTCCGACGATCAAGTCAACTGTCAGTATAAGGAATAATACATGGGGGCGAAAGTAATTGGGTGTGGGAGGGACAAGTAGGTAGAGATTTGAACAGAGTTTGGGGTGAAATTCAAGTGCAAAAAGAGCGTACATTAGAATAACCGGAGACGTTGTATTTATAGCACAAGAGTTCTAATTGATTTGGAAAATAATCAATTAAATATCTAATCGGATCCTCTTTCCTTATGGGATAGGGATGATTGGTTGTCGGGCAATCTCCTATATTACTGTCCTTATTTGGATTTATCACGTTGCCTACTCTTTAGGAGATTGTGATTTTGTTTCTTTGTGAGGATCTATGTGCCAATCTAACGCAATCTGCATTTGATTATTTCTCTGGTCATCCCAAAATACTATGTTGTCTGTCAGTTACAATAAATAAGAAGCCCGGCGAGGCTTTATTGGTTGGCTGCGAGTGTTGAAGATGTTCATGGGCTTCGCAATACCCTGATCCAGGGATGTTACGGTGCCCGATGGACTTCCAGGGCCTTCGAGGTATTCGCCGGTTCTATGGGACTTTTATGACTTTGGGAGATTCTCGCTGGGCCTATAAGGCTTTAATGAGGCCTGAATTAGGTCTAGGGAGACCTTCACTGGGCCTGTGCTAACATGGAGGCCCTATCAAAATTGGGTAGTAACAAAAGTAACTTCAAAAAAGGCTAAGCAGAAGAAAAAAAACTCTTACTTCAAGTAATTTTTAAGCCTAGCCAACAACAAATGTTTTAGGCACAAACAATCATTTACACACAAAATCAATAATATATGCATTTTTATGTGTAAAAAGTTGAGTTCACAAGTCAGAAACGGGAAAATTCTAGGAAAAATTCAGAAAGATCCAATCTTGTATACAAAATCCTGTCGTAAACTGTATTCAAAAGCAAACATAATAAAATTCCCTATACTCCAAGAAAAAAGACTCTATCAAGCAACGAATAAGCATTCAAAAGTAAATGAATCTTAAGCAAATAAGAATTAAGAAAAATAGAAAGAGATAGTTAATACTCAATAGTCCTTATAAAAAGATGAGCAAATGAACAAGTAAACCTTAAAATCAACATCAATCAACTCAAATCTAACCATCCACATCCAAACTATTGCCCATACTCCTCAATCAATGCACAAGATTTTGAATATTCCAAGAAAGAAGAGAATAAATCCTAGGATAGATATTAAACTATTCTTGCCTTGATTTTTACAATTCAGAGATGACAAATGATGTTAATCCAAATAGAATTTGTGGAATCCAAGTGTTAGCGAGTAAACTCAAGTAAACATCCAATCCCATAGCAAAATACACAAAAAGACAGAAATTTGCATTAATATATCTACTTTGCAAAACATTGTAGATCTAACCTTGATAACCATTATCAGGCTTTTTAGATTCAGAACTATCATATTGTTTCAACTCCTCCTCTCTGATTTCTCCTTGCAGATTTTCCAACCTGTACACGAGGTCGTAGAGGCTGCGTATGCTTGTAGGACATCTGAAAATCAAAATAAAAAAAAAATGAGCACAAAAATTTTGACCGGGATTACAGTACTTATTATACAAAAGAAACTATATAGAAAAGAAGTAAAAAACAAAAATAAGCAATATTCAAAACATGTTTACATGTCCTCTGATTCACAATTTCACACAACATTTTGGCACTTCTTTAAAAAAAAAAACAGGAATCTTTTTTTATGTAAATCCAACCATAGAAATAGTAGAAATAAACAAATAAATTATCAACAACTACTATAAAAAAATATCATAAAAGCTGCATTAAAGAGAAAATTGCATTCAACTACAAAATAAATTTCTATAATGCAGAACTAATGAGTCACAGACTCAACAAGTAAAGATCCTCTGTGTGTGTGTGTGTGTATATATGTCAACATGTAAACTCATTTTGTGTGAAAAATTCTTATTTAAGAAAATCATTTCCAAATAGGAAGTAAAACATTTTTCATCACAATATTAGTATATCATTCTTCCACATTATGCTTAAAAACCAATATAATATCATAAGTAACATTATAGTATGCGGACTAATGATCATATCTACATAGGCAATGGACTAATGATCCACTCGCATTATGAAAAATCATAACTTCATGGTCTATGGATTAATGATGCATTCGCATCATGGAAAATCATCACACGATGTTGGTGCCTTCAGTGTCCTAGTTTATTGGTGATAAAAGAAAGATCATTTTCATAAAACATGACCTATTTGGCTACCATTTTACTTTCATTTATATGACATGCTCATGTGAGGCAACTTAAATCATTTCACTTGAAAACATGCTCTCAACAAGCAAAATACTTCATTCTAGCTCCCACTTTATCACAATTAACTACTAAACACATCGTACATCCACATAAAGATAACTATTCACAATTATTATCGCCGCCAATATGATTAATGGTAATACACTACGGCCAATGGTGGCTCACATAGAAAACATATTGCGGCCAAAGGTGGCTCACAAAAGTATATACAACTATATACTATGGCCAAGATAGCTCACACAATATGCACCAAGGCCAAGGATGGCTCATATAGACACGTTGCACATTCAAATAGTTCATGTGACTAACAAAACTTTACTTATATTTACAAATTTTATTTCCAAAAGTACTCATGTCATGAACGATGAAGTCATATATTCATATAATGAGCATAAACATTTTTAAAGTCGTCAAATTTCCAAAATGCATTATTTCTCCACATATTCATCATAAAAAATATAATGCATATATGTTCGTGCATTAAAGGTGTAAATGGATCTTTATTTACCTCACACCCATGTACCAAGTACCGTGCCTCACACGTGCCCTTGAGATCCTATTCTTTCACATAAGTGCCTCAAGCATTATACCTATCACTGGAGATAAGAAGTAACCTCTAAGAACTTGATATCTTCACTTTCCAACTTCGTAATCTCAATTAAAATCACTAAATTCATGCTACCGATTTACACAAGTTATTTCAACAACTAAACCTCAATATTTGTAACTTAGTTTAGTTTTGACACTAATAAAAAATTCGAAAAACCAAAAGATTGACAAAAATAGCACGACATTTCCAAAGCAGCACCAATTCTAGAACATTTAAATTGGCACCAAAAAAGTTTGACAGAAACAACATTTTTTGCGAAGATTTTCAAAAGTAGCATTACTGCATTATTTTGCTGGAAAATTCCTGAAAATAGCTTTGAAAATGAAGAAATCAAACCTCAAATTTTTAACCCACACTTGTACATTGTAAATCAAAATATTAGTGAAATGTGAACATCGTCAAATGAAAGATTAAAGCCAAAATCCACGTATCCTTTTCCAAAACTATCCATGTCTTTCATTTTCAATGTAAGTTCACAATTTCTTCATCACCACAATGTATAAAAAATAATTAAGAAGTTCAATTTATATGTAGACGAACGCTTTCAACCTAAAAGTACAATATAAAAAGATGGTCTATTCATTCACTCCTATTTTCAATTGGTCTGATGCTATGCTAGCTACAATTCTATTTGTGGTTGGTCGAGCCCTTTAGTCCAACTTCGAGAATTTTGTTGGGTTGACTTACTATAAGCACTCACCCCTCTTGCTCGACTTTTTATTGTGAGAGTCGAGGCTTTCTAGCTATGCAACTCTTTTCACCAAACTCTAAGATGGAACATAACTCTTTATTGCATACACTTTAACCCGATTGCATTCTTTCTTGTTGTGTCAGTTCGATGCATTTTAAACTGTCACACTATCATTTTGATACAACAATTAAAATAAAAGAATATAGGACTCCTTAATAAATACCTAGCTACCTAAATGTCTAGAAACAGCAAGCCTTATCCTTCTCATGTCTTTTTTTTTTTTTTTTCGTATTTTACCTTGTGAGAGAGTTCTTAAGTTGTACCAATGGAAGAAAATATGTATTCCAATAGTGATGCTGCAATAGCATATTGTACTTGGCATGTCTAATTTGTGATATGTATGCAAGTGTAGGTTAATTACTAATTTTGGAAACATGTAAAAATCAGTAGAGAAATATTTTTTAGACTCTTCAATTTATGGGTTTATTCTATTAATATCACTTTTCGACCATTCAGCTTAACATGAAATGCCTCAATTTTTTATTTCTCCTCTTTTTTGATCAAGTATTAGACTAAAAATACTTGTACAGCACTTAACATCGAATTCCACAAAATCGAGATATTAAATACCATAGCAACCACAACCCAAATCGAAGACCACAAACAGTGGACGACAACAGCGAAAAAACCAAATCTAAGACGTATTCATCGATAGCTTATGTATTAAATCTAATGTTAATGAAGCAAATGAGAAAATAACAAGGAAGAAGAATCGGAGAAGACGAAGAGACCAAAACCTAGGGATAAGACATTTACACGGCCACTATGTGTTTAGGAGCACACGGTTGGTCGGAGAAGACAAAGAGAGCAAAAGACGGCCACTTTGTGTGTAACGACCACAGACTTTCCCCTACAGGCCTTTCGAGGGGCTATTCTGTGCGCCGTTAGCTTACGTACTGTCCACTGGAGGTTGGGCTCCAAACTGGATTTCTTTCCACGTTCCCAGCGATTCAAACCCTTGACCTCCTCCCATAAGGAGAACTTAAGTAGAATGCTGGTACCAATTGGACAACTTGTCTCCTTAAGGAATTAAGTTCTCCTTATGGGAGGAGGTCAAGGGTTCGAATCGCTGGGGACGCGGAAAGAAATCCAGTTTGGAGTCCAACCTCCAAAGGACAAGACGTAAGCTAACGGCGCACTAATAATAACCCCGAAAAAACAGAGGAGAAAGTCTGTGGTCGTTACAAAAAAACGATGTACCAGCATTCTACTTAAGTTCTCCTTATGGGAGGAGGTCAAGGGTTCGAATCGCTGGGGACGCGGAAAGAAATCCAGTTTGGAGCCCAACCTCTAGTGGACAGTAAGAAAGCTAACGCACAAGCGGAATAACCCCTGGGCGAAAGGCCTGTAGGGGAAAGTCTGTGGTCGTTACATTGTGTACAGGAGAAGATGGAGAGAAAAAAACCTAGGTTTAAGAAACTTACACCTCTATTGTGTGCATACTGTGTGTATTGAGATTGATTTAAAAAAAGGGGGAGGCTGAGCAAAACGACATCATTTTCAATGACCACATGAATAGTATTCTTTCTTAGCCTCTTTTATTTTTTTAGGATATGAAAATATAGAAATTGAGAAACTAAATTGATGCAAGTCTGATGCATAAAAAATAATTTTAATTTTGTTAATTTTTTACCACGTAACTATTCTTTTATTTTTTATTTTTTAAAATTTTGACATTTAATAGATGTATATTAGTTTTGTTTTAAAATAATTATGGTGAATGTATTATCTTCAAAAATATTTGATAATATTACGTATTGTTATAAAAGTATATATAAATTTTACAACGACTCATTATAATAAAAATAAAAATTAACATTATTATAATCAATATACAACAATAAATCACTTTTGTTTTACCAAACACTCAATGCTGATTTTAAAATATACAGCAATTTTGATACTAGAGTTTATTAAACACTTATCTGATTCTCCTCACAATTGATTCTTTTTAGTGGATATTACACACACTACTTACCAATCTTAAAATAATTTCAAATCTAACAACTTAATTAATTTATTTTATAAATACTATATTCTTAAAATTATATTAATTAATAAAATAATTAATTAAAATCAAATCTATGACCACGTAAATCCCATGTGAATTGTGATAAACTTTAACCCAAATTTGCTGCTTGAATATTTGATTACTTGCACATTAAGTCTTTCATCTTTATAATATCTTCACTTTAGTCCATGTGCTTCCTCTTTCATTTCAATTTCGTCTTCTTTTATTTTGAATTTTTGCAAGTTGGTCCCCATGTTTATACTTTTAAGTCAGTTTAGTCATTTATAGTATCACTATTTGATACAGATGTTACAAATGATATTTTGTATCACTGAATATGTTACAAATTATATTATGTTATTTTACACATCACAAGTTACATGAATTGGTATTCAGTATCACTGATGTTACATATGTTACAAATGATGAAATCAATAGTTTTATTTGTTAAACTTGGCATTGTGTTACATATTTATATCATATTGATGTTACACAGTATCAATAGTTTTAGAGTCTAATGTGTATATTAATATGAACTTGTTGAAGTTTAGAGTTGATTTTGCAACTATAACAGTTGTAACAACTTCTGTTTAGTGATCTGATACAGAAGTTACAAATGATATTATGTATCACTGTTTGATATAGATGTTACAAATGATATTTTGTATCACTGAATATGTTACAGATTATATTATGTTATTTTACACATTACATGTTACATGAATTGATATTTTGTATCACTGATATTTTACATCTCAATTTGTAATACAGATTGTTACGAAGTATCATTTTTAACATTTGTATCAAACTTTGATACACAATATCATTTATAACATATGTATCAAATAGTGATACTATAAAGGACTAAATTGACATAAAAATATAAATATGAGGATCAATTTGCAAAAGTCCAAAAGTTGAAGGACTTGAGTTGCAAATAAAAAATGACGAAATTGAAATAAAAAAGGAAGTATATGGGCTAAAGTGGAGATATTATAAAGATGAAATGACTTACCATACAATAATTAAGAACTCAAGCAGCAAATTTACATATTCAATTACCATATATTATTTAATATAATAAATTAAAATAATAATTTTAAAAAAACAGTATTTTTAAAATAAATGAAACAAGAATGATTTTTTGAAATTATTTCCAAAAATTGGCCTATTTATGAAAAAATTCCTTCTTTTTACAATATAATATAAACTGATTCTCTTAAAAGTACAACAATATCAAATTAAGCCTATTCAACTATTTTTATTCCTAGTTTTAACACTATCATTTTTTTTCCTATACTTATCACATAATTAAAAACACATTTAAAGAGCAAGGAAAATCATAATTCGCTACCCTCTTTCAGCCCTCTTTTCTTATTCCACCATGTTTTACCTCTTTAAACCCTTAAAAAACATACCATAAACATATACATAGGTTGCCATTGGCTTTGCAGAACAAAAACATAGTCGAAAAGTCAAGTTTTCAAGTGTTTTTCGAGTGTGTTCAATCAAAATTCAAATTCAACATACAAATTTCAAGAAAATCAAAATTCATTAAGATTAATCAAGATTTTTTTTAGAATGCCAAAAATCAACTATTTAAAGTTTTAACGTGAGGTGCTACGAGAAAAAATTGATTTTTCACTACGTTTCTAGTTGCATTTATGTTTTGATTTCAAGGGTTATAGGCTTATTCTCTGTATGTTTCAATTTTCGGTTTTGAGATTTGAATTTATTTTCAATTTTCTGTTTTGAGAGTATTTTTAGATTGTTGAAAATACATTTTGTTTGTCATTATGAAAATATATTTCTAAAAACAAAAACAAAAACAAAATGAAAAATACTTTCTGTTTGGAAATTAAAGAAATTATTTTATAACATTTTATTCAATTAATTTGATTATTCAATCAAATATAACAATTTTATACTAATATATTGTCATTTTTATATATATGTTTAAGTTGGTGGATCTTACAATATTTTTTTCAATTACCAATAATAATAATAATAATAATAATAATAATAAAATTAATGACGAGAATTGAGAATTTTAATCTATTTTCATTTAAATAAATTTTTTTATTTTTTTATTTAAATAACCTAGGCCCTAAGCAAACTCCGAAAATTAAAATCTTAGTCCATATTGATCGTACTTGATGCACATTCTAAGCACACAAAAATTAATTTCGCATGCTTAAAAATTTCGGGGTGTTACACGAAATGACCTATTTAACATTGAATATATTTTTGGGAGATACTGATGTACCATTTCCGAAGTGGGTAGGTCGCGTTTGTTCCTTACTTCCTTTCCAGATCTAATTCTTGAATGTAGTAGTTATTAAGTTCTGAGAGCCAAATGAAGAGAACATGTAAATGATCATGCGACAATCTTTTCCATTAAGTAGCCAGTCGAACCTGATAAAAATAAGCTCAGGCATGCTTGAACAATTTCATGCTCAGCCAATGAAAATATACCGAAACGACGAGTATCGGAATTGTCAAGGGCACCAAGAAGCAATAATACCTGTTCATGAGAAAAAATTCAATAAAACACATTCAAAATATAACCTCATTAATCTATTCCTATTATAGATATGTAACGAAAAATGTGACATAGCAAAGGATTAAAGTAAAATCAAGTCTCATTCGAAAGCAAAACAAGAACCAGTCGTCAGATTGCAACCACTCAATGCAACTGCCTCACCATGTTAAACTCGATGACAATTTGCTACAAGTAAGTAGAGAACTGGAGACTTCCTGAAGGTATGTTTGGTGAAGTGGATTGGACAAACGTGCCAAATATTGGATATGACATGCTTCAATGATTTATATTAGAAGACAAAACAGGAATAATATTTCTAACCAACCAGGTTTAGATATTACTAGAGAAGAAAAAGAAGGTACGAGGAAAAAACCTTGAAAATTGAAATTTCAAGAAATGGCAAAGGGGCGTTTGAGACAAAGCCTCCCACTCCTCCACCGAGTCCTCGCATCCGACACTTTCTCCGCTGCCCATGGATCCAATTCTATTAAATCTCTCAGCCAAACTCTCACCAACTGCAGGTTCTCAAGGAACTATGGAGCTGCATCTGCTCCAAAAGAGCAGAAATTTAAGGTTCCGTTAACAATGTTTGGTGCTTCTGGAAACTATGCTTCGGCTTTGAACATTGCAGCAGTTAAAGCCAATGTAGCTGACAAGGCTGAATCTGAACTTTATACCCTTGTTGAGGCATAAAGAGAAGTCCTACACTGCTTAGTTCATGAAGGATTTATGAGTAACTGCTGACGCCCGAGTGAAGGCAATAAATGATATTTGTGCTCAAGCTAAATTGTCAGATATCACAAAGAATTTCTTAGCTGTTGTGGCTGAATCTGGGAGGCTAGGACACATTGAACATATAATAGCACAGAGATTTGCAGAGCTGACTATGGCGCATATAGGAGAACTTAAAGTAATTGTAACATCTGTGATTCCTCTACCTGCAGAAAAGGAGAAAGAATCGAAAGAAATGTTGCAGGATATAATTGGACATGACAGAAAGCTAAGGTTGAACAGAAGATTGACACTGGTATTCTTGGTCGGCTGTGGTGGAATTTGGACAAAAGTTTTTGACATGTCTATAAAGACAAGGGCATGCCAGATGGAGAGATTCGTGAGGGAACCTATCAACTTAGACACCCACTAATTGTTACTTATACTCGCCGCTCTTCTGGTTATTTTTCAATCAATTGGCCTAAAAGTTTCTGAGTAAATCAAGCATCATTTATTTCAATATTTAAGGGCAGCTTGTGGCCTGTTTTTAACAATTTTCTATTGCAGACAAATAAAAAGCCACTCCTCTGTTCTTTAAAAAAAAAAAAAAATGGTTTAGGCTTTACTAGTAAAGAACTTGAAGATCACAGAAAATTTCCTAGAGCAGATTTTCTCTCTTCAACCATCTAGACTAGCCTGGTTGTCTATTCTCCTGTTACAATCTTAAAAATGTCTTTATATTTTTTATCATAAGGCTGCCAAGAAACTTGTAAAAATTCTGCAGTTTTGTCTTCAATAACATTTTAGTATCAGTTACACTACAGGCAAATGTTTTATACATGAAAGCAAGTAATCTATGCTAATAACATTAACATGGAGGAATAAATAGATGTGCTAATGTCTTGTTTAGTTGTTTATCATGCACTAAATTGGTTGTTGTGGAAGTAGTTACACACCTGCAGTGTCGATTATTAGCCAGTTAACTATCACCAGAGGACTGATTAGATGATGTAAACCACGGAAGGAGATAAGGAAAAGAACTAAACTATGGCCTTAAGATGCTGCACAACGACCTTCTCATGAAATGCCCATAAAATAGATAATGTGACTGAGATATTTGATTCTCAACACAAACCCACTTCCATTTTGAAGCCCACCCTCTCCAAAAGATCTATATAGCAGACTATGAAAATCCCAATCCTACCATCAATCTTCCTCTATTGCTTTGTTTTTTTGGAACACAGTTCCTGCAGAAATTTCAGTCCAGCAACCATCTTTTTCAAAAACAAAGTAAAAGAGGTTTTTGGGTTACAACATACACAATCTGGACCTACTCGGCTGCTCATGTCAGCAATTTTTCCAAGAGCCTTACAACATGCTTACCTCAATAACTAGAAGTTCTTCGTTGAACAATTCCTTTTATATGGCAATTAAAATTTAAGAGCCTATAGGGCAGCATATACTCCTTAACAGCCTTTAAGTCAAAACCTTAACTTGGTTGCTTATCTACTCCTTCTACAAGAATGTCAACCTGTTGGTTTCTTCAGGAGTAACTTCAACACACTATTATATTTTAAGAAAATAACACTGTTTCAAAAAATGTGATAATTTCATTACATATTTTTCCCAACTCCTCAGAACTAAGAAGAATATGAACCTTACTATAAAAGCAATCCTTCTGTAATTTGGAGTCCCTCACAGCATGGTATCACAAGTACATCAACGGACAACAAACTAAGTCTCATTCAAAAAATAAAAATAAAAATAAAAAAGTGGGTCAACTACACACCCCTCGCTCCATGGGAATACAAGCATTCGCAATTGTTATAAGACAACACGGCCTGCGCCTTAATTGTTCCAAGTTTACAAACTGACATGGCAAAATGCTCATTCATGGTCTTAAATGCAAATGTTGATTTATAATCCAAGAATTCGTACATCTTATTTGTACATATAGCATGTTTTTTATTCAAATCAATCCTCGCAAACAAGTTTACAATATCGACAGGTATAGAGCTTCAATTCTAAGGAACATTACACACTTTCACTACGACAAATCTAACTACACAATCTTTTGATCAAAATACAGAGAACGTCATTAATGCTGGAAATAATACAGGAGTTAAATACTACCCTACAAATCAGAAGCAAAAAAAAAATATTCTTATCATTATAAAATATAAAAGTGGAATTCAAGTATAAGAGGAAATCACCAGTCATTTTGTATGGCAGAGATGACGGCATTATCTGATGGAGGAAGAAGCTTTGATATTACAGCAGCATAGAGAAAACCCAGAAATGAAATTGAACCAATTACAAGAAAAAACCATCCCAGCACTCTCTCATTGGAAATAAACTGGGAAAAAATTGGCATTTTTTTCGCTTCACTTCATATATATAAAAGGAGCATCATCTGGTACTCTAATTCATCAACAAAAATTCATCATATTTTATAACGAACCCATTTTCAAGAAACCAACTATGACTTTGGGTGGCGGATCGATGGGAACAAAGCCCTTTACTGTGGTCTCTTGAGGTTTTCAAATTTTCAAAATCAATTTCAAGCAGAATTAGGAAACCGGGTCAACCGTTTTCACCGTTTCTTATTGGTTCGGGTTTAGTACATTTCAATTGGGTCTATAATTTTTTACTCATTGTTACACTTGTCTCCTCAATATTTTTTCATCACATTCTTATCACAACTTTCTATTAATTAACACATCTTATTCCTGTTAGCATATTCCATCCAAAAATTCAACTAAGAGAGAGTAGAAAAACTTATTTTATATTTTTAAATAGGGTAATTAACATATTTTGTCCTCATTGTTTGCTCTCATTATACAAAGCATTTCTATCGTTTGGATTTTAACATTTGGGTCCCTAAATAAACATTTCTTTGCGAAAAAGGTCAATGCCGTCCATATTCGTTAGCAGTTGCCATTAAAATTATCAAAATGATTAATTAGCACAAATAAATCTAAACAATATGGATTATTTGCACAAAAAATAGTAAACGATAAGAACGTTTTGTACACACAAACGTTTAAAGCCAGATTTTGGGTCTTCTTCTTCTGGCAATTATAAAATTTAACACAAACAAATAAAATCACATATATTGTAATATTATACTTAAAATATAGTGAAAGAATCTTATACATATTAGAAGGACATGACACGTCCAAACAAGTGTATATCGACAAATACATTCTAAACACTTCAATAAGCCACATTACAATCAACCCGAATACAAAAGCTAAACATCAAATTCTAAAATTGAACAACTTCTTCTCTTTCTGTAAATTCAATAATTGTTCTTTATATTCTTGGATCTAAACAAATCATGTATTATATCCACTAAGACACTTTGTCACTATCGTTTGCAAAGTATACTATGCAATAATGCGTATATGGAAGTATATATTTGTTTGGATGTATCAAGTTCTTGTAATGTCTATGAGTTTTTTTCACAATCTTTAAATGTAATATTACAATGTATGTGATTTTATCTATTTGTGTGGAATTTTATAATTGTTGGAAGAAAAAGATCCAAAATTTAGCTTTAAACGTTTGTGTGCGCAAAACATCATTATCGTTTAATTTTAACGACAACTGTTAACGGATATGGACGGCATGACCTTTTTTGCAAAAAAGGTTTATTTAGGGACCTAGATGCAAAATTCAAACGATAGGAATGCTTTGCACAATGAGAGCAAACGACAAGGACGAAATGTGCTAGTTATCCTTTTAAATATATAACAAATTCAAAATTGTGACTAAATATTTGTCTCTTATTTTAAAGCATGCTAACAGAATTTTTGAATGAAAACTGTCATTTGGGACTGTGCTAATTAATGAAATGTTAAATATAAAAATACAGTGAAAGACAGTTAGGGACATAAATATGGTAATGAATAAATATTAGAGACTTTTAATACAATTAAAATGTGGTGCATTTATGGTAAAAAAAAAAAAAAATTTTAAATAACCCCCCTAAATTAAGGAGGAAATTACACTATAAACCCCCTACTCTCACTATTTTCATTATTTCAAACACACTGATCAATGTTTTTAATTTTCAAAATACTATCCAAAATACGTCATCCACCCATATCAAACACGAGAAGGTCTAGATGAGAGTGAGGAACAGACTCTGGTGAATCAACCTTGAAATTCTATTATTGCAAACCACCTTCGTGTTGAAGTGACGGCGAAATTAGTGATGACCTTTCAAATTTTAATTTTTTTTTTTACTTCTCATTTTCTTTTCTTGTAACGGCGCCAGCAAGGGAGAAAATTCTAGCGAGTCAACTTGTTGGTGATTGTGGTCTTGTTTGGACAATCTAGTAGTGTTACACCTGACAATAAGTATTTTGTTTAAGAGTATGGATTGTAATGCTGACAAAAAGTATTTTGAACATAGTTTACATGTTCATCTGAAGTGGCTAATAACATACAATCTTCAGTACAATGATTTTGTCCCCACAGTTTTCACAAGTTGATCCTGTCTGGATTGCATGCAATTGCACTTTTATTAATAGTTGTACTTGTTTCATAAGTGTTGTAATGTGTGCATTAGTGGCTGAAGTATTGTCTATCTCATGTATACCTACTACTTTATTCAGGACTGTTGTTCGGTCAGATAAGAACATCGAATGTGTCTTTGCAATCAATTCAAACAGTTCCAATGCTTGATTAACTAATTTATTCATTATGGAACCATTTGTTGACGAATCCACCTGAGACTTCACAATAAGTGAGAGCCTAGCATAGCAATATTGCACTTGTTGCCCCTTACTTATCCCGTGGTTTGGACACTTTCTGTGTAACTCTTTAAATTTGTCTTATGCATCGTGATAACTTTCTCCATCAAATTGTTGAAAAGTCAAAATTTCCATCTTCATTTTGGCTACTTTAGCAGGTGAAAAGTACTTATTCGCAGAATTTTCTTGTCAAATCCTCTCAAGTAGTGATACTAGTATGTGGTTCAGAATCCAACCACTTTAATGCGTCATTCCTCAATGTGTATAGAAATAATCTTAGTTTGATAGCATCCTCACATACTCCTTGAAACTGAAAAATTTGGCACATCCGGGTGAATCTAGCGATGTGTGTGTTTGGATTTTCATGTGTCTTCTCATAAAATTAAAGGTTGTTGCTGAATAAGTTGATCAAATCTGCTCTCAATTGAAACTCATTTCGCTCAAAATCAGAATATACGATGCTTGATCACTCAGGAACTACTGCTGGAGTCAGAAACTGTGCAACCGACAAATCGCCTTCATCAATTTCTACTTTGATTTGGTGTTGAACCTGTTGAGCAGCTCATTTGCTGCAACCATTCTAGCTTGTTCGTTTTCCATAATGATTTGTTGTTTTTTGTTGTGTTCCTTGCGTCTTCATCTAAAAGTACATTCGATCTCAGAATAAAAAAGGTTCAAGTTCGCCGTCTTGTGAACGGAGCATACAACGAACACCTGTTTTCTGTTATAAGAATCAAATACAAATAGAATAAAATAATAAAAACTAAATAGAAAAATCAAATAAATAAAAATCAAATAAAAGTAGAATCAATCTAATTAATATCAAATAAATAAATAGTCCCCAGCAAAGGCGCCAAACTTGTTGTTAAAATAATTGCAAGTGCACAATATTGTTAACAAGTAATAAAGTAGACCTAATGAATGTGGATTATCATTTTTACGAAGACTATTTTATTTAGATACTAACTCAATTAATTCTAATTCTAATCTATTGAAAATAATTTGAAATATGTTTATTTAAACAATTAACCTATAACTATTAATTTAAGAAAATAATGTGATAACGTATGTGAACACAAATATTAAGAATGTATCAAATATGATTATTAAAGCGTTGGATTTACGAATTCACCGTAGTTATAATCTCTAATCTCTCCTCTTAAGATTTTTTCCTAATGTTGTACTCGGTCGAATTCACGAATTTAACTCAATTTACTTCTCTCGAGTTTAAATTAGTGCTATCTAATTAAGTCAACTTACTATATCTCTATGTGAAGTCATAATAATCCTTAACTGGATGCATTAAATCTCATAAGAGTTCAATTTAAAACCACAACAATAACAAAAGTGTATCTTTACCTTTTATCCAATTGCTGAATTTTACTACGTGGTTTAGATTAATAACTTACCTTTCAGTTCATTACAATCCATAATTTAATGAAATAATGACCAATTATTTCAAACATTATGAGAAGAAGTGAGATCAATACATAATCAAAACTTGAGAATTAAAATTAAAGAATCTAAGCTATGTTACATCGTTCATCCAAACTATAAGTTTAGCTACTCATCATACGGAAAAAAGAAAACATGAAGACTTTAGAATACATAACCGGATTTAAATAAATGACAATAAAAAGTTGAATATCTTGCGCTAAGAATTCGTCGTTTTCACGTCCCAATCTTCAAAGCATTCGTCGTTTTTCATTTTCTCTTTTCGTTGCCTATTGTTTCTCCGTCCCCTAATCTGACCTAGATTAGGTCTTTATATAGTGTTTACACTCTTTACACTCGTTTTAATTGAATAAGACACAAATACCATTGAGTTACAACTTAAAAAAAAAAACAAAATATACTTTACGCAAACCGCGAAAAATAGAATTTTTTTTTGCAACAGTCTGGCCGCGTTTTGCAAACCGTTGTCGGACCATAGCAAACAGAAATTTTTTCATCAATTTTCAATTTGGTCCCAACACTTTCAAAGTTGTACACTATGGTCTTTTTTTGCTCATAGTCCTTCAAGATAGATATCAAAACTTTCAAGAGATTCCAAATTGATCCCAAAACCTCGTTAGTCATTCGAATTTGGTATTTCACAAGTTTTATAAGTGTACAATTCAGTCCAAATTTTTTTTGTAAATTAAAATCCATTTCTGAAACTTGTGACATTCATCCAATAGACATATCAATCTTCAAATGCTTCTAATCAATTTCTATTTAGCTCGAATTCTCTCTTTTTGCTCAATTTACCTCTATTTTTAGATTTTATCTACAATGACAACTATTTTTGAGTTTTATTTACAATGACAATATTTATAATAAATTAAGTAGAAATCCACTAAAATTACAATTATATATCAAGTTTATAAGATATGATAAGCGTGTAAAACACGCTTATCAGCAGGATTGGGCAATGAAAAAGTTTTGTAGAGGCAAAGATGAGATTGTGTTTCTTTTGAGTTTGGATAACCCAGCCGAATACGGTAGTAGTGGTTGGGATTGGATAGTCATAGTGGTGGATCTAAAATTTTAGATAAAAAAAGCAACTAAATATTAATCTTTCATTTTAAAACACGCTAACAGAATTTTTGGATGAAAATCGTCATTTGGAACAAGATGTGCTAATTAACGGAAGGTCAATTATAAGATTTGGTATAAAAGAAAGTTAGGCAAAAATGTGACAATAAATAAAGGTTATAAGCTTTTGAAGTAATCAAAATTTAGTGTATTTTTTGGAAAAAAAATATGGTATCAATGTAACCGCATTACTTTCATTATTCTAAATATTTTGAACAATGTTTGTAATTTTCAAAATACTGCCCAAAATACACCATCCAACTCAATCAAACTCAAGCATATTTTGATGAGAGGAAGAAGCGAACTCTGACGAACAACCTTTAAGTTCTATCATTGCAAACAACATGTGTCGAAGTGACGGTGGCGGTGATAAAATTGATGGAGTCCTTTCAGATTTTACTTTTTTATTTTATTTTTTTCTTCTTATTTTTCTTTTCATGTAACGCATCGATAGGGGAGCGAACTCCACCGAATCACTTTGTTGGTGATGGTGAGTCTGCGAATCAACTTTGTTTGTGATGGTAGTGTTGTTGGAAGTGGTATTGCAGGTCTGGTTTGCCGTGGATACAAAATAAAATGGAAAAGATTGGTGGTGGGATTGCACGGTGACAAGGTTTTGTGAAGGCAAAGTGGAGGTTGTGTTTCTTTTAACTTTGGGTAACCCAGGCAGAGGTGGTATCAGTGGTTGGGCTTGGATAGTTGCAGTGTTGGTTGGTGGTGGTGATATGAAATTTTAGATCTAAAAGGAAATGACGGTAGCGGCGAGTGTAATTTTCGGCTATAATAGTAGTGGAAGATGAGAGAAAAAAATGTGGTTGTCGAAGTGGTGATGCCAGTATTGGTCTGGTGGTGGCATGATCTTGGCGCATATGGTGGTGGCTGGTGTAGATTGTGGTGGAGGTGGTCTTGGTGTTGGCAGAGTTTGTTATCAGTGTCAATAGTGGTGATTGCAGTTTTTGTAGTGGTTTTTGATGGTGGTGAGATTGTGTGATTATGTTGTTTGTGTTGATGGTAGTGGGGATAATGGTGATGGTGGTTGTCGTTAGTGGTGGTGTAGATCTACGGCAGTATGTTATGAGTGGTGGCGGCGGCAACGTAATACAAGTATAACATAGTTTGTTGATAGTGGTGGTAGTAGTTGCGGTGGTGATTGTGGTTTCGACGTGCAGTGGTGATGAGAACAAGCGTTGGTGGTAGTGGAAACATGTGACAGAATGTCACAACAACTGTGTAGAGATGGCAAAAAATTCATCCCATCCCCGCCCTGATTACTAAACGGGCGGGACGTGAATCATGGTCCCCATATTTTTATTTTATTTATTTTTATGTTTTAAAATTTAATTTGTATGTAAAAAAAAAAAATAAAAATTAATATTAAAAATTAATTAATTAATTAAACAAGACGATAAATGAGTATTTTCTATACACGCCACGCCACGCCACGCCACGCCACGCCACGCCTCGCTTCGCCTCGCCTCGCCTCGCCTCGCCTACAACTGTGTTACAAAGTACAATAAAAAAATAATAATAAAAAAAACAACATTTTGGTTAAAAAAAACCATTCAACACTATTTTGAGAATTAGTTCATTTGTTTATGCTATTTGTTGAAACTTTTCCAAAATAAAGACTTTTTTTTTTGTGGTTTATGGGTGTTATTCGATTATCTACAAAAGTCCATTACATTTTCTACACTACTATTTATTAAGTATTAGATTTTACAAATTACCATTTCTTGAAGGGATTTTTTTTCATAAATAAATCACTTTTTGAAAATAATTCTAATTTTATCAACTTAAAAAATTTATTCTAAAAATACTACATTCTAAAAATTACATTAATTAATAAAATAATAAATTAAAATCAAATCTATATCTCGAAAGATATTTCCGCGAGAATTCACCCAAATTTGCTTAATTATTTGCACGGTAAGTCCTTCATCTTTATAATATTTTCACTTTAGTCCCTATACTTCATATTTTATTTCAATTTCACCCTCTTTTATTGGCAACATAATTCCTTCAACTTTTAGATTTTTGTAACTTGTCTCCATATTTATATTTTTATATCAATTTAATCATTTAGATTATCACTATTTGATACATATGTTACAAATGATATTGTGTATTAATATTTGATACAAATATTACAAATAATATTTTGTAACAAGCTGTGTTATAAATTGAAATGTAAAATATTAGTGATATAAAATATCAATTCATGTAACATGTGTTATATAAAATAACATAATATAATCTGTAACATATTCAGTGATACAAAATATCATTTGTAACATTTGTATCAGATCGATATACTAAACAGAAACTGTTACAATTGTTACAACTGTAAAACCAACTCTAAACTTTCATAAGTTCGTATTAATATACACATTGAACTCTAAAAACCTATTGATACTATGTAACCAGTATGATATAGATATGTAACACAACGTCAAATTTAACAAATAAAACTATTGATTTCATCACTTGTAACATTAGTGATACAGAATATTAATTCATGTAACATGTGATGTGTAAAATAACATAATATAATATGTAACATATTCAGTGATACAAAATATCATTTGTAACATCTGTATCAAATAGTGATACTATAAAAGACTAAATTGATATAAAAGTATAAATTTGAAGACCAACTTGTAAAAATATAAAAGTTGAAGGACTTCAGTTGCAAATAAAAGAGGACGAAATTAAAATAAAAAAAGAAGTACATGGACTAAAATGGAGATATTATAAAGATGGATGACTTTTCATGCAAATAATTAAATCATTATTTTATTAATTAATATAATTTTAGGAATGTAGTATTTTTAAAATAAATTTTTTTAAGTTGTTAGATTTGAAATTATTTTAAGATTGGTAAGTACTATGTGTAATAATCCATTTATTGAATACTAGCATTAACACGTTTTGCTAAAAACTTTACCTTATACTAATTCAAATAGTCCGAATATACAAAAATAGCCAAATTTAAAATAAAGAAATCGCATCTTATATATTATATTACGTAAAATTGTGATATTATATTTTAACTATTGTATTATTATTTAAAATTTTAATTACTATTTATTTTCTATTCAAAATAAAGAAATCGCATCCTTGAATCAGAGTATTGCGAAACCCCTAAAGGTCCTCGACACTCATGGCCGACCCAGAGAGTCTAGCCGGGCTTCGTATTTATTATAACTAACAGACATCACAATATTTTGGGAAACCAAATCCCAAATCCCAATCTTCTAAAGATTAGGCAACGTGATGAATTCAAATAAGAACGATAATCTAGGAGATTGTCTTAATAGCCGATCATCTATATTCCATAAGGAATGAGAATCCGATCAAATATCTAATTGATTGTTTTCTAAATCAATTAGGACTCTTGTGTTATAAATACAACGTCTCCGGTTATTCTGAGGTACGCTCTTTTTACGCTTTAATTTCACCCATAAACTCTGTTCAAATCTCTGCATGCTTGTCCCTTTCACACCCATTGCTTTCATCCCCCATATATTACTCTATAAACCTGCAATTGACTTGATCGTCGGAGTACCAACGATCGCCGGACCCTTTTTCTCCGGAGATCTTGGTGCCTAACGATTATCCAAGTGTGCATGTAACATACACGTTGACAGAGGAGTGAATATAGATCTGTTGATACGTGGACGGTGCAGATTCCGACGTCAACACACATATAATCTCTCTATAAATTAACACTTATGGAGTCTCTTGAATACATTATAAATAATTTCTTTTCAATGACGGAAGTCAAAAAAATAAAGCACACATTTTTTTTAACCTTTTTGAGTTCTAGAATAATATAAAGCTAATAATCCAAATTAAAATAAATAAAAATTAATCTTAAGCAGGAAAATGATTCGTATCAAAAAATATTTTACTTATATTTTTTTTATGAAAATAATTTTTTAGTTAAAAGATGACAAGTAAGAATTTAGAAAAAAAATTCAAATGAATTTGTTTCTATATTTTTAGTACATTACTAATTTAATAAAATTAATTTATCATTTATTTCAACTTAGAAATCAAGGAAAATGAAGATAATATTTTTTTTAATAATTTTTTTAAATAAAACATCATGGCTTCTCATAATTAAAATTTTGAAGAATGATAAAATAAATAAAAAATAATATGTCATGTTTTACAAAATGTAGTATATATGGTGTATTTGTTATTTTCATTTAAAAGTATTATTGTTTGTTCAGCTATTTATAATGATATGTTTGTACATTTTAATATTCTTTTATCATAAAGTCTTTTTTTATTTCCACTCAGTAAAAGATAATTTGTAAAATATAAATTTTAAAAAGACAGACATCTACAATGTAAATACACACCTAGAAATTTAAATTTAAACACAATTTGCACCTCTAGTGGGCATAATGTGACATTATATAAATTGATTCAATTATTGGAAGGTAATTATATTAATTTATTGGCTGCACTACATTTTAATTGTATTTAAGGTCATAAATTTTTGTTTATTGTAGTACTTATGTCCCCAACTTTTTTTTGTCGCATTCTTCTCATCAACTTTATTTAATTAGCACACGTATTGTCTCTAATAAATGTTTTCGTCCAAAAATCTACTGGGAGACGTAAAAAGACTCATTTACCCTTCATATTTACAAAAAAAAAAAATACAAAAGTGGAACAAAATATTTTTTCCTCATTACAAATCACGCAAACATAATATTTTAACAAAACTATTATTAAGGATAATATGTGCTAATTAATGAAAGATTGAAGATAAGAATTCAACGGAAAAAATAAATTTGAAGATAATAATTCCACACATTGCATAATTCATACATGTAACAACATTGCATACTGCTCAGTTGGAATATCAATTTATCGAGATCGATCGACGCCCCTGGTGTGGTAGTAGATGTTGCCCACATGCCGACTTGTCGGCATGCAACATCTACCGCCCACCGGGGCGAGAGATAATTCTCAATTTATCCGTAACATTTGTAACATCAAGCATAACATATTTATAATCTGTAGTAAATTCCAACATTCATTTATTAGGCATATGTTTCAAAGACGATTTTTTACATGCATTTAACATATTTCAAATCTCACATTCTTTAAAAACGAAATGGGGTAGAAGATTTAAATGCAAATGAGAAACTATCAAAAGTTTTTCAAATCAACCATAATCCAACAAAATCACAATTTATAGTATCAATTGAGATAATTTCGAATAAAAATTAATCTTATTTGTTCCCAACTCAAATAATTCTAAACATTGAAATTAATTTTCGTCATGCACTACAAAAATTTGGGGTAATACAAAATATACCTATTTTATGTTATTTTCTAGTTTCTACTTCTGTGTTTTGAAGTTGTAAGGTTTGATAGTTTGGAATATAAGTAGACATGTATAGGTAAGGTGAGTTAAATAGGTATGATTTAATTTATATTATGTACATATTTAGAAAAAATTGTAAATTATGTTGAACATAATATAATAGCTTACTATGAGAGCACGAGATTGTTGGCCATTTGCTTGAACAATCGAGCAATGCCCAAAATGACTTAAAATCTGGTCGTTGGGGACTTGGGTCATGATGATTTTGAGCTTTTTTTTTTTATTATTAAAAGAATTAATACAAAATCATTTATCCAAGTGGGCAACCTCAACTCGTCATAGACTAGACTCGTGGACCATCGTGAACCATACAAAATTCTTTTAGTTCGACAAGTATTAAATGTAGGTTCAATGTGTTCCGACCATCTTCAGAATTGATAGTTGATGAACAAAAACATGTTATTTAGTGTGTGAAGTATTTAGTATATCTAGTTTACCAAAAAAAATATAACTTAAATTAAGAATCTTTAACCCCAAAGTGTATATTTGATAAAAAAAAAAATCAAATAGTGCTCGTGACAAATCAAAATTTCATCAGTGTTCGAAGTCCAAGTGACATCTAAATCAAGATACTAAAGCTATACTCAACTTTCAAGAGCAAAGGCCTAATCTTCAAAAAAAAAAAAAATCCTCACTTTTCCCACTCCCCATGTATGTATTATGTATATATATCCATCCATGTCTCCAATAGTGTACTCACTTGGACCTTATGTATAATAGGCTACCTATTAGTCACTCAATATGGGACCTTTTGAACAGACTGACTGACAGAAGCCAATTTCAAAGCTGGATTAACACAAAAATGGGCCTCTATGCAACTTGACAAAAAAAGGACCATTCTTCAATGGTTGCTAATTAACAGCTACAGCCTTTTATTCCAAAAACAGGACCACTTTTTATTGGGCTTTAGTCACAGATTGTGACCAGAATTAAATAAAGAAATCTTAACAAATCTTTCATAATATGTGATTTTAATATCAGGGCTAATTTTGTATAGAAAAGATTAGTATGACTGAATTTTCAGATTTTTGGAAAGTGGTCCCCAAAAATGCCTAATTCTAACATTTTCCAGTAGACACCTGATTTTGTAGACCCTATTTCAGCTTTGGAGTGCCAGACAAAATGAACAAAATAGAGGTTTATGTCTCATCACTTTCATATTAATTTGAATTCTTTACTTGGTCACCTAGATTTTGTAGAACTCTAGGGAGATATTATCAAGTTCGGTTCAAACGTTAAGATCAAATAAAGAGATAGTAATTATTCATCTAATTTAGATGTGTCAATTGGACGATACAATTTAAAGAAACTCAACCTGTTTAATTGTGGAGTTGGTCGTGTGTTTGTTAAGATGTCAACAGGTTATACGACTACAAAGATTTTTTTTTATATTAAACAGAAAGAAGATTGAAATTTTGCCACATCTAAGTGAAACTAGTATGATTGCACCCCCGGAGAATGGATAAGAATTTTCATTAAAATTAACATATCTATAAAGTGATTTCTCAGGAAAGAAGACAACAAAATCAAAATATTATGCAATCTAGAGAGAGAGAGAGAGAGAGAGTCATAGACTTTTCATGAATGTGATATGGATATTCCATTTAATTGAAAAACAGGCTAATCTTAAGAGAAATTCGAAAGTTAAATTATGACTTCGCTTCAATCTCTTTGACTGATTCTAAAAGTGGCATGAGTTAACCTTGTTCAAAACATCTTAAAAAGGTGGGACACATACCCTACATACAATTGGTCCAACCTTGTGTAATTGTAGAGGTGGGCCATCTCAAGACATAGTGTTTGTTTATTAAAGTTTTTTTTTTTTTTTTTTAAATTACAAATAGTGAGTCATATTATGTGGATAAAAAATAAATAAAAATTATAGATTCTCTATAATGTGTGAATAAAAATAATATTTGACCCGTTTATAAGTATTTATAGCACTCTCAAACATGCTAATAAATAATTTCGAAGTTGCCTTTTGCATGTTAAGTTATTCAGATATGAACAATATAACACATTTTGAGCTAAAATGGATAAATTGATGAATCATTTATGATTTACCATTTAATATATATTTTACAGCGTGTTTGGTGAAGTTTAAATTATAATTTAATTTAGTTAAATTGATTAAACATATTTTTTATCTATATATTTTATAGAATCTACAATTTATTATCTACATATTCTATATGATTTACAATTTATAAACACTTAAAAAATAATTTTAATACTCTCAAACATGATCGAGCACTGGACCAACATTGCCATACTCGTGATGAATTGGATTCTTCGCACGACAAAATGAATAAGTTTGAAGGTCAATTGAAGAGGAATAAGAGTCTTGGGGATTTTTCACAATTTATATAATTAATATAAAAATCTATTAGCACTAATTTGTTGAAAGACTCATAGGCTTAATTTGACAAACAAAATAAATTGATAATCTATTTATAATATCAATTTTATGTATTATACGGATCACATATTTGATACAAAGTTTTTAGATTTTAACTAACTTTATCATATTCATGACGTAGCATGTTAGTATATATTTGATAGTGTTAATATTATATTTTAAGTGTTTATAAATTGTGTATAGATAATAAGTAGATAGTAAATTGTTCATCATTTGAAACAGTTTGATTTGTGGATAAAATTATTTATTTATATAAAAGTTAAATGGATAAGAGTTATGTGAAAAAACATGTTTATTATTATCTTGTTTGATTCACCTAAGTATATGAATGAAAAAAGTCAATTTTGATG
Organism: Forsythia suspensa; assembly: GCA_023638005.1. Classification (NCBI taxonomy): domain Eukaryota; kingdom Viridiplantae; phylum Streptophyta; class Magnoliopsida; order Lamiales; family Oleaceae; genus Forsythia; species Forsythia suspensa. The sequence continues at coordinate 10,398,948 of CM042671.1, forward strand.
TAAAATTATAGATAATGACGAATGACTATATAGTTTTTTTTAGATATCTATGTAGTTAACTATTTACTTTTAGAAGAAACAGTATTACAGTGATCAGAACTCACATTGAAACTTATAAATGAGAATTATTGTTATAATAAATTTACATATTTGCTCTCTTAATTCTTTTCTATATTCTCAGTTTCATAACAACTTTTAAAAAGTTAGTTTTTATAAAAAAAAATACAATTATATATTATTCTTAATTAAATGAAAAAAATTAAATAACAAAAAACTAAAAAAGAAAAAAAATGGATAGAGCAACCGAGAGTGGCGGCGGTAGGGATGGCAATGGGCCAGGACTACCATTACCATCCCCGCCCCATCGACGATTTTGGAATGTGGGGTAGGAATTAAAAAATCTCAATTTACTGATGTTTAATTAATTAATTTTTATTTTCTAAATACGATTTAAATTTTCAAATATAATATAAAATAAAATAAAAAGAGATTGAAGATGGGTTCAGAGAATTTGAAATAGGGACCATGATCCCCATACCATCCAAGATTCTAACGGGACGGGGTCTGGGTATTTTGCCATCCATATGCAGTGGGCGAGGTCAACAATTATAATAGGTTATGGATGTTCAACAATAATTTTTTTTTAAAAAATATTACAAATGGTACGTTTCTCTTTTAAAAAAATTAGTGAATCATTATCTGGATAAAAAATTTTGTCATCTTTTTTCCGAAGACAAAATTTATCTTTATTTTTGGCTAAAATTGATATCCGAATAAAAGTTTATCTAGATATCACTTCCGCCAAAACATGATAAGACAAAATTTATCCATTATTTGTAACATTTATCCATATACCAAATAGAGCCTATGAAATATATAGATAAAAATCATATTTGATCAGTAAATTTTTCAAAAATATTAACAACAAAATGTGATTTATATAGTTTTCAGTCGGTAAATGAGTATTTAGTTCCCATTCAATTTTTCTTAAAAGAACATTCTACAATCCTCATCTTTACTCCAAGTTGATTTCTAGAGTTGGATTACGACTAGAAATATTTACTTACAAAAATTAATAAATGAAGATCTATTTGTTGAAAATATTATAAATAAATGAAGTCGTTCATCATTCAAATTATAGTCATTTTTATTCATCTACTTCTACTATCTATCTCGTCTATTTCTTTACGTGAATATGAAAAACAAAAACAAAAACAAAAACAAAAATGAGAAGTAAAAAAATTATGTAATCAAGTGTGAGGATATTCTCCCACAAAACTAATTTACCAAAAAAAAAAAAAAAAAAAGAAAACAATAAAAGCGAAGTACGACAAAAAGATAAAAGAATAGAACTCAAAGGGGCAAAAAAAAAAAAAAAAAAAAAAAAAAAAAAAAAAAAAGAGCCAACAGAGCGCCCACAGCGTACAACTCTCTGTATAAAATAGTACAAAAAAGAAAGCGAAAAGTGAATGAACTAAAGAAATGCAACATCGCACGAAGTAAGACAGCAAGAAAGAGCAGCTTTTTCCCTCTCAATGTGTGTGTGTGTGTGTGTGTGTGTGTGAGAGAGAGAGAGAGAGAGAGAGAGAGAGAGAGACTTGCAACTGAACACTGAAACTATCTTCTATATATAATTTGTATTGGAAAACTGGGATTTTTCTTGGTTATTGGAAGCTGCTTATTTATATTTTCAAGATATATTTATATATTATCAAGCAAAATCTTGAATTTTTTTTTCTTTTTCTGTACCTTATATTACGAATATATTGGACAGATTTTTCAAACTCTTGGAAATGGTTTCCCAAAATAGCCAATGTGATAAAAAGGGTCATTAGATTCTCTCTATCCAATTTTCTGTATTAAAGATTCTACTGGTATGTCTGTCTGTCTTCTTCTGTTGATATATATACATATATACATACATCTGATTTCGATTCTTGCATCTTTAGTTTGAAATTTGAATAGGGTTCTTGTTTTCATACAGGTTTTGCCCTCAAATTCTTGATAATTTGTTGTCTATTCATGCAAATGGAGTTGAGAACAATGATTTTGGGGCATTTTTTGGTGATTTCTTTGGCCCTTAATGCTGGATTCTTATACAGAGATTACTGCAAGGGAAAACACCATTATCAAGAATTTTTCAGCTTTAAGAATGAGTGCAAGAATGCTTCTCTGACGCTTATTGAAACATCACCACCGCCATTTTCTTCTTCTTCTTCTTCTTCTTCAAAAGCTTTTGATGGAATTATCAATCTTGATCAGTAAGTCTGTTCTTTTACTTATTTCCCACTTCATCTATCTTTTGTTTTTATATACTTTCTTTTATTGCCCTTTTATTTTCTTGACGTTGAGTTGTCTCAGATCTTCATCCTAGTTTTCCATTTTATTGAGCAATCATGTTTAAAAGCTTAAAAACTTAAAAACTCGAGCTCTAGCTTTTAGATGAGGTAGGCTATTTACACTTTTTTATAAATATAAAAGTTGCTTGAACTCTAGATATTTATCAGGCGAACGCGATCATGCGTTCGAAATCATCTTGTGCAAAGCTATCAGCTTTATCATACACACTGCAACTTTGGGGGTGGGGGTTTAAAGTGTTAAAATAAGAAAACAATGAATGATGCCTGTGTAATGATGGCTGGTTAAAATAAGTAATTAATTGCTTAGCCAACACTGGTACGATTCCCTAACGTGCGCATAGGGGTTTACGTTTTGTCAGTCACGGTCCATGTTAGAGCATAAAGTAAAAGCAAAAAAAAAAAAAAAGTCAATTCTTAAATTCATGTTTGATTTTTCCAAAGTAGTGTTGTACTGCTAGCATGCATGATGGCACCATGGATGGTCTTCCTTGATTATCCCGTTGACCAGCATGATCATTCTTGTGTTATGCACTTGTTTGGGTTTTGAGGAAGTAATCTTTTTTAATTAAGGAAAATGTTATTCGGTTTCGGGAATAATGTTGTCCCACTCAACTAATAGAACGCCAAAAACTTACTTTCGACTCCAAATAAGTGCTCCATTACATTAGTGGAGTATGAGAAATTTTGTTTAAGAAGCTTATTTTGGAGTTAATTACTATAAGTCAATTTGAAATCCGATTCCACCGCATTAACCTAAAGTCACTTTCGGTATTAAAGGAAAGTTTTGTTTAAGAATTAGTGCTTGTTTGGTAAAGTTTTTTTTATAGATTATAAACAGTGGATCCTACATAATGTGTGGATAAAAAATTGATAAAAGTTGTGGGTGTAGATAAAAATTATGTTTGACCATGTTATAAGCTTAGGCTGTTGAAAGCACAGCCAAACATGCTAGCTTGCCATCTTCTATGATTGGGTTGGAGTAGTGGACCATGAGAAGTTAACTAAGGAGTGCGAACCATTGTGTTAACATAAAGTCACTTTTAGTCTACTTATAATGTGATGCATCTTTGTGGGTCATTTCTTGCTTTGTGCATTTGCCACATTTGGACCCCCTTTGTCCTTTGAGATCCCTTAAAGATTGCAAACTATACACTTTAATAATTAGGACCTTATTTTTACATGCACTACATGGAACGGTGTATAAGCATGACAAATTCTTGGCCGCATTTTTACGTCCAAGCTGGATTTTGGAGTCTACTATGACCATAGAGAAAAGTGTAGGTAATCAAACGCGGAATTTCTCTCATTGTTCTTGAGATTTACTTGCCAGAATATCTACGATAGTTGAAATTTTTTACATCCTAGATTGTGGTACTTTTATGATCTATCTTCAATGATTGTAGACACTCCGAATCCATTTGTGCTGTCATTATGAAGAATGAATATTGGACCTGACGTTTACTTGTCATATATCTAATCATTTGATCATCTGATGGAGAATGGCCCACATGTGGGCTGCCCTCGCATACCTACCTTCCATCCCATATTGAAACTTAATGCAGTGTTCGGGACCACCGTCCTGGATTATGGACCATCCCTTAGTTAGGTGATGTTATGTCATGCACTTTGACGTGTTACAGGCTTACAGCCCATGCCTTTATGAATTTTTTCTGTAGAAATTTTTAATTCGTAATGGCCCGGTTAATTTTACTTATTCCTAAAATTATTGTAGACAAGAGTCAGAACCATGAGTTGTTATGGTTATTGCGGACAAGGGAATTTAATTGACCATCTAATTGCTATAAAATATATTCAGTGTTTAATTTTTTAATTTTTTTTGCACAACCTAGCATTGTGTGCCATAATGTACTGAATTAATACGTGTGTAACTTTATGCAGTGGCGATCCAACTATGTATGAGAGATATTGGCAGCAGATGGGGGACAAAACTACAGTTGTGATTAATGGCTGGCAATTCATTAGTTATTTTTCTGATGTCAGTAAAGTTTGCTGGTTTTTAGAGCCGGAATTTGCAAACTCGATTATTAGGTTGCACAATTTAGTTGGAAATGCTATTACTGAAGACCGATACATTGTTGTTGGGACAGGTTCTACCCAACTCTTTCAGGCCGTCCTGTATGCCGTTTCTCCACCAAATGCTTCCGAGCCAATCAGTGTGGTATCTGCTGCACCATTTTACTCGGTTAGTCTGTATATTATTTTATCAATAACAATGCTATTTTCTTATTTTACATAACATTTTTGAACTGAATGACATACTTGTTAGTGAATCCAATCAAAGTTTAATTGCTTATTTTTGCATATCACGTTGATTGGTTTTACTTAAATATTAAATGCGACAGAGCAATGCTTGTGATTATAGGATATTTCACAATGTAGTCTGACATACTTCATTCAATGCATAAATGATCCGACTTCATTGCATTAATGAAATTCGATACTGTCATGAACATATTTTGGAACTCACTCACATGCTTGTTATTGAATCCAAACCAAGTCAAACCCTGTTGTGAATAACTTCAACATTTTTTGGTTTTTATCTCGGGATTTAAATTGCAACTTAATTGTTCATCTACTGCTCCGTTCTAGGAGTGTAATGTAATTCCAATAAAATATGGGAAGATTAATTCTAGTAAAAGTTGCACGTTTCACAAATTGTAGTATGAAGCCTTTCACCTTGCGCGCAAGGCATGGATGTGGTTAGGTTCATCCATTCGCTGCACTTATGATGCTCAAGGAAATGGTTTCAGACAACCTTTTACCTTCTTGTTTGCAACATGGCCAAATTTTTATTTGTAGCTTGCCTAATGTTTTGTTTTGGTTCTATCCTTTTTTCTGCTTTTTGCTAGAAAATCTAAGAAAATCGTCTAATGAGTTCTTGAAACTTTGCAGTCCCCCCCATTCTTATTTATTCAATTTTCGGTAAATGAAAGTCAACCATATAACTTCATTAGTTGTCTAAGTTTAAGGTAGTAGCATGATCATTAATGACCGGGATTTGACCAATATTCTCGTTCTCTATTGTAGTATTTTTAATCAGATTACTGCACATTTGCTTCAGCTTTAAGATTTATCATATTCCACATGACGTTGATATTCATGTGTCTAAATTAAATATCCTGCTGCTGACATTGAATTTGCTTCAACGAGAGGATGCATCGGAGCCAACCTTTCTCCCCATGATGTGGGAACACACGATTTTAACATAAATGCTTATATAAATAAATTGAAAATAATTTTGACTGAATAAAGAAAATATTTGAAACAATTTTCCGATTAAGAGTTTAACAATGAATCTTTCATTGCTCGCAGTCATACCCCTTGATTACCGACTTTCTGAAGTCTGGACTCCACAAATGGGCAGGCGATGCCTACACATTTAACAAAGACGAGCCTTATATTGAACTAGTGACGTCTCCAAATAATCCCGATGGCTTTCCAAGACAAGCTGTAGTCAATCAAAATCAAGGAATACTGATTCATGATTTTGCTTACTACTGGCCACAGTACATTCCAATCTCTTCTCCTGCAGATCACGATATCATGCTATTCACGGTCTCCAAGAGCACCGGCCATGCTGGCACACGCATCGGGTAAGCTATTCACGATATCATATGCTATTCGCGGTCTCCCGCAGATCATGCTTTTTAGATTTATTTGGACTCGCCTATTTTTTATTCTAGCATGTTTGGCAGCTTAAAAGTTACTTTTTGGGGAGGATTTCCGAAAAAGTACTTTTACGCTTTTGAAGCTAGAAGGCCTAGCTTATACTTATTCCTAACGAGTCAACTGGAATAAAATGCTGAAAAATGGATCATTTACGTATCTTGTATCTTGCAGTTGGGCTCTTGTTAAAGACAAAGAGATTGCGAAGAAAATGACTGAATTTATCGTGCTTAGCACCATAGGCGTGTCCAAAGACTCTCAGATTCGTGCAGCAAAAATCTTGCAAGTTGTATCCGATAGCCACCAATATAAAGGCAACTTCAAGGAAGGCAAAGCCTTCTTCGAAGATAGCTATGACCACATGGCAAGAAGGTGGAAACAACTTAGAGATGCCGTGAATGTGAGCAAGCTCTTTAGTTTACCGGACTTCACCTCTGGCTCGTGCTCCTTTAGCGGGCGCACTTTTGGATCACAACCCGGTAACAGTTTTTTTTCTTCTGTTTTTTGGATTAAAACTTATTGTTATTGTCTTTTATTTTGTTTTGTGCAATTCCGTTTACTTATTTTCCTTGCTTTAGCTTTTGCTTGGCTCAAATGTGAAGGAGAGATCGATGATTGTGAAAGCTTTCTTCATGGTCACAAGATATTAACAAGAGGTGGAAAGCATTTTGGTGGGAGTGAACAATACGTTAGAATCAGCATGTTACCCCGTGATGAGACGTTTGATCAATTTATCGAGAGATTATCTAGTATTAATTCTTCGTAGTTGTTGAATATGCTTATTTTCGTAGAGAAGTTTAGGCATACAGTATTTGAGAAAACAAGTATTTTCCACGATCTTTAAATATAATTTATAGTTTCTGAAATCATTCATCACTATGTTTCATGATCTGTTTATTTACAAGGATGAGCAGTGAGTAGACAATGGATGTGTATGGAATTACCTTTGAGCATTGTTGGGTGAATTTGATTGTACAATTTATTGCAAAAGAAAAGTCCAATTATTGGGCTTTTCCAAACTCGAACGTTCTAAGATCAAGTGTCTTTCCCTTATTAGCCTCGACGTTTTAGGTACATCGTACGTCGACTTTTTTCTTCCCCCCAATAAATAATAATAAAAAAAAAAAAAGCAAATTCAAGCAATCAATATTTCCGTAGAAAATAGGAGTATTGGTACTAGTAACTTGGCGTTGAAGTCGAAATGTAAAATATAGACGGTCAAAATAAAAAAATCGCAAAGAAGTTCTATGAATATTGAAAATTGGTTAGAAAATTTTGATTTTCACAATTTTGACTAGTTATTTAAGTAAGACGTTTTAATTGAATATGGGAATTTTATAGATTGTTGAATAATATTTAGTTATTCGAAATCAATTTCAGATAAATGAGGCATAAAGTGTTTCGTCTTAAGCATTAAATTGTTGGAAAATAGATTAGAATGTTACAGAATATTGTAGAATCTATTTGGGCACCAATGCCCTTATGAAAACCAATGCCCTCATGTATTTTTAAATAGTGATGGATGCCAAGATTTAATATTGAGGATATAAGTCTAAATGAAATCAAATCAAAGTTGACACCTTTGGCTAATTTACCTTTTAAATAGCCACATCTTTTTATTTTAAAGATACGTTCTTTTGAACATATAGTTTTTAACAATGACATATCTTTTTAGACATGTATTTCTATGAAAGAGTGTCTTTACACGAATTTTAGAATATCATAAAGGGAAATTTGCATTCGAGGACTTAAACTTTTCAAAAATATGCCGTCAGATGCCAAAGATTTTAATAAATGAGCACCTGAAGGACATGTGGACGCTTTCTGTCCAAATGACCATTAATTGACCAAAAATTAAGCATCTGACCTAAATTTAACCAATTTAATGAAAGACAAAAGCGTTTATCAACGGCTCTACCACCACTGTCTGTCTTAATCCACCACATCCAATATCAACAATGTAGAACCAAAAAAAAAAAAAAAAAAACTGATGTCCAACCTAAATCATTATTGATGTTATTTTATTCAAACAAAATATTGTCCAACCCGAATCATTATAGATGGTTACGATGGATGCGTCAACGATGGTTGTATTTGATGATGGTGGTGATGGTGACCGCAGAGCAATGTGAGTGGAGGTGGTAGTTGAAGATGATTCGGTAAAGATGGTCTTCAGGTGGCGGTGGCGGTGGCGGTGGCGGTGCGGGTACCTGGGGCAAGGGTTTTCCACCTTGTTGGTGGTGGGGTGGGGTTAAGGTGGGAAGTCGGTGGTGGATTGTAGGGTGAGTGGATTGGAAAAGATGATGTTTTGTTTTTTAACTTTTGTGTTTTACGACTTTTTGTGTGTTTTTTTAATTATTTTTTTATTTGTTTTTTTATATCCTATTTTAATTGTTTTAATGTAACAGACCCTTTTGCCATTCGTTAAATTGGTCAACTTTAGGTCATGTGTTTGACTTTTGCTTCAATTAGCGATTATTTGGATAGAGACTGTTTAGAGGTCATTTGGGCATACATTTATAAACATGTTTGGGATGTGTGTACTAAGATTAAAAGGCTTGAAATTTGACGGTACATGTTTGAAAGGTTTGGGACCTTTACAACAAATTTTTCTATTATAAATAGATCCAAATGATTGCAGAATTGTTTTTGATAATTAACACTTGGATTTTGTTCTCATCGCTTTAGGTGTGGCAACTTATTGCCCACTGCCGAGGTGTCGGCAGTGGGCCGTCCATGATAAACTTTATCATGGACGGCCCACCGCCGACACCTCAAAGCAGTGGGTCGAATAAGCTCGCCACACCAAAGCGAGGGCTCGGACCGATTAGTACTTTTAATCACTTACATTATGTTCGTGCACTTTCGACATAAAATCATTAGTCAAGAAATAATTTCTGCAAAAAACCAAGTCTGGTTTCTATATAAAGAAAGTACAAATGATGTTCAGTTTGTTGTTCTTATAATTTGGAGTGCTACTATGACACGACCCGTCTCAAGCAATATTTATATACAGGAATTAGCACAAACGTCCCTACCTATTGAAGTAAGTGTGCAAAACATCCATACTTTCTAAATTTTGGCAATTTCACCCTCACCCAATCGGATTTCTTGCACAAAAGGTCCTTTCGTCCAAAAGCATCCGTTAACTCACGAACAAAGACGAGAGTCTTTGTATAGTAAGGGCAAATTAGTTCAGCCACTTTTATTCTCTTCTCTTTCCGCCTTACTGTTCAAAGTCAATAACAGTTGTGGACATTCATGTATACTCCGGTTAAGAGACCATTTTTCAATCAAATATAATGGCAAATCGATGGTACAGATGTGCAATCCAAGTTGAGATTAAGACTTCGTGGACACAAGCAAATCCAGGAAGACGCTTCTTTACATGTCAACGTCGTCGGGTAAGTTTTCTTCGTCTCAAGAATATGCAATTATATGCTGCAATTGTTTTTTTTTGTTCTGAAATGGGTGTTTCTTACAGCAAAATGGAAGTTGTGGCTATTTCGCCTGGTGTGACCCACCCATGTGTCCAAGATCTGTAGATATAATACCTGGACTACTTAGATCCAGAAATGAATGTGAACAATAATTGCACCATTTGCAGAAAGAAAAGAGGATGTGCTATGTTTGGAGCTGGATTTTCGATTTTCTTTCTAGGCTTGTAGTGATGTGGGTACTCATGTAGGAATGTTGTTGTAATATTGTAGTGATGTGGGTACTCAGCAGTGTAGAACAAGTGGTGGGATTGATATACTGTTGTGAATCGTTCATTTTGATATGTAATTGACGTTGCGGAAAACGTCCATACCTTTGTAAACAATTGTGCGTAATGTCCATACCTTTTGGATAAACTTGTATAGATTGTCCCTATTTTTAATTTATTATTGTGCAAAACGTCCCTACCTATTTTATTAATTATGGCGAACATCCTCACCTAATTGTGTAACGATTGTTAACGTCCTTGCTTAAAACATTATACCACGAAACCAACAACAATCATAACTATTACGAACACCAATCCATAATCATCAAATCTCGTTTCTTTAGCGAGCATAAAATATGATTCATTGTCAAAATAATATGATTGTCCACATATATCATTGTCGACAAAAACAACAAAAATATGCCCCATAAATATTCAAAAGCAACAACTATGCAAAAGGCTAACAAGAAAATAAATTCCAGAGTTGTCCTATGCTAATTTGGCGCTGGTGGTTGTGCCCCTTTGCATCTCCTCTTGTTGTGGCCTCGTTCACCACACTTTGTGCATGTCATCACCAGCCCGGTTCGTCTTCTTGGAACTTTTCTCCCGCCTGTATTGCTCTCTGCAGATGCTGTATGTCTTCCACTCTTTACTTGGCTTGATGATCCCTCTTCATTGGCCTCCTTTCTTGGACTTTTTAGGCCTGCCAGCCTTTTTTGTATACACAGGTGGAGTGAGAGAGTTGAGACCGGGATTAGGCCACGACTTGGGCCCCGTTATGGAGAAAATGGATAGCGTGTACACCCTCATGTATGCCTCCTTCTTGTAGATGTCGTCCACGTAATCTATGACAGTCAGGCCCCTCGAAACAACAGATGCAATGACATGGCAACAAGGGATCCCAGTTAACTGCCAAGAACGACATGTACAAGTCGTTGCTCTCATGTCAACAACATGGAGGCCATCTCCTGCATTATGTCTGACTTGAAATTTTTGATTACTTGAATAATCTGCCCACTCCATTCTCACCAATCTACTGTTCTTCTCAAGAATGTTTTGGATTCGAGGACCTACTTCTGCCTTCCACTTCTCACATGCCTCATTCCTTACAACAATTCTTTTCATCAAATACACCCTGATATCCTCTAGCATTGTCAGTATAGGTTTCTCTCTTGCATTGACAATGGTGCTGTTAAATGACTCACATAGGTTGTTCATGAGCATATCGCAGTTGGTCTATTCTCTGAAATGAGATTTTGTCCAATGAGAAGCAGGTTTAGATTCTAGCTATCCATACGCCGCCGACTCTATATCCAACATCCTTTGCATATGTTCAAGCCACTGTTTCACCGTCGTAGCTCTTGCATCATTCCAAAGACAGTTCTTCAAAGTCATTCCCTTATGTGTTGCACTGAAATTGTTGTAAAGATTGTCTCACACAAGTTTTATGCTCTGAATGCTCGAATAATGACTCAATAGCACTGACCAATCCTTTTTGTTTATCAGAAATGAAGGTCCAACCGTGGCTGTTATTCATGTTCAAATCATCCTTCAACATTCTCAAAAACTACCTCTAATTCTCCCCATTTTCAACCTCAACAACTGCATATGCAAGTGGGTACATTCCATTGTTCCCATCTACCCCAACAGCAGTTAACAGCTGCCCACCATACTCTGTTTTAAGAAAACATCCATCTAAACCAATAACATTTCGACAACCTCGAAGGAAACTATCTTTCAGTGGTCCAAGGAAAATGTAAATCCTCTTGAACTCCCCAGCATGCCCCTCAACCTAGAGCAGTAGTCCCAATATTTGTTCTCTTTAACTCTTCACAGTAATCTCACAATATTTTGTAATGATCCACAACACTCCTTCTAATCTTTTATAGGGCATTTTCTTTTGCTCTGTACACTTGCCAACTTGAGATGTCACCCAAGCCATCTCTTTTTACCCTTTCCATGAATGTGTTGACTGCCATGTTTGGTTCAGATCTCCAATCGGATAAGTACTTATCAACCAAATATGTAGAGCTAACTCTGAAGTTCTTGTACACCATAGCACAAGTATGATCTTTGGTGTAAGTTTTGATGACAAAACTTGTCTTCTTATGTTCTTTAGTCGCATACAAAACCCATGAACAGTCTCCATTGCATATTGCTCTGACTCTATCAGCATAATCCTTCTTATACTTAATCTCCCTATTGTTTTTCACCGATTGTGCAGTTATAGCAGATTTAAGCACACCTTTGGACTCAAATGTCATACCTACAAAATTTAAAGAGGACACAATCAGTTAAGTAGATGAATGTGCACAGAAATGTAATAATTAAGATAGGGATGCTTGTCGCAAAACTATATTAGTGATAAGGTTGTCTTGCGCAGACATATGGAAAAAGTAGGATGACTTGCGCAGACATATGGAAAATGTAAAGATGAATTTTGCAGACATATGGAAAAGGTATGGATATTTTATGCAACTTACCTATTCTGAAGCCTAGGTCTTCCAAATCTGTCAGTGGGTTGAAAGCATCCACTCTAGATCTCTTCCTTGAACTTGTGTCTGCACCATCATCACTTTCAACACTTTTTAACTCATCGGAGTTTCCATATTCGGTATCCGAATCCCGATGTTGATGCCCATCTGTTGTACCAAACTCGAAATCAAAATTTATTGGTTGATTAGTGCCTTCATTCTCTACTTCCATTTCATAGTCTGACTCAACCAACATATCTCCCTCTTCAACTGCTATTTCTTCTTAATCACCAGCCTCCACCCCTACCTCATCTTCATCACCAGCCTCCACCCGTACTTCATCATCATCCTGGACATCATTTGTTGCAGGTTGTAATCCTATAGACTTCCCATACCGGGACCACAAATCTTCAATAGTCTCATTCAAAAATTGGTCAGCCCAACCAGATTCAAGGTCACCCTCATTGTGTTCTTCTATAACGGGTGCATAACATCCTTCAAATGCTTCAGATGCGCCTGTTGCTTGTTCATCAACTGCGGCATGAACACTCTCATTTGGAACTAGTGGTAGTGCATGAGATTGTAATGCATGTACAATATAAACGTCAACCACCCTACTCCCACCCCTATCTCTAAGCATCTACCTAACATCATCTTCACTCTCCAATCTCCTCAACCCTTACCCCAAACTCATTCTCAGCCTTCTATAATAAAAATCCAATAACACATCCCTACCCAGTGACCGTAAGAACAACGTTAAGTTGTCTCTTGTGAACCATGCAGGATGGATGAAATTAAAAAAAAAAAAAGCACCCCTCCTCCTTCGTATACCACATTGTTTGGCTTATCATAAAATCTGCCTCCATGATGCACTTCAAGTGTGAAATATTATATATTGTCGCCTGCATACACACAGATTTGGCCAATGAAAAACTCAATCAATTATCTGTGCAAAAAACACATTTTCAACTCCGTCTACACACTCATAAACACAAATCATTGTACACAACAATAAATCATGATATAAAACAAATTAGTTCACACAAATCACGGTATTAAAATAAAAATAAAAAACTTACGATAAGTGGGTGGATCATCTTCTGGCTGTCTGCAAATTAGGTAGCATTTCTTTTGGTGCTAGAATCTTTGATATGGTCTCAGTAATGTCACCCCATAAATGAAAAAAATTTCCATTATCACAACCGCAATGCAAACCCGCGAAGTCCCAAACACACCACACACAAGAAAGCCCGAAATTGATCCAGTAATGAACCGAATATAGGAGATTCGAACTCACCAAAATAATGTTGACGACGGTTCGTAGAATGCACAGCCGGAAATAGAACATTTCGTCGGCGAAAAAAGATGAACAGTGGCGAAAGTTCCAGACTTCATGCGCCTTTTCATATACTCCGATTTTAAACAGAGGATAATAGAATAAAAGTAGCTGGACTAATTTTTCCTTACTATGCAATACGACTCGTGCTATTTACGTGAGTTAACGGATGCTTTTTGGACAAAAGAAATTTTTGCGCAAGAAATCTAGTAGGTGAGGGTGAAATTGCCAAAATTTAGAAGGTAGGGACGTTTTTTGCTAATTACCCTCATATACCTGAGACGTGATGTACGCCGATTGTGGATATCAACTAGAGGTTGGACCCACTATCAAGACTACTACAATTACAACTTATTATACTTATTTTAAGAAAATTTCGACATTATCTCTCCTGTAATTTAGACTAACCAACCTTAAATAAAATATCATATATCTCAACAACAATATTCAAAACTAATTGAGACAATTTGCCTTCCAATACCCACAACAAAACAACGTGATAGAAACTAGCTGAATTGTAAAACTTTTACTATTTAATAACATAACCTATACATATAGATACAAAATATATAGTGAACCCACCTAGGTATTTACAAGTGATGCAAAATAATATTAAAAAATGAACATGTATCCCCAAGATAATGACTACATGCTCTATAAAATGAGTCGTACAAACTAGCTCTGTCGTATGGCTCTAACACCAAAATCAAAAGGTTTACCTCCAAAAGTTGTCCTAAAACTCAACAGCTACCTGATAAGAAAAATCATCGTTGAAAAATACATGAGTTGATGACTCAGTGAGTGAAGAATTTCAAAAATAATTATATCTTTTCATTTATACATATTATCAAAGATGAGTTCACATCATTTAACAATTCACATTATAACATCTCATATTCATGGTATATTCATCAGCTGAAATATATACTATCACTTTATCACATCACAATATAATAGAAAATCTCATCAAAATGTTCCTTCTAATTAAAATTTGTAATGTAAGTCATACGTGTGCAAACTGCTTCAAAGTTATGCATCCCCACACAAGAGCTTAAGGCCCCCTCTAGGGATGGCAAACGGACCGGGACGCCCGTTGGCCCTTGAAAGCTCGGCCGTTGGACGGCCCGGGCTCGTCTCACGATGGGCCCAAGCCCGGACCGGGCCCACGAGCTGAGCTAAGCTAGGCCCGTGGTTTGATCCGTGTTGATCCTTAATTTTTTTTTCTTTCTTCAAATGGCTTTTTTCTTTTTTTCTTCTTATAAATATCCCTTAAAGTTCCATATTCTTCACAAATTCACAATTTTCTCAACCTATACAATCCGAAAAAAAATATTGTCAACATTATATCTTTTATTGTGCAATTTATAATTGAATTTATACATTTTAACTATCAAGTTTTCTACATTTCTACAATTTATAGTTGAAATGTCAATTTTATCATAACTTTTTTTTTTAACTTTTAAAAAAATAAAAAAAATAAAAAAACAAAAAAAGTAGAAGTTCACGTGTGGCCCGCGGACCACGGGTCAGTCCGGGCCACAATTGCCGGGCCAGTCTTAGCAAGGGTCGGCCCAACCCATTGCCATCTCTAGCCCTCTTAGTGCACGAAACTAGATCTCAAAATCCTCTAATAATACATTCTAGTACACGGTCAAGATTTCTCAGTGAACTATATGTACACGGCCAATTAGACTTCTCAGTGTAATATAGAACACAACCAAGATTCTTCGGTGCACTAGAATAGATAAAATCTTGGACACTTTTCTGATAGATTTCAATATCATATATTTCTTGCATTCCATTTTACATGTTATCAATTTACAATCTTTATAATTTCACAAATACTATAAGGTAATAAATATTTAATTATAATAACGTAAAATGACAAATAAGTCCTTAAAATCACACGTAACATAATAGTATAATTAATTGTAATTCTCTAGAAATATTTTTTTTTCACTCACATAATTATTTATTGGATACTAAACCGGTTGATATATTGATCTGATATTCGAGTCACTTCCTTGAGATAACAATAGAATTATCCGAGTCAAAACTCAATTATGTTCAATTCAAATCAATAATAATAACAATGCACAATTTCACTTTGCATTTTATCTCTATTTACTCATTTAAATTCATCATTGTTGCCCACATAAGTGTAGCCAGAACATATATTAATATCTAATTTTTCATTGGTGATAATATAATAAGAACCAAAATCTGAATTTGTAATTTAAAAATAAAATATTAGAAATCAACTACTTCCAAACACTCATTTCGGTACCGTCTCTTTCTCTTCCAACAGATTTCAATCCCATTTGTTTATCTTGTCTCAACACGTTTAATTAACATAATTTAATTCCATAACAATAAATATTTCAAACTAACTTATGTAATTCCACTTGGCTAACTTTATAGAATAATTGAATTATTAAAATAGAAGCCAAACTTATTACTTCTTCAATTGTAATTAATTAATATCACTTATAATTCTCCTTTTGTAAAATCTAATCATTGAAGCTAAGAATTGAATTGCTAATTCTTAACCCACTATAAGCACACAATTAAACCAATTCTTAAAATCAAAATTTCTCTTCTTATCTTGTATTGCTGCCAAAGAAATGAATTAATTCTTCCAAGTTAGAAGTTTCTATTACTTTTCCCACTTTTTTATTTTTCTTCCTGATTTCAAAATTTGTTGTATCAATTATGGTATGAGAGAGAGAGAGAGAGAGAGAGATATGACCACTGCTATTTCTTTCTTTTGCTAAAGTGATAAGGTGAAAAGAAAAGGAATTTGTTTTCAATGTCATCCACCGCTTGACTAATCTCTCTCTCTCGAACTTGGCTTGACAAATTTGACCAAGAAAATTTGACTGGACTGTTACAAACTCACCACCTTCAAAGAATTTCGTCCTCGAAATTCAGTCGACTATTCTTTGAAGAGATGCGGATATTGAGAAAATATTTGATTTTCATTTTCTCATGTAGTTTCTTCTATTGCGTGATTTCTCAATAACACTTTTACTAATGCAATAGTCTTATTACGCAGCACTTGCTCTTTTTTGTCTAATATTTCAACTAGTTTTTCTTTGTAGGACAAATTTTTCTTTAATTCAATTGGCTGAGACTCTAATACATGAGATGGATCTAGAATATATTTACGAAGCATAGTGACATGAAATACATCGGGAATTCTAGATAATTCAGCTGGCAACGCTAAACGATAAGCAACTAGACTAATCCGCTTAATAATCTCATAAAGACCACTATATCGTGGACTCAATTTTTCTCGTTTGCCAAATCTAAAAACACCTTTCCACGGCAATAATCATAGAAAAACTTTATTTACAACTTCAAATTCAAGGTTTCTCCTACGCTTGTCTGCATAGCTTTAGCCGTCTTTAGCTTTTCTTTGATTAGTTTCACTTTCTCAGCATTAATATAAATAACTTCAAGACCTAACAATTTTGTTTCACCAACCTCGTCCCAACAAACTGAAGTTCTGCACTTTTTCCTATATAGTGCTTCAAAATGAGCCATTTCCATATTAGAATGATAACTGTTATTATATGCAAATTCTATTAAAGATAAATGAGTATTCTTAATCCCTTTAAACTGAAGCACACAAGTCTGTAACATGTCTTCTAAAGTCTGTATAGTCCTTTCTGATTGGCCGTTTGTCTGTGGGTGAAAAGCTGTACTAAAATGTAGTTTAGTACCCATGACTTTCCGCAAACTAGGACAAAATTTAGAAGTGAAATGAAAATCTCTAATCTGAAACAATAGATACTGGTGCCCTATGTAAACTGACTACCTCATCCACATATACTATCGCTAATTTATCTAGTGAATAAGTAACTTTAATAGGCAAAAATCTGACAGTTTTTGTCAATCTGTCTACCACGATCCATATACCATCATGACCACTCTGAGTACAAAGAAGCACAAATAAGAAGTCCATAGTGATGTGCTCCCATTTTTACTTGGGAATAGGCAATGTTTGTAAGAGTCCAACTGTTCTCTGATGATCTGGTTTCACTTGTTGGCAAATAAGACATCTGGATACAAACTCATCTATTCTCTCTTCATTCCATGCCACCAATAATGTTCCTTAAGTATGCGATACATTTTGGTACCACCCGGATGCATTGCATAAGGTGAACTATGTGCCTCTTCTAGAATTTCTTTCTTTAACTTTGAGTCGCCTGGAACACATAGTCTACTTCCTATAACCAAAGCTCTGTCATCTCTGAATGGTATAACTGCATGTTTGCCGTTATTAACTTCTTCTTTCAATTTACTCAATATCAGATCTTGAGTCTGAGCTTCCCTAACTATGTCAATAAAAGTAGGTCTCACTTTAAAATTAGCAAATAATGCTCCCAAACTGGTTCATTGATAGCTGAGCATTCCAAACTCTGAACTCATTGAACAAGGAATAACAAATTGCATTAGTTTGAGTCTCAGAACTAGATGTCTTCTTACTGAGAGCATCAGCAACTACATTGACCTTTTCTGGATGATAATCGATTCTTTTATTAGCATTAACCATCTCCTCTGCCTCAAAATTCAATTCTTTTTGATAAAAAAATATACCTTAAACTTTTATGATCTGTAAATATTTGACATCTCTTAGCATACAAGTAATGTCTCCAAATCTTCAATGCTAGCACAATTGCAGCTAGCTCTAAGTCATGTGTAGGATAATTCATTTCATGTTTCTTTAATTGTTTATAAGCATAAGCTATAACTTTCCATTCTGCATCAAAACACAACCATGGCCCTGTTGTGAAGTGTCACTTTATATCATGAACTCTTCACCTGGTGATGGAAGGATCAGAACTGGGGCATAAACTAGTCGATTATTCAATTCTAGAAAACTTTTTTCATATTCTTCAATCTACAAAAATTTAGTATTTTGTCTTGTTAAACTAGTTAAAGGAAGGAAATTTTAGAAAACCTTTCTACAAAACGACGATAATAACCTGTTAAACCAAGAAAACTTCATACTTCTGTTACATTAGTAGGTCTTTCCCACTTCACAACTGCTTCGGTCTTTTGTGGGTCAACATAAATTCTCTCCGCAGATATGACATACCCCAAAGATATTACTTTGTCGAGCCAAAATTCACATTTACCGAATTTTTCATGTAGTTGGTTGTCTCGCAAAGTTTGCAAAATGATTTTGAGATGCTTCGTGTGCTCATTCTGATCTCGGGAGTGCACTAGTATATCATCAATAAATACAATCACAAATTTGTCCAAGTACATGTGAAATATTATATTCATCAAATCCATGAGCATTGGTAAGCTCAAACGGCATTACAAGAAACTCATAATGGCCATATCGTGTTCTAAAAGTAGTCTCTGATACATGTAGCAAATGATATTTAATACAGATTGTCACTTTAGTCAACAGTATGTAGTCTATGCACAATCGAATGGTGCCCTCTTTCTTCTTCACAAATAAAATTGGTGCTCCCCACAGAGATTCACTAGGTATGATAAAAACTTTGTCTATCAATTCCTTTAACTGAAGTTTTAACTCTTACAAATCTGATGGAGCCATAAGTGCAGTTCCCGCAATCAAGCCAACAATAAACTCAACTTCCCTATCTGTAATATACCCTCTAATTAAAATGTACCATCTAATTATTATCTGTAATGTAGTCATACGTGTACAAACTGTCTCAAAGGTACGCAACTTTGCAAACGGGCTTAAGACCTATTCAGTGCACAGAACTGGGTCACAAAATCCTATAATAAGACATCATAGTACAGGGTCAAGACCCTTTAGTGAACTATATGTACACAACCAATTAGACCCCTCAGTGTAGTATAGAACACGACCAAGACCACTCTATACACCAGAATAGATAAAATCATGAGCACTTTTCTCATAGATTTCAATATCACATATTTCTTGCATTCCATTTTACAAGTAATCAATTTACAATCTTTATAATTTCACAAATACTATAACGTAATAAACATTTAATTATAATCACGTAAAATGACAAATAAGTCCTTAAAATCACACGTAACATAATAGTATGATTAATTTTCATTCTTTAGAAATATTTTTTTTCCACTCACATAATTATTTATTGGAGACCAAACCGGTTGATAGACTGATCCGATATTCGAGTCGCTTCCTAAGATAAGAATAGAATTATCCGAGTCAAAACACAATTATGTTCAATTTAAATTGATAATAATAACAAGGCACAATTTTACCTAGCATTTTATCTTCATTTACTCCATCCCTGTTACCCACATACATATAGCCAGAACATATATTAGTATCTAATTTTCCAATGGTGATAATATAATAAGAACCAAAATCTGAATTTGTAATTTGAAAATAAAATATTAAAAATCAATTCCTTCCAAACGCTTATTTTGATATCGTCTCTTTCTCTTCCAACAGAATTTCAACTCCCTTTTGTTTATCTCGTCCCAACACATTTAATTAACATAATTTAATTCCATAACAAAAAAATTTCAAACTATCTTTTGTAATTCCACTTGACTGACTTTATAGAATAATCGAATAAAAATAGAAGCCTAAACTTACCGCTTCTTCAATTGGAGTTAATTAATATCACTTATAATTCTTTTTTTTTGTAAAATCCAATAATTGAAGCTAGGAATTGAATTGCTAATTCTTAACCCATTATAAGAACACAATTAAACTAATTCTTAAAATTAAAATTTTCTTTCTTATATGGTATTGCAGCCAAAGAAATGAATTAATTCCTCCAAGTTTGAAATTTCCTATTACTTTTCTCACTTTTCTATTTTTCTCCCTGATTTCAAAATTTATTGTATCAATTATGGTATGAGTAAGAAACAAAGAGAGAATAAGACTGCCGCTGTTTGTTTCTTTTGCTGAAGTGATAAGGTGAAAAGAAAAGAAATTTGTTTTCAAATGCCATCCACCGCTTGACTTATCATTTATCCCCTTTTTCTCCTTTTTTTTTTGAACTTGGCTTGACAAATTTGATCAAGAAAATTTGACTGAAATGTACATACTATTACAAGAAGTGGTTGTTGCATCTTGAGAGACGCGTGCCAAGAAACTGTAACACCTGTGTAGGGTAATTTCGCATAAGGAGATAGAGTAAACCCTAAACCAAAATGGGTTAAAATGGGAATGAAAATCGTGCATTACATGTTTATTGGATATGCAATAATAGTATTGTAATTTTATTGTGGTCGAAGCACATTACAGACTGAAACTAGCAATAGAAATGATATGAGAAATTTGACGTTAGTAATGTCATAGTTTTAGTAATTTTAAGACCATTGAGAGTGATAAATGTGTTTGTGCCAAAATCCCCCACATCATTAGAAATCCTCCAAACTACTTGTAAATTAGAAGATTAAATTAGAGCTTTAGATAAGTTAGAAAGAAGCACACACCTTCAAAATTTTCAGAGAGGATTTCTTAATTGGCAAGAGTATGTGCTTAAATGAATTGATTATGATTGCTAGCTACATTTAAAAAGACACATAATCTGTTTCATAACAGTAAGTCTCGAAAAATACGTAGAAGACATAATACCATAAAACAATTGATCTAAAATGGTATAATCTCTGTAGATTTGTGGTTTACCAAGACATCAAGTATACTGCCTATTGATGAGAATGGACTTGGTTAGGGAAGCTATTATGTGAGTAATATTGTCTTGGTTTACACCAATAGCTGAACAATTCACGATATTGTGTTTACTAATTGGCCAAGTAAATATAATAGTATTCTTCTAAAGAATGTTCAAATCCACAAGCCACATATCCTAATGCAATAACTTTTCGCTTGTACTCTCTTTAGTGTATGTATAATCATTTGTATTCATTTTCATTCATGTGGAGGATTGTTCAAAATTGGTTAGAAATTTTTTATTTTGACCAACTTTAACTAATTATTTAAGTGTGACTAGGTAGTCGAACATGAGAATTCTAAGGCCAAACTTGTTATACCCCTTGAGTAGATTAACATAATATGTTGTTCGAAACTAATTTCGGGTGAATAAAAAATTAAGGCTCAATGTGAATTACTTAAAACATGAAAAATTGATTAGATTATTGCGAAATATCCTAAATTTGTTTGGCTGAAATGTCATGTCTTTTTCAGACATTTTCTTTTCAAACAGCCACAATTTGATTTGCTGTCTTTGTAATTTGGAGTGCTACTATTATTGAAAGTGGTCGTTTTATCTTGGAAGACGTGTTTCGATAAACCATAAGCACCTGTTTGGGACAATTTTGTCTTATAGAGAGGTAGTCTAACTCTTGTCTCAATAGAATCTAATTCTTCATTTTTCTACATTTCTTTAAATTGTTGTCATTTTGCTCGTTTTGAATGCATGTTTTTAAGTTGTCAAAATATAAATAATATACAAATTTTTTACCAACAATGATGACTCGTTTTTCATAATCTTTTATGTCAACTTTATATCACATTTCATGGATTTACTTTTTTTGCACTTTTTCCTTCAAGGGCTTAGAGCAAGGACGTGATAATTAGCATCGTTTTGACGGCTAATATTCAAGGTATGTTTGATAGGCATTATTGATTTATCCAATTATTGTCCACATCTACCCTTAAATTGGACTTTTTTTTTTTTTTTTTTTTTTTTAAAGGAAGCTCATCTTGCTACCAAGTTGGGCTAAGTATGGGTAATTGGTAGAGGAAATTACACCCTATACTTTATTTTTTAGAAATAATTATAATATTTAAAACATTTTCGTGTAATTTTAAAAAGTTAAAATTTTAAACTATAACATCCTACTATTGTTATCAGATAATGATGACGATTCTGAGAAGTATTGGACAGTCCATGGAATGTAAAATTTTAGAAACAATTACTTTTTGAAAGTTATTTTGTAGGTGGATTCAGTTTTTATGAAAGATTTTTTTTTTATTTATGAATTAGGTTGTTTTTGTTGGAGATGTTTGTTTTCTATATAGAAACACAATTGTTTTGTAATCATTTTTTAGTCGAATAAAAGAAAACAACATTTATTTCACATACATCAATATTTTTATGTGTTTCAGGAGGTAATTGTCATACATTCATGTGTGTTTTTTGATATTGTATCATAGAAAATATTATCTTAATAAAACAGTATCACAAACAATATCTTATTAAAAACAATAACTCACAATACAATATCACAAACAATATCTTATTACCTTAATATAACAGTACCACAGATAGAAATATCTTAATATTTCAGTATCAGAAGCATATTATTATATTAATATAACAAGTACATTAGTATCAGTATCTTTGTAAACAATGACAGTATTGCACACACTCAAAATACAAAATTCCAACCCAACAGAAGAACATTATTATAATAAAATTATCTTAATAAAACAATATCATAGAAAATGGTATTAGAAGTATATTTGTATCAATATCATAATAATAGTATCATAGATAACAATATCGTATGGTTAAAAATAAAAATATAACAGTAACAAAAGCACATTATTATCAAGCACGTACTTATGTGAGCACAAATGTTATGTTTTAACAGAAAATCATAACATGATATCTTAATAAAATAGTATCATAGATAAAAGTATCTTAATATATCAGTATCATACATGACAATTACTTAATAAAACAGTATCACATACACAAATTACAACCCAATAGAAAAATAATATCATAGATTGAAACATTATCAATTATTTTGAATGAAAACAATATCGATGATTTTGTACTACTAATGGAATATTTTGAAACACTATCATTACTTCAACTATAAAACATTTAATTTCGAATGTGTGTTTGTTTGATGGAGTTTAAAAGTTTTTTTTTTTTTTTTTTGAGATTTTGAAAAAAGTTGATAAAATGTGTAGTTGAAAATTTGATAAAATTTGTAGGTACTATGAAATATGTGGTTGAAAATAAGTTTGAAAAAAAAGAGTTAATAAACTTAGCCAAACATGTTATAATGTAACAAAAACTAGTGTACAATATTAAAAGTAAAACAGTATCAAACATTTTTCATAAAACAATATCATAATAAAACAGTATTATAGAAAACAGTATCTTAATAAAACAATAGCTTAATAAAACAGATCGTAGAAAACAGTATCATAATAAAACAATATCTCTATTTTTTATATTTAAATGTTCTTGATTGAATTAATTATGTTACACAATTTGTTATTCTGTAATATTGATTGCTAAAGATGTTAGAACTTGTTATTGGTTAATTGCATATAACAACGTATGTTGATACACTGTTTTGTAACACTGATGTTAATATGATGTTTTGATTGAGCACTCTATTTTTTATATTTAAATGTTCTTGATTGAATTGTTACACGAAAATATAGATTATGTTACACAATTAATTATTATGTAACACTGAATGTTAAAAATGTTACAACTTGTTATTGGTTAATTGATGTTTATGGTGTTTGTAACATTGATGTTTAATATGATGTTTTAATTCTTAATGCAGATTGTCACCCCCAATTGATATCATGTATTACTGATTGATACAGATGATATAATTGAGTATATCATGAGTTTTTTTTGTATAACATCTCAATTTGTGTATCATGATACAGATGATATTAAGTGTTACATCTCAATTTGTAACACAGATTGTTATAAATGTTGAAATTGAAGGATCATGAGTTTTGTTTTGTGGTTGTTACAGCTATTTATGATACAAACGATATATATTTGTAGTCGATGATGAGTTTTTACTTTTTTATTTTGGCCAAGAATCTGTTAATAATAAAAGATTATGTAATATATGGGTTAATTTCACTGATGGTCACTAAAGTTTTATTGAAATTATAAAACCGTCACTGAAGTAACAAAGTTTCAGCGGTGGTCACTAAAGTTTACTAAAATTTGCACCAAAGGTCACTCGCTGAAATTCTCCAATTAACTTGATGACGTGTCACTTGTAAATATCTATGTGGCACACATTTGGATGACACGTGGCAAAATTATTGACATGTGGACTTTACCCACTAATTATAATAAATTTGGACCTCGATGAATACTTCTATAATATAAGGACCTAACTGAAAATACTTCAAAATAAATTTAATAATAAAAATCTCAAAAATTGCATCTAAGGTCCTTCAACTTTTTATATCTTCAAATTTTGGTCTCTAAATTTTCAATTATCTTTCAGTTAAGTCATTCAAAAATTGCATTTTAGGTCTTTCAACTTTTTACATCTTTACACTTTGGTCCTCAAATTTTAAATTATCTTTCATTTAAGTTCTCCAAAAATTACATATTGGGTCCTTCAACTTTTTATATTTGTACACTTTGGTCTTCAAATTTTCATTTATCTTTCAGTTAAGCCCTCCAAAAATTACATCTTAGGTCTTTCAACTTTATACATCTTCAAACTTTGGTCTCCTAAATCTTTGATTTTAGTGATCAAAATAAGTACAATTTTAGTGGTCAAAATTATTATTTACAATTAAATCATTGACTTTACACTCGAATTTTTACCTAAATGAATA
Source organism: Forsythia suspensa (assembly GCA_023638005.1). Lineage (NCBI taxonomy): Eukaryota > Viridiplantae > Streptophyta > Magnoliopsida > Lamiales > Oleaceae > Forsythia > Forsythia suspensa. The sequence continues at coordinate 10,424,035 of CM042671.1, forward strand.
AAATAATATAGTTAAATAATAATTGTACTAAAATAATATAATTAAATAATAATTTTGACCACTAAAATTGTACATATTTTGACCATTAAAATCAAAGATTTAGGAGACCGAAGTTTGAAGATGTATAAAGTTGAAGGACCTAATATACAATTTTTGGAGGGTTTCACTGAAAGATAATTGAAAATTTAGAGAGCAAAGTGTACATATGTAAAAAGTTGAAGGACCCAAGATATAATTTTTAGAGGACTTAAATGAAAGATAATTAAAAATTTGAGGACCAAAGTGTAAAATTGTAAAAAGTTGAAGGACCTAAGATACAATTTTTGAAGAACTTAACTGAAAGATAATTGAAAATTTGGAGACCAAAATTTGAAGATATAAAAAGTTGAAGGACCTTAGGTGCAATTTTTGAGATATTTATTATAAAATTTATTTTGAAGTATTTTCAGCTAGATCCTTATATTATAGAGGTATTCATTGAGGTCCAAATTTATTATAATTAGTGGGTAAAGTCTACATGTCAATAATTTTGCCACGTGTCATCCAAATGTGTGCTACATGGACATTTACAAGTGATACGTCATCAACTTAATTAGAGAATTTCGGAGTGACATTTGGTACAAGTTTTAGTAAACTTCAAAATGACCAATCAACGAAACTTTGTTACTTTAAGAATTGCTTTTGTAATTTCAATAAAACTTCGATGACCATCGATGAAATTAACCTCGTAATATATGTATTTCAATCAATTTCGATTTTTAAGGATTCGATACATTATAACAATAAAATATTTTGTAATAAATGTATTCCAATCAATTCGATTCTTAAATATTTAGTTACTATATGTAATATGTAATATAATAAATTAAAGAAATAATTGCATATTTGGTCCCCAATATTTTAAAAACGTTGGGGATATACCCATATAACTTAAAAAATAGCACCAGACATCCCCAACGCGTTTGAAAAACTTGACATGGTATGTCTTTTATGACGAAATTACCCTTCTCTTTAAATAAAAAAAACAAGAAAAAAAATAATTGAAAAATATCCAAAATGTACACCCCGGGCAAAAAAAAAAATTAACAAAGTGGCAATCTTCTTCCACCCAATCCCAATATTTTCTTGAACAGCTTGAAGAAGTGAATAAGCATGGTAGGATTTATTATTTTGGTCAACTTAAAGCTTTTTCACCAAGAAATCACACGGTCAGTGTTTAGGATCTTCCAAAATTCTATATATTTCGATTTTCAACAAGGGGAAGAGAAAAATAGATGAGATCCATATCGCGGGAATTTAGCAAAGATTGTAAAAAGAATTTTATTTTTAATACAATTATGGGAATAACTTGTATTTTGTTCCCTCAAATAAGCCATTTCAAGAGGTACTGCTCGTCCAACAGGATTCTTTGCACATCATAAATGATTGAGCTCAGATTTTCATCCTTAAACTCTATTACAGACGTCGATGTTCTAAAAAATGAAACTCTCGTCTTCTATATGTTTAGAAGTTTGAAAGATTCTACAGAACTCGTCCAATTCCATTGCTTAAAAAATCTTTCGATCCTATAAGTATATTTTGTATTATAGAGTGTAGGCTTCAGAAAAAAGAGAATTTAGGAAGAATTGGGGCCTAAGTATTTTGCGAGATTTAAAGTGATTCTCAATTGTAATATTCACATTGAATATTGAAATTTTATGATCCCTCCTCTATGTACATATGCAATCGCCAAACCACATAAAATTTGGCCATCACTTCTTCAAGTGGTTCAAGAAAATGTCGGGGGTTGAGTGGAAGGAGATGACCACTTTGTTAATTTTTATTTTTTGGGGTTACATTTGGTTATTTTGTAATTATTTTTTCTTTTTTCTTTTTTTTTGTTTATTTAAAGGGAAGAGCAATTTCGTTATAAAGGATCTACTATGCCAAATTTTTTAAACGTTTGAAGATGTCTGGTGTTTTTTTTAAAGTTATGGACATATATCCAACGACCTCCAACGTTTTTGAAAGGTTAGGAGACCAAATATGCAATTATCTCTAAATTAAATAATGGTTTTTTAAAAACAATATTTTTAGAATATATGTAATAAAAATGAGATTTTACAATTGTTTTAAAAAAATAGCTTATTTATGAAAAAAATCCTAGATTCCACCTATTCAGTTGATTTTTTCAAAAAAGTCCATCCGGCTACTAAGTTGGGCTATGTAGGGAGTTACGGGCTTCTAGAGCCCACACCAAACATTATCGATCAACTATAATCTTGGGCTAACCTTAGATAACCTTGAGATTCCATTAGCCCACATATTTGTCCAACCATATTTATATTGATATGTCCAACCCTATTTATATTAATATGAGGGTGGCTATATTGCCACTATAATTTATTTGTTACATCACTTTGTACTTGTAAGTTATAATAGTCTTCGATCTTTGTTTATTATTTGTTGTATTTATTTCTCTAATTTTTTTTATCCATTGTGTTTTTATTTTTAACATTCTATTAATTAGCATATATGATTTCTCATGATGATTTTTGTCTAAAAATTCAATTAGAAAAACGCGTAAAAAACTTATTATATGTTTAAATAAGTGAAAAAATAGTTAATACAAAATGAGACAAAATATTTACCCCACATTCAAAGTACGCTAAAAATATTTGAACAGACACAATCATCAAGATCAAATGTACTAATTAATAAAAAATTAAAATTAAAAATACAAAAAAAAGATGGAGACATTACGGCAACAATAAGCGAAAGCGAAAAATTAAGGATGTTTAAGACAATAACAAATAAACATGTTGAATATAACCACTCTTTATATTAATTATCTTATCCTATATTTCCTTTTTATTTTTATTTGGACTCCATCTCCAATGTATAAGAAAAGAAATATACACATATACCAACTCCACCAATCTTCTCTTAATTAAAAACATTTTTAATCAAGTGTATTCACTTTAACCCATAATCTTGAGCTTTTTCCTTTATTTTGTTTTATCGTTACACTAATTGTGATCATCATTACCTTAATCATTGTTAATCATCTAAGCGAACCTTCTTTTAGCCGCGTACGTAGATTATACAATTCCATAATTTGATGTGTCAACACGGAATCTAGTTATAAAAATCAATGGTTGTTGTTGAATCCCAACAAAAACTGTTTAGATTATAAAGTGATTAACGTGACATCAGAATAATCAAAAATTATCGATTCAAGTCTTACCGTTACTAATAAAAAATCCGTGTCATGTTGTAGACAAAATAATGAGTCCAACATGCACACGAAGAATGTTGAAGATACATTATTATTAATTTTTTTTAGGGTTATAACACCATTAGGCACATAATTTATGAGTGTTATAAAAAAAAAGTAAAGTGCGACTAGATATGAAGGCTGAGTTTCAAAATTTTAGGACTTGGGCAAAGCCTAAGCGATGACGAGGTAAGATCGAGACGAAAGTGATGCGTGAGACATAGGTTTTTCGTACCTGGACAAGGCCTCACACTTAGATGAAGCATAGACGAGTTTTTTAAAATTATGAAATTTATTGTGTTGTTTCACTTATATGATGGAAATGACAACTTTGGCTTATAAAGACTATTTTTAATGTCTTAATTTTGTGACCAAGATTGTCAAAAAGTTTATTCTTCTATAAGAATCGTGCTTTATATATAAATACAAATGGATTTTAAAAAAATTAATAAGTATTTTGTTAATAAAGATGACAAAATCAATATAATAACAAATTTTGTAACTCACGTCGTCATTTGCATCATAAAACTCGGACAAAATCAGATAGAGTTTCCAAATCGAAACAAAAATAAAAGTTCAATGGAAAATTTAAAAACAAAAAACCCGACGACCAATTTTTTTTTAAAAAATTAATAAGTGTTTTGTTAATCAATATATAACAGATTTTGTAACTCAACGTCATCATTTCCATCATAAAATTCAAACAGTTTTCAAATCGAAACAAAAAAAAAAAAAAAAGTTCAATAAATAATTTAAAATATAAAAAACTCGATGACCAAAATGAATCAACACTTTAAATTTGGTGACTAATAGGGTTTCAACCATTAATATTAGATGACATTGTTTAATGAGATACAAAGTAATTTAACAAATAATCACGACTATTAATTTTAACTAATTTAACGATCTAGATGTATCAAAATATTTATTGATATGTGTTTGAACGTGGATATAAGAATTTTAAAGGTGCTAATACATCTAGACTGTTATATTGGTTGAAATTAAGAGATGTAATTATTTGTCAAATATATTGGTATGAGGAATGGTTCCATTATTTAATTATTTTCTAATAGATGTTTGGTACATCCTAAGTAGTGGCGGAGCCAGACATTTTAAGTTGTTGATCCCAAATTTACATGAAAAAATTTTGAAATAACAAAATAGTGATGGAATTTTTTTTACAAACGCTTCTTCCAAATTCTTATACTTTATTTTATTTATACACTATACTTTACACAAACATATAAATAAACAAACTCTATTTTTCTGCCTACAAATTTTGACTTTTCACCCTTTTTACACTACAAAAAAAACCCATTCTACCGAACAAGCCCTCAATTGCACCATTGTTTGACTTGTTTTCGCATCAATATGTTGATTTTTCTTCTAAATATATAACTTAAGCTACTAATGCGCAATGTCTAAAATAAGACCATAAAAGAAACAAATATTAAACTCTTCTTGTTCATGTTACCTTCTACAAAATTATCTTCCAAAATAGGAAGACCTGGTATATAAATAAAATTAAATATCACTTAAACTCAAAAAAAAAAAAAAAAAAAATCAATTGAATACAATATGCATTCACAAGCAAAATATCTTTATTAAATTTTATTTATCAAGAAATGATTTTTAGTATTTATTTTACCTTAAAGAATTTACTGATGAAGTGACGAGCATGAAATTTGTCCTATACTTCAGTATCTTGTACGTCGTCTTGATTTTTTCGGTAGTTTAGCAATTAAAGATTTTATGGTAAATTTTAGGGATTGAATTTAAAATTTTGGGAGAAATTAATATAGGGTGATTGTTGAGTGATTTGGGAGAAATTTGTAGATATTGGAATGTCGTAATTTAACTTATACTTTACTCAATTTAGAAAACGGAGAGGAGAAATATAAGATTCAAATTTCAGATGAGTAAACGTGTACTAAAATTGAGGAATGTGCTAATCATTTGTAATTTGTATTATTAATTTTATTAGACCAATGAGTCTAATTGTCTTACATTAAATTGATATTAGGTCAATGTGTCTATTTGTCATCATTAAATTGATATTAGATCAGTTAAATCGCATATTAAAAAAAAATTCTCAAAAAGTTGGGAAATTCAAGTCTCCCTAAAGACCCCCTGGCTCCGCCAGTGATCCTAAGCACATGTGACATGACTAAAATTTGTTCCATTATCATGGCAAATCTATGTCGATAAACACAAACATTAATATTAATTGTTCATGCATAAACATGAATCTATATATTATTCCCAAATCAAGTAAGATTTGGTGTCATGATGTGTTTTGCCGGCGTTGAATGTATTTGATCCACTTTAGGGGGGTAAATGAATTTTTTTAGATTGTGTATCTTTTTCTTTTTCTTTTTCTTTTCAATCATGCCATCAATCATGTTCGACTAATTATCCTTTATATCACACTTTTTCATAGTATTTTCGAAGCAAATGTACTTGAAACTCCCGCGTTTTACGACCCCATTCTCGAGTTGGAAGGATAAGATTTTTGTGCTTACAAATGAAGAGTTATTTGAACTCTATGTACATATTCGATGTTTTTGAGATGCTAATGAATGAGATTAATATATAATTAGTATCTCAATAGCGTGAAACTATGAGTGAACACGCAATTAAAGTTTCGTTAATTACAAAATGATATTGTGACACGTTTAGTATCTAGTTTCTGTTAATTTTTAAAAATGCCAGAAAACTAGGCATCAACACCTCGTCGATTCGCACACAAATATAGAAAATTTAGATCAAAATTAGAGAACAACTCACAATTTATTAATATTCAATCAATTCAAAACTAAAAAAAAAGAGTTCCGCAGCTGCTGTGCTTATAAGCACCCAAGCAACCAAACTTTAATTAATTTGCTATTTAATAGAAATTGCAACTTCAAGCCCTAGAATTTTAAGAATTATTAAATTAACCCATTCATAAATAATAAATAAGAAAGAAATAAAACATAAAAAGGACATAATAATAGAAATGAAGCTAGATGCATCCTTTATTCATCACACCTACATCCGTCTCCATAACATATATTTGTGATGTATTAACTTATACTCAAGAATGAACATACTGTTGAGATTTTTAGTGAGTGATTTAATCTATAATCGGTATTCAATACAAATGAACATAGAAATCCACTAGGAAAATTGTGGTTTGAAGAGAGCAAAATGAACATTTTGCACTGAACTCCAATTATATAGTCCCATAGAGGTCACACGCTGAGTAGTTAATTGGTTGGAGAACTTCACTATATCTACCTAGGGTTGTTGTCTATTTTAAGGGTTGGATTGTTCGCCAATTAAAGCGATACGTGAGTTGGAATACTTGCTTGACTATAGCTACTCTCAATAAAAGGCACTCATTTATGATATAGCTACAAATAGAATATAGGAGTCGAAAGTAGTTCATCGCCTCTTATAATATCTTGAATAATTACATATAGTCTAACAATGTAATCTCAAGACTTTAGTGAGACACACCAGAGTTAATGATTTAAAAACTAGTTAGTTAATCAAGACTCAAGAGTTGATTGAGCCTAAGTTCAAATAATTGGAAATTTACTATATAGATCGAATTGGGTCTTCTTGGTGGCTATTAATTAATGGAGTTGAAAAAATATATAAAATATATTTGTACAAGGACTAAATAGAAAAACAAGATAAAGTTGAAGGGTTCAAGAGAAATGGGACAAGATACAATCCAATGGGTATTTAAAACCCCCAAGGGCATGAGCCACCACTTGAGTATTCTTATGTGTGGCTCAGAAATCGAGAGAGACATAGAGAACATAATGACTTTGGCTCGGGTTTTCTTCTTTTGTTGTTTTGGGTTTGATTTTGTGAATTCGAGTTCGGTGTTCACACGTCCAAGTATATGTGTGTGTTTTTTTTTTTTTTTTGTGAGAATACTAAAAAAGATATAAAAGTTCGAAGCAAGAAGATCGTTCTTCCACGAATGAAGATTAAGAGGAAATTACAAAAACACGCATCAAAGGTATGACACTAAATCTTTCAAGTTATATATCTCGTATTCGTGTTGAGTATAAAATATAAATGTAGTACATGACTAGATGATTGTTTGGAAAAATTTTTTTTTATAGGTAATAAACAATACTAAATCTTACAGAATATGTGAATACACCATATTACAAGTGTTTATAAGCACTACCAAACATATTAGTACATGTTTGGTAAAGCTTCAATTATAATTTAATACAATCAAATTGGCTAAACATATTTTTTATTCACATATTTCATGAGATTCGCAACTTATTACACACTTATTATCTACACATTTTATAAAATTTATAATTTATAAATACTTAAAAAATAATTTCAACACCGCCAATCATTTACTTTACTTTTCCAATTCAGATAAATGCTTTATCCCCAGACTTGTGGTTTTCTACATGTCAACCTTTCTAATCAATATGTGTTTTTTTAAATCGATTGAATATTTATTTATTGAGGTGGCAATTCAACCGTTTCTTGATGTGACTAGCCCCCCATGCTCCAGTCGGAACAATTAAATTGTCACATCAATAAAAAAATAAACAATTATAGTGAAAAATGAAATGAAGATTATGTATATTAAATAATGATTTCTACATAATGTGTTAATAATAAGTAAGTAATGAATTGTGTAGATAAAAAAATATATGTGTGTGTGTGTGTGTGAGAGAGAGAGAGAGAGAGAGAGAGAGAGTTGAAGTTAAAAAACATACAAACCTAAAGAAAACAAATCAAGTCACTTTCCCTAATATGACCAAAATTCAAAAGTAACACAAGAATTTTTTGTGGGTGCATTAAATGGGGGCGGGCCACCTGATAATTTCCCCACCCCCCATCCCCCACCACCCCACCTCCAATCCTGTTCTTTGCTTCTGTTCCACGTTTTGCAGAGAAGAAGATTGATGTGTTTCAAGGATTCTGATTTTGCATATTGTTCACTAATAACCCAACAAAAACTCAGAAAAGCCATACCCCTTCCCCACCCCACCCCGCGGTGATAACAGATCAAACACGTACTCGTACTGTACGATAAATTAAAATTTTATATACTATTTAATTTTGTTTAATATTTAACACCAAACATGTCGTGCAGAAATCGGGTAAGTATGAGAATTTATGATTATAGGACAGAATGAAGGGTTTGTTCCGTGTTTTTTTTTTTTTTTTTTTCAAAAAATGGGTTTTTTTTGCTATTTTATTGACTTTTCAAACTATTTGTAGTGTAAAAAGTTCGAAAAGTTAAAAATAATAAACAAAAAAATGGATTTTTTCGAGAAAAAATAGTTATCGAACAAGTCCGACGCGTTATAACTTTGGAGTACATAGATTTGGGGCTGTATTCTCTGCCATGAACTATTTGTAATCATCCCACTGGATTAATAATTAAAAAACAATAAACTACAAAGATAGTGTGCCGTTACAACTTTTTGTCAACTCTAATGTAATGTTCACACTTAGATTTCCACTTTTTTCTCTCTCACACGTATTTACTTAAATTTTGTTTTCAACACGTTCTTCCCTTAATTGCACATGATCTCATTGTGTAATGCTGCAAATGTTGCAATGATTGCGTGGTGATGGTGGTGATTCTCGGGACATTTTCTTTCTTTTCTTTCTTTTTTTTTTTTTTGGATTTTGGGATGAACAATTTCTATCGTTGATACCGTTCTACAATGAAATTTTGGGTTTAATTTAGTGACACGAAAAATCTATTCCTTGTAGTGTTCTAATTCTCGATGTCTAGTAACACAATTTTTAACCTTGAAATTTGGTGGACTCGAAATTCATCACGAATCACAAGATTATTTCATGTGATGTATATATTTCATCGAAATAAAAATGAATATTAATTTGGAAATGTACCACGTTATGAGAAGCTAAATTGAAACACATGATTGCATTGAAACTCTAAGTGACAAAATTGAAATTTAGAAGAATTTTATAGAGTGTGGAATGGTTATGTATATTTTAACTTGATTTTGGAGAAGAAGCCTCTTAACCTTAGCATCTACTGAACAAGTTTTGAGATAAGTTGGAGAGTTATTAGTTCGAGCAAAAAACTTATTGACCTCGATACTTTGTTATAAGTTCGACGACTTTAGATCTTTTTGCAATGGAGAGAAAAGCAACTAGGTACGTGGCGGTGGCGGTGGCGGTGGCGGTGGCGGGGCGGGGAGTGACACGTGTCATCAACTCCTGGCTTAGCGTAATACGTAATTGGGGTACATGCATGTGCACTATTATCTGCTTTTGAGCACTTTTTTCAAGCCTTGAAGACGCCCAACAGTTGAAAAAATTTAAGATGAAAAGCAAATTATATTATAATGATGGCTTGATTTTCTGGTTGTGTACAAATGAATGCTCCAATTTTCTTGATCTGACTCAGATGGCGATCTCGAGAAAACCCATGAATTGTAGGATATGATATAGATGGAACTGCAGAGGGGACTGACAAATATTTTTGGAAGAAACAGATATGGCAGAGGCTTTTTACTGTTGACATGAACACCCGTGTGGATTCTGGAGACACAGAATGAATCACACACTTTATTTGATATTTCATTATTTCTATTGCAAACCAGATTCAAACCCTAACCCTAATAAACTCCAGGTTTATCTTTCAGATAACAAGTTGTTTGAAGATGCATTTTATTTCTTTCATTCTTTTTTGTTGGGGTTGGGTTGGGTTTGGGGTGGGGGGGGGGGGTGGGTGGGTTGGGAGTTCTACTGTTTTTCTTAGCAGATATCACCTTTAATTTATGGATCCAATGTGAGAAAGAACTATTTCTCACTGTTCTTGATATTGCAAGTAAAGATATACACACAGGATAAGAGATACAAAAGTACAGAAAGGGGGCAAGATTCAAACTCCCACACATATACATATATACAAATTGTATATGTATATATATATGTGAATGGACATCTTGAAAAGAAATTTGACTTGAAGATTGAAGTAGACATTTTGCTTAATGAAAAGTATATTTTCTCATCTTTTGAATTTGACAAGAAAAACCCTTCTGATAATGACTCTTCTTCAGTGAATTTCTTATCATTAACTTGACTTATTAAACAAATTAAGAAAGAGCAATTCTAAAATGTACTTGGGATGGGCGATAATGAGAGTGCTAAAGAGATGTCGACTTAGTTGTGATCTTCGTGTACACCTACTATTTCCTATCTCTAACAACGTTACGTATAAAAATTTACAGGGCCCTTTTCAAAAACAAAAGGCTAAATAGTTAGAAATTAATCACAGTACCAGAAGTAAAGAAAGTGGTCCTCAAGAACAAAACAGACTAATCTAGGAATTAAGAATACATGTAGCTCAATGGAGGAATAATAGTAGACTTAATTCACTATATAATCAATTTTTTTTTTTAACAATTAATAATTACTTCACACAAGTTTTATTCTTAATGATGAACAATCCCACAGAATAATTAAGACTCTTCACATGAACATTCTTATAATGTCTAGTACTTGTAGACTAATTAAACAAGACTTGAATCTTGGTTTAATTATTAAAACCACCCAAATAATTTTATTTTGAGGATAATAGGACTTAGTCTAGCTAGAAGAATGCATGTGAGGCTAGCTAGAGACCATGACAAATTAAGATAAAAATGCATACCATATAAGTAAAAGCTTATGTAGCCATTCCTCTAGGGGAGGGACATAAACCCTAGATTTATAGGTGATGACTCTGCAGCTGAAGTACTTAAATATTTCCATCTACCCCTCCTCCATGTATATTACCAGAAGGGTTATTATCATTCCATGAAAGAGGATATGGAAAGTGGAAATTAGGGGGTGTTTGATAAAAGCTGCCACCACTTTCATTGCCAATCCTTAACGGCCTCTGGCGGGGTGTCGCCATGGCATGAAGTGAATTAACTCCTTGAGTGGCAGGTAATCCAGTTGGAATCTCGTTGCAGGCGAAGCGAATTAAGTCTGCATTAGCTGCGTCGAGTTCCTTTTGAAGACGCTCGACCTGTCTTTGGAGGAAGGAGATGGCACCAACACAACCGTACACCGGATCCCGGACTCGGGCTTCGGCTTCATAGGCAAGGGAGTTCACTGCATCTTCCCTCTGGTGAGGGAGAAGCTCATTGAGGAGCTTAGTCACGTTGCTTGCGCCGAAAATTTTGTGCACATTTGCGAATTTCTGTGGCTCCTCTGGGGGAAAGTAAGGTGCAAAAATGCAACCTGGCATGCATTTCCTTCTCAAGAATTTGCAGGCTGCGCAGGGACAGTTGTATGAACTGGATGAAGCCATTTTCACTGCATCATCAAGAAATAACAAGTAAATCCATTAAATGTTTTTCCTTATCTTTAATTTCATTATGCTTGCATTAAAATATACACATGGAAAATGTCAAGTTTATATTTGTTCCTTAAACTCCCTTCCTCTACTTGTTTTTAATTTCTTTCTGTTCTGTACAATTACTCTGTGTTTCTGGCACTTTATGGTAATCACAGAAATTTGCAGGTTGTGTAACTATTCCTCAGACAGATTGGAACACTACGATAAGTCCAGTTGCAAATCTCTCTCTCTCTCTCTCTCTCTCCCAATAAATTTCACTTTCAAGACAAAATTGTGTTTCGTAGAAAAAAGGGTACTTTAGAAACATTTCAAGACAAAATTAAAATGAAATTTCTTGTAGTGTCTCTCCATACCATTTCAAGTACCAGTGCTTGCTTAGTTAAAGGCAAGAATTGATGCTCAAAACCAGGAAGGTTTTTTTTTTTTTTTTTTTCATTTTTCCTTCTTTTTGTTGGTTTTTTTTACACTAATCTCACTGGGTTTACCAAGAATTTGCATGGTTTTCTCTTCTGCAAATCTAAAATTCTAAATTTATGACATTGACTTTGAATTCCCCTCACCTGAAAGACACACACAAAGAAAACCAATTCCTCCAAGTATGTTCAAACTCTATTCATAAATGAGTAGTACATAGTTTTCTTTTCTTTTTATAATTATCATTTTCATTACCTGAAAATTTGTAGTAATTAAAATTCTACAGTTTCATAAAGTTCTTGCATATTTCTGATAATTTGTTAAGCATGGATCTAATTACAAGAGGTATCATCCATTAATCTAGTATTAATTAAATATACAATATGATCAATGCACAAGCAAGAAAACCCTAGATCAAGCTCTGTAACTTAAAAAAAGCAACTTATTTTAGTATTTACCTTTTCAAAACAAACATATGACTAGAAAAAAGTGAACAAATCCAAGAAAAGCTATAAAGGGCTTTCAAGAATTTACCTGTATGGTCTAGTTTCATTGATGAGAAGAAGAAAAAGATCATAAAAACTACCTTTTTTCCTTGTGGGATTTCTTCCAAGAAACTGTTTCTTCAAACTGAAACTAACTACACACTGGTGCCACTGGATGAAGAAAGAACTTCACAGATTTATTGCTACAAGTACTCCTCAATTGGGAAACCCTAATTGGAGGAGAAAAAGTGTGTGCCTGCAGATTCAATAGAAAAAAGGTAAAATAGAATGGGATAGAAGGGGGGCAAAGAACATTTTAGTGGATGGAGAAGGAATGAAGGCAAAAGACAAAGGTAATAAATGAGAGGTACACTATAAAAGATGACTATGACACTGCATCTAATAATTTTATGATAGCTGTGGGGATATGTCACCAGTTTTTTGCCTTACTTACCCTATTGCTCTTTGCCTCTTTAATTCTCATGCACTCAGAGACAACAGAAAAATCTCATCATATTTTCTTATTATATTTTTTTATTTTTCAGTCCAATAATTTATATAATATCTTTATTTATTTGAGAAATTCTCAGTCCAGTAAATAGAAGTAAATAGAAGTATAGTACATATAGCCAACTCATCTTTCTGTATATTTTTTTGTCCAGTGCCCTTTTCTGGCCCTTGTAGGAGTACTTGAGAACTATTATAAGATTGGAGGTCAAGAGCACAACTTGTGATTTCCTAAAATATTGAAGCAAAAAAAAAAAAAAAAAAAAAGGCATTAATATAAGTGTAACGGTGCCGTAACGAATATGATCATATTAACAAACTGCATAGTCGACATCAAATTTATTGAGAACAAGACTACTTTGTAATTGTTGAAATTTAAGTGTAGCAGACTGATGAGACTATCCACTTTTACATTAGGCATTCAAGGTGGAAATATATATATTTATACTGTAAAGCAGAAGTCAAACAAGATCACAAAGAGAAGCAAAGGTAACTGATCAGTATATAACTTTTTGAACAGACTGTGTAGAATCCATACATCCTCCCTTCATCAGAGACCTGAAAATAATGAAGAATCTTAAGGCATAGGGATACAATTAATATTCTCATTCCAAGAAAGTTTTTTAGTTCTTAATATATAAATAAGTCAGAACAGTTCATATACTAGAAGGTGCACAATTTTTTTTGCTTGGTCAAAAGAAGTGGGCAGGTGCAAGGATGAATATATTCTGTTATCATCCATCTTCCACTAATGGAAGAAAATTGCCCGATACTGTGGTAATTTTCAGACATTTTAATTACAAATTGTGTTCTACTTTATGGGATATGGAATTTGTATATTATCTATCTGATTCTTACATGATTTGCAGGTTAATTAATGATGTGATAATGATAGTTTTCTTGTTGAAAATAGAACTATATGGTTTGTTATTTCTTTGGGTGGATCTTCAAACCTATTACTTGAAATAGGGTTCCTAATTTCTCAACACCTCGTGTCCTACATTTTTTTAGTAGAAATACCATCTAAAAGATTAGACAGGATTTTTCGATCTTCACCTAACTAGACCTAGTGGGAGGTTTGAATTCCCCGACCCTATCTATTGATAAAGAATTGATGTACAAATGGAGGGGGCATCAACCTTGCCTTCAGAATTACAACTAGAAGCCAGAGACGAAGCAAGTTTTGGATGCAAATTAACATAATAAGTTGATTTTCTATTATTAAAGCATTTAAAGTTAATTATTGGAGAATCCCATTGCTGATGCATCCCACGAAATGTCAATCTTGGAATTTTGCTCTTATTACAAGGTTACAATTAATTAGTGCAATACAATAATTCTTCTTTTGAACATTATTACCTAATTAATTTGCTAAATCAAGATTTTGTGCTGACAGATTAGATTAGACAAATTCCTTGCTAGTCAATGTTCTTATACTATGATATCATGACAGACATGATTAGGTCTTAATTAACCTAAAGTCAGGAAAATCAAGAATTAAAGAAACATAGTAATAATTGTAAGGTAAATCAATTGTGATAGGTTGATAACGACCTTAAAACCTTGTCAAATTTCATGACATGAATCGATCTAATACACATTTTCGTTAGAATAAATCAAACGGAGTCTCATGTATTTGATCCCGAATCATTAGAAAAAAATTTAATTCGTCGTAGTTGACTATGTCTACGATAAAGTGAAAACTCTGACAAATATACATTATATTATTATGGATTTTTAGGGAATAAAAATTGACACTTTTGAAGGTTTTTTAAAGATATGAAGATGTGATCTTTGGCCTTTTTCAGAAGTTAATTAATTATATTGGCTATGTTCAATCATTTTCAACCAAGATTACCCTAATCTAAATCAAATGCTTTTCTATCTTAATAATTATAATGCTTCTTGAGGAAATTGTATTTTAATTAAATGTGGTAAAAAAAAGTATAATTTTATCGACCAAAGTGGTGATTTTTAGAGAGATTCTTTGTACACTACCATCCGTGGAATGCAAGGATCCAAGTATATATTGCATTATATTATTTACACACACACACACATGAATATTGGTGACGATAAGGTTATATATGACGGATGCAATTTTCCATTGAAGAATCTACTTTTAGCCTTTTTAATTTGTTTAGTTTATAGTAAATTGGCATCTTTAATGGCACGTTTGGTAAGATGGATAAATAATATTAAACAATAATAATGAAGGAAATGAAATTAAAATTTCGTCTACTATATTATTCAATCATGTTTAATTATACTTTTCTTCGTTAAATTTAGATCCTTTTGTGCCTCCTAGCGATTTTTTAGACGGAATTGTCATCACTCGTCAAAGATAAAATGCGCTAATTAGTTGAAGTTTGATATCAAGAATACAACAAAATAGAAGTTGATGACCTAACTACAACTATGAATAAAAATTGTGAACTTTTATTACAATTAAAAATTGGTAGACCCAAAAAAATTATGGTATATAACCACCCTTATTAAAATATTGAATTACAATTCATGTAACTATATTCACACTACAATTTTTCTTTGTTGGATTACAATTTAATTGCAATGAAGGTCTCCAATTTTTACTTACTATTGCACTTACGTCATGAACCTTTTTTTTTATTTTTTATCTTATTCTTATCTTCAACCTTCTATTAATTAGCATATATTATTTCTGATTACGATTTTAGTCCAAAATATCCATTATGAGATTATAAAAAGACTTATTTGCCTCACACAATTTTAAATAAAAATTAATAATAATAAATACAAAATTTCTACAAAATATTTGCTCCTCATTGTAAAGCATGCTAACAAAATGGACGAAAACCATCATTAGCAACAATACCTACTAATTAATTAAATGTTGAGAATAAGAATGCGGATAAAAAAATTGGAGACATAAGTTCGACAATGAACAAAGATTAAGGACATTCATTGCAATAAAAATGTGGTGTAGGAAATAAAAAAATGTAGGGGATGTATTTAATTTAGACTTTTAAATATTTTTATTGACATTTTTTAAGTAGTTGAATTTTATAAATTTTATTAACTTTTATAGATTTTAATCAATATTCTAATAAACGTAAAATGTGACTAGGCGTGGAGGCTAAACTTAAAACATTTTGGGCCTAGGCGAAGCCTATGACGAGGGTAAGACAAGGAAAATCGAAAATACTGTGCTTTCACGCCTAGGCATACTTTTTAGAACAGTGATTTTAATAAATCTATTTGCATAAACTTTTATAGATTTTTATTTTGAAATACTTTTCTATACTTTCATAGACTTTTATGGACTTTTATTCTTTCAACTAAATCTTGAATATAAAAATATAATGTCCCACAGTTAAAAAATAATTGTCGCAAGAAAAAAATCTAGCAATAATTTATTTAATTACATTAATATTACTAAATTTATATTAAAAAAACTTTAAATTTATAATATTCTATTTATTTGCTGCAATTAATCTACGTCAAAAGTTAATGATGTAAATTATTAGTTCACTTTTTTTTTTTTTTTTTTAAAACTATGAACTTCCAAATGGCTTGTGGATAAATTAAAAAAATATATATGGCATGCGACTCTTTTTAAAAACATTTTCTAACAAAATGAATAGAGAAAAATACTAATATTTTTTTTATTTGATCATTAATCATGACTATAGACTTCATAGAAATTAAAAAAAAAATAGTTATGAGAATATTGAAGAAAAAAAAACACATTGAAGAAGAGAAAAATATTAATTTTGTTTTCAAAAAATATGTTGATAATTAGTCTGGGCTGAAGGAAAAAGGAAGAAAATTATTTGATAAAGGAAAAAAATAATTGAATTAAAGACTTTAATTTTAAAAGTCTTTCAAAGTTTTGGGGATAAATGTAAAAGAAATTATGATATCTTTTATTTATACATTATGTTTGAAAGTTAGTACATATAAAATTTTATAAAAAATTATTAAAAGTCATTGATATTTTGAATATATCTGAATTTTGTAAAATTTTAAAAAGTCTTAATTAAATATCACATAACTATTAAAGACTTTTTAAAATCTATATTACAAACTATAGAATTTTATAGAGTTTAGAATATTTGTATTGAATACATTTAGACTTTTAAGTTCTATTAAATTCTTATTTAACTATTTTATTTCAAGGGTATTAACAGTTAATTGGGTCTAAACCTCGAATTTAGCTAATTGGAGTGAGTGATCATACTATAAATCATTCAATGTTAATTGAATAATATCAGTCCTAAAATGGCGCTCAACTTTGAGTAAAGTTGATTTCCCCAAATTCTCTAAGTTTGAAAATTAGCTTTTTCTAGCTTTTTGAATGAATAATGCTATTCAACACGATTTGTGTTAATTACCAATAGGTGATAGAGACCTTTTAATTTATTATTCAATGTATTAAAATAAATCATAACTCTAATTAATAATAAATTAAATGGTTCACTGTCACCAAGATTAGTGATAAATCACTTTCGATCAGTATGGCAATGGGAGTTACTACCACATAGACTAATAAAGTTGTAATGTATTTTTATTTATTCTAAAGGTTGAACTTCAATTTTTAGGGCTCCCACCACTCCTGTCCTAGAGTCTTGGTGGAAGATGTAAATCGCAGAATGTACTTCAGTGGAGCAGGGTTGAGAACTTGCTTTTTAACTGCGCTTGCAAATAGCCTCTTCCATACTAAAGATAACAATCGAACCCCTACCCTGTAGCTGCCAGCAAAGCTGAGATTACTCCACTCTCGTCTTTCAATCAACTGAGCTATGTCCTGGAGGCATATTTTTTTAAAAAAATTAATCGTATTTTTATTTATTCTACTCTACATAAAGTGATACATATTATTATTATTTTTTTAAATAATTACTTAAAAAGGATTTTTTAAGCAGATCAAATATGTTGTAACTCAACTCGTTAGTCAAATGAACCTCACAACATCATGAAAAAGTATGATTTTTATAATAATATTTTTAAAAAAATAAAAAAAATCTTCTTTAACCCTCTTAGACCATGAGCTTTAGCACAAGTCTTTTCCAGACATCCTTTACCTACCTACCAAAAGAATTTCGAAAAAATCCCTAAATGGTAACCTTAATATTCGATTTAACTATAGCAACATGCTATATGCCTAAATGTTTGGCTAAGCATAAAAAATAACTTGGAAGTTAAAGTAAGTTTTGAGATAATTAATTTTAGGACAATTTAGAAATCTAACAAATGCAAAAAAAATTTTAAAAATAATAATTTTTAATAATATTTGCAAAAATAGTAATTTTTTGTTGCAAAAAATCATATATACTCTTTTGTCGAAAGACTATCGAAATACAGTTCAATTGTCGTTTTTTTTTTTTTTTTTTTTTTGGTCATTCAATTGGCGGTATAAAAAAAATTACTTTTGACCAACAGTTGACTTATTTTTCTAGACAGTTCAACTATCGTTCTACAACTTGAGTTTAAGGCTATCGAACAACAGTTGCTCAACCCACTTCATTTGTTTTTTCCGTTTCTACATTCTTATTTTTCAACTAGACATTAATCCACGAATTCAATTTCTTCCAACATTTTTTGAGCAATCGTATTCAACAAATTTTGAGATCTAAAAACAACCAAATTAATCTAACACGAAACCTATTGAACTTTTGTTCTTTTATAATATAAATTAATCTATCAAATAAGTAATTTATTTGGAGTAGGTTACTTAGTGACGAATGCGGTGGCACGAGACGGTGGATGATAGAATAAAATTTGATTTTAGTGAAATAATAAATCTGATTTTGAATTAGATATGACTAGAAATAGTTAGAGTTTGGATTATATTTGTCTAAAATGACCATTTTTCAACTTGTTTCCATAAACTACCATTTTTCAAAAACACCACAAGCAAATAATTATTTGATATAGTTTCATCTTAATTTTATGTTAGTGATAGTTCAAAATAAGTAAGAACATGTTTGGCATTGCTTAATTGACGGAAAAGACCAACTTCTTTCCGTCTTTTTTCAACAATAAAAAAAGCCCAACATGCTCTCAAACCACTTATTTTAACAATAAAGTAAAAATTACTTCAAAAAAGTAACTTTTTTTTAGTTCAAAGTAAGTTACTTGAAAGTACTTAAACATTTTTTATTCTTAGCGTGCTAGTAAGCAACTGTAAGCACCACTTTCCTCTACAAAAAGGAAGAGAAAAGAATAATTAGGTGAAGAATGTCTGGTGAATATATAAGGTTGAGTTGAGAACAGCCTAAGCACTGCAAAAAGTAGAAGCTATTCTGTAAATTGCTTCTCTAGGCAACACCATAAACATAAATGACAACTTGTATCATTCCAAATGTCAATCAACCATTTAAAAACATTTCATAAGCTATAAACTCAAAAGTCACACAAAGTGCAATAACATGGCTGCACGATAACTCTAGGAACACTTTACTGGGGTACTTTCATATAGTAGCTTCTTAGCTGGGGTTGTTAAGCTGGATGGACGAAACATAGCATCAAAGATTCCGATCCTCGTTTGAAAGGAAACCTGCTAAACTTATGATATATTGATATCCTAGGGTAAAGAGTTGTCCTGGGACCCCAATTTCTCGAAAAGGAAAAAAGAAACTAATATTTCTAAGTCGTGCTTAAGTTTGTTCCTGCTCAAAGCGAATAAATTCAAAAGTAGACGTGGTTCATAACCAATATTTCTTTCATGCATATCAAATAGATAAGCAGAGTATTTACACATTATTCCGTATAACAATTTCAATTTTACAAGGAGGTTGGAAAAGCCACAAGAATGCTTGTTGTGACTTGTAACAACTTAAAGGAGCCATGTGCAAGGTTTTGCAAGAAAATGCATTTGATTCATATACATTAACAGATATTTTTGAAGTGGACTCAATGTACCAGCCATGGGAGCAAGCAACAGAGAAGCTTCTTGTCCTCATCTTCGTGAAAATTTAGACTACAAAAAAAAATGTGCAAAAAGAACCACATGCATGACATGATTTGATCCTTCCCTGATGATGCTCTTGTTCAGCCTCCTCATGTTAATTTTCACCCCTGCCACGAGCTTTGATCAATGTCATTTTGCTCTACAAACAATAGAACCATCAACCAGAGCTAGGTCATCTCAATTTCAAACAAGTTAATACTTTGAACAGTTCAAGGATTAATACAAATGACAAACTTGGACCAAATTTCTAAAACAAGTTTTCGTTAATGGGGGCCAAAACGGGGAATAAACCTCTTAATTCAGAAAAGGACAGCAATAAGAACTGCCCATTTCAAATTTCTGAGAACTCAACAAATTCCTACCACACCAAAATCAACAGCATTGAAAAATTCTAAAAGTAGAATGTAGCAGAACAAATGCATCATGCAAAAGAAGAGTCACACAACAAACTGAGTATTCCCTTCCTTCCCCTTAAAATTCCCACTATAAATACTGGAGTTATTGTTCCCTTCCCTTGAAGTCCTCAAATGCTCAAACTAAATGGCACTTGAACGAGTTCACTTAAATATATCAAAAACAAGATCCACTAAAATACTCAGTTATGGCTTCAGACTCCTTTTCCTTTTAAAAAAACTTCCTATTGGACTTTATCAGAGTTTCTAACATGATTTAGCATTGGCTTCATCTTCCCATTTTCCTCATCACTCCTTTATTGCCATCCTCCCAATGACTTTGTCAAACTTCAAATTTTCAATTTTGAAGATTTTTTTGGTAATATAAGAAGTGACTTTTTTAATAGCTAAGGATGTATAGTAGTATAGGATAAACCTCTACATCACCATGATACTTCTAATTTGCAATACTTTTCTCTACAAATTGAATTAAATGAACACCAAATTTTGCACTCATGTAGCCTATTGCCTCAAAGCGCGATTCATATGCACTGTGTCTAGTAGTCAACAATTCAGAAGAAAAACATGTTGCCAAACAAAATTGCAGCTAATTCCTAATCTACTTTTCCAGCAATTAGTCACCAACGTAAGGAAGTTTTCTCCGCTATGGAAAGAAAAAAAAACTATGTCCGTTGTCACTACGTCTTCTCCCTTCAAACGAAACTCATTCAATCCTCTCCGTCAAACCGTCAAACTCATCTCCAAGCTCTAATCACCACCTCAATCCATCATTCTAAAACTATAAATTGAATTTTCTTCTTTTTTGTTTTTGTTTTGGTTATGACAGTTTCTTCGTTCTTTTTTTCTGAATTTTTTATTGATATTATTTTTATTGTCAAATTTTTTCTTTGAGAACAGATTATAGGTCGGATTACACCGATTAAGCGGTATACTAGTGTATATAATATCAGTAATCAGTTGACTTCAATTCAGACTCGGGTGTGTACAGTTTATGGCATGCCCTCGTTGAGAAAATCATTCTGGTACTTAGCTTCGGATTCAATTTCTTGAGCTACCTTGAATACCAAATAGACAGAATTTAGAGCAAAAAGTAGGAAAAAAAAAAAGAAGCTTAATACATAGAAACAAAAGCTTAACGCGGTATACAAATTAGAGCACACAACAGGATCCACTAGCGCGTAACATAAACAAATTATTTTTAGGTAAACACATGTGTTCCTAAGTGCGACATCTATTCATCTAAATACAATCATTAAGGCACAAATTGTACAGAAGGGCAAAAAACTCTTGAGCTTAAGCACAAAATGCACATTGATGCAAGCACTACACCCAACTGAAGATCAGATATTCCAAATGGCAAAAATAAATGTGATGTGATTCAACATTATTAAGAAACTAAAGCAATTTTCAGTAGTAGCAGCAAACATCAGTTGATTTATCCATTGACTCAACTGAAATAGCACAAATTGATTTTCAAGATGGGGGAAAAAAAAGAGACACAATCATGAAAAAATCTAAGAAAGCAGTTGTTCAGATGAAAAAGATCTCAATGTTTTTGCAATTTTTAATGCTTTGAGAAAACAACACTTGCAAAACAGCCAAAGCTCCATCTGTGCTCAGGTGTTCTCTGCTTCTAAGAAACATGATAGAGAGCATAATTGTGAAATAGTGCCTCGGTGTTCGACTAGGAAATGAAATAGAATGTCGCCGAGGATCACCAAGTCATTTTGACTACTAGAAACTTATAGGCAGTGCTAATCATATTCACATGAAACATCAGTTCACTTCATGAATCATGGGTCCTTCAGGATAATTAAAATTAACCGACATTCACTGGATATTTTCTGTAGAATCAATGAGCATAATATGATTAAAGGACACAAATGTCACAGATAACTTCTAAAAATCTCTTCCAAATAGAGTATCAACGTCCCAAGTAACATTCCAAAATTCAAATAACTCCTGAGAAATACTTCCTGCATTGGTCTTACAAACTACAATTACTTAAATATGTTATAGCAAGCCTGTTTGCATAAAATATAGCAACTATAACAAATTTTACTTTGCGAAATTAAATAACTGTACTTTTTAGCATAAAACTAAAATCCTTTGTAATATAACCGGAGCGTGTGTATAATTTCGAAAAAACTCAACAACAAAACCTACATTTCTGATTTGTCAAACTTGCTTGCGTTGCGTAGACCGGTGACCTTGTCATCGAAATCTGCATGCATCGGATCAATTCGTAACTGGATTTCATCAGGATTACCGCCACCGATCTCGTGCTTAATCCCTCC
Organism: Forsythia suspensa; assembly: GCA_023638005.1. Lineage (NCBI taxonomy): Eukaryota > Viridiplantae > Streptophyta > Magnoliopsida > Lamiales > Oleaceae > Forsythia > Forsythia suspensa. The sequence goes on from CM042671.1 coordinate 10,446,718, forward strand.
CTATTCCATTAATTTATAATCAAAATCCACAAAAAAGGAAGAAAAACAATCTCAATTAAATGGAACTAATTGTAATAGTATATATGCTATCTTGAATTTATGAAATACCTCGATCTATACGGATCAGCTATATTGTAGAAGAAACTGAAAAAAATTGGAGACCCCAAAATTATGGGATTATGAAAAAGCGGGAGGGATTTAAATGGGTCTTAATTGGATCACTCTTCTTGTGGGTTTAAATTTGGCAATAGTACAAAATGACCATCCATTTTTTCAAAATGGGTCTTAATTGATCACTTATACATTAAAAAAAAAAAAAAAAAAATTAATGAGTTTTTTTGAAATATTTAAAATAACACTTATCACTGTAAAGTATATTAAACGTAAAAACTTTCAAACAAATGAAAAAAATTAAAATTGGTGAAGTTTGAAGTTGGTAACCGCTTTACACAATTGAAATTTTGGATTTCTTTCTTAGTAAACTTCACAATCAAGAAGACGTTCCAGCACTTTCCAAAGTAAGAGTTTTAGCAAATTTCAAATTTTTTGTATTTACTTCAACTTCTTTTGATATTGTTGTGTGAAAATCTTTTAAAAATCTTGAAAATATATTTGGACTTATTGAAACTACAGAAGAATGGCATAACTGATTGTAAATGAAGCAATGTACTGATTAAAATGAAGATTGAAGTTCTTAGAGAATCGTAACCGAACTATCGCCTATTAAGATTTCATTTGATGTTATAAAGGTATGTTCTGTTAACAGGCTAAATGGTTAGATTAACCTACCAATATTCCTTTAATGGCAAACAATAGGTTAACCTAAGAAAGTATTATGTTAACGGATCAAAAGTATTCTGTTAAAAGTCCAAAAGTATTTGGTTAACAGATACCATTGTTGTGTTAACCTACTAAAATGTTACATGTTAACAGAACAATATGTTAGGTTAACAGAACAGTTGTGTCTGTTAACAAAAGAATTTCTTAACCTACAAAAATTTATATGTTAATAGACAAAAAGGTAGGTTAAATTTAGAAAGTCACTTGTTAAAATGCACAAATGTTAGGTTAACTGACTTAATTGTTCCTGTTAACCAAAATTAATGTTAGGTTAACAAAATATATCACCTTGTTAACAAAAGAATATGTCAGTTAACTGTTTCATTGATATGCTTTAATATATCAGTTAACTGTTTCATGTATTTTATTTTATTTCGTTTATTAAGTTATTAAATGTTAATTTTTGTTGCAGGATGGAGTATGCACTTCACCGTAGATTATGTGAATTTTTGGGAAAGGTGACTTCTAATTGTAATATCACAAACATCAAGAGGGTTGATGCTCTTGATGACCACCATAAAGAAGAGTTGCACCGATCATGCTTTTGAAAATTTCATTAGGTTAGGCGCATGCAGTTCTCGGACCAAATAATTGACAATTTATTGTTTCGGTTGGTGAAGTCAGAAAATGTAGACGAACTGCGGTTTCTATTAGGGGATGAGAAGATGGCCAAGTTCAGCTTGATGGTGTTTATTATTGTCACCAGTCTAAATGCTAGTAATGAAGAAGAAGTAAGACCAAATATTCATCAGTCCATAAGACTGTTGAATAAATATTTTCGCGGCAAGACAATAGTCACACCTATTGAGCTGGAGTCTGCATTTGATGCATGCACGGTGATGGAGGATAAATGTAAACTTGAATTGGTGTACATCTTGGAAAGCGGTCGATGTCTTTTGCTTGGACGTAGTCGATAATGTAGAGGTCTTTAATGCACATCCATGGGGTCGGAGGTGTTTTCTATAAACAATGCATGCATTTAAGAGAATGCATACGATGAAGGGTTCCAAGTCCGATCAAAAGTGCGATGTATACGGATTTCCATTGGCCGTGCAAGTAACTAGTGAAACTTATAATTTCTAGCATTTTCGTATTACAATATATGTAATGATACTAAATTTGTAGTTATGGGCTTATGAGGCTATACCAGCCTTGGTCGATAAATGGGCTATAAAAAATGGGTGGACGAGGATCCCGAAGATGTTAAATTCGTAGGCGACGGACATTCCTACTGCAAAGGATGTTGCAACTATTCTTGATGATCCTCAGGTGAGAACTATTTATTTATATCGAACGTGATGTTTTTAATAGCGCTTCAAATTAACGTTAAAGTTCAATATGTCAGGTTGAGGTCCATACTGTTCTGACTACTACACCCGAAGAGATGGAGAATACGTACATTTAGAGATTTTACATTCCTTTTACGGTACCAGATCCTATCCTTGATGCCTATCTTGTTGGAGAAGAGGTAATAATATATATTTAAAGTTCAATATGATACTTGGTGTGAAAAAATTCTAATCTTGTCTATTCTGATTTATGTAGGGACAGTATCTTGTTGCACAGTGGTCATCTACACTGCATCGACCTTCACCTTCCCCTCTACCGACCCATCGTCATGGGACATCACCTCGCCTTTTCCATACTCCGCCCCCAGTTGTACGTCAGTCATCTACAACACGTTGGGGTTAAAATGTCTCCGATGATTTATTTAAATGTTTGAACTGGCAATTGACTTTGATGGAGCAGCAAATTACTTCTCAACTGATGGCCGAGGTCAGTTCGTGTAAACAAGAAGGTTGGACAGTTGAGCAAAACAGTTGATGAAGTCATTGAGTGGGTGAGACCATATCATCACACAGATGTGGAGCGATACAGAGATCGGACATGGTTCTGGTTGAGTCTGACATGGTGAGGAACTAGGAGGTAGACACAGAGATGGAGACTAGGGACCAGCCCGAGGTTGAGATGGGGTTCAGACGAATATGAAGACAGAGATGGAGACTGGGCAGCCGGATGTGGAGATCGATGGGTGATAGATGAGGAGCTGGTAGTGGAGACCGATAGGGTGACGGATGGGATGGTTACGGAGCTGAAAACGGATGGTCAACAGCAGGTGGTAGAGACAGAGTAGCTCGAGACGGAGATGGAGACTAGTGGGTAGCCAAATGTAGAGACCGATTGGGTAACAAATGAGGTGGTGACGGAGCTGGAGACGGGTGGTCAGCAACAGACGGTGGAGACAGAGTAGGTAGAGACAGAGATGGAGATGAGTGTGTAGTCGGATGTGGATATAGAGAGAATGACGGAGGGAGCGACGGAGGGGTGTGATAGGGGATGTGCTGGCTATCTTCTTCACACGTAGGAAGAGAAAGGACGAGGAGATGGTTGAGAATATGGAGGTGGTGGGTAAGAGGATGAGAGTACCTTCAACCTACTTGAGTTCTCCATACACGGTTAGGGTGAAGAGAAGAACCTTCATTGATCCGTCAAATGAGACAGAGTACCTTAAGTGGTACTCTAAACTTGGAACTGGGTAAGTTATTTATACATTCATTACTAACATATTATTTTCTTCACATCAGTTCCTAACACTATTTATTCAGTGTAGCATACCAATTGGAGAGTGTTCAAATCATAGACACCAAAGAATGGTTTAACGACGTATTGACGAGACGGAAAGTGGCTCTTAGACGAATTAAGAAAAATTTTGTTTTATTACTATGATATAATCACTATATGTTGAAATTCATGTTTCATTTTTGATGTTGTAGCATGTTGACATGGCATGTACCTGCTGCGACAACGAGTAGCCATGTACCCAAAATCATTCGAAAATCGAAGAGTCATCATGGATTTCGCATTCAAGAACATGTTGGATGTTGCACAGATGATGAAAGACTCATGTCCAAACAATTTTACGTGCCCATATTACCTATTTGGCTACGTACACGGGAAGTCGTAGCCAAATTGTCAACTATGGGAGGGTTGTACACATCTGTACATTTTGGTACTCGCGAATTCACATTGGTTTGCAGCAGAGGTTAAATTTTTCGAATGTACGGTATATGTTTACGACCCCGACAAGAGTTGCCTTACACAAGGTTAGCTTGAGAAGTTTCTAGAGTCTGTGTGTTATTTCATCCCTATTCTTACGAAGTCAATGAATATTTCAATACGGGACAAGGTACGAGTGCAGAGGGTTGACGACATGGTTAAGCAAAAAAATTTGTAAGTTTCTTTGTGTTTGATGATTAGTATTTGCAACTGATAAAAAATTTACAGAAGTTGGTATGACTTAATTATTTAATTGTAGGGTGATTGCGATTTATTCACAATTAAATTCATTGAATTCTTAAGCGTTGGAGAGTCGGTACAAAACGATTACATGTCCATGTGGCGGAAGAAACTAGAAGTCAATTTGTACACACAAAACTATGATCCATAGGATAGGATTATTCTTTTAAAAAATGTATGTTTTGTACATTTGTATTATTTTTTATGTAAGTTCTGTATGTTTGTACATTTGTAAATAGGATAAAAGATATAGTATTTCTGTTGATGATCATATTTAATAGAAGTTGGTAACCTAACACACGTAGGTTAATTATGTCTGTTAACATAATACAGAAGGTAGGTTAACCTACTCTGTTAACAGATGGATTGAAGTAGGTTAACAAATTACATGAAATAAGTTAATTAATTTTGCTAAGTAATGTATAGGTAAATAGAATACAGAAGGTAAGTTAATTTACTCTGTTAACAGGTGGATTGAAGTAGGTTAACAGATTACATGAAATAAGTTAATTAATTTTGATAAGTAATGTATAGGTTAACCTAACACATTTCAGTTAACCTACTCTATTAACAAGTGGATTGAAGTAAGTTAACAGATTACATGAAATAAGTTAATTAAATTTGCTAAGTAATGTATAGGTTAACCTAACACATGTAGGTTAACCTACTCTGTTAACAAGTGGATTGAAGTAGGTTGACAGATTAAATAAAATAAGTTAATTGATTTTGCTAAGTAATGTATAGGTTAATTTAACCCATTTCGGTCAATCTACTCAATTAACAGGTAGATTGAAGTAGGTTAACAGATTACATGAAATAAGTTAATTAATTTTGCTAAGTAATGTATAGGTTAACCTACTCTGTTAACAAGTGGATTGAAGTATGTTAACATATTACATGAAATAAGTTAATTAATTTTGCTAAGTAATGTATAGGTTAACCTAACCCATTTCGGTTAACATACTACTAATTAGTGTGGATTGAAGTCGTTAATGATTACATGAAATAAATTAATTAATTTTGCTAAGTCATGTATAGGTTAACCTAACACGGTGTAGATTAACTTACTCTATTAACAAAGTGAATTGAAGTAGGTTAAAAGATTACATGAAAAAAATTAATTAATTTTGCTAAGTAATGAATAGGTTAACCTAACCAAGGTATGTTGACATACTCTGTTAACAGGTTACTCAAGAGTAGGTTTACCAAATTGTTTCCATCAGAAATCACTAGTAAGCCAAAATAATAATTACAAACTCATAATTAAAAGAAAAACAAACAATGTATGATAAATTAAATTACAAACATTGTTTCAATCAAAAGAGTATTTGTAGTACATTAAAAAATTAAAACATTGTTTCCAACTTTCAATGAAATAAAATTCTTCCATTTTAGAGCAAGGTCTGTTCTCTTCCTCGACTGTGACTTTGTATACTTTGAAAGTAGGCACGTCACCGTTGATGAGCTCGAACACACATGTGTCTTGGAACCAATATTCTTTACTGAATAAAATGCTACCCAACCTCTTGCCAAACGACGCAAAATCTCATTGTCCCTTGTATCCACTTCGATCTGCCACACTCGACCAGCTGCGTCGTGAATTTGAACACCGTCTACAAATCTTGGCTGGTGTGTTCGGGCAAATGTTCCAAGAATGTACTATAAAATTATACAAACAAACACGTTAAAAGAAATTCCAAATCTGGTAAGTCAATAAAGTGCTAAAACTGATAAGAAATACGATATAAATTCATAATACAACAGCGGTGGCAGTAACACCTTGCCGCCAAAGTAATCTGGAAGGATGGTATATGTTGACTGGTTGATGATGAAGGAACCAGACCGTCCATAGGTATCTCACATGCAGACTAATCAAGTATTGAAGTCAGAAAAGTGGAATCTCCAGTGTAATGGAATACTACTATATAACCGAAAGTGAGTGAGTAATGTGCATAAAATTCAGACCATCCAGTGCTAAAAATGATCCCTTCATCAGATCGGATAACTTAAATATTCAATAATCGGCTAGATAAATCACGAAGCTGAACATTGCTCCCAATTAGATGACCATAGTAGTGCACAAATCTCCGGTTAATTAGCTGAGCAATGTAAGCAAATGAAATGTTAATGAATGTTTTGAACGATAATGCAACTAACTGAAATCTATTAGTGAGTTCAGGAACATACCAATTGATCGCGATGTTTTGCAGGGTTGATTGCGGTAAAAAAAACTCTTCAAATATTTTTCTGCCATATTCTACACTACGATAACCATAAAGTGGGTTAACAGAACAAAGTAGGTTAACAGAACTATAGAATATGTTAACAAAACAAAGTAGGTTAACAGGTGAAATGAAGTAGGTTAACAGAACAATAGAGTAGATTAACAGAACAAAGTAGGTTAACAGAACTATAAAATATGTTAACAAAACAAAGTAGGTTAACAGGTGAAATAAAGTAGGTTAACAGAATAAATAGGTTGTTAACCTACTTGTTAGTAGGTTAACATAACAATTGATTATGTTAACCTACTTAATATAATAGGTTAACAGATCAATTGATTATGTTAACCTATGAACAATATAGTAGGTTAACTGAACAATATAGTAGGTTAACCGAAGTATAATGTAGGTTAACAGAACAATTGATCAGGTTAACCTACTTTTTAGAGTAGGTAAATATAAATAGATTAGGTTAACAGAACTATAATGTAGGTTAACAGAACAATTTATAACAACATACTTATAAGAGTAGGTTAAGAAAACAATTGAAGTAGGTTAACGGAACAAAAGAGTAGGTTAACAAAATAATTGATTAGGTTAACCAACTACTTAGAGTAGGTTAATAAAATAATTGATTAGGTTAATAGAACTATAATGTAGGTTAACCGAATAACATAAGTAGGTTAACAGAAGTGTGAATTAGGTTAACACAACATGTTAATAAACTTAATAACCTAACCTAGGTAGGTTAACATGACTTCAATTTTCAGGCCAATCAATACCGTGTAATAGAGCAGATTCGCAGATTATCAAATTGCTGAAAACACCTAATTTCTAAAAATCAATAAATACTTTGTAAACAATTTATATCTAAGAATTCTTAAACACAATAGAATTCCAGTAAAAATCTTGCAAAAGCAAGAAGAAAGAAAATGGTTAAAGGCAAACTTACTTGTGTGAAACGACTTCTTGCAAATGAAAAAAATGTATATGCTCTGGGATGTCCTCTCACGGTCGGGCTGGATAGATTATGGAATGGAATGCATGAAAACAAAGAACATTGAATTTTGAATAAATTCGTGGGTAAATGAAGAGTCACTTGCGATTTTCAGCGATTTTCTAAAAAGTTTAAAAAGTTTGAATTTTTTTATTTTAGAAATGAACTTTAATTTCAAACCATTTTATGGAATAAAATAAAAATTGTACTTTAATATTATTTGGTCAATACATATTGTACTTTAGTTTAATTTAGATTTAAAAAATTGTACTTTAATTTAATTTGGTACATACGGACAATATGGACAACAGTTACGTGAATATGAACAACGATTAACACCCGTATGTTGTTTCGATGGATATCGGAGACTATCCGGATGCATGATTAGGTGGATATGTACAATATGAACAACAATTACGTGAATATGAACACCGGTTATCATCCTTATGTTTTTTCGATGGATCCCGGAAACCATCGAGATACATGGTTAGGCAAATACGAACAATACGAACAACAATTACGTGAATACGAACAACGGTTATCACCGTATGTTGTTTCGATGGGTACCGGAGACCATCGAGATACACAATTAGGTAGATACGGACAATACGGAGAACAATTACGTGAATACAAACAACGGTTATCACCGTATGTTGTTTTGATGGATATCGGAGACTATCGGGATACACGATTAGGTAGATACGAACAAAAATTACGTGAATACAAACAACGATTATCACCGTATGTTGTTTCGATGGATACCGGAGACTATCGGGATACACGATTATGTGGAGATAGACAATACAGAGAACAATTACGTGAATACGAACAACGGTTATCACCGTATGTTATTTCGATGTATATTAGAGACTATTAGGATATACAATTAGGTAGATACGGACAATACGGAGAACAATTACGTGAATACGAAGAACAATTATCGTGAATATGTTGAACAATGGTTATCTATTAGATATATGTTGATTTCGATGGACAATCGAATAGACAATGGGGATCGACAATTGTTTCGGTGGATATCCGGAGACTATCGGGATTTCAATTAGGTGGATACGAACAATACGGACAACAATTATGTGAATACGAACACCGTTTATCACCCACATGTTGTTTCGATGGATATCGGAGACTATCAGGATACACGATTAGGTAGATACGGACAATATGAAGAACAATTACGTGAATATGAACAACAGTTATCACTGTATGTTGTTTTGATGTATACCGGAGACTATCGAGATACATGATTAGGTAGATACAAACAATAAAGAGAACAATTACGTGAAAATGAACAACGAGTTATCACCGCATGTTGTTTCGATGGATATCAGAGACTATCGAGATACACGATTAGGTAGATGCGGACAATACGGAGAACAATTACGTGAACACGAACAACGGTTGTTGTTTCGATGGATATCGAAGACCATCGAGATACACGACGGACAATATGGATAACAATTACATGAATACGAACAACGGTTATCACCATATGTTGTTTCGATGGATATCGGAGACCTTCGGAATACACGATTAGGTAGATATGGACAATATGGAGAACAATTACATGATTACGAACAACGGTTATCACCGTATGTTGTTTCGATAGATATCGGAGACTATCGAGATATACGATTAGGTAGATACAGACAATATGTAGAACAATTACGTAAATACGAACAACGGTTATCACACGTATGTTGTTTCGATGAATAATCTTAACCTAACACATTTAGGATAACATGGGTAGGTTAACAGAACCTAGATAGGTTAATTAACATGAGTAGGTTAACCTAATTAGGTTAATAGGATCGAACAAAATAAAGATGAATCATTTAACTCTAATATGCATTTGTTAACATGTACATTTCTGTTAACAGAATAATTTTAACCTAACCTATTGAGGTTAACATGAGTAGGTTAACAGAAACTAGTTAGGTTAATTAACCGACTATAACTGACAACATAACACATGTACAGGTTTGTTAACAGATAATCTTAACCTAATCCATTTAGGTTAACATGAGTAGGTTAACCTAATTATGTTAATAGAATCATTTAATAAAACAAAATAAAGATAAAGCATTTAACTCTAAAATGCATCTGTTAACATGTGTCTGTTCTGTTAACAGAATAATATTAACCTAACCCATTTAGGTTAGTAGGGGCATATAACAATACATAATTAGGTTAACATGAGTAGGTTAATTAACCTACTATAACTGATGACCTAACACATGTACAATTTTGTTAACTATCTTAACCTAACCAAATTAAGTTAAAATGAGCATTTAATAGAACAAAATAAGGATGAAGTTTTATTCATAACATAAGCAACTTGATTTCATCTCAGTCATTTTTCACATTATTTCCTTAACAAATTTCAAATAAATAATAAAATAAATATCATACAATACATCAAATACACTTACGAGTAAAGAATACAACATAAATCTCATTATGTATTTAAATATGCATATACTATTCTCCGTCCATGCGGCAACTAGCAAGCGAAACTTGACTGCTACAATTCAGTCTAGTATGTCCAGTTGGGCTACATCTACAGTACCTATAACGGTGGGGACGCTCTCCAGCAGATGGTATTCTTGATGTAGATTTGCAGCCAGCCCGTCGTTTCACTAAAGGTGGTAAAATATTGAGTGAGCTAGCAATATGGTCGGGAACTTTCCATTCGACTTCATTTGGCACGGGGAATATTGTTTCGGCATATGCTGTTCTCCAAAAATCAATTGTGTAATACTGAGAGCACAATACCTGAGCTGAAATCCCTTTATGCAATGCGTGGGCGACATCATGCTCGCAAGGAAAACTCTCTAACTAAAATTGTCTACACTTGCAAGTGTTGTCATCAAAGTTCACAACGTACCGGGTGTTTGGTCTACTATTCACGTCAAACTGGAATTGGTCTAGAGGCTCTACATATAACGTATTTGCCGCCTCAAGACTATTGAAAAGTTTTTCTTCCATTACCGGGGTTAGAGTGCTTGTATGAATCTACGACTCCCCGCGTCTATTATAAAACCATTCCTGCAACTTGTGCGTATGTTCTCTATTAGTGCAAGAATTTGTAATTCTCAATATTTCTTCAACAAAGAATTCAGCGACTCTGCATTATTTGATATCATAATATTGTACCGAATTCTAGTAAAATGTGCCATTGCCCAATGTTCAACCCCCATGTCGATCAAATACTGACATGCTTTCTTCGATTTATCATGTATCTCACCCATAAATTTATCAAATTCCTCGACACTGTATGCCCCTACCGCTCTCTTAAACAATAATGAAGAACGAGAACTCGATACCTTATCTTCAAGTTGTCTTGTATATGGTACATGTAGTAGCCATGGTGTGCATTAGGATAAACATCTCTAATACCATTTTTTATACTATTACCCCGCTTAGACACACAAGCAATGTCCTCAAAGTTGCCCGAAACTTCTTTCAACTTTGTGAAGAACCAGTTCAACGATTCATCATTCTCATTATCGACGATGTCGAATGCAAGATGATAAATTTGAATGTTCGCATCCTGACATGTAGCAATAAGCATCGTACCTTCATATTTTGCTTTCAAAAATGTTCCATCGACATAAATTACACTCCGCATTGAAGATATAAATCCTCGAATACACGGTCTAAGAGCCATGAAGAAGTATTTGAAGCAGTTGTCGACATCAATCTAAATAAAGAACACTAAGCCGAGATTTGTTTTCTCCAAGTTGTGGCAATATGAGGCCAGTTTACTATAACTATCCTCAGGTGAACCCATTAAGTCCTCCAGAATGCATTCTTTCTTTAGACTTCTAGGCCTTCTAATAGCTCATCACAACCCTGAACTCCCGTCGGATGTCATGGATGATGTCTGCAGGTCTGTACATAGTTCTAGGGTCTCGAAACTTGTGCATTATATGTCTTCCAATAACTCATGATCGTGCTTGTCTGTGATCATTATGACGAATCCCATATTCACTAGTATGTTCCCGTACATACTTTCGAACAACAAAAATATCAGATGTATCAAACTTCGTTGCTCGCAAACGCCACCTGCAACTATCATCTACACAAGCACGTGTGTACACTATTTTATTTGATTTTTTCACTTTAAATTCGAAGTTATGTTTCAATGCAATCAAGTGCATAGCTTCCTGCAGATCTTTCTTTTTATCAAACAACTGGTCAACATGCAAATCTTCAGCATCAGGAATCACTCGAGTCGTACGAGAAGATCGTGAACTAGGACCAGCCTGGTGGCCACATGAAATTGAGGCAATGAGATCGTTGTGTGTAAATGGAAATTCCTTTTCATTGTCGTGAACTATCTCAGGAGGTTTTTGTGTAGCATTCGTTTCTAGAAAAACTACATCATCATCTCGAGCTATCTCCATTGTATTCTTAAAATTATCTCCGTTATGGTACATTTCATCCCATGCTTTATACCTGCGTCGTGTTTAATCATAGGTTGATCACTTCTTACCACAGTTACACATAGATGAGTATGATGCTTTTTGTTCAGTTCAATCAGCCACTTTATCTGCATGTCTGAAGTTATCTTTACTGGTGGAATTGAAAAATGTGTATTGATAAGAAAAAGAAATCTAAGCTCTATATTGTATTCCAAAGAGTCAAAATTAATGAAGTTTCCTACATCATGATACAATACCGTATACGATGTATTCGCAGATACATAAAGTGCAGCAACCGATTCTACATCATCCATGTTCCATTTCCATGTCCACTGACCATGGTCATTCTTTTCAAACTCACCAAAGTAACAAATAGCAAAAGTGTCATATCTGCATTTCAACAAAATAATTAAAATGATGTTAGCTAAGTAATAATAGAAATCCATATTGACTGTTAACAGACTGCATGGTGATAATTTTTATGTTCATTTTAATGAGGGCTGTTAAGTTCAGTTGGTCTGTTATATGAAGTCTGCTAAGTTTGATCAACTAGTGGCTAATTATAAAGTTTAACCGACCAAAAGTTTAGGTTAACATACCAACAATTTAGGTTAACAGACCAACACATACCAACAGTTTAGGTTAACAAACTAAACTATATGTTAATAGACCAACAATTGAGGTTAACAGGCTAATAATTTATGTTAACAGGCAAACAGTTTAGGTTAACAGACTTAAAGTGTAGGTTAACTAAAGTGTTAGGTTAACCGACCTATAGTGTAGGTTAACAGACTCAATAAAAAGAATACCCTGCGTAAGAGTGGGAAGGCCTAACTCCTAAACGGCCGGCCGGAAAACTCCTAACTCCAAACTCCAGCTCTAACAAGAGACTCAAACTCCATGCCGGTACCCGTGAGGTGAATCGAGAGAGAAGAGGTGCCTCGTCCGGGAGGGTCTTCAGAGAGCAAGAGCGTAGGTTAACAGACCACATGTGTAGGTTAACCAACTTTAGGAGTAGGTTAACAGACCACAAGTGTTAGGTTAACATACCAATATTGTATGTTAACAGACTCGGAGTGTAGGTTAACAGACCACAGGTGTACGTTAACAGACTAAGAGAATAGGTTAACTGACCTAAAGTATATGTTAACCGACTAGCTATCTTGTTATGTTAACCTACTTACTTCTTACCTACGTGACCTTTTTCAATTTAATAAAACACATGAACAAATATCTTTCCAATTAATTAATTCAATTCATGCCCATTAATCTAAATGCGCTAAAATTGGCCAACATATCATTTCACAATTACGATACCCAATTACGATACCCACCTAATTCAAAATGAGAATGAACTAACTTACCAATTACAAAATGTCAAATTGTTGGCTTCTGTGTTGTTCGCGTGATGCTTGTTCTCAACTTTGTTCTCAACTTTGAAGATAATTTTTCAATATGATGAATGAATTAATATTGGATGTGTTTATGTTCGATAATAACAGGAGCCGTTGTGTTCAATAAATGAATTCAATTTTTTAATTTAATTCTATTTGTGTCATTAAAATGGTATTTATGTCTTTTATAATTGACCTATTTTAGTAGTTCTAATATCTTAATAAGGGAATTGCTGTCTTTTATATCAAAAGAGGCCTTTAAAACTTATTTGTTGAAAGTTAGACTATTGTATTGTATAGGTAGTTTGGCAAGGATATTTAGCCAAATCCCCCATTTAGATTTGGGTCAAATATGAACAAATTTGTTTTGGGGTTAGCTTAAAATGAAGCCCAATTATAAAATTATTAACGAAGCCCATAACAATATGGATTATCATATTCTTTGAGGGTTAATTTCACTAATAGTCACTAAAGTTCAAAAGTTACAATGCTAGTCATTAAAGTATATAATCATTTCTTAAATGGTCACTCCCTTGAGTAGGGGTGGGCAAAACCCGACCCAAACCGGTTGAACCGACCGACCCGACTCGAACCGACCGGTTTTGGATTGGTTTTTGAGTTTATTTGAGTTGAGTTTGGATAGAAATTTTGATATATTAATCGGGTTGGGTTGGAGAAACCGACCCAACCCATACCAACCCGACCCGATTAAAAAAGAAAAAAAAAACCACAAACCAAATAAAACCTAAATCATTTAATACACAATTTACAAACACGCACACACCCAGCAGCGCTCCAAGCCACCACGCAGAGAAAAAAACTCAAGCCCAATCTCTCTCCACATGACTGTATCTCCACTGCCGGCCAACTCAATACATCATCGCGACCAATTAGTCTCCACACTTGCACGTACACACCGATCAATGAAAAAGACATCGAAGATAGCGAGACCAAGTCTAATTTTCTCCACCACTGCATCTCTCTCTCTCTCTCTCTCTCTCTATCTATATATATATATATATATAATCTCTCTTCATCAGCAGCACGAGTTGATTCTAAGACTTCAATATGTGGTTTGTTGTAACTTTATTGTTGTTTATTTGGTTTCAATTTGTGAATCTAGAATAAGAAAAATATTTATTCAAATTTGGGGTTTCTGCTTGTGGCAATTTCTGAGAAATTTTACAACTTTTGCAACAATTTTTGGTAAGTTTCTAGTAAGATCTTGTTATAAATTCTTCTCTGTAATTTTTAGTTACAGATTCAATTGTTGTGTTGATTATTTTTGATGAAAATTGAAATGGGCAAAATAAATTGTCCCAACCCGACAACCCGACAACCCGACTCAAATCGACCCAAGATTGGTCAGGTCGGGTCGAGTTCCAACCTTTGGCGGGTTAGGTTAAGTTAAGTTCCATTTTTTCCAAATCGAAATTGTTGGGTTGGGTTTGGGTTGGGTCCAAACTCGAACTAACCCAACCCACCCCCACCCCACCCATACCTTTAAATTTCTAACTTGAAATGGTGACGTGGCATATAATAGACATTTGTTTATTGCATGATAGTCATTGTACTTTATATAATATTTACTTTAGTCTGTATATTTTCAATTACATTTCAGTTAAGTCTTCCATAAATTGCATATTAGGTCCTTAATCTTTTTACATTTTTACACTTTGGTCTCTAAAATTTCAATTATCTTTCAGTTAAGTCTTCCAAAAATTGTATCTTATGTCCTTCAACTTTTTAAATCTTCAAACTTTTGTCCTCAAATCCTTGATTTTAGTGGCTAAAATAAGTGTAATTTTGGTGGTAAAAAAATAAGTACACTTTCAATTAAATCCTTAACTTTACACTCGAATTTTTATCTAAACGAACAAAATAATATAATTAAAAATAAACTAGAACTCACAAATGTCCACTTTTAGTGGTCAAAATAAGTGTAAAACTCGTACTTATCACTTAGAGTTGACAAAAATAGACAAAAGTAAATTTCGTTGACAACTCCAAGTGATAAGTACAGATTTTGCACTTATTTTGACCACTTAAAAGTGGGCATTTGTAAGTTTTGTTAAATAATTTATTATTTAAATATGTTATTTTGTTCGTTTAGGTGAAAACCCGAGTGTAAACTCAAGAATTTAACTGAAAGTGTACTTATTTTGACCACTAAAATCAAAGATTTGGAAGACCAAAGTTTGAAGATGTAAAAATTGAAGGACCTAAGATGCAATTTTTGGAGAATTTAACTAAAAGATAATTGAAAATTTGGAGACCAAAGTGTAAAGATGTAAAAAGATTAAGAACTTAAGATACAATTTCTAGATGACTTAATTGAAAGATATTTAAAAATATAGGGACTAAAATGAATATTATATAAAATACATGAACTACCATGCAATAAATAATTCTATTGTATATCACGTCATCATGCCACGTCACCATTTCATCATCATGCCACGTCACCATTTCAAGTTGAAAATTTAAGAAAGTGATCGTTTGAGAAATAATTATATACTTTAGTGACCATCGCTGCATCTTTTGAACTTGAGTGACTATTTTGAAATTTTAATTTAAAATTTTAAGGTAATTTCAGTGACTGTAAGTGAAATTAACCCTATTCTTTGATATTAATTTTTGTTGATTGTTAAATCAAAACGAGATTTCTAATTATATTGGTAAAGGATATTTTAGTAAGTTAACAAATTGAGTCGGGCCATCGAATTGTATTGAGGATTTGAAAACTGTGTATTGTGAACACTTTAGATGCATATTTGACTTAAAAATTGTGAGTTTGGTCCTTTATAACGGGATTAGTATATCCCCAGACATAGATTATAGTCTCGAGGTGCATTTCCAGTACAAGTTTGATGGTCTTGCCCGCCCCGTGCGCGAAGATTCTCGACGGTGCAAGAGGGAGAATGGGAGGGTAAATGAGGAACACACTAAAACGTGTTAACGAGGGACTTGGGGACGAATGGAATATTGTGGATGCTAATAGACTCAAATGTAATTTTGTACATGAAGATAAATTTGATAAGAATTTGAAGTATTGGATCGAGATTGCATCATGACCTTGGGGGGCTGGTGTTGTGGATTTGGTGAGATTTGAGGGTGAAGGGTTTCGAGAGTGTGGGGAGCTGGTGGTCAGAATGGAGAGCGAGGCAAGAGGGTAGAGCAGATTCTTTTTGATACCGTCGTCCACAACAAAATTTTGACAACTAGTACGGATTCATATTGCACGCGTCGAAATATGCTAAGATTCTAAATGCAAACAAAACAGATGGAGAAAAGCTTTACAAGCAATACATGTTGAAGACCGAGATGCACTTCATTGAAACGACACCAAATAAACGTACTATATTCTACAATGGTATGTTTGGTAAGGTGAATTAGACAATACTAAAAAGAAGAAAAAGTTATCTTGTCTAGTGCTGCACACCAAACATCTCATAATACGGGAAACAAAATAACAATCTGTGCAAGGTGCTTTTCAATTCCATAATTGTAGAAAACCAAGAAATATACAATCAAGTAGAAATATAGCTAAAATCAAAACTGTCCTAAGAGGATCACAACAATGTGCATAAATCAACCAGAAGAAAGAATCAGAGATCCAACACCAAGAAACAGATACAGAAACTTCAAGTTTTTTTGGACAAAAAAGGACAGACATTTGAAGTAATGCTAACGTTACAAATGCGACAGCCCCATATCAATGCATTCAGCATACCCCACCTATTTTAGTCCTCCAGATATCTGCGATAATCGGAACTAATTTTCATAAAACTCAAACGACATTTCAAGGGAAACGGAGTTTTTTTGGCATTTTTTTAAGGCAGGGTTGCAAAGGTTTTTTTAACAATCTGCAACATTTAACAGATGATTGAGAATCAGAAAAACCACACAAGTCCTACAGAACACAACAATATGGAAAAGGAAAACCAACAAGAACTTCATATTTCAAAAATTATACTCCTAAATAAAAAACAAAACAAAGATTACACAAAACTTGACTAGAGCTATCATTAAAATTTTCACAGTTTGTTGCGCGTTGTAAGCACGAATACTTTTCCAATGTAAAAATCGTAACCATGTTGAATACTCTGCTAAATCCAGGATACAAATCCCGCGGAAAATGAATGGGAGAGGGAAACGCCAGCAAGGAGAGTACAAAGTACCTGGTCTCGTGGGATTGATGAGTGACGTGAAATTGCCACTTGACTGGAGAACACAGCTTATGAAGGGGAATCATCTTTAACGATGTTTATCTGTCATATAGACCTCTTTGACTTCAATATGAAGTATCCCTGAGTCAAAAAATAATGATACATCAACTTCGAAGAAACGGAAATGATCACAATAAGCAGATCATATTTAGAGAATGTTTGGCTATGCTTAAAAGTAAGTCCAACTTACTTTTAAGTTACTCATTTTGACAAACATAGGTCTAACATTTATAAAATAGTAACTTTTAAACACATCCAAAATAATTAATGTTTCTTCCACCACAATTTTCACAGATGCAAAGAAATAAATAGCCCATTCTAAATCTCAATATAGAAACACATATTTCGGGATCCTAGTCATTATGCATGTGCACAACCCGCATAACTATAGTAATGATTGTAGACGCGTTCATTATGATCCATATCCAAACACACCTATAATTTATGAACAATTTAACTTCTATATTTCACCAAAGTCAAGGGATTTAAATGTTAATTGATATAAGCTACAAAACTATAATGCTGGTTTCTCTAGCTACATTATGTAGTGCAAATAAATGGTATATATTGTATGCATTAAAAACCACCATTAAAATAAAATAAAAAAGAGGTAAAATGCAGCCTCCAACACCAAGAGTCCTCCATTGTGGTATATTGTCACAGGAAGAAAAAATTTAGCTGCTAATCTCTACGACATCTAACAATTTGTCATCTATAAAAGGTAAGATGCATTTAGAAAGTATGCCATAAGTGTTTAATTTGTTCAATATTTATCCCAAAAAAATTTGAATACACATTTTCTTTTGAATATATTTGATATCCTTCTACCATAGAAGAAAACAAATAGAACATATTAATATCTTGTGCTGTCGACGTATCCAAAGTTTAGAGGTTTGACAACCATGACACTCGGAGACATACACACAACCAACACCCATAAATACCGCTCGGAAATGCACATCTAGTTTATTTATAAAAGTTAAGTTTGGAGAGTGAAACTCTCCAAATGTATAAATACTTATAAAAATAGTGTGAACGAGCTATTTCAACATATTAATTTTATGTATGAGACTCTTACTAGAGAATTTGCCATAAATTATTTACTTGCTTTACAAAGAACTGTTTAAGAATTATAAAGGAACCAACTTGTTACATATTCCAAAATTAATATTTGTAACACCATTGGCCACAACAAAATTCTAACAATGATACCCAATAATTAGTATAACTTCCAAGAAATTCCTTCCTTCTATCAATTACTAGAGAAAATTCCAATGCATATATGCAGGGTAGTTTATAATCATTTGTGCTTATATTACCAATCAACATCAATTCCCATTGAAAAAAGTAAGAATGAAATTATAAGTTCTTGATATTAAATTTATGTTTTAAGTTCAAAGTGTACGTGTGTGTTAGTCTTTTTTCAATCATATGAATGCCACGAATTGTTTTCCTAGCATGAAAACTTTATAAATAAGGATATATTCGCATTATTGTTATCTTTTCCTAGTAAAAAGGATTTGACAAATTTGTGAAATGTCCAGTAAGGAACAATTGCATCAAATGCATCAAGGTGCATTGAATGCACTTGTTTTTCTCTAATATAGAGGGCAACTATTTGATATACTATTTCTGGTCTTATATCTCTTCCTCCCTTGCTTCATTTACATGTTTTTTCTAAAAAAATGTGTCTTAAGTATGCTTAATCAGTATATCTCGTAAGACACGTGTCTTATATTCATTATGCATGCAATTTTATAAGTCTAGAACCAAAAACCATATGAAAAGCCAAACAATATTTCTAGTTGCAAAACCAATAAACTAAGAATCTTATCATTATCATGAAAGTATATAAAGGTCACTATTTTCACACTTGCTACTTTTGTTGGTCAGATGTAGCCTGAGAAGCTCTTTGAAAAATATGAGTAACATAAGATGATACAGCACTCCATAAAAAGTAACTATTTAAAAGGTTCAAGCATGTTTGGCAAAAGAACTTACTTAAAAGTAACTTTGAAGCTTAGCCAATTATAGCAAATCCTCCATGAAATCCCAATGACTTTCAAGTCAAGGACACTCCTTAATCTTTCGAATAGAAGGAAACAATATATCTAATCTTCATTGCTGAGGTATGTCATCTTCATCACCATCAGAAGCATATTCTTCACCGTTCCAAATACGGGGTTTTGCTCTCACTTCCATGTCTTCTCTCTGAAAATTGGCAAAATTTCTAGGGAGATCAGAATATGTGAAAGGAAATTAATTCAGAAAATAACCAGAAACACATATTAGGGCGTAATGGGAGCTACTTACCCCTTCTGGTACTCTTGTAGTGGGTGGCATTGTTTGAAATGGGACACTAGGTACATGTTGCAGTTTAGAAAGTTGATCAAGCACCATACATCTGCAGTTCCAACGTTCATGAGAGAACATTTCATATAGGACAGTAGTTACGCCTAAAATGGAGAAGACGGAATTCTGTGACCAAATGTCACAGGTGAACAAAGATGTTAAATAGATGGCAGGAAAGGGCCTGGGGGCGTTTAACTTGATATTAGATGGGTAAACAAGGAGCATGGCAATATCTAGTTCTATGCTAATATATTCAAGAGAGAGCAAAAATATACTAATGTCTTTCAAGCAAGAGCTAACTTTAAAAAGGAACAAATGATTCAAAATATTGGAAAACCAAGACAAAATCGGGCAAAGCAAAGAACTAACAGTGATTGGTCAAGGAAGAAGAGTCATCAACAAAGTACCTAACTTGAAGTATGACAAAGCGAAGCATGAAGAGGGCACACGAGATATAGTGTAGGCTTTTATATTTGGATTCCAAATTACTAGACTAGTTACCTACTCTGCTTTTTACTTTCATTGGCTGGACATCAGGTTATATACCCCCTCCCCCCTTCTTAAGTTTGTATATTGTTTTTTTCTTTTAGTATTCATAAATAGTTTGCCCTTGTAGTGGTTTGATTAATAAATTTGCATTCAGCATACAATGAAGGAAAGTTCTGGTCCTAATATAAGTCTTGCCCATTGGATTCTGAAGATCAAATCTTCAATACAATACAACTGAAAATGACAGAACAGAGAGACATTTTAACTCTGTTGATATGCAGAAACACCGAGAGTTCTGGCACGAGTACAAATTAGATGGGCTCATTAATACCTACACAAAACTTAGTTGCAGGCGATTAAAGGCTGAAAAGCAAACATAAAGGAGGAATTTTATAGAGCACTATTATTGAGTCAGTTTAAGTTTTTTGTGTATTCTTTATGTGAAGCTTTCTACAGTTTCCCCAGGTGACACTATTAGATGGCAGGGATGGTGACGATGGGGAATTAAATATCATATGCATCATCCAAATTTAAAATTATGAACCAGGTGTAATAGTTACCTGATTTTCTCCAAATCTCTGGCTGAATTCATATTCTGCCTGGGCCTTGGTTCCACATGAAGAGTATAATCTGGGCCAAAATACTCGTAATATTCATTGTAAGGCAAATTATTATCAGGTTCCACACCAACTGCAACCGCCGTCTGCAATGAAGCAGGAATCATACATCCCGAAACAAACATGGATGATGGAACTTCAAATGTTCTATCTGAATGCATAGGGAAAAGAAGAAACAAAAGAGGCACGCATGCACTCATACACAGACAAAGTGCATGGGAAGTGCAAGAGAGAGAGAGAGAGAGAGAGAGAGAGAGAGAGAGAGAGAGACCTCATAGCACCAGCAACGAGCAACATTCCTTATTGTATATCCTCCACCTCCCAAAACCATAAGCGGAACATTGAAAGATCTCACGAAACGAAGGCAATCTGCATGACCTTTCACAGACAAGTTGAAGCGCCCTAACCTGTCACCAGCCAACGAATCCACCCCACACTGAAGAACAACAGCATCTGGCTGGTAGACCTCCATGACTTTTTGGATGATGGGACGGAATAAACAACGGAAGCTCTCATCATCCATTCCATCACGTAAAGGGACATTAAGAGCATAGTATTTCCCCTCACCTGCCCCAATGGTTTTTATGTGCCCAGTTCCCGGGAAAAAGTCATTCCCAAATTTATGGAACGACACTGTCATTACTCGATCAGTAACATAAAATGCCTCCTCAACACCATCTCCATGGTGAACATCAATGTCAATGTAAAGTACACGCTGCAGGTCAGAAAACAAGTATTACAGAACAGTAAAAATCCACCAAAACCAAGATCAGAAGTATGATAGTTGTACCTAATGTCATGTTTAATTAAATAAAATCAAATTATAATAAATAGACAAAGATTTTGCCAGCAATTCAAGAGGAGGGGAAAACACTTTTCATTGCCAGTTTGTTTGTTTGTCAAGGAAAATAAATAATAAATCAACAACTTCCAAAAGGAAAATAAGGCAACGATTATAATGTGTGAGCATAATTTGACTGCACTATAGAAGTAACTAAGCTTGATGTGTAATAACAAAAACTCAAATTCCCTACAACCATGTTTAAGACAATATTTACATAAATAAATGTTATCCTCTTTAACAAGCTTAGATGAGGTAGTTCAGAGTAAGCCAAAGACTTGGGATCAAGTCTCACCATCACCCATTTATGAAAATTTGTCACGTCCAGGGAGGACCTTTAACATGCCTTTTGGCCTATCAAATGCTCCAAGCACGCTCAAGCACTTCATGAGTCATATATTAGAGCCATTTATTGGGAAGTTCTTGGTTGTCTGCTTCGATGAGATCTTAATATATCGCAAAACAAAGGAATATCATTTACTTCGATTAGTCATATACACCAAGAGTAACACTACATTAATCGAAAGAAATACTCATTCATGATTCCATCTGTTGTATTTTTTATCTTTGTGGTTACATCAAAAGGGTGGAAGTAGATCCAAGAAAGGTAATGGCAATTGTGGAATGGCCAATGCCCAAGACATTACAAGAAATTCAAAGTTTTCATAGGTTAGTAACATTTTATTGGCGCTTCATAAGAAGTTTCAGCACTATTATGGCCACAATAACTGATTTTATGAAGAAAAATCAATTCATTTGGACAAAGGCAGCATCTGAAGCTTTTGAAAGAATAAAAAAATGGTTGAGTAAAGAACATTTTCCACCACTACCGGATTTCTCAAAAATATTAGAAGTTGTGTGTGATACATCTAATGTTGGAATTGGAGGTGTTTTAAGTCAACAAGGACATCGTATAGGCTCTTTAGTTAGAAGAGCACCAAAGTATTCAACCTATGATAAAGAGCTCTATATAGTTGTTCAAGCTTTGCATTATGGGCATCATTATCTTCTCTATAAGGAGTTTGTCTTCTTTTCTAATTATGAAGCCCTCAAGTATATTAACTCTCAGACAAAATTAAGACATTGACACGAGAAATGGATTTTGTTCTTGCAAGAATATTCTTTTTTATATCAATCATAAATGTGGTGTGGAAAATAAAGCAGCTGACGCACTAATAGCAGGATGGTGTATATTATTTCTTCTATGGCTCTGGTGACGAGGATTGAGCTACTCAAAAGGGAATATTCTTAAGTGATGATGTGGTTCAACAAACCAGAATTACATTCAAACACTTAATACCGCTTTCTAACTAAAAGTGATAAAAGTCAAGAGAACAACATAAACATGGATGAAAGACTAGCAACCATTTTTAAAACATACAATTCTCCATCAAACATATTAGAAAGCCGAAACCAGTACCGGATACTAACTAAAAGTGATGCTAGTCATGGGAATAGCACAAATAAATGAATGAAGGACTAGCACCCATTTCGAAAAACATACAATCCAAGAATCAAACATAGTGGAAAGCCGAAACCAAATTACGAACTTGGCATTTGCAGCACCAGCATGGACAAATACAACATGTGCTCGGCTGCTCGCACACATGCAAACATGCACAGTCTATGTTCGTATTGCTTTGTCACAAAAAAAAAAAATTCCTAGCTTAACTCTAAAATGTAAAAGTCGAAATTAGAACGCTACACGAAGAATTCCACAATTTCAAAAATTAATAAGATAAATACAACTGAACAAAAGAATCGGAAAAAAATAAATAAATAAATAACACGACTAGAAGAACAAAAACATAAAATTTATATACGCATATAAGCTAGTGGAAAGCAAGTGAAGGACCCATTATTCGTTTATTTACCTTATGGATTTTGAGAAGCTCAAGAATCCCCAGAACGATATCATTTACATAGCAAAACCCGGAGGCCTCACTCTTCTTTGCATGGTGAAGCCCACCAGCCCAATTGATGGCGATATCCGCGTCCTGGCGATTGAGTTTAACAGCTGCACCTATAGAGCCTCCAGCCGAGGCCTGGCAGAAGCCGAAAAGCCCCTGGAATACGGGACAATCATCACGGACATTGAAGCGCTTAACTTTTTGCGCGTTGTTCTCGTTGTTGATTGTATCGGGGGTGACGGAGGATAAAAAATCAACGTACTCGGCAGAGTGAAACCGACAGATATCGGCAGCGCCGGCAGGAAAAGGACGGATGATCTCCATTCGTTGGTGTAGATTATAGTGAACTATGAGACTGTGAGCCATGCGAACGCGGTGAGGCTTCATCGGATGGCCTTGTCCATAGTATAAGTCACCAATTGACGGCTCGTAGAAGTAGGACACGCGCCGCTTCCGCGCATCGGGGCATGCCGAGGGCAAAGACACGCCCTCGCCCGAATCCATCATCGGCGATTTGGGATTTACGATCAGAGGGAGAAAATTTTAATCGGTAACGGGATTCAATGTAAAGAGCATGAAAATTTCAGGGGTTGGTCTGAGATGAATTTAAATATTTAATAGGGAAAATTCGCGTCACTAATCATGAGCTCGTGCTCTTATACACCAAAGTTAGAGCATTATAAATTAATTTATTTAATTAAAATAATTTATTTGGTCAAAAATATAAAAAAATAGTCAAAAAAATTATGTTATGAAATAATTTTTTTTAATGAAATAATCTAATTTATAATATACATCAAACTAGTTAATTAATTTAATTAGTAAAATACTTTTGTATGGTGGGATTCGACTATCAATCTAAGAAGGTGTATTCAATAGGGATGCAAAAAACCCGCCCTGATTCGATCCCGAGTAGTAATAGGGGCGAGTTTGGGATAGATTTTACGGGCCGAGGCGGGTCCTCAGGCGGTCTGTCCCATTTCACCACCACCCCACCCCACCCCACCTAAAAAATTTTTTTTTTTTTTTTGAAAAATCATAAAATATAGTAAAATTATAATTTTCACTAAAAATGGATTAAGGAAGAATCGAATTCGGGTTAAAACTTATAAACTAACAACCTTAACCACTACACCACAACCTAAATCTTATGATTTGTTTGTTTTGTTTGGTACAAATATTTAAAAAGTTTGTATTTTTTTTTTATTTTTTAGTTTAACAAAAAAAAAAAAAATTCATGGTGGTGGAGTCAGTCAGGGGGTCACCGCCTGCGCTGAATTAGCAGGTCACGGGCGAGGCCAACCCCCACTCCCCCTCGGCCCCATCCATTGCCATCCCTAGTATTCAATTAAGATTTGATAAGACTTTTATAGAGTTTAAAAGTCTAGGTGTATTCAATTCAGACTTTTTAAAATTCTACGAATTGCCATCCATAGTATTCAATTAAATGTTAATAAGACTTTTATAGACTTTAAATAGAGTGTATTCAATCAGACTTTTTAAAAACACGAAATTTAGGAGTATTCAAAATGTTAAACTTTATATAAAAATATGTAATCTTTAAAGCAACATATACAAATAAAAATAATCACAATTTCTCTCTAAACCCATAAGACTTTAAAAGACTTTGGAAAAAAATAGTTCTTTCATCCCCACATTTTTTTCTTCATGCAACATTTTTTTTCCTTCAACAAACTATAAAGTCAAAATTAATATTTTTCTTTATTCAATGTAATTTTTTTCTGTCTTCAATATATTCTCTTAACTATTTTTTTTTTTTTTTTTTCCTTCTACGAACTTTGTAACCATGATTAATTACCAACGTTTTTATGAAAAAGAATATTAATATTTTTATTCTAGTCAATTTGATTTTTTTTCCTTTTCAATATTCTTCTAGCTGATTTTCCATTTTCTTTTTCCTTGTATGAACCTTTAGAGAGTGTGTGATTTTTTTTTTCTTCAATATTTTCAAACCATTTTTTTCTCTTTCTTTTTTTTTACCCCATTGTTTTTCTAGTTTTTATTAAAAACAAGATACATTTAAAATTAAATTCTTATATAATTGTTGATTGTAGTTTATTAATAAATTTCAGCAGGTTAAAATTAATTTTTTACTATTGTATTTTTTTATTTTCATTTTTGTTATTTCTATTTATCTTGATATGCATGGTTGTATTTTTTTTTCTTCGTAAATTGGTACTTTGATTATTTATTTATGCAATTGTGGTGACTAATAATGATATGTTACTTATAGATTATTAAATATAAAAAAGGAGATTATGAATTGGATAAAAAAATTTGTTGGAAAATATTTTTAAAAAGAGTCGCATGCCTTAATTTTTTGAATTTATCCTCAAGTCATTTGAAAGTTTATAATTTTACTTAAAAGAAAAAAATATAGTGAGTTAATAATTTATATCATTAACTTTTAACGTAGTTTACTTGCAGCAAATAAATAGAACATTTTTTATGAATTTAATAATATTAATATAATTAAAAAAATTATTATTAGACTTTTCTCATGCCACAAATTTTTTTAACTTTGGGATATTAAATTTTTAATTGAAAAAATGAAATTTATAAAAGTCCACAAAAGTTGTGAAAGTTTATGAAAATCTTTCAAAATAAAATCCATAAAAATCTGTAAGAGTCTATTAAAATTTATAAAAGTCAATAAAAATTAATGAAATCCATTAAAGTCAGTCACCGAAAAATATCAAGCAAAGTCTTTAGAAGTTTAGATTAAATACACCCAAAACTTAAATCTTTTTTCTGATGGACTATTGATGGGCGATGATGACGATCTGAGTTGCGGTGGTTATGATTCTAAGATTGAGATAATGAGTAGAGTAATGAGAAGATCGTTCGAGAAAAAAAATTGTTTAAGAGAGATATTAAAGACGTACAAACACACGGGCGTATATATTCTTTTTTTTCTTCTAGTGTGGTAGAAAACTCCCTACGTTCGTAATTAAAGTCGCATTTCAGAGCTAAAAAATCAGTCTTACAATTGCAAAAAATATTGTTTTATTATCATATTGTTTTATTAATATACTATTTTCTATAATACTGTTTTATGAAAACGGTTCTACTTTTAATATTGTACGTTAGTTTTTATTACATTATAGCATATTTTACTTGGTTTATTAACTCTCTCTTTTTTCCTAAGCGAGAGCTAACTTATTTTCAACCACCGTAATTTTGACTTTTAATATTTTTAACATGAAAAGTCAACAATTTCAACTCAAATTGGTCAAATAAAACAAAAATTGGTTTATAAACTAGTTTATAATCTCTCATCAAACGGGCTCTTATTTTTCAACCACATATATCATGGGACTCAAATTTTATCAACTTTTCAATTACACAAAACTTTTTTCAAAATCAAAAAAAAAAAAAAAAAAAAACTACTTTAAACTCTACCAACAAACACACATTCAAAATTAAATATGTTATGGTTGCAGTAATTATACTGTTTCAAAATATTATATTAGTAGTACAAGATCATTGATATTATTTCAATTCAAATTACTTGATATTATTTCAATGTATGATACTATTCTTCTATTATGTTGTAATTTGTGTACGTGCTATATTTTATTAAGATACTGTCATGTATGATATTGATATATTAAAATCTTTTTATCTATGATATTATTTTATTAAGATACTGTTTTATTGTGATACTATTTTATTAAGATACTGTTTTATTTAGATATTATCCTAATGGTTTATGTTAAAACATAACATTTGTGCTTGATAATAATGTACTTTTGATACTGTAATATTTGTTATCTTTAACCATACAATACTATTATCTATAATATTGTTATTATGATATTGATACAAATGTGGTTCTGATACTGTTTTTATGATACTGTTTTATTAAGATAATTTTATTATAATATTGTTCTTCTGTTAGATTGGAATTTTCTATTCTGAGCGCGTGTAATATTATCCTTGTTTACAAAGATACTAATATAATATGTTTCTGATAGTGATATATTAAGATACATTTATTTGTGATACTGTTATATTAAGATGTTAAAATACTATTCTTGATAAGATATTGTTTGTGATACTCTATTGCGATATACTATTTTTTAATAAGATACTGTTTTGTGATATTGTTTTCTATGATACAATATCAAACAACACACATGAATATATGATAGTAACATCCCGAAACACATAAAAATGTTGATGTATGTAAAACAAATCTTGTTTTCTTTTATTCGACTAAAAAATTATTACAAAATAATTGTGTTTTTATATATCAAAATAACAATATATCCAACAAAAACAACATAATTCAAGAAAAAATAAGCAAAAAAATCATTCTTAAAAACTAAATCCACCTTCAAATAACATTCAAGAAGCAATGTTTTCAAAATTTTACAATCTATGGACTATCCAACACTTCTCAGAATCACTGTCATTATTTGATAACAATAACAAGTTGTTAAAGTTTAAAATTTTATTCTTTACATGATTAAGAAAAATGAGTATAAAAAACTGTGAATCTACTATTATCACTTACAAAAAAAAAATAGTAGGTAAGGTTTAGATGACCGGCGGCGAATCGTGAAACGTGGGTGACGAGGTGCAATAGCCGTCGAGGAGGCGCGAAGAAGATGGTGGCCACGTGCGTTGCTTCGCTGAAGTTTAAATATGGATCACATGGGTAATTTCGGGATTAATATGAAATATGGCTAAAAAGCATGACTTAATAGCAATTTTGAAAAATATTTTTACCTAATTTGGAACAAGTCACCTCACCTACAGTAGAGGTAATTTCCCAAATTTAATATTGAAAATTGATAACAAATGATTCATAGTGTGGGCCAAATTTCTTAATGGACTGGATTTTTTTAAGAATTTACAAATTGATCGGTGCCCCAGGACTAATGTGTTGTCTATCGGAAAATTACACAAATAGGGCAAATATATGAGGGATGATTTCACAAAATACCATAAAAATAGAGAAAATTGCTTATAAGTCATTTGTAAGTGACTTGTTTCAAGTTAGGTCAAAACACATTCTAAAAGTATCATTAAGTCATACTACTTCAGCCATATTTCTATTAATCTTGTAATTACCCTATGACCCAATTTAAACTTTAGCAACAACGCACGTGGCCATCGTCTTCTCTCGCGCCTCCCACCGACTATTGCACCTCGTTGCCGACGTTTTGCAACTTGCCACCGGGCACCCAAACCTTTTCCACTGTTTTCGTGAGTGGTAATAATGTATTAAAAGTTTTTTATTATTCTTCTTCTTCCCAATTATTTATTAGATAAAGTTTTAAATTTTAACAATCTGCTATTGTTATCAGATAATGACAGTAATTTTGACAACTGAATTGTAAATTTTTAAAACAATTGCTTCTTGAATGTTATTTTGTAGGTGGATTCAGTTTTTATGAATGATTTCTCATTTTTTTTTTAAATCAGGTTGATTTTGTTGGAGATATTGTCTTTTTTATCTATAGGAACACAATTGTTTTGTAATCATTTTGTGGTCGAATAAAAGCAAGCAATACATCAATATTTTTATGTATTTCGAGATGTTGTTATCACATATTCATGTGTGTTGTTTGATACTGTATCATAAAAAATAATATCTTAATAAAATATTATATTATTAAAAAAGATCTCGATTGCATCACAAATAGCATCTTATTAAGAGCAGTATTTCAGCATCTTAATGTAATAGTATCACAGATAAAAGTATCTTAATATTTCAATATCAAAAGCACATTATTATATTAATATAACATGAATATTAGTATCATCATCTTTGTAAACAATGACACTATTACAAATACTCAAAATAAAAAATTCCAACTCAATGGAAAAATAGTTTCATAATAAAATTATCTTAATAAAACAGTATCATAGAAAACAGTATCAAAAGCACATTTGTATCAATATCATAATAACAGTATCATAGATACAATATCGTATGGTTTAAGATAGCAAACAAGTTAAGCAAATATAACAGTATCAAAATCATATTATTATCAAGCACGTGCTTAGGTGAGCATAAATGTTATGTTTTAACAGAAACCATAGCACAATAACTAAATAAAATATTATATTAATAAAACAGTATCATAATACAACAGTATTATTGATAAAAATAACTTAATATATCAGTATCATACATGACAGTATCTTAATAAAACAATATCACACATACAAATTACAATCCAATAAAAGAACAGTATCATAGATTCAAACAGCATCGAGTATTTTGAATGAAAACAGTATCAATGATCTTGTAATACTGATATAGCATTTTGAAACTATGTCATTATTTTAATCATAAAATATTTTTGAATGTGTGTTTATTTGGTGGATCAAGTAGTGTTTTTTGGAGATTTTGAAAAAATTTGGTGAAATGTGTTGTTAAAAAGTTGATAAAATTTGTGAGCTCTGTGAAATATGTGGTTGAAAATGAGTTTGAAAAAAAAGTGTTTAAAATAAATATGGCCAAACATGCTCTAATGTAACAAAAACTAGTGTACAACATCAAAAGTAAAACAATATCAAACATTTTATATTAATTAGTATATTAATAAAACAAAGTCATATAAAACAATATCTTAATATAAAAGTATCATAATAAAACAGTTTTGTGTTTGAATTGGCGATTTTGAAATTGTAGGAGCAAGTTGGTCTTTTAGCATTGAAATATGATTTTAATTGAAATAAGTTTGGATCATATGACTTCGGAGCCCATGAGCGCATGATCAATGACCGAGCCCTGAATTTTCTCTAAAAAATAAAAAATTTTAAAAATATTATTTTACTTTTTTATTCTAAAAATATTATTTTTACTTTATGTTTCACTTGTTGTTATATTTCTTACGTTTTTTACAAAAAATATGTGTTGCATTTATTAAATTTAAAATTTAAATTTTTGAAAAGTAATTATGAAATCATGTATGTGGCAAAATTAACACTTAATAAATACTTTTTTTTTTTAAATTGTAAAATTACAATACAACCCCCATTTAAAGAAAAACACGACAAAATTTGGAGAACCCTATATTTAATAAGTTACGATAATTGTAATTTCCACTCTGTTAATCTTTTTACATCGTGCAATTTTTTTTGACAATTTGAACTTGAAAATGTTAGTTG
The DNA here is from genome assembly GCA_023638005.1 of Forsythia suspensa. Classification (NCBI taxonomy): domain Eukaryota; kingdom Viridiplantae; phylum Streptophyta; class Magnoliopsida; order Lamiales; family Oleaceae; genus Forsythia; species Forsythia suspensa. The sequence goes on from CM042671.1 coordinate 10,477,500, forward strand.
AATTGTTAGTTACAAATTATAATATAATGGCTAATTTGTTTTTTTTTTTTTCAATAATTCATTTTACAAACTGTGTAACAATAATATTACATCATGTGATACTTGTGTGTGTAATTCATATTACAAACTGCATTACAATAATATTGACTTTGTTTTCGTGTAGTCATGAATTTCGTTAATGTGTATTGAGGATTGGTGAGAATCAAATATAGTGGCAATTATGATCTAAACAACGAATGCATGTAAAAAAGTAAGTGTGGTTGAAGCAAAAAGGAAGTAGGAAGATTACAAAACTTATAATTCATTAACAGATAGCATTTTAAACCATGCATTGTAATATTGAACATTCAATTTAAATACCTGAGTTTAAGATGTAAGAATAGAGGTGGCAAAATGGGTAGGCCAGATAACTTTCGGATATCGAATATGGGCGGCCAATTCTATAAAAATTGATCAAGTAAAAATTGGGCCAATTTGGCCCATTACATCCAACCAAACCAACGATTATATTGGGGAAATCGAGCTTGCCCATTAAAAAATATTTTGACCCAAATCCACCCCACTCCACCCACCCACCCACCCCCTTTGATTCTCTCGGAGCGACAAAGGAGAAAATCCCCTCCCTTTTACAAAAACTAGAGAGCTCCACAGGTTCGCGAAAAAACCGTGGAGCGGTTTCCATGAAACCAGAGGTCGTGAAACTCCGTGTTTCACACCGGGAGGATTTCTTCCCCATGTCGCGCGGGATTTCCGACAATCTCCCCGATTTGGTGGGGGTGGGGGGTGGGGTGGGAAGATTTTTTTCTTTTTTTTTTTTAAAAAATAAATTAAAAAATTTATGTTGGGTTGGCCCATTAGCCCATGATACAATATATGGCTGAGTTGGCTCAACAAATATGAACCCATATAAAATTGGGTTAAGGCTAGCCCAACCCAATTTTTTGTTTGGCCCATAAAATTTCGGGCTGGGCCAGCCCATTTGCCACCTCTATGTAAGAACATAAGACAACATAACATATACGGGTTTCAGTGGAAGAAATAAAGAATAACAATGATGTAGGTTTTTGCTATGTATTAACATTTATAAAAAAATAGGAGAGATTGACATAAGTGTTCCAGATAAGGTACAAGTAGTTTGTATCCTCCAATCCTAAAACAGAGGTGTCAAAAAAGTGTTGGTGGATTTTGTGTATAAGTGACTCCAAGAAATCAAATGAAATAAGGATGATATTGAAGTCGAGGCAAGTGTTGAACACTTTGTCCTTAAGTCAAATTTGCCCCGTAATAGTACCTACGGTATATGGCAATTGACTCCCAAGATACAACGACTACCACTTGTGTTTGTAGCACTTTCAAACATAAGCACAACAAACCAAGTTGGTTTTTGTACTCCAAAGATGAAAATAAAATGGAAACACCAGAAATCATGCAACAAATGCAATGAATTTGGTTCAAGAATGATGAAATATGAGTGGATTGGTTTTGCATATGTTTTCTGTATCACTTCTATGTCAAAATGGACGTCCAAGGGTCCTATTTAACATTGAAGATCGGTTGAAAATGAAAAGGTATAGAACCAATTCGTGCAACACTTCAAAAAGACATGTCTGTTTGCGTAAACCTATGCGATCGCATGGTTTTACCAAGTTGCGATCGCATGGTACAAATTTGAAAACAGAACTTAATCCAGTTGAATCATGCGATCGCAAGGCTTTGTCTCCTACGATCGTATGGAAGGACAAAAAAACATTCGCTTAAAATTTAAGCAAATTGCGATCGCGATGTAAAATAATCATGCGATCGCATGGTCAAACTTTAACTTCGATTTTGTCATTTTCCGTAATTTCTCATTCATTCGATATTGATTTCGAGATGCCAAATATACCATTCAATACATGTAGAGAAATCTGAATTCTCTTTCTGGGGGCGTTGCCCCCGAGAGCCTACGAGGGGCGCCCGCCGACCCCGTGACGACTGACCGGTCAGGTCAAACCCCGCTTGGATGCTCCAAAGTGGCGAAGTGGCAAACTAATTTGTCTAAATGGATTAGGTCGGGTCTTGTATATTTTGGCCAAGTTGACACGAAATCACATTAATTGTTTTTAAACACTTAGTCAATTTCTCGACAAATTAAACCAATTTCCAACAATCTCCCACATGAATAGAAATTCTTTGATACGCTAAACACGATGCAAATGAATGAAAATGAAATGCGAGACTCTAACAATGGAGTACATGCGACAAGTTATAGCATCAAGATAGGTAGCTTGTGGCTTCGAACCTTCTTTAGTTGAGTACAATCGGATTTACTAGGCTAGTTGGTGAACACGATGTTTTGAACCATTCAGCCGTTCGTGTAAACCCAAACAATTGTACCAACACCATAACTTATCTAACAAATTCGGTTCTCATGGTTGTGTCCATTTTGGCCCGGACAACTCTTGGTTTCATAAGTGCTCTAAGATAATTAAGCCTCGAATTCTCGTGAGAAGCGGCCCCACTTGACACTTATATAAGTGATCTCTTACCTTTCTACTTCAAGGTTTTGAATCATTAAAAGTATATATGTATACTTATCCTTATACATATTTGACATAGCACTTCAAAAGTTAGGAATGAGAATAAGTACTTTATTCTGAATCTTTTATAACTTAATTGTCCCATTGAACCAAGATTCTGAAATCTCCAATCTACAAGGTTGGGTTTCCGTTATAGTAATTCTATTCAATATGCTTTAGGTCCATTCTCCTCGAGAGATGGTATACTTGGTCTCTTGCAAGTCCTTTCGTCAAAGGATCAGCCAAGTTCTCTTTTGACTTCACATAGTTAATAGAGATTATACCATTCGATATTAACTGTTTAATGGTATTATGTCTCCGACGGATATGTCGAGACTTACCATTATACATACTGTTTTGTGTCCTTGCTATTGCCGACTGATTATCGCAATGTATGTTAATTGCAGACATTGGCTTTTCCCAACATGGAATTTCTTCAAGGAAATTACGAAGCCATTCTGCTTCTTCTCCGGCTTTGTCTAAAGCAATAAACTCAAATTCCATTGTGGATCGAGCTATACAAGTTTGCTTAGACGATTTCCAGGACACGGCTCTACCTCTAATGGTAAATACATAACCACTTGTGGATTTTGAATCTTTAGTATCAGATATCTAATTTGTATCAGTATATCCTTCTAACACCGCAGGATATCTTGAGTAGTGTAATCTATATTCAACCGTATGTCTTAAGTATCTAAGAACTCGGTTTAATATCTTCCAATGTTCAACACATGGATTACTAGTGAATCTACTCAACTTGTTGACTATGTATGCTATATCCGATTTTGTGCAGTTGGTAATGTACATCAAAGCGCCTATGACACGTAAATATTCCAATGAGAGATACAGCTCACCAATATTCTTGGCTAAGTGTATCCCTAAGTCAATCGGTGACTTAAGCGGGTTTATCGTCATACGCTTTAAACTTCTTAAGTATAGTCTCAACATAATGTGATTGAGATAATGACAAACCATCGGATGTCTTAGAGATTTTAATCCCTAATATCACATATGCCACTCCCATGTCCTTCATGTCGAATGTTTTGTTAACATTTTCTTAGTCGAGGAAATAACTTTTGAGTTATTTTCCATAATTAGCATATCATCAACGTATAGGCATACGATCACATATTCATTGGGTGTGTTTTTAATGTAGACATACTTGTCACATTCATTGATTTTGAAGTCATTTGACAACATAGTTTTATCAAACTTTTCATGCCATTGCTTCGGTGCTTGTTTTAATCTATACAAGAATTTTACAAGTTTACACACCTTCTTTTCATTTTCCGGTGCAACAAACTCTTCGAGTTGTTCCATGTAGATTTCTTCTTCTAATTCACCATTTAGAAACGCTGTTTTAACATCTATTTGATGTATTTCAAGATTGTGCAATGCGGCGATTGCAATCAAGACACGTATAGACGTGATTCTTGTCACAGGTGAATAAGTATCAAAGAAATCTAATCCTTTCTCTTTGTCTATACTCTTTGGCTACTAATCCAGCCTTGTATTTATCTATTGATCCATCCGATTTCAATTTCTTTTTGAATATCTATTTGCAGCCTAGAGCTTTGTTTCCCGGAGGAAGTTCAACCAATTTCCAAGTATGGTTACTCATGATGGATTCAATTTCGTTATGTACAGCTTCTTTCCAAAAAGGAGCTTCGGGAGTGGACATTGCTTAATCAAATGTCCTTGGATTATTTTCAAGTAAATTGGTTACGAATTCTGGATCGAAGGTCTTAAGAATTCGTTGCCTTTTACTACGTCTTGGTTTTTAATTTATTTGAAGATTGTCGTCATTTCCATGCAAGTTATTATAAGTTTGTTTAATTGAACTTAGTTCCTTTACTTTACAAAGAAATTTGTCTTGAGAGAAGACCGCATTTCTTGATTCAATAATCGTACCTTCATGTACATCAAGTACTTCAGATTTATGAACCAAGAATCAATATGCACTACTATTGATTGCATATCCAATAAGGACACAATCAATTGTCTTTGGTCCAATCCTAACTTGTTTAGGTTTGGGTATTTTTACTTTTGCTAAGCACCCCTACACTTTAAGATATTTGTACGAAGGTTTTCGACCTTTCCATAACTCGTAAGGTGATTCAATCTTATTCTTGTGTGGTATCTTATTTAGGATATAATTTGCAAAATGTATGGCTTTCCCCCACAAGTTTTGAGGTAAGTCCGAACTTATTAGCATTGCATTCATCATTTCCTTTAGTGTTCGATTCTTACGTTCAGCAATCTCATTTGATTGAGGTGAATATGGTGCAGTAGTTTGATGAATGATTTCAAATTCTGCACAAAGTTCCTCAAATGGTGCAACGTATTCTTCACCTCTATCACTATGAATCATTTTTATTTGTTTTCCAAGTTGATTTTCAACTTCGATTTTGTAGTGTTTGAACACTTCCAAAGCTTCATCTTTGCTTTTCAACAAGTATACGTAATAAATTACCTTGTACAATCATCTATGAACATGATGAAATACTTTTTACCACTTCTTCTTTGTACGAACTTTAAATCACACACATCCATGTGAATTAGTTCTAAACGTGTTGTGGCTCATTCAACCAAATGAAAAGGTGCTTTGGCCACTTTTGCCTCTACACATGTTTTGCATTTTCCATTATTAAAATGCATATTCGGAAGTAAACTTAAATTCATTAACTTGCGTATTGAATTAAAGTTTGCATGTCTTAATCTATGGTGCCATAAATTAGATGACTAAAGAATATAAATGGAAGATGACGTTTTATTCAAAACTTTCGGTACAACAGTTAGGACATTCATTTTGAATAGTCCATCTTTTACATAGCCTTTGCCTACATACATGTTATTCTTGGTAAGTACAAACTTATCCGAAACAAAGACTAACTTAAAGCCATTCTTGCTTAACAAAGAAGCTGACACAAGGTTTTTGCGAATATCCGGTACGTGAAGAACATTGTTGAGGCTAAGTTCCTTTCCCGATGTCATCTTCAATATCACTTTACCTTGTCCTTCCACTTTGGATGATGAGGAGTTCTCCTAAACAGTTTTTCTCTCTCGGTTGGAATGTAGGATGTGAACATATCCTTATCAGCACATATGTGACGGGTTGCACCCGTATCAACCCACCATTCCATGGAATTTCCAACGTTGTTGCATTCTGAAACAACCACTGATAAGTTCATATCAGATATGCCATTTGATATGGAATTAGATTCGGCTATGTTCGCTTGGGCTTGCTTCTTTGGTTTGCGACAATCAATGGAGCGATGTCCAGCCTTTCCACAATTATAGCAGTTGCCCTTGAACTTCTTTGCATTCTTCTTTGTAGGTTCAACGAAATGCTTTCTCTTCTTTCCTTTGTTAATATTGGATTCCACCACATTTGCCTTTGATTGTGGTATGCTATTTCCAACACGCTTGTCCGAACTTCGATTGTCTTCTTCAATCTTTAGTCGGATCACAAAATCTTCAATATTCATCTCCTTGCGCTTATGCTTAAGAAAATTCTTGAAGTTTCCTCCACATGGGTGGAAGTTTCTCAATGATTGCAGCCACTTGAAATGATTCACTTAGAGACATATTCTCCGCGTGAATGTCATGAAGTATAATCTGCAATTCTTGCATTTGACTGATAACCATCTTTGAATCTACCATCTTGTAGTCCAAGAACCTTTCCACGATGAACTTCTTTGTTCCTGCATCTTCAGTCTTGTATTTCCTTTCCAAAGAATCCCATAAGTCTTTTGTAGATTGCTTGGAACAATACACGTTGTACAAAGTGTTGTCCAAGCCATTCAGAATGTAATTCTTATACAAGAAATCTGAATGTTTCCAAGCATCTAAAGCAATCAACGATGCCCCATTGTTTTCTTATTCTTGTATAGCGGGAGGATCCTTATTCAAGAATTTTGCCAAGTTGAGGGTCGTGAGATAGAAAAGCATTTTCTGATGCCATCTCTTGAACTCAACCCCCGATGAACTTCTCCTATTTTTCCCCATGTAGAACGGAGTTTGAATGTACGGTAGTAGGGGTAATCACAACCGAGCCACAACCCGGATGAATCACACCGGTAGGAATACTTCCTTTAGAAGTTCCAAGATTCGAAATATCATTCAAATTGGTATCCATATTACCAATTTGTATTCATTTCAGACACGTAAAATAGAAGATCAACCAAACCAATACTTTTCACTTACCACAAAAATACTGCAGAAAAAAAAATTGACTTAAGATTGTTGGCGGGGTGTTGAACACTTTGTCCTTAAGTCAAATTTGTCATGCAATGGTGCCTACGGTATATGGCAATTGACTCCCAAGATACAACGACTACCGCTTGTGTTTGTAGCACTTCCAAACACAAGCACAACGAACCAAATTGGTTTTTGTACTCCAAAGATGAAAATAAAATGGAAACACTAGAAATCATGCAACAAATGCAATGAATTTGGTTCAAGAATGATGAAATATGAGTGGATTGGTTTTGCATATGTTTTCTGTATCACTTCTATGTCAAAATGGACGTCCAAAGGTCCTATTTAACATTGAAGGTCGGTTGAAAACGAAAAGATATAGAACCAATTCGTACAACACTTCAAAAAGACATGTTTGTTCACGTAAACCTATGCGATCGCATAGTTTTACCAAGCTGCGATCGCAAGGTACAAATTTGAAAACATAACTTAATCCAGTTGAACCATGCGATCGCAAGGCTTTGTCTCCTACGATCGTATGGAAGGACCAAAAAATATCTTACTTAAAATTTAAGCAGGTCGAACCCTGCTTGGACGCTCTGAAGCGGCGAAGTGACAAACTAATTTGCGTAAACGGATTGAGTCGGGTCTTGTATATTTTGGTCAAGTTGACACAAAGTCACGTAAATTATTTTTGAACACTTAGTCAATTTCTCAACAAAATAAACCAATTTTCAACAAAAGTTCTCAAAATAATTCATATTCAACATATTCCTACATGTATTAAAAGTGTAGATATTTAGTTTACTATTCAAATGGCATTGATCTCCTGGCCCCAATGGGGGCAGGACATCCGCCCACTACCTCAATAGGTAGGCAATTGATGATAAAGCAATCAAATAAAATTATGCCCACATGCTGATACCTCAGCAGATGCCCCACCGACACCTCACCGGATGGGGGGGCAGGAGATCGGTGCTCACAATTCAAAATAGTCAATCAAAGTTGTTTCTCACCTATTTGGTTTAAAAATTTTATAAAATAATTATAAGAATCCAGCTATGAATTCATCCTAATTAAATATGATATTTGTTCACATTTATGAAATAATAGTATGTAAATTATAATTTTAAAAAATAGGTTTATGTGAATAAATTCAGTATTTTAATATTTTTTATTATTTTTATAAAGACTTAATAGAACGTGAAATACATAAGTAATTCTTGAAAATATGGCATGTGAAGTGTAATTTTACACTCTTTAGAAGAAGAACTAGGGAGTGTTTCATAAATTTGCACGTGTGATATTCTCCAAGTAACGTCAATGAATAAAATTTAAAATACATTTTTAAATCCAAACCAACCTATATAAAATGAAATCATAGAAGAACTTCATATGCATCTTTACGTTGGGTACAAGTTGTATGACTTGATCAAAAAGTGTTTCAACTTCGAATACAAATTCCAAGATAATTGTGGCTTGTTTTGCATAGACCGAAAGAAAGTATCTTACGAGTAATGCAATAAGGTAGAACACATTATAAAGGGGATTAGTAGACCAATATTAGTATAGTAATATAATCAAAATATTTGATTTTATTAACTTTTTTCACATAGTGAAACTTGGGTTTTTTAAACCCATATCTGTTTGTTTTTTCTTTGGATTTGAATTCATTCTGATTATATAGGTTTACACTAGTTAATTGCTGCATCGTTTTGCAACTACTGACCACAAATATGCAAAAAGTATATTTAGCATAGTTTTGGCTACTTTTATATCAGTTTAATCATAAACTGAGTTACGATTATTCCAAGTTTTCAAGGCATTGTCTTACCAAATATTTCTGATGAATGATGTCTAACATTAGAATTAGAAATGGTGTCATTAATTTGGATTCATTTTTCGTAAAATCCAGTTTCAAGGAAAACAAAACGTAAGATGTTTTCCAATCTTATAATAAAACAACAATAAGTTGAAGGAAGATAATTGGCAAATTCAAAGTTGTGAAATGCTTTGAACAACTTTTTAGTTAAATTTAACGACACGTGAGTTCTTATTTTGATTTTTAGTTGTTTTGGAATTTGAATTTCAGAAGAATTGTAATTTTAATATTTATTAGATTACTAAATTTGCAATTTTTTTTAATTATTTCAGAGAATTTAACTTTTTATTGTTCTTTACTTCTATAGTCTTGTTTGTTTTTTATTTTTGTCGTATTTTTTACTTGCAGTTTATCCTTTCTTACTCAAATTGAAAGACATATGAGTTGTTACTTTATTTTTTGTTTAGGAGTTTGAATTTTTGAAGAGTTGTACTTTTATAATCTATTAGACTGTTGAATTTGTAATTCGATTATTCTGGAAAACATTTCAAATTTTGTTTTATTACTTTTCTTTTTCTGCAAAGTTTGAGATTTGTGTTCACTCAAGATACTTTATAGTTTTATTCAATATTTTTAAATTTAGAAATTTTAGTTTTGTTTGATTGTAATTTGACAATACGGTCACTTTGATGCATTGTTTAACTTGGAATTTTCTTCTGATTACTTGTCGTTGAAAATGTACTATCATTTGAGACATTATTTAATTTGAAATTTTATTTGTTTAGTTGTAATTGAATAATATTATCATTTCTTGAACTATATGAGCTTGGAATGAAAATTGCTTGTTTATATATATGGTTTTGAAATGCAGCATTTTTGTAAATGTTTGGTAGTGCTGAAATTATTTTTTAAGTACTGAAATAATAAGTTGGTGGTGAATGTGTGGATAAAAAGTGGATTGTAAATTGTGGGTCCTATAAAATGTGTGGATAAAAAGTATATTTGACCGGTTAAAATTATAATTTAAACAATCTCAAGCACGTGCTTAGTAATGTCTCAACTTATTCTCATTTTCCTTTTGAATATTAATGCAACTCTAAGGTATTATTTCTGAAAATGACTTGTTTGGACATTAGCAATGCAAACTTTACTTAGTGCTTTAGAATTTTGTATTTAAGATGCTATTTTTTAGTGATGGCAATGGCAATGGGGCGGATTCATATCTGCTCCATAAGAATTGTAGGAGATCTAAATCCAAGATTCATTTGCCATTTTTTGGGGCGGATCGGAGCGGATCGGATACGGATCAGGGCGGATCAAAGCACTAATCTGCATACTGATCCGCCTTTTTTTTTTTTGGTGATTCCAGGTACATGAGGATACAACGGGATTGAGCATAGAATTTTAAACCGAATTACCATAAAAGCAGCAAAGGGAAAAAGATAAACTTCACATCTTAAAGAGCGCAAAGAATTTTAATTGGCATTGATCTTATGTATTCATTATTCAACCAAACTAAAATAGGAGTCTTTAATAAACCAAACATCTCATAACCAAAAAAATTAAACAAAATCCTTAACCACGTATATCCATCAACACAGGTTAAAAAAGAAAAAAAAAAGAAAAACTTAAAACTCTTTGCGAGCCGAGCCAATTCATCTTTTCCTCCGGCTTTCTTTGGTAAAAGATTTCGATGGATGTTAGCGAGAACCCGACCGCTTGCAATTGTAACATTTCCTACTAATTAAAACCCTAGAAAATCTAAAATTATTTAGTTAATTCCTTATCTTTCTTTCTTTCTTTTCTTTTCTCCTTCTTTTCTACTTTTTCTCGGATGTTCTTCATTCTCGATGGTGGAATGTTCTTCATGGCGTGTGCTGGCGGGCAAGGAGGCGGCAAGGGTGGCTGTTTCTATAATCTGTGGGTTGGGACTTTGAAATGTATTATGTGGAAGTGCAAGACAATCAGCGACTGTTTGTGGGACTTTGTGAAATGTTATGTGCAAGTGCAAGATCTATTAGGTTTAGGAAATTTTAAATTGCAATTTCAGGTCCTTGTCCCTAATCTTTCATCTTTTATTATTTAATATATATATATATATATATATATATATATATATATATATATATATATATATATATAGAAGGGGCAAGCCCGATCCCATCCGTCTCGCTGATCCGCGGATCGAGAATTTTTGCTCCATTCGGATCGGTATCCATCGAGTTTGGGGTGGATCAAATATTTTTTTCCATCCCTACTATTTTTATACACGGGTGGTTGTGGAACAATTTTAATTGTAAGTAATATGTTTATTGACTTGTTTACACTTTTGTTGCCCATTTTTGCCACAATCTCTGACTTGTATCAAATACATACGACTTCACTAGCATGCTTACTTAACAATGCAATGTGATTTATTTACTTTTAGAAATTATGTTATTTTAAGAGTTTTAATTCGACCATGAAACGATTTGATCAATTAACTTATTGATTATCTCTATAGTTTCATCTAAAGTAGGAAAGAAGATTTTTATGAACTTTTTATTCTGCCACGAACCATTGTGATAATCGAATTGGTACATTTATCAAAGAAGTCTAATCTTCCGTTATTGAAAACTCAAATTTTTGATGATATAAGCTCAATTCAACCATCTCTTTATCTTTTATTTAAATTAATTAAAAAATTTAAAATTAATGTGTATGCCCAAAGTCTTATTCTAGAGCAAATGTGAAATTTTTTAATGCAAAGGCATTTAGCTTCTTTTACGTGATTAAAATATTATAAAAAAAATGAACTCAAGTTTCGAGGAGGAATGCAAATTCGGTGAAAATGGTACTTAAGAATATGGACTTTTATGAAGTAAATTGAATTCAATTTTATCATATGTTTGAATTATCTATTGTAATGAATTTTAATAAATTAGGTTTTAAGTTATAAGCATACTATTTAGGTTTCAATCACTTGATTTTTTAATATTTAATTTTTTTTCACTTAGATCACAAATATAAAGCTAATTCGTAAAAAGAATATATAATAAACAATACTACGTTCTTAATTATCGATACATCACGTGCATCGCACGTACTCATACTAGTAGTTAAAAAAAATGACAATGTTTGCCGACTTTCAACTACATGGAATTCATACTACCGATTAACAATTATACATATTTTGCATTTTACGCTCTCTTCGACCGCTTTCCATGGTATAGGCGATGACCGATTTCCTATTTGAGATTGGCATGTTTGAACAGTTGCACTCCCAAATAATGATGTGCCTCGTTAACATAGAAGTTGTCTTTTGTCTTATGAATCTTCTCATTAATTGTGTATTCTGTAAATTTTATTAAGAACACACTACATCAGTCTTGCATGAACAAAAAAATTACAGGGCCCGTTTGGTATATGGGCAAAGGTTAAAGATAATGGATAAATTTTATCTTATCCAGTTTGAGTAGAAGTAATGTTCGGATAAACTTTTATATGGATAACAATTTACGTAAAAAATGAGGATAAATTTTCTTCTCAGAAAGAGGAGGACAAATTTTTTTATTCGGATAATGATTCACTCATTTTTTTAAAAGATGAGCATACCCTTTATAATATAAAAAAAGATATATTTTTTAACATCCACAACCTAGGATAATCGATGTCACCCGTCTGCCGCCTAGGATGGAAAAATACCCAGCCTCGCCTCACTCCATTAGTAATCAGGGCAGAGACAGCGATGATGGCCCCCCTCCAAATTCTCCAAAACTGTCATCAATCTCTTTTTATTTTATTTTATATTTATATTTTAAAATTTAAATAGTATTTAAAAAATATTAAAAAATTAATTAGTTAATTAAATGGATATAAATTGAGATTTTTTAATCTTCACCCCGCTCGATCCCGGCCCCGCCTTCCAAAAATTTCGGATGGAGCAAGGATGGTAATGGCCACCCCAGTCAGTTGCCATCCCTATAGTTGCCACCTCCGGCTATCGCCGTCTGCCACAGCCACGGTCCTCTGCCAACGTCCACCGCCACCACCACCGCCACCGCCACCGCCACCGCTTGCCTACCTACCAATGCCCACCATCGCTACCACCATTTGCAACTCAATATATTTTTTTCCTCTTTTAGTTTTTTTATTTATTTTTTCGTTTAATTAAGAATAATATATAATTTTTTTTTAATCAAAAACTGACTTTTTAAAAATAATTTTTTTTTCATTCTTATACTTAACTAAACCAAACATGATAATAATAAATATGTTATCCAAATAACTCTTATCTATATAACTTTTATCCAGATAAATAATTTTATCCACAAATCAAACGAGTTATTAGGTATAAAAACAAAAAAATAAAACGTTGCTAGAAATACTTCAGGCATATAAAATAGTCAATGTCTTCCAAAAAATAACATAACCATGTGATAGAAAAAAAAAAGAAATTTGTATTTTTGGTCCCCAACTTTTACAGTTTGTTACTAATCTACTCTCAACTAATTTTTATAGTATTAGACATCCCAACATTTGCAATTTGTTGTAAATTACGTCTCCATTGACATATTTTGACGGATTTTCCTTCTCTTTAAATAAACAAAATAGAAAAAAGCTAAAAACAACAAAAAATAAAAGAAAATTACAAATAAAGTCCCATAATTTTTAAAAAGCACAAAATAACTTCATCTTTCCCAAAAAATAAAAGAAAATCCAGCAAGCTAGCCATGAAATGAGCAATCAATCACCACCATTCATTCTGTTATAGATGAGCATTAATATTTTTCTTGCTCCTAAAAATTTCATTGCTTTCTCCTGAGATTCTCAGCATTCATCTCCAGTACTCTGAATATGTTGCTACGAAGAGTTAAATAAATTTTGCTTGCTATGGTAATAATTAGAAAATTTTTGTGGTCATTCTAGTTAATTACAGATTGATTGAACTGCTGATTGAAGTTCACCCCACGTATAGAATTTTGTGAATCAGCAGGCATACCAAAGCTATTTTGACCTTGACTGACATTTTCATAATACAAACCAGTTTCTCCATGATTAACGAATTTTTCTTCGCTTCCATGAGAATTCACAGAGGAGTTCTGCCATAGTAATCTTTCAATCGTCGGTTTTCACTATATTGTGAAATAGGCTTATTCTTGGCAACAATTTTAGGTTTCCACATTCTTGAGCTTTGTTGAATATAATTACTAAACACAGTCTACATATCATTTCCTCGCGATTGATTTGGCCATGGGGATGGGGTAAGTTTTTGGGGAAGATGAAGTTATTTTGTACTTTTTAAAAGTTATAGGACTTTATTTACAATTTTCTTTTATTTTTTGTTGTTTTTAGCTTTTATTTTTTTCTATTTTTGTTTATTTAAAAATAATGAAAATTCGTCAAAATATGTCAATAAGGACGTGATTTACAATAAACTACACAAGTTGGGGATGTCTAATGCTATAAAAATTAGTTGATGGTAGATTAACAATAAATTGCAAAGATTGGAGATCAAAAGTACAAATTTCTTCAAAAAAAAAAAAAAAAACAGCATAAACTAAGTCTAAACATAACACAATAGATAGTAAATTTATGAACCACGAACTGTAAAAATATAAAAACAACATAAGATAAGCACCCTTAAACATCTTTACAATCTTACAAAAACATTGCACATACAATTAAAAAATAACAAGTATTGTAACATGTTAATCTACTGCTTTTATCAGCCAAATTATCGTCAAATTTCATGTTTGCCTATAAACAAAGCTAGACATATGTACAATGAAATTTACCAAATCATTGTATATATAACAAATTGCACAACGCCTCAATAAATTTATAGCTAAAAAAATAATAAGTGTTGTAATATGTTAATCTATTTCTTTTATCAGCCAATTATCACCAAAATTTGTGTATGCAAAGAAAGAAAAAAAATGCTTACATATGCACAATAAAATATTTAAAAGGCATCAGAAACAAATAATTGTATAAATAATCAATCCCAAAAGAATGTCAAAATCAACATAAAATAACAAATGTCATATAGAATTTGATGATGAGGCGAATATGTATAACATAAATAAGCTCAACCATCAAATCTCATGAAACAAATATGATTACATCGGAACTAATAAAATCTAAATTGCTCTTTCTTTTTCCTGAAATATGTTCTCAATTTTCCATCACTTGTACTCTGGCTGCTTGGAGTTATTGAACAAACTATCACTCCAATCCCAAATCTTGGAGTTGGCTATGTAGAATCTTATTTTTCTGCTCATCGATGAGAACGGTGACAACTAAAATTCCCTTGTTGTAAAGCCTCTGCTGGTGGGTAGTGGTTGATTGTAGTGATTTTGGAGAAGAATAAGTAGTTGGATGGGTTGTAATTTTGTATTTTGTAGGTTGGGGGTTGATTGGTGAAGAAAAAATGGGAGGGAGTTGATTGGAGAAAAAGGAGTGGGGGAGGGGGTTGATTGCAAATTTTCCTTTATTTTTATTTTTCTTTATTTCTTATTTTAATTCGAAAAAGGTAATCTTGTCATTTAAGAGAATTTTGATCATTTAACAGTCAAACTAACAGTTTTCTTTAACATAAGGACTTTGCTCGCGAGTTTTTTAAAAGTTAAGGACCTAGAGTGCTAGACATTGAAGGTTCGGGACCCCGGTGTTATTTACCCAAAATTTAATGTTAGCATACCAACAACAACAAAATTCGTTACAAATGAAATAATACATAAGTCGGAACTTGTATACATTCAGAATGAGATGAGTGACTTGTCATTCATTGCCCGTCATTCATTAGAGCTATATTGTTTCTTTTTCTTCGATTTTGTAGTTGATTTGTCAGAACATGTACATATTTGGGAGGTTTACCTTTGATTGGAGTAGAGTAATTGAGAAAAATGGTGATTTAAGATTTTTGGAATGACTCCAACTAATGAAAAACATCAATTTTTTAGGGGTTTGACTTGATTCAATACAATCCATTGAGATTATTTGAGCAGAAATTTAGGGATTTGGATTTATTTGGGGAAAGTAGTGAGGCGATAAACAATTGTACAAAAAATTGCCCAAAACCCAGAGAATATTGCGCTTGGAAGTCGCCTAAATATGGAAATGGAAGGATTTAATGGTAGATTGGGGATGTGATGAATGTGAATGTGTTTGAATATGCCGTATTTGTCTTATACTTTTATATAACACGTTTTTTTTTTCCTTTAACTAGCTCAACTATAGTGTTGAGCCTAATTATCCCATTGTCTAACGGCCAATTTTTACAAATATACTAAAAAATAAACTATTTACTAACAATATTATTCAATATTTTTTTAATAAAAACAACGTATTACATTTGTAACACACCGTGTTATACTTTTTTGTAATACTTACACTTTTTTTAAAACATGTAAAATACGATATTACTCTGTCGTCGCCACCATTGACACCCATTATCGTGACAACCACCTCCACCAACACCATGACCATCTCAACCACAATCACATGGGTCAATCCCCATCTCAACATCATCCATTGAGATTCTTAATGAAAAAACTTAGAGGTTTGGGTTTATTTGGAGAAAGTAGGGAGGCGATTAACAATTGTACAAAAAAATTTCCAAAATCCAGAGAATATTGTGCTTGGAACTCACCTAAATGTAGAATTGGAATGAGAGAATTGTGATTAGGGGATGTGATGAATGTGAACGCATTTGAATATGTCGTATTTCTGTTATATTCTTTTGTAACACGTGTTACACTTTTTATGTGTAACATACTATGTTACGCAGCCGTCATCACCATTGACGTCCATTACCCCGCAACCACCTCCGTCAACATCATGACCACCTCAACCACAATCATGCAGCCCAATCCCCATCTCACCACCATCACCATCCCAAACCTAATCTCACCACCATAACCATCACCGTCATCGCCAACCACCATCCCAAATTCCATCTCAATACCATCTTCTCCGTTGATACCACCATCATATTCATTCCGAGTTTAGATCATCACACAACCACTACTACCACCTACATCTTTCCGGCCACCAACATCGATCAACACCACCACTTACATCTGAAACTGGATCTAGTTACAGTACAACACAATCTTGGCCACCATCTAAGCAACTATCAAATATCATCTGCCACCAATAGCTAGTCACCTGCATTGGCAGAGCCAAGAGGGGCCTGGGCCCCCAAATTTTCAAATTTTGTTTGTTTGTTTGTATTTTTATACATTTTTTAAATTTTATCATAAAGTTACTTTGTGAGACAAGTCAAGTTGATGTTAAGAAGAATTTTAATTAAATTGACATTTAAAACAGAAATGAAAATGGAAATATTAAATAAATTTTAGTAGTCATCTTTGCTTATTATTTTGAAATCTTCTTTTAACAGTTTTTCAATCCGAAATATGTATTGTGAAGTTTGTCATGAATACTTTGAAACGGTACTAAGGATCTATACCGGCGAGTGAGAAAATATAGCCTAAAAATAATTCGAAAAAGGTGATGGAAAAATAGAAATCAAAAGTGAAAAATCAGATTATCTATTTATAGCAGCCATCTTTGGATTGATATTTTGAATGTCTTTTAACAGTTTTTTAATCCGAAAAATGTATTACAAAGTTTTTCATGGATACTTCCAAATAGTACCAAGAACCTACTTTAATGAGAGAAAAAATATAACCCAAAAATAAGCCGAAAGAGGTTATGTCAATTAAAAGATAAAAAATTGAATTATTATATCTATTATGGCAATAATCTTTAGCTTTTTTTAAAAAAATTCACCATTTAACAGTTTTCAATCCAAAAAATGTCTTGCGAAGTTTGTCGCGAATACTTTGAAATGGTATCAAAAATTTACCCCCGACGAGTGAAGAACATAGTCCAAAAAATAAGTCGAAAGTGGTGACGTCAAAATGATCTTTACTTCATTTTTGTTGAACTGGTTGTTTGACGTTTTTTTCAATTTGAAAGATGTTGTGTCAATGAAAATTTTTAGGCTTTTAATTTTTTTTTTTTGACTCTACCACTTATCACCGAGTGCTCCTCACCATCCATTCAGAAACCACTGGAAAATCATCAACGAAAGTCGACAAAAATGATCCGCCTCTTTATTGATTTCCTCTTTAGCATTGGCGGCCCCTCAAACGGCATTAATTACATCATCATTGCAAGTATAAGGGTTTACTTGGTAGAGGTGAATAAGGGTGTGGGTGGTGAGTTTGGGTAGGTAGGGGTGGGTTTTGGTGATGGTGGGCTACGGATTTCAAATTTGGTAATTGCGTGTGTGTCGGGAGTGCAGGAAAATTAATAATTAGATTTTTACAATTTTTTGGATAATTAGCATATTTCGTCCATATCCTTTGAGTCTATTGCATAAATCGTCCCTATCGTTTGGATTTTGACATTTGAGTCCTTAAATCAATCATTATTTGTGCAAAAGGTCCTTACCGTCTATTTCTGTGAACTTTTGCCGTTAAATTATCGCGTCCTGTGCAATATCTCATTTTATGAAGGACATTTTTGTCAAGTTCATGTTGATTCTACATGTGCTTGATTGCATCACACGTCCAACGAAAACCATTAAAAAATTAAAAATCCCTTCCCAAACTCTCTATTTCTCTATCTCTGCTTTGATCATTCGTCTTTTCCAAAGAAGAAATAGAGAGAGTGAAGAAAGTATCCCATTAGTGAGAAAAAAAAGTTTACAGATAGCAAAGCGCAATTGCCATTGGGATTGGGGTTTTGTAGTCATAGTAATAAATTGGTATTGTATTGTAAATTGCAATTTCTCCTCACTCTAGTGGACCTAAAGAGAGCACTAGCATTCCTATTCTCTTCGATTTCTACCAATAATTTCGATTTCAAATTGTGGGAAAAAAAAGCACTACAAGAATTGGAGATTGTTTTATAGAGGAAAAATGTTTTGGATTATGAGATTTTATGGGTTTTCTCAGCTGCAATGGTGCTAATTGTACTTTCTCATTCTCTTCAATCCTTCCTTCCAGCAGAAGCCATTAGGTACTCTAATATGGATTATTATCTCCGATTTCCTACTTCTTCAAACTCCATGGACAAAATTTCCTTCAAAAAGCCTCTGTTTTTCACAATGCCGACGTATGCTGCTCATCAACATTGGAGAAATCTGGCGTGTGAGATCCCTCTTTAGTCCATGTAGCAATTACACTTGATGTTGAATATTTACGCGCTTCCATTGATGCTGTTCATTCCATTCTTCAACATTCAAAGTGTCTAGAAAATGTGTTCTTCCATTTACTTTTTTGTTGGTATTTGCCGGACACATTGCGCAATCAAACACAGATGGAATCAACTTGGTATGGATGAAATTACCTTTATAAAATGAGAGATTGTACAGGACGTGATGATTTAACGGTTAAAGTTCACAGAAATAGACAGTAAGGACCTTTTGCTCAAAGAATGGTAGATTTAAGGACCCAAATGCCAAAATTCAAACGATAATGACGATTTGCGCAATAGACTCAAAAGATATGGACAAAATGTGCTAATTACTTTTTTTTTTTTTAATAATTCATGAAATAGAAGAATTGTAATTTGTAAAAAATAGACACTAGGACGCCTAATTCCAAATATAGGCCATGTGACTAATACTTTGGGGTAGTGTCTCTTCTATTAAAATTATAAGGAAAATTTGTAATTTTCTTGTTCAATCTTTCCAATCTATTACTAATATATCCCCAACTAATTTTTATAGCACCAACATCCCCAACCTTTCAATTAATTGCAAATCACATCCATATTGACATATTTTCCATCATCTTTAAATAAAAATAAATAAAAGAAAGCTAAAAATAACAAAATATAAGAAAAATTTGTAAAAAAGTCCCATAACTTTTCAAAAATTACAAAGTATTTTCTTCCTTACACACCTTACCCCCACCTACTCAACTTCCCTCATCCGGCCCATACTTTAAATAAGAATGAAGATTTGAACATAGAGATGGGACCTAAAATATGAGATCATGTAGTAACTGCAAACATGGAGATGGGACCTAAAATCAAATAACAAAAGGGTTAATTACACTAATGGTCCCCATTCTTTCAGTTTGTAATAATTTCATCCCCATTCTTTTTTTTTAGCAGATATCATCCTCATTCTTTCATTTATACTCATATATGGTCCCCAAATCACTAATTTTCACTATTCTCACAATTCTTGGACAATTTTGTCCTTTGACTTAAATAAATTAAAATGATAAGAAAAAAAATACAATGAAAGTATTGCAATTGGGCCCTTAATCTTTTCAAAAGTACAAATAAATCATAAACTATTTTATTTTATTCAGATAAGTGTTCCACCCCACCCCACCCCACCCCACCCCACCCCACCCACCCACTCCAACTAAATTTCTACTTTGTACAATGCCTCCCAAAAGTCAATCTTTTAGATGTTGCTGCTGATACGCATAATATACTACAAGAAATCTGAAAAATATTAACTAAAAGAAAACATGCCATGAGAATGGGATCCAAATGAGGGCTATCAACAATTTCAAAGCAATAAATCGAAAAACGAAGGTGATGCTCTGTGTGCGTAAAATACGGCTATACTTCATGAAAGAAACTCACGACAATGTGTCGTCTTTAATAGAGCTGGCGGCTTCAATTCCCACGCCTCGCTTCCCTTTTGACAAGAATTTTCGTCCCGTAATCATTATAATTACCCTCCAATGACGACGAGAGCTTTATCGGTCGAATTCCATTGATTTTTTTGATTAATCGACTAATTATAGGAAAATTTGATTTCGATAGTAGCTGCCGTAGTTTTGGATTGGCAGGCAAGAGCTTGGAAATGAAGCTGCCATTGGTATGGAGAAGAACATTAATGGGAACATTTTCCTCAAAGGCTTGGAGAATTGTGCAACTCTTTTCAACGTAATAGGACAACAGCTCAAATTTCCGGACTCGCCTGCAAGCAGTTATGCCGGTCGAGATCTAATCCGTGGATTGCTCGTTAAGGAGCCACAACATCGGTTTGGGGTGAGGAGAAGAGCAACAGAGATCAAGCAGCACCCTTTCTTTGAAGGTGTTAACGGGCTCTTATACGATGCGGTACACCACCGTGAGGTGCCTAGACCAATAGAGGCCGAGCTTCTCACGAAGTTTGGGCAAGTCGACCTATCTCTGGGTTGGTAGTAGCGACAAAAGGGTAGTAGGGAATGTATATGAAGTCGTGGTAGATATCCGGACTTTGGGTTCTTTTAGTTTAGGAATATAGGATTCTTGTGTCCGTGTTTTAGCGGTGTCATTAGTTGATCCTTTCTGCGGGAGTTTGCCCTCCAACTTTGAGGAGTTTATGGCTCCCGTGGCCTTATTGATTGAGAGTCTCTTCGTTAATGCAATTCTAACGACAAATTAGTTTGGGATGGGATGGGATGGGATGGGATGGGATGGGATGGGGTGGTGTGGAGAAGAACACTTATCTAAATAAATAAAATAGTTTAGGATTTATTTGTACTTTTGAAAAGGTTAAGGGCCCAATTGCAATACTTTCATTGTATTTTTTTTTCTTATCATTTTAATTTATTTAAGTCAAAGGGCAAAATTGTCCAAGAATTATGAGAATAGTGAAAAATAGTGATTTGGAGACCATATATGAGTATAAATGGAAGAATGAGGATGATATCTGCTAAAAAAAAGAATGGGGATGAAATCGTTATAAACCCGAAAGAATGGGGACCATTAGTGTAATTAACCCATAAGAAAATTGGTGGCAAAATGAGTGATCTTAGTCCAATTACCCAGTAATTATTTTCTCTTTTGATTGCATTCTCAAAAATAAAAACATAGCAGGCAGAAAATTCATTATTTGGCATGCTTATGAAAAACTTTCCATTAACAAAACACAACAAAAGACGCAAAATAAACAAAATCTAGTGGCAGTAGCAAAAAATTCAAATTCAAATATATTAGAAAACATGTTTAAAAAGTCTTGCTTGGTGATTGAACGAGTGTCCAAATTTGATACAAATCCTGCAAAGTCCATATTTTCATTGACGAATTACAAGTCCTGATCGAAAACTTCAATATCTTCTTCTAGAACTTCGGAGGCAATACTAACTTTTTAAAGATTTTGGATTAAAGTGAAAATGCAATAAAAATCAAAGCAATTTTCAAAAATATATGCTTTGACAGTTTTTGATAATATAATATGAAAGAGGAATTGGTACGGCAAGAAAATGTGATGGTGTTATGTCTTCTATATATAATTGGGAGCACCACATGAAAATGACTTCAATTTTTGAAGAAGTCATCAAATAAATCTACATCACCATTTTTAGTTGCAGCGAAAATGTAGAATATTTAATGACATATTTAAGAGGACGAAATTTTTCTATCTTAAATATGTTATTAATGACAGATTGAGAGGATGTTGTGTAGTGGTGGTGGTGGTGGTGGTGGTGGTGGTGGTGGTGAGATGATGGTTGTGGTGGGATGAGGTAAAGTGGATGGGAGTTGGACGTATGAGGAAGAAGATAATTTGTAATTTTTGAAAATATATGAGACCTTTTCTGTAATTTTTTCTTATTTTTTGTTGTTTTTAGCTTTTTTATTTATTTTTTTATTTAAAGAAGAGGGAAAATCTGTCATTATCTGTCAATATGGACGTGATTTGCAATTAATTAAAAGATTGGGGATGTATGGTGTTATAAAAATTGGTTGGGAGATATTTTAGTAACAGATTGAAAATGTTGGAGACGAAAATAGCAAATTTCCCAAATTATAAATTTGTAATGGAAAAACAACATGAGAGGTCTCCAATCTACACACTATAATAAGTTGTTCAAAAACTTTTTTTGTCAAAATGCGTTTCCAACTTTCAAGTCTGAGCACGTCGGTTTTCAGTGGATAATTGTGTTCACTTGTATGTTTAAAGCATAGAAGTCAATCTATCAAAAAACTAGGAAACTGGCATACGATTGGTTCAAGAGGACTGAATTACCAATGAATGGGTCAATGCCTATAAAAACACCAGTCAACATTTAGTTAAATAATGTCAAGCAGATCGATTATTTTTGTTAAATAGTTTTTTTTTAAAATAAAAACAAATACAAGAAATGGCCAATTGGAGTATCTTATTAGGAACCTTGGCTGTAGAATTAAGGCACTTCACCATTTTCCCAACATTAAACAACTACCTCAAATTCTATGTAACTTTTCTTCCATTGTATGTTACATATGAAATCCTAAATTACTAATTCGATGACCCAGTAGTATAGTTGGGTCGATGATGGGACGGGTCTGATAATTACGATTTAAAGAATACATAACTTGTATATATCTTAATTTTTAAAAAATAAAATAAGTTCATCAACTTTCAAATTATTTCTAAATGATTTTTTTTCGAAATGTAAAACTTTGGTTTGGTACTACTGCGAAAAAACCATAAATAATATTAAGAGGCATTAATTGCACAAAATATAATTTTATACAAATTATTTCTAAAATCTTTGAGTAAATAGAAGGATATTGTGGACACAAAACAAATATTTATAAAACAATATTGCAAGTAGGGCTGATCATGTGATTTTTGTGACGATGCGAATTCCATAAATTAAGCTTTCAATGGGCCCTCCAAATTATAGTATGTATTCAAAATTTGTAAGTCTTTTTACAGAACTAATCATTAACTTAAAACTAAAAAAACGAAAAATAAAATGTATTATACAAAAGATTTATATTATAATCAAATAACAAATTCAAAAACGTTTTAAACTATCACTTAAATACAACTCGTCTTGTAGTTTCAGAAGCAAAAATATTAATCAAATATGAATAATCTAGTAGTTCAACCATTTCTTTCTTAATTGATAACATAATCAATACATTCAATCTTTCTTGTGACATAGTTGATCGGAGATAAATTTTGCTCAACTTCAACTTGGAGAAACTTCTTTCTACAAATGCAATATAGGCATTTGAGAAACAACTATCCAATGTCTTCAAATATTGTAGCAGATCAATTACTCTCTTTGTTTTACTTGGTAAATAACTCTTCAAGACTGTCAACTCTGAACATAAATTATCTACATTAATGTTCGAACATTCATTATGTTCTAGATACTACTCAAGATTCATACAAGAATTTAAAAAACTGACACGGGATGCACGATGTAACCTCTCAAACTAAACAATAACTCAAATTTATCTTCAAGTTTTTTAAATTGTTCAAATCAAGTCTGAAGCGAAGATTAAGCTTGATCAACGATAAAAAGAAGTAATCAACTCTAAAAGATTATGTAACTGATTGCTTTACCTCATCATTGCCACTTTCATCAAACTACTTATTTCTTCAAATGGCTCATTTTTCCCATAATATAGCTCCAATTCCCATTTCACTTGCTTTTTTTGGCTTCATCCATGGCAATAGCAAACTCAGTTTCTCTATAATCGTCAAAAAATGAAACAATTCCTTGTAAAAGGTTTATAGCACCATCAATATCCAAGTTTTCAGCTTCACAATATTAATTGTATACAACAATCTGTACTAGATTACCATGCAAAGCAACAACTCAAAATTCTCAAGTTCATACATCCCTAAAGACTCGACTTCACTCTTTGTTTAGGATCTTCACTAATGTGTCAAGTAAATTGTCTCTTATTTTTGCGGTTTACTCTTTTATAGATTTGACACTTTCAATATGACTTTTCAACGTGTTTGTGACAATGGGTGTTTGTAACAATGGCTTCACTATTGGACATTCTACCTTATTTTTGAAAAAAATACATCTCTTAGGATAAGAAGAGAACAATATGTAAATCCGTTGTATCACTCCAAAGAAGGACATAGCTTTAGGACAATAATTCACCATATCACATAATGATAGATTAAGAATATGACAACCACATGGAGTATAAAAAACTCTGGGATTACTTTCAGTTTCCAAGTAATCTTTGTTGTACACCTTTGTGCCTCCAGCTCATGTTAGCTCCGTTATGATACCATTGCCCTCTAATATCATCAATATTAAGCTCAAGATTGGTTAAAACATTTGAAGCTCGAGAGAGAGTCCAAGTCCTGATGTATTATCTACCTTTAAAATTTCAAGCCAATATTCTTCTACCGTGGAAAAGTTTGCCAAATCATCCACACATTGTATGACTAACGACATTTGCTCCTCGTGACTCGCATCTAGAGTACACTCTAGTATGATTGAGAAGTATTTTGCATGTCTATCTATCTTGACAATTGAACTTCTCACCTCTCCTACCAACATCTATATCAGTTCATTTTGAATTGATTTATTGATATATGAATAATGAATCTAACATGCTTTAGCACGACAAATGTGCTCTTGAATTATTGGATGAAACTTAGCAACCATTTCTACCATTTGCAAAAAGAGGCCAATGTTCTCAATATAAAGCTGTTCACCATGTCCTTGAAATGTTAAGGTGTTCTTGGCGAGTTTTTTCACAATAGAAATTATCTTTGTTAACACTCGTCTCCAATGTTTTCTTTCTTCATCAATCACCAATTGCATGCTTTTATCAATTGTATTTTTAGTTCAAAGCATGTTTTCCAATTTAACCCAACTAGTCATGCAACATATATGCTCCCCATTGTCTTCATAACTTTTAACAAACCGCTGTTAATTATGCCAATATTTGTATCCATTATTACCTAGATGACCATTATTCATTGTGTTTGGTGTTTAAATAATTTGCAGTAAAAGCAACATATCATATCCAAAGATACTGAATATATTAGTCATATTCTATCAATTGTCTGCACATTTGATAATAATCACTTATATTGTGAAGAATCGAAATATCCATGTGTACCATATTTAAGAAATAAGATGCTATCAACTCTTTTTGGACTCATTTTAACTAAATAATCCCTTATTTTTTATCAATATTTTTCAATTTCCGATATCCTCAAAATTAGGAATGGCAAAAAACCCATGGACGAACAACCCGCCTCACGCCCGCCCCCGCCCGGCCCTCGCCCGCTTATTCGGGTAATAGGGCGGGTCGAGGGCGGCCCCATGACCCGCCCCCACCAAGGAATTTTTTTTTTTTTTTGTAAAATCATAAAATAGAATATAAATTAAAACTTTGTTGAAAATGGACCAAAAAGAATCGAACTCGGGTTGAAATTATAAATTATAAATCTTAATCATTACACCATAATCCCATTCTTAAATTTTTTTTGTTTTGTTTGCTACAAATATTTTTAAAAAATTATTTTTTTCGTTTTAAAAAAAAAAAAAAAAAAATTAGGGCGGTTGGCGGGTCAAGAAGACCGCGCCGCCCCCCATGGTCATGGTCGTGGGGGGCGGGCGGCGGGTAAAAAAAAATTTCGTGGGGAGGGGGGGAGGCGGGGGGCCGACCCGCTTCATTGTCATCCCTACTCAAAATTATCAGAAAAGCAATCCTCTTGATTTAAATTTTTATGTTGAACATCATTTTCATCATTCTCTGTTGGTTTTTTCACATTCTCTTGTTCCTCAATTACTAAAGTTTTCAATGTTTCTTCACTATCTCTTCTTTTGTTGCGATTAAAATACTTTTCAATAACTCTTGCTTGATTTTGAACTAATGCAATTTTCTTTTCTTTTCTTTTTCTTCTTGAGATTTAGACTCGTATTTAAGAGGCATGACTAGCTTAAAAACATAATAATAAAACATTTCAACAATCTCACAATTAAAGTCGACAATGCTTCAACTATTTTTAATAAGTCAATAAATAAATAAGGAAAAGTCATTGCTTATTTGAGAGTGGGATTTGAGCGACAATTATGAAATTACATAGTACGGCATTTTGAAAATTCCACATTCACAACTCAAAATCCTAAAATCAAACCAGAGTGTGGTTGTTAATCAGCAAACGAATTTGAACTATATAGTGGTTGTTAATCAGCAAATCAAACCACTAGCTACTGATCTAAAAGAAAAAAGACTAGGCATATGCTCCAACTATAGAAGGATTATAACTAAACAGAACAAGTAGAATCCGTGTGTGAAACTTTTACATAAACACTCGCATCATGTTTCAAATATTTCTTGTGCTTTCGAAAGTAGATCCAGCCTCGATTTTCCACTCATAATTTTGAAGATTACTGCCCATTTGTGTGAATAAATACGTAATTACATATTGCTATACTTGATATAACAATTTTGCTCTAAACTTTTATTTTGATGCTACTTTGAAGGGCATTTTAGAGCCAAGAATGCCTATATAATTTAACCTTTAGAGGAAATTTTTTAACCATTCAATAGTAGGAATGCTATTCGCTTTATTTTATTTCAAAAATACTGCCACTAATAACTATTCAAAATACTTGGATGAGTCATCAAATTTAAACAAAATCAACCCTTCTAACTTAATCAAATAAATGTACAATTCAACATAATCAAATAAATAAGCACAAAAAGAGTCATATAAGAAGAGATACATACGTACTCTTGTTTAATTCCTCTTATGACTCTGAATCCTCTAATCTGGGGACAAGAATTTACTTGGATACTTTAAAAATATATGGGTAATGTTGTAATGGGTGTCAAAGATTTTTTGGGCCTGTGCTGGAGTGCTATCATCTTGCTTTTCTTCTATATTTCACGAAACGGAATGAAAATTGGGAAAATTGCCTATAAATCACCTATAGACTTGTTCCAAATTAGGTCTAAATATTTTTCAAAATTGTGATTAAGTCATACTCTTCAGCAATAATTACAAAATAATTCCAAAATCACCCCCGTGATCTATATTTTCCATCGGCTTCTTCCACTTCCACAAATCTCCTCCACTTCCGATGAGTGCTTCTTCTACGGCGTGATGGCAGTCTTCTACTTCTTTGATTAGAAGATTCTTCTTTTAGGAAATGTTTCTAATTGTTGGAAAACCTAGGAACCGCATAATTTGATATTTTGGTTCGTAATTTGAGATTTGATTGGATATAGAGTTCTTTAAACGTTTTCAATGATTATTGTGATTGTAATGCTTGACTGCTGGAATTTGAAAGTTGTGCAGTATTTTATAACTATAAATCCTTCTCAGTGTCTAATTCTAAATTTCCTTAGTTTTCATGTTTGGCACTTGTAGTGATTGACTATCATATCTACTTTCATATATCTAATATGTTTAATTCTACATTTTTTATACGATAATGCTACTTGGAATTCAGAATGATAAATGAGAGGGTTATGGTTGAATACTTGGGAATATTATGTTTTGTATTTATGTGTGGCCAATTAGTAACAATCATGATACTATTTTATTGTGTGGCCATGATATGGAGGTGGAAGAAGTCGATGAATTTCTATAGAGTGGCTATGATTCGTTGTTGTAAATAGCATCTTGAATTTTTGTAGATGAAAAAGTTTGATATGGGAGTAATTATGATACTGTTTGATTTGATGTGGGTCATTAGATTATTCTTTATGTTGTTAGTCATGTGTGTTGTTTGATACTGTATTATAATAAAACAATATCATAAAAAATAGTATTATAATAGAAACGGGTATAATATTCACATACGTACTCAGAATTTCTATTATAATATATTTTCGAAATTCTCTTGACGAGCCGGTCAAGACCTAGTGACTTTGCCACTGCTAATGATGAATTTTATTAGTTTGAAGTCGTCTCTTTAGTTTAAAACGGCAATCTTTAGTTTGTCATATTAAAACAGTATCACAAATAAATGTATCTTAATATATCAGTATCATATATGAAAATATCTTAATAAAACAGTATAGCATACACAAACTACAACACAATAAAATAACAGTATCATATATTAAATAACAGTATCATAGGTTGAAACATTATCATAATAAAATAATATCAAAGATAAAAATATGGTATAAGTATATCATATCACTTTATCTAAATAAAACAGTATCATATATGTTTTACTGGTTGAAATAATTATATTTTTCTTAAAATACTCTATTAGTTGTAGAAGACCATTGATATTGTTTACATTCAATAACATTATCATATATTAAAACAGTATTATATATGTTTTACTGGTTGAAGTAATTATATTATTCTTAAAATGATCTATTAGTAGTACAAGACCATTGATATTGTTTGTATTCAATAATATTATCATAGATTAAAACAGTAGCATATATTGATACATTATCATAATATAACAATATCAAAGATTAAAACATGGTATAAGTGTACCATATCACATTATCTATATAAAACAGTATCATAGACAAAACAGTATTATATATAAAACTAAATATAAGATGTTTTAATGGTTAAAATAATGATAATGTTTGTATTTAATAATAATATCATAAGTTGAAATAGTATCATAAAAAACAGTATCATATATAAAACTACATACAAGGTGTTTAAAAATGATCCATTATTAGTGTTTGCATTCAATAAAACAATATCATATATAAAAATTAAGTACAAAATCATTGATATTGTTTGTATTCAATAACAATATCATAGGTTGAAATATTATTATAATAAAACAGGTGTAAAGATAAAAGTATGATATAAATATACTAATGCATATTATTTAAATAAAACAGTATCATAGATAATACAGTATGATAGATAAAACAATATCATAATAAAATAGTATCATTCAAAACAGTATATTAATAAAACAGTATTATTGAATTAGCACTTTTTTGAAAATTCTAAAGGTATGTTGGTGTTTTAAGCGTTAAAATATGACTTTAATTGAATTAAATTTTATTTATATATGATTTTAGTTCCATAAAAGACAACAATGATGGTCTACTGAATTTACCCATAAAAATTCTTGTTTCTACATCGATGATTGTGTGAGAGAGAGAGAGAGAGAGAGAGAGAGAGAGAGATGGGCCTACCTGGTTCACAAAATGGACTACTGGGCTATAGTAAATTTTTTAAAAAAAAAAAAAAAAAATGAGTCTCTTAAATTTTGGGCCTGAAACGATAGTCATACTTGTCTCGACCCAAAATCGGGCTTATTGCAAGGGATTCAGCCAAAACTAAGGGAGTTATTGGCTCTATTGATATGGTAAATTCTGATGTGGATTTATAATTTTTTAAGAATTGTAAAACTTGGGAATTTCGTAGGCGGGTTTTCTACTAAGTACATGTTCATCAAATCTAAGTTTTAATAAAAAAGTAGGCAAGATTGTTTCGTTAAGCAACAAACTTAATAGATTGCCAAAAAATAATATATACAATCAGCTTCAAATTTATTAAAAATATAACTACGTCTGTTAACTTTCTCGATTTTATAATTAAATTAATTTATATTCCCTGTAAAATTAGTCTTTGCTTGTTATCTAAAACTTAATCAAAATGAATAATCTTTTTAGTTTCTATTAATAAATTACATGCTTTCACGGCACGTTTAATACACTAAATTAGATACGATAGTCAGTCTTCTTAAATTTAATTTGTTTGGCAAACACGTTTTATAAATTATGAAGGAAACTAATGTCAAAGTTAATGGGTTGACAAGTAAAATATTTTCATATGAATCAGGTGCTAGAAAGTAGAAAGTAGAAAGTAGTGGCGGCAAATCCCCATGAAAGGAAATTTCACTTTACAAAAGGACTCAATCCACCAACAAAAATTGATTCTTTTTTAAAGTGATGATTATCCTTTTTTTTTTTTTTTTTTTTTTTTTCCTTCTTCACCCCTAATGATTTGTCCATTGACATGGCTCAATTTTTTTTGCTGATTTCTTCTTACTAGAGAGTTATAAAGTCCTTTCATGCCTCTAAAGTCAACCATATATCAAGTGTATGGTGATGATTGTCCATGTTTGAGTCCCATTGGCGTGAAAATATGTGTTAAATAAGACACATAAATGTAAAAGTGTGAAGTTTAGACGGCCTAAAATTTTAAATAAGAGTGATCGGGTAGGCTAAATTTTTTTGTGGGATGAACTACTCTAAAATTTTTTTTTTTTTTTTTCATATTTGGACGTGTAAAAAAGTTTTTAGTTGTGGTTTAGTCTAGAATCATAACTCGAGATAGACTATGACGTGGGTCTCTCGTCAACTTCGTAAACCTATTTATGTCCTAAAATTTGTAAAACAATATATCGTTGTGTGAATTTGTCAGGTGAGGTAGGGTTGATAACCAGTTTCACTCTAGTGACTCAGTGTTGGTAGTTCTGTTAGAAATTCAACAGCAATGGCAAGCTTGGAATAAATTTTCATACCATATAATGTAATAGTCACATGATTATACAAGAGAGAGGAGTCAAGAGGTTAAGTAGTTTGACTATGATTAAGCACTTCATTTAAAAATTTACTAATTCAAGTTCGTTATCATATATTTATAAAAAAAAATTATGTACATGTCACTAAATATGATCTATACGTGAAGAAATGTGTTGAAATTAAATTTAAATAAAAACATACATTACATCTGTAACAATTTTAGACTTTTAAACGAAGTGGTTAGACGGTCACGTTTCTTAACATATTAGTGGGTGCCATTAATAGACGTGACTACCACGTAACTAATCTGTCCTTAAATTTCTTGAGTCAAACACACGTTATAGAAGTCCGAAGTAGGCTAATACTTTATTGAGCTCAAACAATCGTAAGTCGTGTTAGCACAAACTATATATGTTGACTTTTCTAACTTTAGTACTATGGTATTAAGGCAATTTTTTACTTGATATGTTTTGTGTTCTATTACTTTGTTTCACATCGAATCGATCTTGTCACCCTTTCTTAAAGTTGGATCGAACTCGTCAATCCAACCTCAAGCACCTCAGTCGTTACTACATCTTTACAACTTATTAAAAAGTATTGAAATACTGTTTGAACATTTCTTTCATTTTTTGAAATTCATGCACCTATAGTAATCATGTTTGGTTAGTGGGATTCATCTTGTCAAATAATTGCATTACTTAACTTCAAACAGAGGTTATTATCTTGTTTAAAACCTTTTATATTTTAGCTTAAAAATTTTCAAGATTCCTTTGTTTCTTCATTTTAATCCTTTAATTTAAGTCAAAAGTTGCCATTAAAATGCCTTGAGAAAGAAATATTTTTCTCTGTCTAATCATGAAAAACTCAGGTGATAATACTGATTAAAGTTTCCTGTCTGAAATTGATTCCTAAATTGTTGATGGATTTGACATTAATTAACAACTTTGTCACACAATTTGGTCCTAATTCCCCTTTATTGGACTTTATTTTGATTGTTAGGACAGTAATTTGACATTATGATTATGTAGAAACTTCTTGAAAACTAACTATTTAAACAAATTTCCCCGGAGAATGAACTCCTAGAAGGAAAAATCAAAATTACTATGTGAAAATATGCACGAATCAGATTTTTTGAAGAAAAGAGAATTTGATTTGATAGTGGCGAAGCCAGAATTTAATGTTGGGGGGTCATCAAACAGTGGTGGGTCGGGAGGCTTTTCGGAGGTTCGGGAGCATCGCCCCCGATTTTTTTTTTCCTTAAACCACGATTATCGAGTCAATTTTTATGAGAATCTAATATTTTTTTAATGTCAAAATCTTTAAGAAGTTTACAAGAAAATATTGAATACAATCGATTCATGCAGTTAGACGTATTCGATACTCACTTCGTGTTTGTTCTAATTACTTGAAAAGACTAACTTCAATACTTTCTTCTTAGTTATTAAATTGTTTCAATTTAATCCGAGTTAGATTGGACTTTATTTGTTTAATTCATTTATTGTTGGGTTTGGGCTTTACTATTTTTTGTTTTGGTTGATTATTAGGAAGAATAAGTGATCTTAAAAGCATGTTTAATTCTACTATTTTGGAAAAAAATAGATTTTTCCTAAACAAATTTTGGCCCACATTCTATTCAATAAATTTGTAATTTCAATTTTACCCTTCTTGTGTGTATCTAATTATTAAATAGAGAATCAAACACAATATTCAATAATTTTTTTTTCCGCCCCTGTGATTTGGTACTCAGTATGGAGCCATCGTCAATCGAGTATAGTATGTCGAAGTCATAAGGCCTCTGGAATGGAATGAGATAAGAATCTCGGGATATGTTCTCTTCCCCATAGTGGAGAAGATTTTATCTTCCTCACTGCCTATATGGCAGTTTTCTATTGGTCAGTTTTTATATTATATTAATATTAAATGAGTTTCATTTGATCAATAAAAAACTGTCATGTAGGCAGTGAGAGAAGAGAACATTTCTCTAAGAATCTCTATAGATCCTTCTTCTCCACTTACTCTTAACAAGCTGATAACCGATTTCTAAGAAGTGCCTTTCTTCGAACAAAAGATTGAAGTTCAACATCAACTTTTCAAAGATAGGGGTTGGGTGGGCAGCGAAAGCTCATTTAGCAGATAGCGAGCGAACTGACGAATCACACTTATTTCTTGATTCAATAGAAGCTTAAAGAGGTGAATAGGGTCCCAAATAACGAGAGATACGTAAAAAGCAGATCTGATTACTCCTATTCTAAAATTTAAATCTATTTAAGAGGTAGAAATTTTTTAATAATTTAGAATTTTTTATATATAAATGAGTAATAGTGTATACATAAGATGGTTCAACTATTTTAAGGTAGATGAAGTTAAAGTACCAACAATGTCCCTGGATGAATTAATATTTTTTTTATTAAAAGCTTAGCACGTACGCAATTTGTAATAAACAATAATGACTCTTTGAACATAAATTTTTTGTCGCTTTTATACCACGTTAATTCCAAATGAACTAAGATGAAATCTAGAAGTGAAAAATTTATTTACATCGTTGTTAATTCTTTTTATTAATTAGAATAATTATAATTCGATTTATATACGAGCTTGTACATGACGAACTATGTTTCCAACCAATAATATCATGACAACTAACTACTCTTAACTAATTAATTTCTAACTTAATGATTATATCTACTTTACATTATTAACAGAATCTTTAATAAAAACATTGTCTCAAAAATACTCAAAGTCTACTCTTCATGCATAATATCCATTTATTATATTTTTATTTTTAATAATTGCATTTGATAAAATGAACCTTTTTACTTTTATTACTGTTGACTGTCGGCATGCACGAGGATCCAACCATCTTATATTATAATCTCGTGGGGCACTCCGTTTTAATTAAATTTAAAAATAAGTAAAAGTTATTTAAAAATAAGTTTTTGTATTAAAACATTGTATGTCGTGTTTATTTACTTTTTTTTTTGTATTTTAAATAAAAATTTAATTATTTATATTCTAATAATAATTATTTTTTTGAGAACCTTATCAATTATTTTCTTACATGAAAAGAGAGATTAAACAATTTTATTTAATATTTCTTGATATATAATACTCCCTCCGTCCCACAAAGATAGACCCATTTTTTTTTCACACTAATTAAGAAAACTTATTTAATGTAATTGAAATTATAAAATTTTACACAATTCTCCCATTATACCCTCATTTAAGTTAAATAGAAATAAAATATATATATATATATATATATATATATATATATATATATATATATATATAAAAGAGAGAGAGTTTACACGGAAAAAAAAAAACATTAATGAAAGTTTAGAGAGAAAGTTATATAGATAGAGAGAGAGAATTACAATGGAAGGAAGAAAAAAGTAAATGAAAGTTTAGATAGAGATATATTTTGGTTGATAACAATGTAAATTAAATAGGGGTATATTAGAAAAAATAAAAATTTAATATATTCTGTATAAAGTAAGTAGCCTATAATTTGGGACAGATAAATAAGAAAAACGGGTCTATCTTTGTGGGACGGAGAGAGTATATTTTTTTCATGTCTTGAGAATTTATTTTCACGTGTAATCCGTTGTTGTCAATTTACGTCGATATGTGATAGAAAATTCAAAAGGTAATTACAAAATATATATTTATATATATATTTTTATTTTTTTAAGAACCTAATTATCAATTTACTTATAAATAAAACGTTTTCAACTTGTGTACCACGGATCAACATCAGATCGATAGCCATCACAATTATTTTCTTACAATGAAAGAGAGATTAAACAACTTTATTTCCCTTTTTCTTAATTTAATATATATATATATATATGAGCATGATCCACGACCATTAATTTTTTAATGTGTTAATTATTTCCTAGCTTTTTATGAGTCTTTGGACTAAGAGACGACAATCTTCTATTACATATTCTGGAATATCAATGGAAGAGATGATTTTATTGAATAATGGACTTGGCTTTAAATAGCCTTACAACTTAAGATAACTGAAGATAAATATGTCAAATTCCATGAATAACAAACACTAAGATCATGGGATTCTCTTAAAATAATCCTCAACAGAAGAGACTCTTTCAAATTCTAACTAATTCCTTAAAACTTAGGAATTATTCAGCTAAACACAATTAATTAAACTAACAATACTTTTAACATCCTCTCCTAAATTGAACATGGTTCAATTTACACATGGATTTAATTTAACTCCAAGAAAGTTGCGCATTTTCAAGAAAGTCTCCAACTTCAATGGTTTGGTAAAAATATCTGCTACCTACTCCTGACTTTGACAATGAACCAGCTCCACCACACCATCTTTAGTAAGATCACGAAGAAAGTGAAATCTGATGTCTATATATTTGCTCATTCCATGTAGCATAGGATTCTTTGATAATTTGATAGTGGAGCTGTTGTCACAAAATATCTTAGTAGCCTCCATATGTGTATAGCATAATGCTTCAAGTATTCTCCTCATCCAAACAGCTTGACAAGCACAAGAAAGCTGCAGCTATGAACTCAGCTTTCAGTTGTTGATAATGTGACAACATGTTGTTTTTTTGAGGACCAAACAACAACAACAGAACTCAGTATAAAAGCATACCCAGATGTACTCTTTCGGTCTTCCAAATCTCCACTATAATCACTATCACTAAATCCCACCAGACTTAATTCTGATTTTTTTTTATAAAACAAGCCATATCTATGGTTCCTTTTAAGTACCTCAAAACCCTTTTTGCTGCATGAAAGTGAAGATCCGTAGGTGACTCCATAAATCTACTAATCAAACTTACCACAAACGTTAAATCAGGTCGTGTAGCAGTTAGGTATATCAAGCTTCCTACTATTTGCTTAAAATATGTACCGTCAACCTTTGTGCCATTAACATCTCTAGTCAACTTAGTTCCTGGAACAATGGGATTCTGGACTGTATTGCAATCATTCATCTGAAATCTAACAAGTACTTCCTGAGCATACTTCTTCTGTCCAACAAAAATCCCATCAGCTGTTTGTTTAACCTCCATGCCTAAGAAATAATGCATCTTTCCCATATGTGTCATCTCAAACTCAACCATCATAGACTTCTAAAATTCAAGAAACATTGTCTCATCATTTTCAGTATATATGAGATCATCTACATAGAGACATACTATTAAAATTTTACCTCCTTTACCATGCTTGATGAATAATGTATGCTCATAATGACACTTCTCGAAACCCACCTTTGTGAAGTAGGACTCAATACGATTGTAACAAGCTCTAGGAGTTTGTTTCAGTCCATATAAAGCTCTTTTCAATTTGTACACCTTCTCTTCTTCTCCTTTCTTGACATACCCTGGTGGTTGCTCCACAAAAACCTTTTCATTTAAGTCTCCATGCAAGGAAGGTGATTTTACGTTGAGTTGATAAATAAGCCAACTGTTTTGAGCTGCCAATGACACCACCAATCAAATTGTATCATGCCTAGCCACATGTGCGAAAACTTCAGCATAGTCTATCCCATATTCTTGTGTGTAGCCCTTAGCCACTAACCTGGCTTTATACTTGTCAATTTCTCCATTTTTTTGAGCTTTGTTTTGTAGATTCATTTGACTTCAATAGTTTTCTCTCCTGCTGGTAGCTCAATAAGTTCCCAAGTATTATTCTTTATAATGGCTTCAATTTCTATGTCCATGGCTTTCCTCCATTTTGAACTTCTCATAGCATCATCAAAGGTGATTGGATCATTTTCAGCAAACATGACTAATTGAGCAGTATTTTCATTATGAGATAACACATCCTCACTTACATAATCTGACATCCATATAGGTGGTCTTCGTAATCTTGGTTCTCTAAATCTGTGCTCCTCTAAGTGGTCTCCAAATGATTCATTTTCTCCAGCTAATTCTTCTTAATTAGTGTCCACCTCTGAATTCTCCTCATTTTCTTCAAGATCCACAACTATCTCTTCTTCTCCTTTATTTGCCCAATTCCAACAAGCTTTTTCTTCAAAAATTACATCCCTGCTGACTATGATTCTTTTAGTAACTGGATTATGCAACCTATAAACCTTGGACTCCTCACTAATCCCAAGCATAACACATGGCACACTTTTGTCTTCAAGTTTGCTTCTTAGCTTATCATTAACATGAGCATAAGCTAAGCAACCAAACACTTTGAAATGAGCAACTCCTGGTTTGTTCCCACTCCAAACTTCTTCTGGAGTCATATTCTTCACAGCAAATGTTAGACATCTATTTAAGATATGAACACTCCAATTTACAGCTTCAGGCCAAAAAGTCTTAGGTACTTTTGTTCTTGTGAGCATGCAACGTACCATATTCATAATGGTACGATTTTTCCTTTCTGAAATCCCATTTTGCTGCAGAGTATAGGTCGTTGTTAACTGTCTACGTACACCATTTTCTTCACAAAAGGTAGTGAACTCTTGTGAAGTGAATTATCCTCCGCGATCACTACGAAATGCTTTAATAAATACCCCAGCTTCTTTCTCAACCATAATTTTAAACTTCTTAAAGATAGTTACAGCCTCAGATTTTTCAGATAAGAAATACACCCAAGTTTTCCTACTAAAATCATAAGTAAAAGTTATGAAGTACCTCTTGCCACTGTTGGAGATAGGATTAATAGGTCCACATATGTCTGAGTGAACTAGTTGAAGAATTTTTGACGACTTCCAGATGCTTTGTTGAGGAAATGACTCACGGTGTTGCTTTCCAATCACACATTCTTCACAAATTTTTGAAGGAGCTTGCAGTCCTGGTAATCCAGTAACCATTTGTTTCTGTTGTAAAGTTTTCAGACCATTGAAACTAAGATGTCCATACCTGTAATGCCACAGCCAGCTTGCATCCTCTTGAGTGGTAGATTTAAAGCACTTAGGATCACTATATAAAGCCTTTGTTTGCATTGGAAACATTCTGTTTGGAGCCATCTCAGCTTGTAACAGTAAACCTTCATCAGGATAATGGATTTGACACATATTCTTTTGAATAAGAATGGTAAATCCCTTTTCTTGCAATTGACCAAGGCTGATCAGATTGCTCTTCAATTCAAGTACATAGAAAACTTCAGAGATGCAGTACTCCATCCCGTTTACTTCAATGTTGATGTCTCATTTACCTTTGACACACAGGCTAGAGTTGTTTCCCAGCTTTACATCTTCTCTGAAGCTTTCATCAAATTGCAAGAAAAACTCCTTGTATCCACTCATGTGATTGTTGCATCCAGAATCAAGATACCACAACTTGTCAACAATATCTTCTTGCATATTTACATAAGCCATAAGCAACATTTCTTCTTCAGCTTCAGCAAAATTTGCTCTGTTACTTTGCTCTTTTTTAGGGCATTCATATTGAAAATGCCCAAATTCATGGCAATGATAACACTCAACAGCAGACTTATCAAATGAGCCTTGTCTCTCTCTTCCTCTTCCACAACCTCTATAGCTTCCACGACCCCTTCCTCTCCCAGGTGAGTTGTTTTCTTGACTCACTTTTAGCACTTGTTCCTCCATTACATGGCCAATAATTCTTTGTTCATGCACAAGCAGGCTGCTTTGCAATTCATCAATGGAAATGTCATCTATCTCGTTAGATTCCTCAATGGAACAAACCACATAATCAAATTTAGGTGTCATAGATCTCAGAATCTTTTCAATTATCACCACATCATCCATCTTTTCTCCATGGATTCTCATATCTTGTTGGCTATTGTAAGCACTCTTGCAAAGTAGTCATTGACTGATTCTCCCACCTTCATGTGAAGCATCTCAAACTCTTTACGAAGAGCCTGCAAATTTGTACGTTTTACTCTAGTTGTCCCTTGATACTTTTTTTTCATCGAATCCCATATGTCTTTTGCTGTGTCCTTCTTTAAGACTGTCTCCAAAATGGTTCGATCTATGGCTTGGAAGAGGTAGTTCTTAGTCTTCAAGCTCTTCAGTTTCTGATCTTCCAGGTATTTGTTTTGAGCATCACTTAAAACAGTTCCTTGAGCATACTATGTGATCCCATTCTCTACCAGGTTCCAATATTCTTTAGAGCGCAAGAAATTTTCCATGAGCATGGACCAGTGATTGTAGTGTCCGTCAAAATGTAGGATAGCTGGTTGCACAAAATTACTTCCTTCTCCTGCCATTGACTCTTGCTGCTGCAAGTCAGAAAGCTACTGCTTTGTTGAGTTTTCAAGCCCTAGTGAGTGGCTCTGATACCATATTGCATATTCTGGAATATCAATGGAAGAGATGATTTTATTGAATAATGGACTTGGCTTTAAATAGCCTTACAACTTAAGATAACTGAAGATAAACATGCCAAATCCCATGAATAACAAACACTAAGATCATGGGATTCTCTTAAAATAATCCTCAACAAAAGAGACTCTTTTCAAATTCTAACTAATTCCCTAAAACTTAGGGATTATTCAGCTAAACACAATTAACTAAACTAACAATACTTTTAACATCTTCAAGCAATGTTCTCTTTGATAAAGAAAAAACAATTTATGGCCCACACGGGCATGGTGCAGTGGTGAAGTAGGAGAGTTCTCTACGGAGTATCGAATGTTCGAATCTAATGTTGGAAGGCAACATCAATGTTGGAAGGCAGAAGTCCACATGCAGGAGAACTGTCGAATGTCCGACCCAAGTGTGTATAAGCTGTGATCGCATCTGAATTTACCTAGGTGGCAAACCATGGGGGAAGGCCGCCATTTATCAGGATTAGTCAGGCAAAACTTGGACACCTGAATCATAAAAAAAAATAAAAAATTATGTTTTCTTTGTTTAATTATTTTGGGCTTATGTAAAAATTCAACGAATTCAGGGGTGGAGGTAGAGAGCGGGTCCTTCTCTAAAAGAATTTAATTTTTGTAGTGTAATTTTTTTCTAGTAGCAGTCCGATTTTGAAATGTAAATTTTTTTTTTTAGTAGTAGTCTTCTTCTAAAAAATCGTGGCTCTATTAGTGAACGTATCAATTAGTTGAAGTAATGAAAAATTTACGTGCAATTTGAACAGTACATATGACTTAAAGTTGTTTAAGCTCAAAATAGAAGAGCTGCGTGACCATCGTAATGGGTTATATACAATAAAGTGCAAACTATTAGTTAAAAAGGTGTCTGTAAAATTTGATGAGTTCTTTTAGTATATAAGCTTTTCTCTAAAACATTAAAACCTATTTCTATAATAGCAAAAAACTACATTTTCATTCAATTGTACAAAAACGAACAAGAGAGGGACGAGACGAGCTAGGGATGATGTGTACTAATTAATGTAATTGGTCGTGTTGACTGTATAATTTTTAAGATAATTTAATTTTTATCGTTTATAAGTTGATGTAAAACAAATAGTTTTATCTTACTTCATCAACGTTTAAAACATTTGAATATTCGGATTCATGTGCTCAATAAGACTTAATCTTTGTAAATTAATAATTTCAAGTTGAATTGAGATAGAATAAATGAATACGTGTCTACACACACATTTATAAAACATTACATTGAAATAATATATTATTAAATATTTATTTTCAAAATCTCAATTTTTAGAAGATTTAATGTCATAAATTAATTAAATATTATAGAATGAGAATGGAGAATACTAATATTTTTATACCTTAATTTTGCAATATTTTTTTACAAAACCTTTTTTCCCACGTTACAAATGAAAAATAATAATTTGTCTAAATTTACAAGAAAAATATATTTTATCTAGAACTTAAAGTTTTACGGTGATACTATAAAAACCAACTAGTCCAAAACTATGGGATGTACGTATCGATGAATAATCACTTGATCAATTGCACATTCTATATGTCGCCACATTAGTCCTAGCACGCTTGAGCATATTCCCACAAGTTATGGAGTTTAATTTGTTACGCTACGCAGGAGTTGAGCAGCGCCCCCGAAAAGTCTACGATATTTCTATTTGCTTAAGAATATTTTCGAGATGTTTACTTTGTAATTAAGTTGTTCTATAATTTCATTATAACTAGAGAACCTTCGTTAGATTATCTTAGAATTTTTTTCATTCAATATTCTCATAACCATTTTTTTATCTTTCATTTTTTTTTTATCGTTTTTCTATTTTTTATTAAAAATAAGATAAATTTATAATTAAATTCTTATATAATTGTTGATTGTAGTTTATTAATGAATTGCATCATGTTAAAAATTAATTTTTTATTTTTATTTTCATTTTTTTTCCCTATTTATCTTGATGAGCATGGTTACATTTTTTTATTCGTAAATTGGTACTTTGATTATTTATTTATGTAATTGTAGTGACTAATAATAATATGTTTATCTATAGATTATTAAATATAAAAAGGAAATTTTAAAAAGAGTCGCATGCCATAATTTTTGAATTTATCCACAAGCTATTTGAAAGTTTATAATTTTATCAAAAATAAAAAATAAAGTGAGTTAATAATTTATGTCATTGACTTTTGACATAGTTTACTTGCAGTAATTAAATAGAACGTCCTTTTATGAATTCAATAATATTCATACAATCAAATAAATTATTACTAGATTTTTCTTGTATGACAAATTTTTTTTTAACTGTTTCATAGTAAATATTTTTATTCAAAATTTTTAATTGAAAAAACAAAGTCTATAAAAATTTATAAAAGTATGTGAAAATTTAGGAAAATCTTTCAAAATGAAATCTATAAAAATTCTGTATAAGTCCATTAAAATCTACAAAAATGAATAAAAATTAATAAAATTCATCAAATTAATTCACTTGAAAAATGTCAATCAAAACTTTTAAAAGTCTAAATTAAATACACCAGAGTTTTTCAATTGGACATTCTATATGTCACCACATTAGTCATAGCACGCTTGAGCGCATTTACCCTCTTAAGCTGTGGAGCTTAATTTATTCTTACACATACATGGTGGCGATTGCCCACGAAAGGACCACGATATTTCTATTTGCCCAAGGTATTTTCGAGATTTTTCATTTGTAATTAGGTTGTCTTAAATTTCATTATAACTAGAGAATCTTCATTGGGTTGCCTTATAATTTCATTATTGTTAAGAAATTTTCATTGGATTGTCATATATAGAACTGATCTCTTGTAAACAGAAATTATCATTCATTATAGCGAATTATTTAGTTTCACATTAAGATGAATCTGTATAAATTTTTGTATTTTTTATTTTTCACTTTTTATTTATTACTCTAATCTTAACACACCGACGTGCCATAATATGTTTCTAAAATAGCCCTTGTTGCCATATTCTTGTACACTCAATCGAGTTTACACCTAACTTCGTGAAAAGGAATTTCACTTTAACTTTTTAATAACATCACATTACAAAACTTATAATATCACAATTTATATAATAAAAATAAATTTAACATACACAACTTTTCACAAAAAAGTTAATTTTGCAACATACCAAATCAAAAATAATTAAGCATGGAACATTTCTAATCAATTAATAGGCTTTAATCTAATGTCTTCGGTGGACATTGTTATAATGCTCATCGAAACACTTGTCATGTACTCATTGGATGAGTGTAAAGGATCAATGAGTGTAAAGGTCTACTTTACACTCATTCAATAAGTGCGGAACACTTATCTCAGTAGACATTATAACAATATCCACCAGAAACATTAGATCAAAACCGATCAATTAATATTGCAAGTAGCTCTCAGCTTCTCTTTTCCATATCAAGAAATATGCCTATTTCTATATATGTTTAGTCAAAAAGAATATCACCGTCAGCCTAAAGGCAATCCACATTTTCTGTCCTTTTTTTTTTTTCCTTTATACTTTTCAAAGTTTCTTAAAAGCCAATTTTATACATGGACCCTACACTTTCTTGACAAACTTGTGTCGGTCGATTTTATATTAAATTACAAATTGGCTTTTAACAAAACTTTGGAAAGTATAAAGACGAAGAAGAGATATGAGTCGGTGTTTAATATGTTGTATTTGACTGTACAATGAATGATTTTTTAATTTTTTTTTTTTAATTAATATTGTTAGTATTATTGAAATTGTTTCAAATCTCGTTCGTTAAAGCGTCTTCACACTGTTGAGGCCTACACGCACGGCGCGGCTTACACCTACTTTGGATAATAAACTACCCAAATTGTATGCCAAGAAAGGAAAAAAAAAAAAAAAGATCGAGCCATGACAACTAAGAAGAAAGTGTAATAACTCATTGTCAACAGATGTTTCGAAAAAGTTTCAAAAAATTAGATTATTCTACCACTACTAACTAATTAGACTTACATCTAGAGAGTGTAGGGGTAGCAAACGAGCCAAGCTTAGTCTGTGTGGAGAAGAGGCTTGGCTCGTGAACCATTTGGGGACTCGGTTTGGCCCATGGCTCATGGGCTGAGCCGAGCAGCCCACAAGCCGGATCTTTTTTTTTTTTTTTTAAAGTAAAATTTTTAAACAATTTGAAAATGAAAAATTCAAAACTCAACCCGGCTTGTGAATTTGTGGCTATCCCCGGCCCCAGGCTCGTCCCTAAATGAGCCTAAGCCGGCCATGGTAAACATGCCGGCATTCATCATTTGCTTTGCTTCCTCCTTGTGATTCAAATACTATTTTGTACTTTTTTTTTTTTAAACATAAATACGATTCAAACAAAACAGTCCTACAAAATCAACATAAGTGTCAACACTGGACATGCCAAAAATGTGGGCTGCCTTTAAGCTGGTGGTAAAATTCTTTTTGACGGCAAAAATAGACTTGGGTGTGTTTGATTGGCTTAAATTTTTCATGGAAAATAGATTTTTTCCATCTATTTTCTAACTTATTTGTTTGATTGTCAAAAATTTTTTATGAAAAATGAATTTTTCCACCTATTTTTCTTGTTTTGTTTGATTGCAATCTTTTTTTTCATGTAAATTTTTTCTCATTTTTCCACTTTTTGACCACATTTTCTTAGTTTTCAAAGAAAATATTTTCTTTTCAGGATAGAGAATTTATTTTCCATGGAAAATTTGTTAACCTTTTCCAACCCATTTATTTTCATAGAAAAGGCGTTAACCTTTTTCAACCCGTAATTTCTTGGTAATTCATTTCTATAGAAAATATTTTCTTTCCACTCAAATTTTCCACTTGCAATCAAACACACTTGTCATGGAAAAGAGAAACTAAAAGCTATGTACAAAATTGATTACTTTTTCTTGACATGTTTGTGTTGGTCTCCAATTCAAAATTTCAAATTGAATTACTCCACCGACGCCCATTGATTTACTTTCAGTATAGATGTGTTGTACTCAGTACTCACATACTGCAAATTATAATAAAAATTAAATTCTCATTTTTATAACATTTAAACCTTAAACAAAATGGTTCGATCGATAAACATTTCACATAATCACATGTTAATCTATTTTTCAGTTATGTTCTTCTAACGTAAGACATAATAAATTTGATAATTAAGAAGAAAATGATAGACAAGAAATGCAGTGTCCCAGCAACCTGTCCAGATAGTGGTGAACTTGAAGAAGAAGATTAGAAAGAAAGGTCCCAAATTGAATCAACATGTGCCACTTGTTCAATACTATCTAATTATGAGGCAAATTATTATGATCCCAAGCACTCTTTAATTATACCGTATAATGTAGACATAAACGGTGACGGAGTTA
The DNA here is from genome assembly GCA_023638005.1 of Forsythia suspensa. NCBI lineage: Eukaryota > Viridiplantae > Streptophyta > Magnoliopsida > Lamiales > Oleaceae > Forsythia > Forsythia suspensa. The sequence continues at coordinate 10,521,903 of CM042671.1, forward strand.
GGATTTTCATGTATATTCACTGCACGTTTATAGACTTACCGTAAAATTAAATCTAATCTAATGCAAAAGCTTGCTTAAAGACCACTCTCTCTCTCTCTCTCTCTCTCTCTCTCTCTCTCTCTCTCTCTCTCTCTATATATATATATAAACAATGACTTGAATTCTAAGTATGATATTCTCCAGACAACCTTTAAATCATCAAAAAGTTTGATATATATATTTCTATTTAATTCCCATAATGTCCAAGTAATTGAGCTATCAAGATCACTAGTGTCAGTCTGTTACTGTTAACAAGTAGTCAAAATCTGAGTGTCTGCAAATAACAGAAACCAAATGGGGCGCCATTCTTGCACTGAAAAAGAGAAGCTGAGAAAAGGGTTATGGTCACCTGATGAAGATGAAAAATTGTACACTTTCATAACAAGATTTGGGGTTGGCTGCTGGAGTTCTGTGCCAAAATTAGCAGGTTTTTTTTTTTTTTTTTTTTTTTTAAATTTTTTTTGGGTTTCTGCTTACTGGAAAATTATGAACTGGGAATTTTTTTCTCAGGTTTACAGAGGTGTGGAAAGAGTTGTAGATTAAGATGGATTAATTATTTGAGGCCTGATCTTAAGAGAGGAATGTTTTCACAGGAAGAAGAGGAATTGATCATTAGTCTCCATGAAGCACTTGGCAACAGGTTATATATATTCATAATTCATGTTGGCAATGTTTTACACTAACTGCTGACTGCTAACCAAATGCAACACTCATTTTTTACTCGAGCTCTCTACCGACTATGAAAAACATAAACGGAGTAAAGTGATTATATGTTTGATATATCTATTTATTTTTCTTGTATTTGATGTAGTTTGGCAAAAAATTACAGGTGGGCTCAAATTGCAGTACAATTACCTGGAAGAACAGATAATGAGATAAAGAACTTTTGGAATTCATGTCTGAAGAAGAAGCTGATAAAGCAAGGCATTGATCCAAATACTCATAAACCGGTATCCGAAACCCGAGAACAGATTCTACAGCCAAAAGGGCTTCCAAATATGGCAACCTCGGATGAAATGGGACAAGAATTTTGTGTAAACAACATAATTTGCAATAACATTGGACAAAAAGAAGGTTCCAGGGAGCACTTTGTGAACAAACAAGAATATGATCATCTATTCTTGTCTGAGTTTCAAGAAAGTTTTGATCCTAATGGATACAACTCAAATTTTCTAATTGATCATGATGATCAGAAGAATCAGATTGAGGAAAATCCCAATTCCAATTATGGCTTCAACTCTATGCCGGATTTAGCGAATTTAGATCCAGGGAATTTCATGGATACAGATTTTTCCCATAGTTCAACGTCAAGAATATCTTCATATCTGATGAACAATGAAGCAAAGGAGAGTTCAAGTAATAGTTCAAATTTTTACAGCCATGCCGGGATTCAGACGAACAATACGCTGGCAAATCCTGAAACATTTTTGTGGGATTTCGACAAGAAATTGGAATCAATGTTTCAATTCCAGATAAAAAATGAAGTGAATTCAAGTTCATGGCAAGAAGGCAGCAGCAGCTATATATTCAATAATTCAGAAGATTTCAGTAACTAGCCATTGACATCACTATCCCAAGAATTGAGAGAGGTAAATAAAACCTAGATGCTTTCAACAAAAGTAAACTGTAAAGTTGTTTTTTTACACTCCACAAATACATACAAATACACAGATTTCAGGTAAAAATCTGTTTTTTTTTTTTTTCCAAGTAATAGTTATTGGATTTTACTCCTTGAGTGTTCTGAGAGTTTGAAAATTTATGTTTCTACAGTTTTGAAAGAGTGAAATAGTTTAATTTGTGGCCAAAATAACTCCATTGAGTATGCAATGATCTCTTGTAACTTCAAATTTACAGAACTTAAAACTTTCCTTTCACTCCATAGTGTATCACACAAAATTGGGCTTTCTAGGTGACATTCTGAACGTCATTATCCTCACGTATATGTATTAAACACGTGTATTTAAACGGTTAACATCAATGCCGTTGGATGCAATTTTTATGGAAAGTGTGGGTTCAAACATACAAAAATTATTTGACACACTCGCAAGTGTTCAACAAGGCATGCGTGCATGTATATCCAAATAAAAAATGTGTGATATTGAGAAATGTAACACTTTGGCATACGTTAGATAATTAATATTTGATAGAACTAAGCACGACTAATGAGCTATCAAACTCACTAATCTTCAATTAGATAATAGTAAAACAATGCTAAAAATCTTTCTTTACCTAATTCAGATTCCATATTTAGACCTCACATGCGTCCCTCGACTTGGATAAAATTAAACCACATTCCCAATAGATTTGAGGGAGGGAGACGTGCGAGGTTTAAATATAGAAGGTGAATTAGGCAGAGAGAGATATTTAGCATTCATTTACTCTTATCTAATCAAACATTAATAAATCACATAACACATTAATTGTGTTTAGTTCTATTCAGTATTACATATCAAACACGTCCCAAAAGTTACTCTTCACCTTTCAAAATGTATATTGTACACACATACTTATTGACGACTTGAGTGGATGTGTCAACTATACGTTTGAACCCACACTTTCTATAAAATTTGCATTCAACCGTGTTGTGAATACTAATGTTCAGAAAGCCACCCTCTTCACCCATTTCAACAATAACAAACTAAGCCATAGTCCTAATAAAATTGAGGACGACTATACGAATCTTGTTCATTTCATTGCTAGATCTACTTGAAGATACTGGAAAGTAACAATAATAGGTAATTTTTGACATCTCAAACATGCAACAATCAGCATATATTTCCATCACATCCACTCAACTATCAATGATTGATCATCACAGTTGAAGAATATTCACAAGCATTATATACAATCAATTTCTTGGTCCCAAAATCACTTACTTCTACTGTAAAACCTCTACCATTCACTCAGCTGCAAGGTGAGCAATTGCAGTGCTAAGCCTTTATATGGGTATGAGCTCCACTCTGGTATAGAGTAAGCTGGTGTATGGCCTTGGAAAACAATTCTCTCAAATCAGGATGCTGCATGACAGCATGTCGAGCCGCCCCTTCGAGGACACTCAAGGCTCTTTCTTGTTCAAGAGCCTTGCTGTTACCAACATTTATTGCAAGGTTACAGAGTAATACAAGCTCGTGTAATTGCAATTGGCTTCGATCACCAGTCCTCAACAAATTCATGAGTTTTGGCACTCCATTAAACTCGACAATTGCCTTAGAATGTTCCTTTCGATTGAAATTATCATCACGAACAAACTTTCCCAAAGCTTTAGCTGCTTCTGCAGCCACTCCAGGATTCCTATGCCCAAGCAGAGCAACCAAAGGCGCGATTATACGTGTTTCCTTAGCAGGAAACGTCCTCGCCAAACACCCTATTGCCTTAGTAGCCGGAATCACCAAATCCACACTCCTCTCCTCATTTATCACCCTCAAAAGTTGATCCAAAACGGCTTTTCCAACCGGTGAATTTGGCCTAAAAGCTGAACGCTTAAGATCAGCATTAGACTCAGCAACTGCAGCCAATTCCATCACCACCGCCAAACAATTAATCTGCAATTCCCCTTTCTCTTTCTCGATAATCTTTGCCAAAACAAGCAAGGCCTTAGTCTCCGTAATCTTCTTACTATTCAATAAACTCCCTCTAGCTAGTTTCCACAATGCAGTCGCACAACTCACCTTAAGCTTCAATTTCACCTCCATCGACTCTGCCTCCTTCTCCTTCTCCTTCTTACCATTATGGTGTAGACTCCCATCCAAACTATTACCACCACCCAAACCGCTGCCACCAATACTCGCCATCTCTTTATTAATCTGAACGAGCAAATGCAAACTAGTAGCAGTCGTTCGCGATGCCACCTCCTTAAAATCCTCCAAATCGACATCCATACCCAAGAGACTCACCAACGTCCTCGTTACATTCTCCCTCCCAAACTCCTCCTGCACTTTAATATCCACCTCCACCATTCTCGACACCAAATTCACCAACTTGACTTGAACCCTCATAGGTGCTACGGATAGCGCCTTTGCAATGATCTGAACCCCGGGAGCATTAGCAATCGCCTCAATGCGCTCTTGATCATCAGCCAAATTATACAGTGCATTTGCAGCTGCGTTTTGGGCATCAAAATTCACATTTTCTTTCAACAGCTTCAATAGCGGGGGAATGCCATTTTCTTCTACTATAACCTTCTTAGTCCTATCGTTATCCCCTGCTAATGTCACCAGATCGTGAGCAGCCTCGGAGCGGCCCATTTGCACAGCGGCTATATAAGACCACACCCAAGCTAAAGTGGGATCATTACTAGCAATGGGAGGTAAAGACAAGTTAATAGTCCAATTTTCCGAGTCGGGCTTAAAAATGGAGAGAAGCCAATGAACATCTGCTAAAGATGAATCAAGAAGATTAGACACCTTTTTGAAGTCATTGGTTGTGATTATGGACAGAACGTGGCGGAGGACTTTAGTCTTTTTATGTCGACACTTGCGACAGAGTGCGAGAGCACGGTCAAGAGACTTTGTTATATCGGCTGTGACTCGACGGATAGGGCGGTCATAGATGACGGCAGAGGCGGTGGTGAGGCGGGCGACGGCGCGGAGTTGCTGGGATATTTGGGCTACTTGGGTAGCAAGGTCATTGTTTTCAGGCTTGAAGGATTCAGCTTCGTTGGCAAATTTTATTACTCTTTCAGCCAGGAGAATTGGAAGAGAAAGTTCTTCTTGGATGGATTTTTCAACTTCCGCCATTGCCATGGATTCAAGAACTTTTCTGGCAGAGGCAAACCGAAAACCGCCGCGTAGTAGTGGTGGTGGAGGATTAAAGGGAATAATACGATTATAAGAGTGTTGTTTTTGGTTAGAATAAAATGAAGACTTAACAGTTTTAAGAAGTCTTCTCGTTTTTAGTCAATCATATAAAGATTATTCAAATGAATGAACGCAGTTCTACCAACGAACTTTTCGACAAAAAAGAAACATACACGCGCCTAATTGCTTTGATTAGGGCCACCGTGTTGTTCAGTCCAAATATTTTGAGATCTAGATCGAATTGATTTTTATTGAGAATTGTAAAATAAAAATCGATGGTCTGTTTTAATTTTTTTTTATTGAAAAAATAGTATATTTGATCTTCGATTTTTTAAAAATATAAATATACTTAATTTTAGAAATACATCTCTAATTTTTAAAAATAGGCGGGAAGATAAACAACTTTTTAATTAAACGAAAAAATAAAAAATAATCAAATGTACCTTCAAAAAATAAAAAATAAAAAAGAGTTTATCTTCTTTATCAAACTCCGAATTTCAAATTTCAAAATAAACCACCACCTCAAAAACCCAAAAATCCTAAAATCCACCATCTCAAATCAAGAAGATCAAATCTAATGGATTGGTTAAAGAAAAATATACAGGTTTTAAGCACAAGGAGAGTAGTGACGGACTTTGGGTATGCTCCAAAATGGGTGATTCTAGGGCTTGAAAAAGTTGGAGTTTGATGTTAAGTTTTTTAAAGCAAAGCAAGTGCAAGATGTTCAAGAGCCTAATCTAGGGGAAAATGATGGGAAAGGTGATGATTCTTGGAAGAACTTGGTGGAAAATTCTGATAAACGGTGGGACAACATATCAAACAAGAGGGATCCTAAACAACTTGACTTTAAGCATAAGGATACATGTGAAATGATATGGTTAAACAACTCACCAGATTGGGCATCGTCTAGGTTGCCACCATTGAAAGATGGCCTCAATTTTCTGTTGTTGGAAATATGAATGCACAATAGACAATCTATTTGAGACAGTCGAAAATGGAATACGTTCCGATCAATTGGAGAACTTTATAGAGTTGGTATTATTTAAAGGGGAACAATTTTGTTATAAATAACCTATCACGCCTATTTATCTTCAAACGTTGGGATCTAACTATTTTTAAAAGTTAAGAATTTTTCACTTACATTTTTGAAATGTTGAGGATCAAATATGCTATTTTCCTTTTTTATGATTCAAAATCACTTTTACTTTTTCTATTTCAAAAGATAAAACTATCCATGGTTCTAAACGCATACTAATTCATACAATGTTCGGTCTAGTTCCGGTCTAGATCAGGTGATTCCGGATAAAAATGTTCACACTATGCAATTGAGTTGATGCAACCACACACACTTGTTTCCAAATTTACCTTAGTTTGTATAAATGCATTGTTACTTCCTATTTGGTGTACATAAAATTAAATTTTAAAGGAATTTTAATAAAAATTGATAAAATATATAGTTAAAAATTTGATAAAAGTTAAGAATTTCATAAAATACGTGGTTAAAAATAAATTTTAAAAAATATGGACCAGACAAGAAGTTAAATAGTTACAAAAAAATAAGTTCAATTGAGGGAATGGGGCAAGAAATTGCTTGAAGTAAACAAGTCATATTTCCACTTTGAATTAAGCCTTTACAAGTCATAAAGAATATTGGCTGAAATGACTTTTATAGTGGGAAAAACGCTTGGAGAAAGATCTAGTAAATTTCCCAATGAAGTTATGGCAGACAATTGGGTCAAAATCGTGTGGGGGTACATACATTATGTAACGGTGAACTTAGAATAAAATTTATATGTTGACTCACAAAAGTCCAGAATGAAAAATAATAAGGTGATTCGCTCCTCCATTTTAAGTTTATAAACCGATTACACATAATTTTTATCTAGTAAAACTCAAAATTTTATTTAATTTTTATCTATACATTTCGTAATATATTTATAATTATTGAAAAATAAGTAATATTAGGTGAATGAAAATTAAAGCTCTTCATTTTTTGAGACCTTCCAACTTTTCAACGTATTTCATGTGGTGGGTTAATGAGTATAACTCTTGTAACTTATCTGTGGAATTGGAATTGAAAAGTCACTCGAGAGCCTATATAAACAAGTCTAAAATTCTTCAATCAACACATCAAAAATTCAACTTTTCTTCTTCCAAGTTTTCTTTTTCTCTCAGATGATATTGTTTTAGCGAAGAGGTCGGTCACTTGCATACAACAGATTCTCTTTGTTGTATTCAGAAAAGCAGTCATTCATAACCTACGACGATAGAGACGAACTTTTTTAAAAAATTGTCTTATGCAGGCCTCGGTTTACATTCCTCTTCAATTTATATTCTAAAACTGTTTATTTGTTTTCTGTTTACATTCTGCAGTTGTATTACTTTTGTTTCCCGTTTTCTTACATTTTAGTGTATGGTTAACAATCTTAAAACACATTTCTTACTAAACTCATGAGTAACAGTGAAACAGATTTAATCATCAGATTTTTTGTTACATTTCTTTGATTCCAGTGGATTTTTTAATTGGCAGAAGGCGAAACACTTGGAATTAAAGAAACCGGAAAAAGATCTGAAAAGTTTTCATTTGTAGTATTTTATTTTCAGCAACCTTTTAATTAAACTCATTTAATTTGGGTATCAAAAATTTGATCTATATGGTTAATGTTTCTGCTCCATTTTCAATTAACCTGTTTGCTCCAATTTTAATACACTGAATTCAAGTTTTATTTAACTTCTTAGTCCCTTTACAGATTTCAGTGAAAGAGTTAACAAATTTTTTTTATTTAACTTGTTTGCTCCTGTTTTACTACAATGTTTGCTAGTCTAACTTCTGCTGAATTTTTTTCTGAAAATTTTGATGTAATTGCAAGTGTAATTGCTGAAAAAAAAATCTATAATTGCTAGTCTAACTTTTGCTGTAATTGCAAGTGTAACTTTTGCTGGAAACATGTTTTTATAAAGAGTATTGTTTATATTGTTTAATTTTATTTAAAAGTGGAACTAATTTTTTCTTCTGATTCGATTACTAAAGTTGTGGCTACTGTGCCCAGTCTATCTATGAACCAGATTGTGGCACAAGTGCCAAGTTTTGCTATGACCCAAATTGTGGCTCCATCTGGTTATGTAACTGTTCCAGTTAATCATGGAATAAAATCGGAGAAATTCAATGGATTGAATTTCAAAATGTGGCAGCAGAAAATGCTATTTTATCTGACCACATTGAATCTTGCTAGATTCTTGACTGAAGATGCTCCGAAACTCAAATAGGGTGAGAGGGGCATACAAGCTGTCAGCGCTGTTGAAGCTTGGAAACATTTTGATTTCATATGCCGGAATTATGTCATGAATGGCTTGGCATATTCACTATAAAACTTGTATAGTACAATGAAAACGGATAAAGAATTATGGGAGTCTCTAGACCGAAAATATAAAATCGAGGATGGAAGAGCTAAGAAATTCATTGTCGGCCACTTCCTAGATTATAAATTGGTGGACTCAAAAATGGTAATCAGTCAAGTAAAAGAACTTCAAGTAATTTTGCATGAGATTCATACTAAGTGGATGGTTTTAAGTGAAACTTTCCAAGTGGTAGCAATGATTGAAAAGCTGCATCCAGCTTAAAAAGATTTCAAGAATTACCTGAAGCATAAGCAAAAGGAAATGAACATTGAAGAACTGATTGTCAAACTCGAATTGAAGAAGACAACAAAGGTTCTGAAAAGAAGGGGTTCAATCCTCTAATAGCCAAAGCAAATGTTGTAGAGCATGGTCAAAGCTCTAAAACAAACAAGAGCAAGTTTGGGCTGTCTGGGAAAGGGACGAAAATGGGTCCAAAATGGAGAGTTTCCAAAAAGAAATTTTCAGGGAATTGCTACAATTGTGACAAAGTAGATCATAAATCTTCGGAGTGTTGATTGCCAAGAAGAAACAATAAAAAAGAAGCAAATGTTGTTGATGACATCACACATGATGTGTCTGAAATGAATTTCGCTGTAATCATTTTTGAAGTGAATCTGGTGGGATCAAATCCAAAAGAATGGTGGATTGACACCGGTGCTACTCGACATGTCTGTTCGGATAAAGAGATGTTCAGTTCTTTTTAACCAACTGAGAATGGAGAAAAGCTATTTATGGAAAATTCAGCTACATCTGAAATAAAGGGCCAAGGCATAGTGGTTTTGAAGATGACGTATGGGAAAGAGCTGACTCTGAACCATGTGCTTTTTGTGCCAGAAATTCGCAAGAACCTGGTGTCCGGGTCACTGCTGAACAAGCATGGTTTCCGTATGGTATTTGAGTCAGATAAAGTTATTTTGTCTAAAAGTAGAATGTTTGTTGGGAAAGGTTATGTGTCTGATGGGCTTTTTAAGCTCTATGTAATGATGATAAGCCGGAAATTAATAAAGTGAATTATTCTTCTGCTTACTTGCTTGACTCTTCCAATTTGTGGCATGGTAGACTAAGACATGTTAATTGTGATACTTTGCGTAGATTAATTAACTTGAATTTCATACCTGCATTCCATATTGATTCTAAACACAAGTGTGAAACGTGTGTTGAGGCAAAATTGACAAGGTCATCATTTCAAACTATGGAAAAGAAAATCGAACCAGTGTGATTTAAAATCTGTATAAACAAGGGGTGGCAACAAGTACTTCATTACTTTTGTTGATGATAGCACAAAATATTGTTATGTCTATCTACTTAAAAGTAAGGACGAAGCTATAGAGAAATTTATTTTTATAAAAATGAAGTTGAGAATCAACTCAACAAGAAAATTAAAGTGTTGAGAAGGGACCGATGTGGTGAATATGAATCACCATTTGCTGAAATATGTGCACAAAGCGGAATCACACATGAAACCACAACACCTTATTCACCTCAACAAAATGGTGTTGCTGAACGGAAAAACCGTACCTTAAAAGAAATGATGAATGCAATGCTATTAAGTTTTGGGTTACCTCAGAACATGTGGGAAGAAGCTGTATTATCGGCTAATTATTTTTTAAATAAAGTACCCCAAAAGAAAGAAGAGAAGACCCCATACGAGTTATGGAAAGGAATGAAGCCTTCCTATTAATACTTGCGAGTGTGGGGGTGTCTAGCCAAAATAGTTGTACCTACACCTAAAAAAGTGATAGGTCCATAAATAGTTGACTTTATTTTTATTGGCTATGCACATAACAGTAGTGCTTATCGATTTATTATGTATGAATCTAAAATTTCAGACATAAACAAAAATACGATAATGGAATCGAGAAATATTTCATTTTTTGAATATGTATTTCCGCACAGATCCATAGATGAAGTAAGCTCCTCTAAACGGACACATAAAACAACGGACCAAGAAAAACAACCAGAAGAAGAAGATGAGGTTGAACCACGACATAGCAAAAGAGCTAGAATTGAAAAATCTTTTGGTCCAGATTTTCTGACTTAAATGTTAGAAAGTGAACCTCAAAACTTTAAAGAAGCTGTGAACTCTTCTGAAGGACCTCAATGGAAAGAGGCAATTAAAAGTTAGATAGATTATATTCTGCAAAACTATACATGAGAGCTAGTGGATCTTCTTCCGGGATGCAAACCACTAGACTACAAATAGATTTTCAAGAAGAAAATGAAAGCAGATGGAACAATTGAAAAGTACAAGGCCAGACTTGTTATAAAAAGATACAGACAACGAGAATGCCTTGATTACTTTGATACATATTCTCCAATAACGAGAATAACATCCATCAGGATGATGCTTGCAATTGCAGCTTTGCGAAATATTGAAGTACATCAAATGGATGTGAAAAATGCATTTCTAAATAGAGATTTAGATGAAGAAATCTACATGGAACAACTTGTGGGGTTTTCTGCTCCAGAGCAAGAATATAAAGTCTGTAAATTGGTGAAGTCATTGTATGGCTTGAAACAAGCTCCAAAACAATGGCATGGAAAGTTTGATCATGTCATGATGGAATGTGGATTTAAAATCAACGAGTGTGACAAATGTGTTTACATCTAAGACACTGAAAATGGCTATGTCATTTTATGTCTTTACGTTGATGACATGCTTATAGTTGGAAGTAACGATAAGATGATTAAATCTACTAAAAATATGTTAAATTCAAGATTTGACATGAAGGATATGGGCTTAGCGGATGTGATATTTAGAATTAAAATTTCAAGAACATCAGAAGGAATTGTCCTAACTCAATCACACTATGTGGACAAAATTCTTGACAAATTTAACAAAGATGATTTTGGCATAGCTAGAACACCAATAAATACCAGTCAGCATCTATCAAAGAACAGAGACGAGAGTATCTCTCAAGTAGAATACTCTAGAATTATCAGAAGTCTGATGTACTTGATGAGTTGTACAAGACCAGACATAGCCTACACAGTTAGCAAACTGAGTAGATACACGAGTAATCCAGGAGCTGACCACTGGAAATGAATAATAAGAATATTAAGGTATTTGAGATATACTCGTGATTATGGGCTGCATTATATAAGATATCCGACAGTTATTGAAGGATACAGTGACGCTAACTGGATATCTGATATAAAAGACTTAAAGTCTACGAGTGGATTTGTGTTCACATTGGGAGGTGCAGCTATATCATAGAAATCCTCTAAACAGTCGGTTATAGCCAGATCCAATATGGAATCTGAGTTTATAGCCTTGGACAAGTGTGGTGAAGAGACTGAGTGGTTACGTCACTTTCTAGAGGATATTCCTAGATGGTCAAAGCCTGTGCCAGCAATTTGCATATATTTTGATAGTCAATCTGTAATTAGTGGGACATAGAGTAACATGTATAATGGTAAGTCTAGACACGTACGTCGTAGACATAATACCATAAGACAACTACTATCAATTGGAATTATCTCTATTGATTATGTAAAGTCAAAGGATAATATTGCGGATCTGCTAACTAAAGGTTTAAATAGAGATTTAGTTGGAAAATCGTTGAAAGGAATGGGACTTAAGCATTTGGAAGAATAAGTTAATACAATGGAAACTCAATCTAGTTGACAGGAGATGCCAAGATCTAGATTCAAATAGACAACCTAATTGTAAATACTTAATTATATCACTGTGGAGGTTCTCTCCTACTCATTCCTATGTTGAAACAGTGATACCTGTAGAGAAAAGGATAAGCAATAGGCTTTTAATGATTCTTACGCGCGGAGTAGAGCGGGCTACTCTTAATTAGAAATCACTTATGTGAGAGAGAAGTAGGGCCACTTCTAAGAGAATTGTGTAAAGCGCAATTCTTAAAACCTCTCGCAGAACCAGGCATATGTTCATGGCCATAAATGAACATAACAATGAGAACTGAACTATGTTAGGAAGAATTCTGTGTGAAGTATATCATTGTTTATACAAACAACAAAACAGTTCAAGGACATTGCGTCTACCGGTTAGTTAGTAAAGTAAATATACTTTCACGAGGAAGGTTCAAAAGGTAACACCTACCTATCCTATGCAGGTTTCGAACGTTTAACTTTATCACCAAATCTTCCGTATCTCTGCTAATTTCCATTCATGTGGGGGATTGTTGAAAAATAAGTAATATTAGTTGAATGAAAAATTAAAGCTCTTCATTTTTTGAGATCTTCCAACTTCTCAACTTATTTCATTTGGTGGGTTAATGAGTATAACTCTTGTAACTTAGCCTGTTAATGGTGGAATTGGAATTGGAAAGTCACTCGAGAGTCTACATAAACAAGTCTAAAGTTCCTCAATCAACACATCAAAAATTCAACTTTTCTTCCTCCAAGTTTTCTTTTCCTCTCGCGGTGATATTGTTCTGGCAGTAGGTCAATTCGCTGATGTAGCCAGTTCTACCGTTGTATCTTGAAAAACAGTAGTCATTCATAATCAACGGTAGATGACAAATCTGTTTTAAAAAAAACTATACTTGTACAGGCCTCGGTTTACATTCTTCTTCAATTTATATTCTAAAATTATACTGTTTATTTGATTCATGTTTATTTGTTTCCTGTTTACATTCTGCAGTTGTATTACTTTTGTTTCCTGTTCTCTTATATTTTATTGAATTTTAACAGTTTAAATTGGTGTATGGTTAACAATAATCTACAAAATACTTTACCAAATAAGCACTAAATTGAAATGTGTATATTAAGGGTGTGTTTGATTGGTAGCATGAAAAAATGGTGGAAAATGAAAATATTTTCCATGGAAATGGAAAAATAAATTCCACTATCTAGGTAAAAAAAAAATTTCCAAGAAAGAAGGCAAATTCATGTTTTAAATGCTTGTACTTAGAAAATGTATTTTTTTTTCCATGGCCAATCAAACACCAAAGTGGGAAAATAAAAGTGTTGGATTTGACAACATTTTCCATGGAAAATGTTTGAATCAAACACACCCTAATGGTTAGGATTATGTCGAAGTCTAAGGGGAGAAACACAGACGATAGTGGATAAGATTACGAAAAGATAAGTACCAAACAAGATTAAAAAAGCCAAAACATTTAGAAATTTTTCTAGCCAATCCAGCATAGTTCAAGCAAAGACTCGACTTAACAAAGCAAATAAACGAGCAGAAGTCTGTAAAAACTCGTAAGAGGCTATAGAACACGGACCCAAATCGTAACAAATACATTTCTATATAAACACCTAGATCCAACACACTCTAATATTCTGTAAATTCTGAAATACAAGATTAGCATAAGAGAGGCAGCAAGAATTTCACATGATAAGAGTGATTTCATGGCTATCTCTTCAAAGCTTTGCTATTACACCCGATGGAATAGGCTTTGCTCCACCATTGTCTTTCACGTCACTCTCCTTGGCATCCGTCTCGCACACATTAGGCGGAACGTCCACTGCTGGGGAGCAGTTGAAGAACCCGTGTGGCTGCACCCACAACCATCAATGCTAATACAATAAGCAAAGGTGAAAAGGAAAAGTAAAACGAGAAGACAATAATTTAAACTTGCACTCCAATGTTATTACAGCATTTGATCGACGGATATAAAAAGCAAACTAAAAAGGTTCAAAATGCTGGTAACTGCTCAAGTAAAATACACACGTGCATACCTTGCTTACATCACAGGCATTAAAAAAGGAAATGAAAAGCAAGTGGAGAATTACTAAAATCGTCATTCGAATCCATTTTACATGGTACGACAGAAGAGAATCAACAGTCAATGTTGAAGGCAGGATGCAAGTGAGCTAATTATGCAATCAAATTTAGATAGCAATCTATATTCTGCTGCAACCTACTTAGAATACATAATAAAGTCAAATCTGAAGAACTAAAAATGATAGAATAAATAACGAATGTTAAGATTGCATCTGCTCCATAGACTGACTGGAAAAAAACTGAAATAACTAACTTTACCATCAGTCTAACATTAAAGATGAGTAGGTATTTGTCAAACTATAACAATAAGCAACTATAGCAATTAAATGACAACGGTAATTGTCACTATGATAACACACCTGAAGCATAAAACCAATGCGTTCCACTGGCATGACCGGCCAGTCTTCCAACCGAGGTACATGTGTGATTCCAAAAACATACCTGCAATTAACACAATAATGAAAACAGGAGATTTCAAACATTTCCACCACATGCTGCTGCCATCAAGCTAAACATTTCCTCATAGAGAAAACAGTTGAAGAAGGTGATGGTGAGTCACTATAAAGGATCGTGTTGTCTCAAAGAGCAATTATTTTTGGTATATAGGTTCCAAAATTAGAATTTTGGGAAATATGTTCAGGTAAAACAAGGATATCCCCTTTACATGATTCAGAAAGTTGATTAAACGAACCATAGAACAATATCAGCTTCTTCCAGAGACCGATTTTGCTTCACATAAGAAGCCAATCCCTCTCCAACGCGTGGATTCTGATTCGGAAACTCTCCTCCAGGAAAGTCCTCCCCCTTCCGATATGGTGTAACCCATAGATTATGCTTCAAAAATGCAGCTCTTCTCATAAACTTAGCCTCTGGACCAGCCAGTGGTAGACAGTTAGAACCAGGAACCAGTTTATAGCCTGTCAGCTGACCATTCCTATTTACAGTTCTTGTGTTTCTAATCTGAAACATGGAACAATACAAACGAATTCATAATCAAGATGATTGGCTTAATATTAAAATTTGAAGAGGGGTTGGAATATTTAGGAAAATCTTTCTAAATATGACACGGGTACACTGCAGACACCGGGAAAAGATGGATACATAATAACAAAAAAAGGTGACCTCCTTTCTCTAAAAAGTGCCCACTATTAACCCTTCAAATTGAATTCATTCTAAACAAAAGGAAAAATATGAGTAAACAATTACTAAATAGACATCCAATCAGGTCAGAATGCTTACAATCCAATGGCGAGCTGAGAA
This sequence comes from Forsythia suspensa, assembly GCA_023638005.1. NCBI lineage: Eukaryota > Viridiplantae > Streptophyta > Magnoliopsida > Lamiales > Oleaceae > Forsythia > Forsythia suspensa. The sequence continues at coordinate 10,537,104 of CM042671.1, forward strand.
AGGATCACAATCACGCATGGCTTCTAATTCACTTCTAAGCAAAGTTTCCTCAGCATAAAATGCATTGTTGTGAACATTATCCTTTCCAGGTTCTTCAACTTTGACATTCACTTCAACAACCTAAAGATAATGGAAATAATAAAGAAAATAATAATCTTGGAAGGGTTGCATCTCAATCCATAATATTTATCTTGGAGCAGCCAAAGAAGGTCGTAAACAGGATTTTGAATATAGGATAGACTAGTGTCAACTTCAGGTGTATTAACACCAAAGCGATGAGATGACTTTCATTAATTAATATGATTTAGTGGAACTGGAAATTAATGAGAGAAAGTTACTAACTCAAGATCATGTACCTGATTGTGTGCTTCTCCAGGCTTGCTGTCAACTGCCATATCCATACGAGCAACAAAAAAGTGCTGATGAACTGGGGCATATAGTCCTGGGGCAATCATTGTGCCATATTTTCGAGATTCTCCTGGTTGCAGTGATCCTAAACTGAGAATTCCTGTAAGTTTAACTTCTGCTTCAATTTTCCCATCCTGCATCCAATGATATGAAAGGTCATCTTGAGTTGCAGAACTATAGAATGGTAGTTCATTTGTCGTTAGCTTCCAAAAAATTAAAATTGAGATCTGTCTAAAAATGTACTAGGTCCTGCATCCAATGATAACTTTTGCAATACATGATTACCTCAGATAGGAAGCTAGAACTACATGATTTTCGAGAAAAGTATAAACAAAAAGTGATTGATAGATATGTTTCCAGGGATTTATGTTTTGAAATTATTTAAATAATTGTTGTGATACATATTACTAAATCAGAGAAGATAGCATCAACCACTCTAATCATTTCTATAATTGTAAGCGAGCAAGAAACAATAGTTATGCAATGTAGATGAACTTTGCTCTTTCCATCTTCTCAACCCCCCACCTCCACCCCCCAAAAACAGAAAAATAAAAAAATAAAGAGAACACAGAGCAGGGGAGAGATAGTTGAAGTGAGCAAGGGAGGTTTAAAAATTCATGAACAACCTCGTGATAGAAGAATAAGAATCTGTTTTCTTTCTCCCTTTTCTCATTTTGTTATCCATTCAGCAAGAAGGGGTTATCACTAACTAAAATGTATGTTAGATCCAGACATGTGAACAACATATAAACGCAAAACTGACATATTTCACTACTCATCTTCAGTCATCAAGCACTTTGAGTGGCAAATGTATTCTACTTGCCTGATAGAAGTGCCAGTAGAATCCATATTCGTAATTAGCAACAGTACAAATAAAGGAAACAGTAAGCCGTCTCGATCTTCGAACCTCTGCCAATCCAGTTCTCCAATCTTGATGCTTCCACAGGATTCCATGATCTTCTTCGTGCAAACATACACAGTTTTCGGTTGTTTCAACCCCTCCAGTAAAATTTGTGAAATGAGCATCAAAGTACTTTATATATCCCAAACAATCACATCCCTGAAATGGTAGCATGCCTTCGACTAAGATTCCAAATTGATTGATTAATTTGCACAATCTTTAAACTGAAAAGACTGAACACCATTTGGAAAGACAACAGACCTTCTTAAGAGAATGAGCATTCCTCCCGAGCCCATCTTCCCCAGCATCAAATGCATTCTTCCTGTAATGTGGATCATTGGGATCCCCATAGGGCACAACCATCTCCACAAAACTCAACCTATGAGCTATAGGTCTTCGACCCCGACTACCATCAACATAGGCAACCGAGTGGATAACCAAACCCTCTCTCGAAGTGAAACCAACCCGAAAGTTCCACTGCCAACCAACAATTCAACATTTAAATTCTAAAAACCATAAAATAAACCAAGCAAATATAAAATGAGACAAAAATAACCTTCTGCCACTCTACATAATGTCCATTAACTCGAAAGCTGGGACCCTCTGGCTGAACAATTTGCAGGGTTTTCACATCACTTCTGTCAACCCCTCCTCTTGTTTCTCCAGGAGAGTAATTCCTTAATGGATCAGCTGGAGGTAAGGGGACAAGTTTACGATCTTCAAACTCGATCACTACCATATTTTGCATATCAACAAGTACATGAATTCCTTCAACTGGTCGTGCATAGCCATTTTCCAATGGACAGTCACTCTCAGTTCTGCAAAATATAAGTGGTTTTGCAAGTCTGCGACTAGGAGCATCAGCCTCACGGTGATAACCGACACACCTGTAGCAGGGTATTCAATCCAAGTGTGAGGGTTACAAAATTGATATTTTTAGTAGGGTAATTCCAGCGAACATTTTATGTACATTCAACTAACCAAGGATCAACCATGACTAGATCCATATCATCAATACCCCTTTTCTTCATTGCCTCTATAAACGGAGGGTAATCTTTGACAACAGCTTCACATTCAGCATACTCCACAGCATCCTACACCAGGGGAAAAGGAAAAGAAAGTTAAGAACATAATCACATATTGCGTCACAGAATGCAAAACCAAATATATAATCCAAAAATTAGTCTAACTACGGGTTTGAATTCACATCTCAGTCCACATTTAAAGCTAAGGAAAAACATTTCATATAAATAAATAAACGTAATGAATAGAGTTCCTTTAGGTTTCCCTCCGTGGGTGTGTGTAAGTATTAAAGATATTTTTCCATTGCAGTTGAACTGTTGAAACTTCGTAAAGACAAGCCGATTATAAACAAGTTCTTTAATCACATCTAACTTATTGATTTGACTGGGTGGACAAGTACCAATATATAAATAAGACTATAGGATATTATTTTAGTTTTAGCAAACGTGTGCACATCTTAATTTCTTGATAGGAGCAGGATAAGCCAGCTCAAATTATCAGAATGTCTACTGACACAATTTTCTTCACCTTTCTGTTAATGCAGGTTTTTTATTACCAAATTTGCTCATAATGTGTATACATATATGTAGTGACACAATCAAACAATGTTTAAAAAGGCATAATCGGGTATTGAAGGAGGCGAAAGCCTCACCTTAAACAAAAAAATGACACAAAATTATTACAATGCAAAACAAGTGCATAATAAATCATAAAAAATATTCAAAATTCATAATAGAACAATTTAAAGTGTTCAAACAAACAAAAGAAGAATCTATAAATTAATTAAAAATAAAACTATTACTTTAGTTTTTTTTTTTTTTTTTTGGGGGGGGAAGCAATCCCCAGAGTGGGTAGAAATACAATTTTTTATGTTTTAGTAATATATGGGTTAATTAGAAAACACAATTTTTAAATGTTTTAGTAGTAGTTAGTGGGTTAGTGGCCTATTCCCAAAATGGGTCAATTAGAAATTTTAATGTTTTGTGACAGAGTGCACGCCTCACAAGCCTCGAGACGTGTGCCTTACTCAATAGAGGCTGCACCTCCAAAAATTGCCTCATGCTCACAATCAACGTCCTGAGGTATGCTTAGGCGGGATTCAATCGGGAATTTTTTAAAGAATGCAAAAAAAAAAAAAAAGGGCTCCGCATCCCAATGATCCATAACTAATAAAAGATCACTTGGCACAAGTCACTAGCTTATGCGTATCTACTCCCTTCATCCCATAATGAGTGTTAGCGTGCTACTATTTTAAGCCTTTTCAGTCCCAATTGAGTACAACAACCCCTTATATTATCATATAAATTAGGGTACATTCAAAGAATAGCAATTATGAACTATCTTCTTTCCCATTCTACCCTTCCACTGATTCAAAGGCAATGATGACAACCTCCCTCAATTTCCCAATTCAAACTGATGGAATATAGATCTGTAATATGCTTTCAACATCTTTAAACTGGTGCCGCATAAAGATGGTGTAATATCATGTGGAGAAACTATTGTTATAAGCCTGAAATATCAAACATAAACAAGTACATAAATATATGATTATACATACTGGTTTTTACGGGACACATATTCACCCAAAAATAACCATTATTCAACAAGTGCACAGTGCCTACATAATTGAAACGCCAATATCATATGAACATTATCTAAGAGAGCATGAACTCTTTGTAACCAACGTACCAAAAAAGACTAATATTAATCATAAAATTTAATTTTCTAGGATGCAAATCAATACCATTTAAACGTTTCGAGTATGAATTCCAAAGAAAAGAGGTGCTCAAGGAACAGAAATACCCATGCAAGAATACGGGTACATACCATAGGCGGCTGAACATCCAGAACAACTGTGGATGAGATGACTTTTCCCCTGTGATGTCCACCTCGAGTTGTTGCATGTACTTCAGTTAGTTCAACAATCCATATGCTTGTCTCATTTGATTTTTTATTGTAGACAACTAGTCTGGCCCGCCTTGGAGGAAGCTTGCTAGGAATTGCCAGTCCTCCTTTGGTTCTAGGCAACAACGATGGTTGGAAAGGGGGAAAGAAATAGGCATCTGCCAGTGCAACCACATGTTTATCTGGTTCCAATAGGACCACTTCGATAAAACGCATGCCGTCTCGCACCTGAAAATGAGAGAAAATATTCAGTAATTGAGTCAAAACACAACAACTACTGTCTGATCACTCAACAAATATCACAAAAGATGCGTCATCCTGAGAAGAAAAAACTGAAGAGTGAACCTCAGGGGTGGCACCAGCTGCCCTGACAGTTGCCACGGCCACAGAGATTTCAGCAGCAGACAAAGGATCCAAAGGATGTACGGTTTGAGCCCTAGGCATGACCTGGATAACTGAACAATCAAGGCATCAGTTAACCGACTACAAATTCAGCTTAGAGGAATGGCTTAACCAAGATTCAAAATCACCCAATCTAATGTTCAGCCCAAAGAAAAGTGTAATACTTCATGTACGTAAATACCCAAGCATAGTTTGCAGATGCTAACATTTCAAATAATGCTATTGTATAGAGAGGTTAGCAAATGGAATATGACATACACATGTGATGTGCAAACTACAAATGTTCCCGAGCTGTTATTGGCAAATTAAACCAATCTGAAAAGATATACTAAAACCCAATCCATCACCAAGGTTCCCAACAGAAACATCCCCATCCTATTAGCTAAAAAATTATTCACAGTACAATATTTCATCGATCTTTTGGTAGTTGAAAAGCTAGTTAACTATATGTAATCCCCCATACAATATGACTGCATCCACACAACAAAGTCAATTACAGAACCAACTGTGCCTTCCACTTATTTAGCAATGTAACTCCCAAAGAAACAACAAGATGTCAAGCACCATATCCCCTCCCCAAACGAAAAGAAAAAAGAAAAAAGAGAAAGGAAAAAGGAACTAATCAATCACTTACAAACCAATAACAGATATAAAGCTAAAGGAATATTTTCGATATATGTAAAAGTATGTCACCATCATTGCTTCATGTAATCTCCAAAAGCAAAGACTAATTGGATGATGTGATCCAACTGATAAGAGGACAAACCTTTTGAACTCCTTTATTTCCAAAAACATGCATTTCAAAAATGGTATACACAATACACATGCATATATTTTCTAATTCAATTATCAAAACTTCTTCGAGTAGAAGAGTAAGCAATTCTCTACAGTCTGATGAAGTTGGAGCATAAAATAACTAACCAATATAGTATTCATACTTCAGAGTGGACTCCGAGCACTGCCAAAAAAGCCACTTTCACTTTGTATGTCAACTTTAGCTGTAAAACACTAATGCTTAAAACATTATAAGACTGCTGACGTATTCCTATTTGAATCAACCAATCGCCTAAAAAACTCACTGTTCCAGCTTATTCATTATTCCTTGAAATTCGCATTTTTTAAGGATAAAACTCCCGATATCCCAATAGTTTTCTTTTAAATAAGATCAACTTTCTTGTCCTTTCATATACCCTCTTTTTTTCTCGTGAATTTCCTACAATATAAAAAAGGCAGGCCTCTTTGGAAGATTCTGGAGATCAAAATTGACAGATACATTAGCTAATAAAACATAAATTGGCTAATTAATTCATTTCATTTCTATCCACGGATACATGCTATCAAATTTAATCATTCATCAGCAAAAACATGAACAAGTTAAAAAGAATCGTTCATGAATTATACGAGACATGCAGAAGGGGAGAAACAGAGAGACGATGCATTTGAGTTGGAACTCCATGTATCAAGACTTCAAGATGTAAGATCAAATGTAACCGCATGCATACTCCTATACGTGAGCGCGGACATACATAAACCAGCCAAAATAATTCTAAACTAAAATTAATTAACAGAGAAAAAATGAAAAAAATAAACACACTTATTCACATATATGTATCGTTTTCATATTTGTATTTGAAGAATGATGGCAATGAGAAAGGAATACCTTTAGTAGCGGCGTTAGATGAAGACTCGGGTAGGATCACAGACGCCATGGCAGAAGTTTTCTTGTCCTGCTGATCTTCGGCAGTCGCAGACGGAACACGCCAATCAACGGCAGGGGCAGAAAACGCCTCACGGCGGACACCGGCAGCCGCCGATTTTCCTCCATCGGCAGCACAACAAACACTAGTAAGCGTCGCCTTTTTCGCAGTTGTGGCCATTGTAACTGATTCGCAAGCTCGCCCAATCCACCGCAATGCGAATCGCAATCTACTGACATACAGCAACCACTGGACTCTTCACACTACCACCACCACAACGACAGCCACCACCACCACAACTCAATCTATATCTATATAGTAAATTCAGCACACTACAAAATTATTCTAAACCTGAAACTGAAATCTAGGGCTTTGCTTTGATCAACAATGCGCCTGTATCTATATATATGTGTATAGATTCAGAAATGCGTAGAGAGAGAGAAACGAGAGAGTGGGTATATATAGTAACGAGGGAGAGACACGTGATGGGGCCTCTAAAAGGCCTATTTGGATTATTTTTGTACTTCTTTATAGATGGGCTTATCGGGTCCAATTAGATAAGTAAATTGGGGTAAGACTGATAGGTGCAAATGCTTCCTTAATGCTATTTGATACTTTGCATGATAAGGACAAGAGTTTTAGATATGTACATTTTGTTACTTACAATGTAACTTTCTATAGAATTTGGACCACGGTTGGTATGAAACTATGGTGAGGGTCGATAACAACAAATTAAATCTTTTTCGATAAATTTTAAATCGACTATCGTGTATTATTTTATGTTAAGTTACTTGGTTCATTTTTATATCTATGGAAAGATTGAAAGTAATTACAAATTATTTTTGGTCCACCCAACTTGTAAAAGAAAGATTTAATTTGTTTTTATTGGTAAGAATTTAAATACCAACCATGGTCCAAATTTATAGAAAGGTACATTGTAAGCAACAAAATCATGCAAAGTATAAAAATAGAATTATTTTAACTAAATTTTGATTAATTATTTATAACCTACCAATCTCGGAATAGTTATTTTATCCAGAATTACTTGACTCATATTAGAGTCGGGTCGAATCAGGATGTTCAATATTCAGTGCCCACCCTTAATTCTAATATATTTTTATTAAAATTGTGTCACTCTTATAAATGACTAGTTATTTAACTACACGTTAAACATGTCTTGGGCCGTTTCGTAATTTGATTAGCATTAATGAAAATTGCCAGCCGACTACAATATGAGTGGCATCACCTTTCCTTCATGTGACTAGTATCAAATCTGATACATATAAACAAAAATATCCACATGCCAGCTAAGCTTAATTAAGTGACATAATTACATTGAAAATGTTATTTTCCCTTTTCAATTCTTGATTTTAATAATTTTCTATTTTTAATTTCTTGTACAATTCATTTTAGGAAATCCGAAAATATAACAACCCATTTTTTGGAGAAAATTGTGAAAATTCGGGAAATATTATAAATTCAAAAAAATCGATTTATTAGCTTAATAGAATGCTAAGTTTCATTTCAAGAATTTGTTACCATGATATCGTGTCTCAAATGAGGTGAGAACGAAGATTGTGGTTTTTATACTGACTTTTATTTATTTATTTATTTATTTTTGTTTTTTATATTTTTAAATTTAAATTATATATTTAAAATAAAAATAATATATAAATAAAAAAGGGAAATTGAAATAACGTAATCTCTACTCCCTTACCAAAAATTCCCGAACCTGGCCATCCCTATGAATAATGCTTCTTATTCTAATTAATCACAATTATGAAATAAGACAAAACAGTATGACGTGTAATCCTACCCGCGTAACATGCTTTACACGTAAAAACATGTCATTTACGTAAGATTACCTATTAAATATATCTTATTTATATATTGAATATTAGTTATATATTTTAGGAAAAACTGCAACACGGCGCTTATCCTTTACAATTTTTGTGCAAACGAGTCTAATATTTATATCTTGGTAACTTTGTGGTCCTTGCAAACAAATTTTGTTAAATCTATGTTAAATAATTATTTGAGTATCGTGTGCGCTTTTTTTGGAAGAGCAAAATCATCCGGCTCCTTTGATTTCTTCATACAATAGTGTCAAAATTTCTTCAAAATAGTGATGGAATTCCACAACATACTAGAATGCAAGTTCATCGTAAATTGTTGGATATGAAAGTGTTATATACTATAATTTTTTGGATGATAATATTCTTCTTTTTTTGAAAATATGGGATCTCACGTAGCTAAAGAAACCCTTTTTCATTTTGAATTGCAATATATGAAACTGCAACATCGATAAAAAATAAAAATAAAAATCTAGAAAGTGTATACATAGGAAGCGAGAGCAATAAATTTCTTCACTTCTTTGTTTTCACACGCGGCACTCCAATTTCTAATTTAGACAGAAATCATAGTCAAGAACTACAAATATAAAAGGTTGGTGATTTGGTTGCTAAGATTTAAAGGTCGTGGATCTATTTGCACAAAAGACGTAGGTTAAGGACTTCTGCTACAATTTTCTCTACATAGCCACTTATAGGATTGATAAGACTGAAGGCTCAAGTAAATAAATTAATATTATAAACAAGTTTTTAGGTTATTTTAAATGTTTCTAGATTTTGTTCATGTTACATTAATTAATTCAAGTTGCAAGTACCATAAATATAATAGTGTATTTATGTTGTATTTATCCAAAACTATCAAAAAGGATACCCTAATCGATGCGTGGCCACACACTCTTGATTCCATACTACAATAATTGAACTTGGAAATCATCTAGTGTTTGTCATCTATGTCTAGAGCAAATTTCCTATTCCACGTTGCTATTAAACTATTTCGAAAATTAAAATGGACGAACGAAAATTTAGGTGGTCGGACATGTTCTGTATAAACATAAAGAAGTTATTGTACATAAGCGTAACATCGTATTATTAGTACAATACGACTTGTTGTGATTGCAGATAATCGATTTATATTTGAACTTCTAATAGTTAACAAAGAGATGAACGTAATAAATTTTGAAAATTAAAGCGGATGAACAATCATTTAGGTGATCGAACATGTTGTGTGTAGACATAAAGAAGTTATTGTAATTTGTACATAAGCATAACACCGTATTATTAGAACAATACGACTTGTTGTGATTGCAGATAATCGATTTATATTTGAGCTTTTAATAGATAACAAGAGATGATCTGAACGTAATCAAAAATTAAAACCGGATGAACAATTACTTAGGTGGTCGGAGATGTTGTGTATAGACATAAAGAAGTTATTGTACATAAGTATAACAACGTATTATCAGTACAATACGACTTGTTGTGTAGCAGATAATCGATTCATATTTGAACTTCTAATAAATGACAAGAGATGAACGTAATAAATTACGTAAAAATATTGAGAATAAAATTTAAGTTAGATTTTTCCTACAAGATCAAGATAGAAATTGTACATGAAATAGAAACTTGTCACTTGTAAATAGTTGGGTGGCCACTTTTTTTTCTTGCAAGTCATTTTCATTTGATGATTCATGTGAGAACTCTTTGCTAATTTAATTACGTGGATTCTCATCAGCCGTTAGCAAATTCACGGGTTCGATTTTTTAATTTTCCATTTAATTTATTTTATTAACAAAAATCAAGAAATGTTGCTAAAAAAATAAAAAAGAAGATGATGGTCTATTGACTCGATATGTTTGGCTTATATCGTCTCTCACACTTTTTTGTATAGGCTGCTAGCCAACCAAAAAGGAGTTCGATCATAGTCGATTAGCTTTGCACTTGTGCATCCAATGTGAGCTCACGACCATTAAAAGTAAGATTAGAGATTTGAAGTTTAATGATTTCTCACAATAATGTATGTGGACACGTTTGGTCTATGTTCGCAATTAGACATGAGAAAAACATAATTGAAAGCGAAGATCTACACACATTGATGGAGTAGATTCGCTAAGAAGTCCATTTTTTTTTAAATGGGAGGCCAAGAAGAGAAATAATAATTAATAAGTTAACTTAGAAACTATAATTAGATACAAAAGCAAATCCAAAGAAAGTCAACTTCAAAACAAATATAAACCTATAAGAGAATTGAGACAAAATTCGATATATTTGAATAACAGAACCTTCCGATTTCTATTTCAATTATGCAATAATGATAAGAAATGAAAAACGATTTCCACACTTGTGCCTAGAAATGTAGGCGGTTGCCCTTGTTTGGCCCCACCTAGATTCAAAATTGTTCGAGATGAATGATGTAAAGAGCTGACTTTTTTGGAGAAGAGATTCATGCCGATTTAGCTATCCAGGCCTGCAACTTTCTTATATCTTTAATTTTTTGTCATTTTTAAGACAATTAAAGATAAACAAAAAATAAAAGCATGTTAAGTCATCGTCGATCTCAATTTTTCTAACAATCATGATAAGCTTCCAAACACATCTAAACTCAACTCATTATACACCGCTAGTTATACATTGCTACTATAAGTCTATATAAGACAATTAAAGATAAACAAAAAATAAAAGCATGTTAAGTCATCGTCGATCTCAAATTTTCTAACAAATCATGATAAGCTTCCAAACACATCTAAACCCAACTCGTTATACACCGCTAGTTATGCATTGTTACTATAAGTCTATAACCATTATTTATTAGTCCAACAAAGAGCTATGAGAGAGAAGATCAATAGGTGAATAGTCTTATCACTAGTTGGGTATCCACTTATTAACACCGATAATAAGTCATTACATAGAAATGACTACGTACTTTCCAAATATGAAAAGACAACATATATGAGCCAAAATTTACATAATGAAACCACATCCACACTATGTGCCTCCATTAATATATATATTTTTTCTAATTTTTATAGATTTAATGCCTTTTTAATAACCTATGAGGGTCAATTTACAAGGGATTTCACTTTTGGATGTGGAAATAAAAAGACATCCAACACCTACTCCATCTACCTCCACTATGCTTTAGAAAATAGCACAAATTTAGGCAGACTTTTATGTGGAGCAATAATTTTACTTGTGCTTTTTTCTTCCCCTTTAGAACCACTTTTTTTGGAGCCAATAGAAATATGTCAACCCCACTAGTACTAAGTGATGTCTTCAATATCTATTTTTTTTTTCATCTATTTTGCTTCAATTGTGAATTTTGGTGAAGTGGGGTGGGGTGGGGTGGTATAACGGGGTATCGTGATCGAGGTGGATAAAGAATTTGACGTGTGAATATTCAAGTTTGCGATATTAAAAGTCGACTAAGAAAAAATGTCACAAGAGTTGTAAAATTGTGACTTTTTGATGCAAAGTTACACAAGTAATGACTTATAAAATATCTAGACATTAAAAAACGAGAATCATGTATAAACACAGTTGACAATCTACGGAAGGTCTTGTCAATCTCTATAGTAAACGGGACCCTCAAAACTTTATTGATACTGAATGACACCATACAAGTTGGCCACAATGGACAGACACTAAAGGTGATGCAATTGGTAAAATGTACCCTCAATTGTAATAACTATAAATGTTTTCTTTGATTTCTTTGTCAAACAAATGATTTTGAGACGATGAATAATAATTTGTTAAGTAATTGATACAAAAGACAATTATTTTTGTTTCAAAAATTTTAAAGTAAAACTCTATTGTCTGTTTTTTCACAAGTGATTATTCCAATTACAATTTTCAAACTGCCCCTGTTTTTCCGATCATTCAGGGAGTCCCGAGCAGTTCCTATCTAGCTTGGGAGGTTGACTCTCCACAAGTCTAGACACTTAATGCATGTTTAGTAGTGCTGAAATTATTTTTTAAGTGCTTATAAGTTGTAAGTCCTATAAAATATGTGAATAATAATGTATTTTAAGTTGTGAGTCTTATAAAATGTATGCATACAAATTATGTTTGACCAACTTAAATTATTATATTTTAAGTTAAGACAAACAAACACCTATATTACAGCAACAAATATTAGCTATGATATTGAATATTATACTCCATTACCATTAAGGGAGAATTGGACAAATTACCACCTTCTAGAAGTGTATTTTGAAATATGTTCATTTTTAATGACATTTGACGAATTGACCAAATTTTAATAATTTGGATAAAATTATCCCTACATGACCAATTAAATATATATTATATCAATTTTCTTATCTTCTCACTCCCACTCTTTATCTCTCTAACTTTAAACACTCTCTCTCCTCACTCCTCCACCATTGTCGCCGCCACTAAGCTTCATTTCCCACTCCCTTTTATTATTTTTTATGGCCAAATTCTCTCATTCTTATCTCATATTCAAATACATTGTCAGATGTGTCACCGGTTTTTGAGCCACTTGAAGAGTCGGCCGATTAGAAAATTTTAAAGCCAGTTATAAATTATTTAAAAAATGAAAATATTAGTGTATTTTTTATGTAGATTACATAACACTTAAATTTGATATATTATACTTAAATTTGATATATTATATCTCTTTTTTTGTCGATATATTTTATGTTGTTGGGTAATTTTTTTATCAATTTAGTTTGTATATTAGTGGATTGTATTAGATATTGAGTTTAATTTACACTTTTTGTCAATCTACTTTGTTGGTATATTTTGTTTTTTATGTACGGATAATTAAATTAATTACATTTGGTCGAAAATAGGCATTAAAATGAACACAAAATAGTGAGCGTGAAGCTTGTCTCTCCGTCGACAAAATGGCCGCATTTTGTCGACATTATGGACAAAAATTTGGTGGATATTGAAAAGTTTGTCAACATCAATATTATTTGGTTGAAGGCAATCAAATGTTGTAGATGTCGACATAAAGTTAGATAAAAGTTTTTTTTTTCAATATTCAGTTCAAATTGACATTCAGTAATTAAAAATTAAAATTAAATAATAATCTAGACAAAGTGATATAAATTTGTGTATTCATCGTACTACAAACTAAAGTTATAAAAACCTAGATTTATTGTATCGTTTGATATAAGTTATTTTTGTAAAATAGAGATATGAATAGTTGAAAATCAAATATTTTTGTTCCCATTCACAACTTTGTAAATTGATTAACAACACAACTTATTTTGGAGGAAAAGTGTTTCCATTTCTGCTTGAAGAGTGAAAAGTGAAATAGGGATGATTCTCACTTTATTTTCATCTCATGGTTAATATTGTATTTTTATAGTGTTCATTTATCCATTGGTTAATGAGATGATTCATCAATGTAGTTTGAGTTGGAAGTCACCAAATCTATACTATACAAAATATATTCACAATCATAATCAGAGCCGCACAAAATTAAATATATTTTAAACAAAATTCTCCTACCATTAAATTGTCAAGTCTCGAAACCCCACCACTTCACACAAGAGCCCAAATCAAAATACACCCAATAATACATGATGGGCAAATTAGGCCTAGATCAAAAAAATTATTAAAAAAAAGATACTATATGTGACTTTTTATTAAAAAATGATACAATGTGTGAATTTTTAATAAATAAATTTAATTGATTTTTTTAGTTAAAAAGTGATATAACATATCACTCTATATTGTAAAAGTTTAATTAAAATCAAAACACACAAAAATAAAAACTAAATATTAATTTAAAATATCCTTCTAAGCACATTATAAAATTTGTTAAGGGTCTATGGTGAGATTTGAAAAAGTTGGATTGATCGGTATCTTCATTCAAACAATGGTACATACAAAGAACAAAATGTTGTGAAAGGTCAGGGTCAAAAAAAGAATCAAGTCAATCAAATTTGACGATTGTAACAAACAAAATGAATGTTGTGTTAATAATAGCCAAATCACATAGTGTGTGGCACTTTCATTAAAAAGCGAAACATCATGCCATTTTCTATTATAGAACTTTAATTCACATTTAACATTACAAAAAATAAAATCAATAGCAAAATATTATTTTAAGAAATATAATCACATTGTAACATTAGTCAAAAATGTTCTATTATAAAAATTCAAATTATAGTGTGGTGATTTTTTAATTAAAAAGTGACAAAGTACATTATTTTCAAATGCATAACTTTAATTCATATTTAACACGACAAAATAAAATAAAATAATGAATGTATACTAATTTAAGATAGGGATGGCAACGGGGGGCCTGGGGCGGGTGGGGGTCGGGGGTCGGAATTAAGTTAAATTATTAATTTTTTTTTTTTAACCGTGGTTTTCATTGATGGTAGTATATGAAATTATGGATTATGAAATGAGAATTAAATTTAATTCTAAATGGTATGGTTAGAATTTAAAAAACAAATTATGTATAATATGTTTACTAAACAAAATGAAAAGAATTCAAATCAATAGGTTTTGATGTAGTAGTTAGGAATTGTGTATCAATGTTCACACTCCATGTTCGATTCCTTCAACACTCATTTCATCAAAATAATTTTAAAAAATTTAAAAATTTTAAAAAAAAAAAAAATTAAAGGCGGGTCCGTATGAGTAGCTAGCCGAACCCGCCAGGGCAATTCTCTCAGCCCCGAATACCCGATTATCCTAGGTGGAAAAATTCTAAACGGGATGCGAGACGGGGGACGAGGGGTGGGGCAAATTATCATCCTAATTTAAGATATATTTTATAATCACATTAAATTTAGCTAAAGATGTTTTATTAGAATAAAAAAATGAAATCAAATTACACTTTTCGTAACCTTTAATTCAAAAGTGATACATCATGAGACTTTATACTCTTATCATTTTCACATGTTTGCACATTAGACAAATTAAAAATTAGTACGTACATTTTCACAAATACATTGTGTACGACACATCATCTGATATCCAAAGTTGTGACCATAGTTACACCACCTAACTGACCACCAACTCAAAGTTGAATTTTCATATATACTAACGCAAACAAAAATTCGAAAGATCTCAAATCCACAAGAAAATTGCATTAGCTGTTCAAAGTAGAATGTGTCGGCAGGTTATCAAGAAAAATGAATTTTCAATAATAATTGGAAAATGAAATTAAAATAGAAGAGTTAAAATCTAAATATTTATATTTAAAAAGTTGGAATTTGAAAATAAAAACTATAAAGAAGAAATCAATTTTATCATTTTACATGAAAATTAAAGTTGCACAATTCTGTTTTGTGGCAAAATTGAAAAAGAAATAAGATGGAATTGAAGTCGTTATTGATTCTAATTATAGATTTTGATAGGAATAATTGAAGAAAATGAGGTTAGAGTTTAAGTAATGAGGTTTAACTTACTAATGCGATTTAACTTGTAATTAACGATATTTACAATTTAAACACCATTTATATTGATTTTTCAAAAAATCATTAATTTTTAGTGTATTTGTCTAATTAGCCCATAATATGTCAGGCTCAATTGGGTTGGATCAAAAGTCAACACAGACCTCAATCTGACTTATAATTGGGTAAATTCAAAGTCGGTCATTTGTTTGGTGACTTATAATTTCTAAAGTCATATCTTTCAAAACTTAATTCAATTAAAGTCATATTTTAGAGATAAAAGACCAACATACCCTTAATTGTAAAAAAACACTAATTGTGAGTGGTGATCATTGCTTTTTTTGTTATCATTCTTGTTTTTTGTTATCTTTGTTAAACCTATGATTTTGTACTACTAATGAAACATTTTAAGAACAATAATATTCTCTTATTTATTTTCTATTGATTAATTCGTCTACCTACCATTAAACACCTTATATATTTATACTTTTCTATCCAATGAGAATCTATGACCTAATTGAATCTCAAACATATTCTAATTCAAGGAAAGAATTAGAAACATTGTTTATAGTTTTAGATGAGAACTCTTTGCATGACTTCTCATTAACTTGAGAATGATTAACAGTTCTTCTTTCTTCATTTTAGCATTGCTCTGAAGTATGTATTTGCTTTTAAGGGACTTAGATACCTTCGAAAAGCTTTAATTTGTATCAAAATGATGTACATTTATCTGTGATACTGTTTTAGAAGATTTGTGATACTGTTTTGAAAAAAAAATTTAAAGATTGTCATTTTAAGCTAAAGAGACGATTTCAAACGGATAAAATCTATCATAAGTAGTGGCGAAGGCTGGCGATCTTGACCGTCTCGTCGAGACCATTCCGAAAACATATTATAATAAAAATTACGAGCACGTGTGAAAATTCTATGATCATTTCTATTGTGATCTTATTTTTGTGATATCTTATTTTGCATAATTCAATATCAAACAACACACATGACTATGATATCATGCTTTTATCTTTGATACTGTTTAATTAGTCATACGTTTTGTTTGATTTTGTATTATGCAAAACAATATCATAGATTAAAACATGGATTAAAACAATATCAATTTATATTAATGCACATTACCTAAATAAAACATTATCATGGATTAAAATTAAGACATTCAAACGAGATCACATCTTCAAACCTTGCCATAATTAAACAATATCAAATATCACATAGATTCAAACAATATCACAAGATTAAAAGCAAGATCATAGATTAAAACGATATCAAAATATACTAATTACCTAAACAAAGCAAAGTATTATGGATTAAAAAAAGTATCATAGATTAAAACTAAGGCATTCAAACAATATCACATGTTCAAACCTTACCATAATTAAGCAATTATCAAAGATCATATATATATATTCAAGCAAGATATCACGAGATTAAAATAGTATAATAGATTAAAACAATATCAAATTATACTACTTACCTAAACAAAAAACAAGTATCATAGATTAAAAGCGAGATCATAGATTAAAACTAAGACATTCAAACAATATCACAGGTTCAAATCTTACTATAATTAAACAATATCAAAGATCACATATATTCAAACGATTATCATTGGATTAAAACATGTTTCAAATGATAGTGAAATATTATGACAAAGTTTCAACCTATTAAACATTGTCATAATTAAACAGTATCATAGATTAAAACTAAGACACTAAAACAGTATCATGAATTAAAACGAATACATTCAAACATTAAATGATAGAACATTCAAGCTCATATTTACAACAATTCTATGTCCATTTATATGAAACATTCAAGCTCCTATTTATAATCTGATATCCATGACTAAACATGACTAAACATTAGATGATGGAACATTGCTCCTATTTACAATAATTAGATGGTGGAGCATTCAAGCTCCTATTTACTGATAATTAGATGGTGGAGCATTCAAGCTCCTATTTACATAAGATGATGGAGCATTCAAGCTCCTATTTACAATAATTAGATGGTGGAACATTCAAGCTCCTATTTACATAAGATAGTGGAGCATTCAAGCTCTATTTACAAACATTCAAGCTCATATTTACTGAAAGATTCTATGCCCATTTACATTGTGATCTTATTTTGTATAATCAATATCAAACAACTTTCATAACTAATTAACAACACAAAGAAATAATCTAATGGCCAACTTAATACAATATCAAATTGCTATTCTATAATGAGATATCAACAACAAATGTTACATCATTGTTTACATAACTAGAAAATGATCATTGTTTACATAAAGCGCTAAAATACTCAACCTAGGTTGATCATATTGGTCGGCCTCTCTTGCAGCACGGATAGATCAATACTAATTGTTAGATCACTAGCCTAAAAAAATAATCAAATACAAGAATTAAGATTAAAACAAATAAATTAATAACAATATTCCTACGTTAATTTGTTACCTCAATCTGGATTATATGAAGTAACTTGTCATTTACTTTTGTAGTTTCAGAGCTAACAACATCCAGTCCCCAACTGAAAATTGATCCAAATCTTCACCAAAAAACTGCCTAAAAAGTAACACTGCGCCATAGAAGTGGTCGCCGGAGGTCACCAGAGGTGGAGGCAGATGTCGCCGGAGGTGGTGGTGGAGGTTTGTGGAGTTGGAAGATTGTGTCAATGAAAAATATGTTTAAAATGGGTGATTTTAAAATTAATATAAAATATTGATGTGAAGTATGATTTAATCATAATTTAAAAAAAAGTTTTGACCTAATTTGAAACAAGTCATGTGGAAATGACTTATTGACAATTTTCCCCTTATAATTATCTAATTGGGTATCGTGGAGCATTATATCACACAGTAGCAAAAACAAGAATACAGGCAATATAGTTCAATATGTTCCGGCAGCTATAGCAAACAGCAGGCAAGCAAGTAGGGGTTAATCAAAATACATATAGTTCTTACACAAGTGAAATCGAAACAAGGCCAGAAAGAAACATTATGTTCTGCAGGAGACGTCTGCCTCTTCTAATCAAGCTTGTATATTTGAATCTCGGAGTATAACACCTTAGAATGCACTAAAGGTGGGTGCATACACAAACTAGAAGCACATAATTTAGAAAACCAAAATTGCGCTACAGCTTAGTGAACAAATAATCTTTTCTCAAAGAAACCAAATGAATTGGCAAAACCAACACCAGAATTGCAAAACCAAATAAATATAAACACAACACTCTGAGCAGTAATATGTCAGCAGCAATAGCATACAATATTACCACACGAAAAAACCTAAAACAAACAGCGCATCCACATTTCCATTAACTCTTCTTAAACTCAAAAAAACTGGTCCTGTAACACTAAACTCGCGTACAACTAACAACTTGCACGACCCACGCACTAATAAAGAAGCAATCCGTAATAACAAGTACAGAAATGCACACATTATATAGCATAATATGAGTTCTAATATGCATTACCAAACGAATGACACATAACAGAAACTCAGATGTAAATTATGTCAATGTCTCGAGTGATATTTTAAAAAAAGATTAACAAACTGATACTCCAATGCAATGGTCAAGAGACAGTATCTACACCATCTACACCCCAAATATTAGCTACCACAATTTCGGAGGATAACCGGCTCAAGCTTTCGGTGTCCACAAGGCTTACAAACCCCTCTTGCAATTATATCGTGAGTCATACATAATAAAAGAACTCCTCGCAACAAGAAAGTATCATCAATGAAGAACATAAAACAATGTGCCTCCTGAAGTCTAACATGAGACGGGCAAATTTACAGATCATTTATATTTCATATGAAATCACCAATAAATTTAATACTTAAGTCGAATGACGAAAATACAATCATCTAATACAATGACGAAAATACAATCATCTAATACAATGACGAAAATACAATCATCTAATACCAGACACGCTTTGATTCAAACCATTTCACATCTAATGAGATACAAAATTGACAGAAAAAGTTCTTAAAATAGATACTAACTCGTGGAATTTGAACATATTCATAGTAACATTTCAAGAATAACAGAACAAAACTCCAGTAAAATATTCATCGGTTCAGTGTCACCATTAATTAAAATCAAAACAGTAATTAATTCAAAAACCCTAATGGCAACAAATGAAACAATAATTAAGCAGTAAGTAAGACAGCACCACCTGCCTCCTTGATCTTCTTCTCGGCAATCTTCGACACCAGCTTGGCCTTCAACACAACAGGTTGACTCGGCGGGAGAACGCCCTTACCCAAAACCTTGAAGTACCCGAACTGAGTTACATCAATCACGCGGGCGGAATCGTTACTCTTCTCGGCCTGGGCCCTCACTTCGGGAGGAACAAGTGACCATAGTTTGTCAATGTTGACGGTGGGGCAGAAGAACTTATTACGGAGCTTGTGGAAGTACCGCATACCGACTTTACCGAAGTAGCCAGGATGGTACTTGTCGAAGAGAATTCGGTGGTGGTGCATGCCTCCAGCATTACCGCGACCTCCGGGGTGCTTGCGGTGTTTTCCGATACGGCCGTGACCGGCGCTCACGTGGCCGCGCTTCTTCCGGTGTTTCTTCAACCGGGTCGTCATTTCCTCTCTGAGATACGGAGTGGGAGCAGCAGCGTGTAGGGAGGAAATGAGGGTTAGGGTTAGGGTTTCTGAGGGATTTATACAGAGGAAAATGTTTGGGGTGAAAGGTTTGGGAAGTGAGAATTAGGGTTTTGTACGATATTGCCCCTCATTGGATGCAGCAAACTACGAAAATTGACCACTGGTTCTAATTTTTATATTTATTTTTGTTATTTTTCTGTAATTTTGTTTTTCCTAATCAGAGAAAAGATTGAATTTCTCTTTTGTATGAATATTGAAGACTTTGAAATACAAAATATTCCGTATCGAAAAAGATAAGTGTTAAAAATATAAGTCCTTCATCGTTATACAAAAATAGACTCGTTTCTTATTTCACATGGATTAAAAAATCTCATCTAATATAATTGAAATTACAAAATTTTCACACATTTTTCCTATTAAACTATCGTTTAATATTTAATCATTCATGAATCTAATAAATTTAAATGTTCATTAAGTTACAATTGGAATGCAAATGCAAATGAAATTAAATTGCATTACATTGAAACAATAATAAAATTTAAATGTTGACTTTGTTATTTGAGAGATAGGTGTTTTCTAGGCAACATAGAATTTATTGATTGCCTACTTGAGTAAATGTATGAATAAATTTATATATTTTCTCATTATTATTGTAATATGTTAAATTTATTTGAATTGATAACAATATAAATTAAATAAAAGTATATTAGGAAAAAGAAAAATTTAATACATTTTTATAAAGTAATTTGTCTATAATTTGAGACAGATAAATAAAAAAAATAAACCTATCTTTATAAGACAGAGGGAGTAACAAAAAATTAGAGAACTTTTTAATATAACATAGACAATTATACACACTACGTCCAATAACACGACAAATAAATAAATAAAAAATATTATCAGCATTTTCAATAAACTTATGTTTGGTATAATGTATTGTAAAATTTGTTTTTTGTTGAAGCATAAAAATTGAAATTACAAGATTTTGTGTTTAGGGGATATAAAAGTGGGGAAAAAATCTATTTTCCATTTTCTATACATATTTAAATTGTTTACTTTTTTTTCTTAATTATAAGTAAAAAACAAAATAGTAAAATTTAAACGTCTGGGAAAAGAATAAATACAAGGAGCTGAAAATAAGATGCTAAATCATAGATATTTTGGCAAATATTCGAATACAGTAAAGATCCCAGAGTTATAATGCATTTTGCAACCTAATGTACACTTTCCCCCCAGGCATGGGGGAACATATGACAAGTTGACAACAATTGGATGAAACTACCAAGGCCTCCTTGTACCACCGAGAGGAACCGTGTTCGATCCGGATATTGAACCACGGTTGCCAAACCTTCCTCGATCGCCGAAACCTCCTCGACTGCCAAAACCTCCTCGACCTCTGGATCGGAAGATACTTCCAGAAGCTGCCAGAAATGAAATCAGAATAAGTCGAGATCACATTAAGAAAAATGCAAAAATTAAAGGGCCAGCGAGTTCAAGTTACAGATGGGGTATAGCATTTCCAAAGATCTTAAGTTCAAAAGCTTTGGATGCCATGCACAGTAATATGGGAAATATGTGTGATAATTTGCATCAATGGTGAAAACTTAAAGTGCATGTTTGTTGGTCTGCACTATTAGCTAAGACTCGACACTGCACTAAACAAAATTTTAACTTTTTTTTTTCTTTCTGATTGCGCCATCCACTCCTCCCTAACAAACACACACACAATGCATACAAACATGTTTGATGTAATTCTATTTAGGCTAATGGTGCATGCTATTTGGAGAAGGAATAATCACTCGATTAGCAGGCTCATAATCATTAATAGAATTCAACAATACAAACCTCCACTAGAACCGCTAAATCGGACCATTGCAGCCAACTGAGGAGGAACAGCTTGTCCTGCTTGTTGCAGGATCTTAATCAGATCTCTTGCATACTTGGCATTTCCATGGGTGAAAAATGTGAAAGCAGTTCCTTTTGCTCCTGCACGACCAGTTCGGCCAATCCTGTGGACATAATCCTCGAGACTTGATGGGAAGTCGAAATTGATGACACATTTTATGTCCTTCACATCTACAAAAAATACAGACAGAAATTTTATCATATAATACAGTTAATAAGACATTATTGAAACATAATACGAGCATGCTTATCTGAGCTTATAATAAGTGAAGTTACTTTTAAGCAACTTTTTATCTCCAAACAGTTTGGATACCTTACTTTTTTAAAGTAACTATTACCTTACTACCAAAGTAAGCAACTTGACTCTAACTAATAAAATATTATTATTTTAAAACTTACAAGTAATAAGTAAACTTTTAAAGCTTAGCCAAACATGTTCAGCCACCTTATCCCTGCACTTCTAGGATCCAACTCCAAGGCATCAAATGCAAGATAAAACACACTGTCAAATGTGACTACCTAATCTTGCAGGGATAAGGAGCAGCCAACGGCCGTAAATTTCAAAATCAACATAAGTAAACTTTTTAAGCTTAGCCAAACATGTTCAGCCACTTATCCCTGCACTCCTAGGATCCAAGGCATCAAATGCAAGGTAAAACACACTGTCAAATGTGACTACCTAATCTTGCAGGGATAAGGAGCAGCCAACCGCCGTAAATTTCAAAATCAACATATCCAATCAATGAACAATCTCGTGTGAGTCAACCGGCTGTCACTAGTACCAGCTCCATAACTGTGGATGGGCAGCGTTAACATCAAGGTGTTACTCAACATAGGAGGAGCCACATTGTATCGGGAAAAAATTAGTAGCACAAAACCCCCAAAGTCAGCATCCTATGTTTACAAGATCCTCAATTCTGCGCATCAGAAAAGAACATCACATACGACAGCATAATAACACCACCTTCTGCACCCAAACCACATTATTCTCGGGAACATGTAGAACAGCCGGAGACTCATCTATGTTTAGAGTTGGAAGGACCAAATGAGAGACTAAAAGTTCCTAAACCGTAACACTAATCCTACCAAGACCACGAGCAGCAACATCAGTGGCAATCATTACAGGAATTCTTCCACTCTTAAACTCAGAAAGGACTCGATCCCTTTCATCCTGGCTTTTATCACCATGAATGGATAAAGCTGGCCATCCGTCCATTCTCAGCTGTCTTGTAACTTGATCACACCCTTTCTTTGTTTCCACGAAAATTAAAATTTTACTTCCATCCATTACATCTTTCAGCAATCTGATCAACCTGCAGAGCGAAATATGGTGAGAGATCATAATCCTAAAAGCAAAGGATCAAAACTTATATTACAAATGTGACCTGTTATATTTCTCCGAATCTGTCATAACTTCAACAACTTGGAGTATAGATTGATTTGCTTTCAGATCTGGAGACCCAATGATAACCTGAAAGATTTTAGGTACAAAAAACATCAAGTGAGAATATATGGATCCAAAATTATATATCTTAGACCTTTACATACAAAGCATAATTGTGTAATGGGGAAAAAGAATGTAAGAGAAACCTTATAAGCATTGCGCAGAAACTGCCTTGCTAGAGTTTCCACCTCCCTCGGCCACGTGGCGCTCCAATACAAGGTTTGCCTATCCGGGCGAATCTGCATCATGATATGACCGTAAGAGATCAAAACTTTTCGACAGTATTTTAACAGTAGAATAAGAAAGAAAAAAAAATTGGTAAAAGATAATTTCTGCTTATAGATTATGACTGTTAGCAAGAATGACATTTCATGAATGCATAGAAAGAGTCAGTGGGTGATGGTTGCTTCAGTTAGGAGTTGTCATCCAGATGGCAGAGCAGGGAATATAAGCAGGGTGCAAAAACTGCTAAGAATCGATGAGGGTTTGAAGAAACAGAAAATCCAATGTGGAGAATTGAGCTCACTCATCTATTCTTTTCTATTTATTTTCTTTTTTCTTTTTCGAGTCAATGAAATGTAAAGAATAGTGGATGGGTTTTTTGTGAGGTCATTTTGTTTTGTACATACCGAGTTATATACTCCTTGTACACGGGCATGGTTCCCCTCTTGTTCCTTTTAACGAAAGAACCAGATCTAGAAAAGAAATTAATGCACATAATAGTACCTGTCATAGACAGTTTACATAGTTCTGGCACAAGTTATTGAAATTAGAAATCGAGGCACATCCAAAGTGTTCTGGAATTTAGAAAGCTACGTACACAGTTAGTTAAGAGTTAAATATATTAAGCTGAAATTCTTTGTTGGATTGTTAGTTCAATCCATGCCAATAGTAGGAAATAAGCAAAAAGTCAGAATTATTAAGATTGATTGTATAATAGACTACACATCTTGAAATGCCAAAGACTATATCAACAAAACTATGCCTTAGTCCCAAATAAATTAAAATCAGATAGATGAATCCTCTTTTGACACTCTATTTGATTCATCACTACGTCGACCAAAAAAATCCAATGAAATCAAACCCTTCGCAACCACGTGGGACCATGTTAATTTTTGTCTACCACTCTCTCCGAACATGTTTTACATCACAAATATCACATCTTCTTGTGAATGGGAGATTCCTCGGCGTATAAAAGACATGTCACAACCACGTAACATGTCTCTCTTATTTTAGTTGGTGCTACATTCACGAGTCATTCTTCATTCTCATTTAGAATTTCATCCATTCTAGCACAACAACACATCCATCTTAGCATCCTCATATTCTAGAATCTAGCATGTCAAATAATAATTGAGGTAAAATAAGTTTGAGGGCTTACTATCGCGTTACAAGGACAGGCGAGTTTCTTAAGCATTACAAGGATGAAGTCTTCTCCCCAGATATATGCACAGTTATTGATGTAAAAGATCAAACCATTCCCACTGAAAAAGTTTCTAGCTTAATAAGTAATAACTATTGAGAAAAATGTGCAATGCTAATTGATGCACTGGACTGGAGTCTGGTAAGTCTTAACTATAATAAGGAGTCCTTACAAATTTGAATGATATTTCATACTAATACTAAAGATTATGCACATTGGAGAAGTTAGAAGAGCAAGGACCAATATTTGGTATAAGAATTTCTACTGTGCATCTAGAAACTCGTACATTTATCACATCCTCCTTATACAGCTGTCAATATTTGTCAACAACAAGAACTTCAAAAATCAGAAATCTTTGTCCTATATTTGTCAGAGAGAATCACAACTGTCCCATGTGATCTTCAATTTTTCCACCCTAGAGAAGTAAACTTTTCAATTTCCCAAAGATGAAGAAAATTTTTCCATTAGATTTATGTTTGCATTTCTTTCAACAATCATTCATAGAAAGAGTAGATCCTATTTTCCATAGTAGATGGTTTTAATTGATCCACAGGCAAACAGCAGTTAGGTAGTTATTATCTGATAAGAAATTATCATTAAGTGGTCTCCTATTTAGAATCAGTAGTTCTGGCATTTTAAATTAACATAAGAAACAGATTAAAGAGACCGGACTATGTGCGTATTAGGAAATGAAGTAAAAGTTGGAACAACCAATCTTTATGATATCATCGCGGAGGAATAAGAATTAACATTGCCAGAATGGCATCATTAGAGGAAGGTTGAAATCATGAATCAAATCAGCACCTTTTATTCGACAGGTTCAAAGACAAATAAAAGAATCCTGACAAAGGGATCTCCGTTGTCATGCCCTATTTTAATGCAATGACGATAACTTTATGTCCAGCGTGAGGAACTTGCCCTATTGAAGTTCTGCATTGGCTAAAGGCTAGATACAAATATACCCTGTATAGACACAACAGAAACACCAGCATTGGAAAATCCCCTCACTAACTGGATAATGATTCCAATAAAATACTAGTAATGAAAAATCTGATCAACTGGCACAATGATGTAGTAGTTGGACATTGCTGTGAGATCTCCAAGATACAGACATAACAAGTTTTAGGTACCCTTACACCCTTCCCAGTATTAAGAAGAAAAACTGAAATGCAGAAAATAAAACGCCCATGTAAGCATTGATTTTACATTGGTTCTTGATTAAGTCAAGTCACTTGTTTTCTCTGCGAAACTCATTAATTTATTTCACTTTAGCTGCCAGCATAATAGCAAACTGTAACACAATGGTCCCCAATTAGTCCAACATTCTAATATTTGGATTTGGTCATAAGCTCCTGCACTATCTAAGTGGAATACATGTGCTATCAAAGTGGCAGATATGATTAACCTCAAAACCAAGTGTAAATAAGAAAGATAATTCAGCTAGTGAGACTGCATAAATTTGTACTATCAAGAAACTGGGAGAAGCATAATAGACTCTCTACAGAGGTAGCAAATTTTGACACACTTACTTAACTTGTCCAGATAGCTTATCTATTAAATGAAGTTCAATGCATATGTTGCATTAGTAATCTGTAATAATTAACTCAAAAATGCCTGTAAAATCCAAAAATTGAACTCCAATGCCATCATGTTGCTCTCAGAAAATTGTCACTTGAGGTCAATAATGTCATATGACCCAGAAAACAATGATGATTTAGTAAGATAGGATGAAGTAGAATAGAAAATAAATCTGCTCGCCTGGGAAATAATTTTCCTGATTTGGGGCTCAAATCCCATATCCAGCATGCGATCAGCCTCATCCAACACAAGGTATGTCACCCTTTTCAAGTTTGTATGTTGAGATTCAAGCATATCTATCAATCTTCCAGGAGTAGCAATCACAATTTCAACCCCTGCATAAATAAAAAAATAAAATTTAAATAATTCCCATCAAATATCAGCGCTTACAGATTTTGAAAAGAACTAGGTAAAGAGAAATAATACCTCTT
Organism: Forsythia suspensa; assembly: GCA_023638005.1. NCBI lineage: Eukaryota > Viridiplantae > Streptophyta > Magnoliopsida > Lamiales > Oleaceae > Forsythia > Forsythia suspensa. Next base: position 10,564,090 of record CM042671.1, read on the forward strand.
CTAAGATCACGAATTTGTGGTCCTTTTGGGGCACCACCATAAATACAAGTGCTCCTTACATTCGCACGTGATCCAAATTTCAAAGCTTCTTGTTGAATCTGAACCGCCAATTCTCTGGTAGGAGCTAATACTACTACAATGGGACCTTCACCTTGCACTGGTATTTATAAAAAAAATTTCACCATAAAATGGAATCACTAGAAATTAAATTTCATACAAAAGGTGGAATTCAATCATAAGAAAAAAAATCTAGTAGAGAGGTACTTACTCAGCCGGGGCTGAGCACTAACATGAACCAAAGCAGGTAGTAAATAGGCCAAGGTCTTTCCTGAACCAGTCTCCGCAATGCCAATCAAATCTCTACCCTTTAAAGCCATTGGCCATCCTTGTGATTGAATCGGTGTTGGCTCAGTAAAACCCAATCTAGCAATAGCCTCGAGGCAATAATCTACAAAACCAAAAAATCCATCAGCTTAATATTATTAGAAAAGTTATTTCCTAAAGCTCCTAGCCATGAGTGTGATTTACACATGAGACATGGTTGGCCCTCTGTGTGGGCCTCACAAAGCAAGAACACACACATCTGGAAACAGGATATCATGGCATTCTTTATTGATAAAATGGAAGGTTATTATAAAGCATAGTAATACCAGGAAAACTTGCTTCTTGAAATATCCGGATTGGCTTGGGGATATCATTGCCTTGAACAGTAATATCCCTCCTAGCACGATACATCGCAACCTCTTGCTCGGTCATTGCGCTCACAGACGGGCTCTCGATATAAAAGTCCTTTCTAAAAGGAACCAAGTTACCAAAATCTTGCTTGGGTAGAGCAATGTTATCCAAGTCATCTCCCCTAGGCCTACTCCCTCTCCAATCACTGCCACCACGACCTCCATGAAAACTGCTCCTACCTCCACTTCGACCACTGCCAAAATTCCCACCTCTACCACTTCTACCTCCGCCGCGACCCAAATCAAAGCCCCTCCCGGCAAGACCACCTCCTCTCCCACCTTCACGGCTTCTTCCATCACTCCTGTCTCCAATTGCACCATTGCTAAATCCTCCACCACGGCCACCTACACTGCTACCACGGGTAACATCAAACCCCCTTCCAACACCATGCTCAACAGCAGAATTCCCATTATAAGTACCAACACCACCTCCTCCAATTCTCGCACCACCCCCCATAGGAGGTGCCACTGGAACACCTCCATACAGAGCTGGTCCACCACGACCATAGCTTGGTGCAGCACCACTGGGAATAGGTGGTGGAATTGCAAAAGGAGGCTGTCCCGTCAAATCACTACAATCAAACAGAAAATTACACAGCCTTTAACATACATATTCACGTGTTTATAAACAGAAATGCACATGTAATCAAAAGAAAACACGAACCAACGGAAAATGTTGAACTCTTTGTACATATAAACCCATTATATCACTATAATAAAGCTCATACAAATACTGAAACCGATTTAGAAAGAATAAAACATTGGTACACACAAGCACAGTTGTTATACACACACACCGACACACGTACATATTTTTTTCTATACACAAGAAAATAAACAGAAATACAAAAATACAATAGAAAACATGAAAAACCCCAGCAGAATGGATTGAACCCTTTTCATAAATACACCCTTTAGACACTATACTTAAAACCTATTTGGAAAGATTAAAACTTCGGTACACAAATATTACCCATTGTAATCTATACAATTTCCATATACACACAGATAAATATTTTTTCACATACAGAAGCATATAAATTCATATTATACATGAACAAATGCTATATGAAAATTGAAGTACCTTCGGCGCTGACGGTAGGAGCCGGCATCGTGAAGTCTGGAGTCGTAGTTATTAAACATGGTCTCTGTGGATATGGGGTTAGGGTTAGGGTTAGGGTTTGCAGATTTGAGAAGGGAAAAAGGGTAAGTCGAGGGAATTGATTTTCCTTTCCCCTTTGGTTTCTCTTCCAGTTTTGCAGTTGAACAAAGGGAAAGAAAAATAAAAGGATAAAAGAAATTGAGAAATTTTAAATGTAATTTCTATGGGAAAGAAGTTTATTTGTATTACATTTTAGTTACTCCATTCGCATATATATATATATATATATATAATTGATGGTTTACTAGCAAAAGATGTTTAATACATAATATTAGATATTAACTGATAATATTAGCTAAGAGAATAAAACTAAATTTTTATTTATTATATTATTTAATTCACTACAATATTCTTGAATAGCTTTTAATATAAAAGATAAAAATGTTTAACGAAACATTTATAGAATTTTAGGATATTATTGGGTCATGTATTTCAAATACTAAATCAACATTTTTAATTATATTTTCAGTAGGTTGTGTGTGTGTGTTTATAAATATTTATAAGTCGATTAAAAATTATTTTTATTCACATATTTATTATGATCATAATTTTTATCCACGTTTTATTCACATATATCGTAAGATCTACTATTTATAATCTACAATTTTTTTTACCAAACATACATTCAATTTAGAAAACATTTTTGTGGTCAATATGAATGAATTGTCATGTCTTTCGAATCGAGTAAGGGGTTTCAATTGGGCCGTGGAAAATTAAAATTTATGCACAAGAATTTAAAATAGAAAATTTCATTACTTTTTATTTTGTCATTTGGACAAATATCAAAATATAAAATAATGTTAAAAATACTCTTTAACAACTAACACTCTAGATTTATTTATAAAACGAAAAAAGCCGCTTCTCCAAAATTATATTTGTGATAGTCTTAAATATTAAGATTGTGTTGATATAATTTTAATAACTTTCTTTTTAAACAAAATTAAGCAACTAGGGAATCTCTACTACTATAAATGGTGAAAAGATATTCCTTTATAAAAAAAAAAAAAATTTATTTTTCTTTTTCATTGATCCCAAATTACAAGTTAATTTCTTTGTTGAGAGTATATTGATTTCTTGCTTCCCTAATATACATATATTTCTTGTTTCTTGTTATGAACAAAAATGTGAACTAGTTTTAATAGAATAATGATATTAATATAGCGGTATATTATAAAAAAATGTTAGTAAAATTTATTGTTATAATTATAATAACTACATTTAATATGTATGAAAAATAGAAACAAGCTTATTTTTTTTGGACGGATGGAGTATTATTCAAATTTATCTCAAAGACAAAACGGTCAAAATTTGTGAAGTAATCTTAGTTAATGGTATAATTTAAATCTACACCAGACTTGCAAAATACTTATCTTTTTTGGACGGATGGAGTATTATTCAAAATTATCTCAAAGACAAAACGGTCAAAAAATTTGTGAAGTAATCTTAGTTAATAGTATAATTAAAATCTACACCAGACTTGCAAAATAAAAGGTAATTGATCTAGGATTTGTTTGACAAAGTTGTTGTGAGTAGAACTTTTGTCAATATAACTTTTAAAAATAATACAATATTTGGTTATCAACATTTTAAAGACGTAAGAGATAGACTCTTAATATTTAAAAATAACACAAACATCTCCAACATTTGAGAAAATAGGCATGGCGATAAAAGAATCCGTCAATTTTCTCTTTATTTAACTCAAATGGACTTCATACCTTAATTGACCCCCAAAAAAGCACTTGAAATTAGATGGGTAAAAGTGACATATCATTAAAAGGGCTTAAAATTTTAAAAAAAAATGAAAATTATTGAAATATATAGTAAATCTTCATCTTCCCCAACAAGCATTTTTAGATTTTAATCAAACATCCATTAGTTTAAGGTTAAATTACATTCACAATTTTCATTCTTTCAGCTTTGTAACAATATCATCCACATTCAATTTTATTTACAGATATCATCACTATTTTTTTATTAATTCACACAGATGGTTCCAAAATGGTCATTTTTTACGATTTTGGCCCCCATCTTAAATAAATTAAAATAGAAAACATAATAAAAAAATTGCAGTTGAGGTCCCCAACTTTTTCAAAAGTGTAAATAAATCACAAATTTTTTATTTTTATTTTTTTACAAATTTTCACTTAACATAAAAAAAGTGTGTCATCAAGTCCCAAACCTTCGAATTTGGCACCTACGTCCCTCAATATATGTGCTACCGAAGGACCTATATAGTGAATGATTTTGTCCAAATGTTCATTAGTTAACAAAAAGTTAAACATGTGACCTAAATTTGACCAATTTAACAAAGACAAAATAATCTTTTCACATTTTATTATTTAAAATAATTAAAAGATAAAAATAAAAACAAAAAAAGAGGAAAAGTACTTGTTCTTCTCCACACCACCCTATCCCAAACCCACTTGTGACCACATTGGGGAGGACTTTAGACCCAAACTCGGTTTTGGTCCGAAATTGAGGAGAAATTCCTCTCGATTTTGGTCTTGGTCTTGGTCTTGGTCTTGGTCGGGGGCGAGGTCGAGGTCGAGAAGAGGGTGATGTTTTTTTTTAATAATAGAGTATAAAGAGATAATTTTACACTTTTGAAAAAGTTACGAATCATAATTACAATTATTATCTTTATATTTTCTTTTTTCTATTATTTTAATTTATTTAAAATAGGGACAAAATCCTCAAAAGACTATTTAAGGACTCATCTATGCAAATTAATAAAAGAATGAACACGATATCTACAAATAAAATTGAATAAGTATGAAATTTTTATAAATGTGAAAAATATTGTTACAAATGTAAAAGAATAGAGATTGTAAGTATAATTTAACTTTATTTTAACTAAAATATCTTTTCCTTTTAATAGTGCTTTTAAACTTTATAAAGTCCTCACAAACACTATAGTGTTTGATTTATTAGAACGGGCAAATTTTAACTTTGCAATGGTAGGGTTTTCAATAAGTTAGAGAGGTGAGTGCTTGCTTTGTAATTATTTAAAGTTAAGGACGGACGATGACTTTAATGTTTGGTTAAGCCCAAAATGAAAAGATTAGCAAACTTTTTTTTCTTAAAAAAGTAACTATTATACTAAATTTTAGAAAAATAAAAACAATTTTTAAAAAGTCCTAAAAATAATTTTTAAAGCTTCAAACACGTCTCATTACATTTAAAAGTAACTTTATTTTTTTTTCAAGCTCAGCCAAACTTGCCATATATGTACTTACAGACCTAAAAATAATGAGTGCATGAATTTGCTAAAAGAATTTCTCTCTGAAAATGCACATAAAATGATAAAACGAAAAATTAAGATAATAATTCGACTTTTAAAACTAATGGCTTGTTATGTGAGAATTTATATGATTAAATGTGACGGTTGCAGAAGAATGCAACATAAATAGGGATTTTAAGATAGACGCTGACCATAAAACATATGCTATCGTTTATAAGTGATACCAATTGCGAATAAATCAAGAACATGGCGATGTAGATAGATGGACCATGTTTTTTGAGAGAGAGAGAGAGAGGCTATATGGTGTTTTGCTTTATAATAGCTTTACATATTCCTTAAAATACAACAAAAAAATACAGAGAGGAAAAAAAAAGGTGAAATTTCATGTGAATTTGCCTGGAAAGCATATACACTCAAAGAAATTCCTTTCAGAGTGTCTACTGATTTCTGTCCTTTTACTTGATGCAATATTAGGTGGGACAATTTCCTTTGCCTTGTGCATTTGGTGGCCCTTTGTCCTTTTAACATCATATACCAAACTAACCTTGCAAAATTCTGGTGCATGCTTTTGAACATATTCTCCTTTCCCTGATAACCTAGAATTAACAAGTAAACAATCTCGAATTACGATGTCGTCGACGTGCTATGGAATATTTCGTGAGCACATAATACGTTGATACAAAAGACACTGGATCACAATATAGAGTATAAAGTAACATTACTTAGCTCCACGATTGATGCGTAAAATATATCTAATGCAATCCAATGCAATAATTTGTGCACATCTTACATTAAGGGTGACCACGTGAAAATTTGTATTTCAGTTAAGATTGGAATTAGGACTTAATCGCTAAGACTCAGTGGAGAAACCATGTTTGTATCTCACATTGAGAATGAATTACTATAAATCTGTTTTCGTTTTGTTCATTAATGTTCTCCAGATTGAACATAGGGCTTAATCTCCCTCGGACTCGGTGTCAAACGAAAGATAACATATGATACAAGGGGGTTACCTTGTGAAAGGTGATTGTTTAGTTCCCATGACAAGATTAGTAATGTTAGCAACATGAATCAGATCTAAAATTGCCTTGGCTGCTGCATTGCTCTCCACGAGCATTGTCTCTACTGCTACCTGTAAACAAAATATCAAAATTTAAGTCGTTGAGTTTAAATACTCGGAATTGAAACCTTAAAATTGAAATTTGTCTGAGAAAAAAAATTCGAATTTAGATGGAATAATTTCTATACATACTTTTGCATCATTGCAGAGACGAATATATTTTTCCAAGAGATTCCTCCTCCTGTTACTCTCCTCATTGTCATAAACCTGCACTTGATCTTTGCTTAATTGGCTCTTTGATAGCCTTCCAACTGCCCAAGAAATTTCAGGCCATAAAATGTTTCACTAACTCATTTTAACAAATAGTTTTAAGATTTGTGAATTTTGTTACAAAAGAGAATAAACTATGTCAATTTATAGTTAAGGACTTATGTAGTCGACCTCACCCCCAATTTGTCAAGTTTTAAAAAATATCCAACAATTTGTCTTGATATCTTCTATAAGCTTGTTTGATAGGTCGGACTCTACAATTGCTTTCCACTTTTCACACATTTATACATGTGAGACCATATATTTCACTAATCAATTCTTATAGATTCAAAATAGATGTGGGAATAAATAAATTGTTTACTTGACTTTTCTGACAACAAATCCTAAACATCTGATTTTTGGTTTGAGATATGATCTGATTAAACTGCTTAAATCAGAGGGCAGGAAACAAACAAGAAATAAGATCATTGAGTCATTGACTAATGATCTGATCCACAATCATAGTTAATGTCTACTATATACAGTATTACATAAAACTCGAAAATAAAATAAACAAGATTTTAGCATTTTTCATTTTTAATACTGTCTAGCGCAATTCAATTTTCCTTACCAAACATGCCGTTAATGTTTTAAAATATTCATTTACTGCAACAAACATGAAAATAGAAAATTTCAAGAAAATAAAAGAACACAGAAGAACTGTAGTAACTGTACCTGGAGTAGGGATGTGGGTGATGGGAGAGAATACATGCACAAGAAAAACACGACTTTTCCCTGGAGGAACAGCATGATCAAGTGCCCATTTAACAACATGCAAATCACTTTTTCCAACTGCAACATAAACATCATTAACTCCTCCATCCATGCTCTTGCTTTCCTCTACAATCTCGACAATCTCGGGCGACGCGACGTGCCAATTATGATACTGTCCCTCTTCTGCAGCCATTGGATCTCCTCCTAATTCCATCTTATCATCCCAGAAGAGAAAACTGTACACAAGAGGAAAAGAACAATCTTGATAGAAGATAGTAGAAAAAAAAAAGGAAAAAAATGTCGTTTCTTTCAATGTCATTAAAGAAAAGAAAATGAACCGATCAAAAAAAAGAAAAGAAAAGAAAAGAAAAGAAAATGAAAAGTTAGATTCTTTTTTGTCAATGTTTGCAGGCTTTTTGGACATATCACATAGTGTGATAGGGTATGTTCTTGATATAACAGAAGAATTTTTCTTTCCCTTTTCTCCATAACCACATGCTAAACCCATTAGCCCCCTTTTCTATTGACTTTACAATTACTAGAAGAGATAAGATCATTTTGTGAGTGTGATCTTCCACACATCTAAATTTACTCCTCAGACTCCACTTTCGTACACTGAGCACTTTGTTTGATATGCAATACTCGAAAACTCAAATGCATAATGAATAAGATGTTTGCTTATTTTTTCTTTTTTGATGCACCTTATGAACAAGTTTTTAGCTAAAAGTTTAATGACCTCATAAACCAATATTAAATGGCTAAGATTTGTTTGAATTTGGTTTAAAATAATTGTTTACAAGTTGTGAAAATGGAATCTCTGCTTAATAGTAAAGTTAGAATTGTCGTTTTACCATCCACCTGCTTTTGACTTCTAATTTAACTTTATCAGAAATAAGACTTTGTTTGTAATTATTTTATTCTTATCCGAACCTACATGGACTTCACATTTATTTATGGTGAATTAGTACACAATGATTACAAGTTCATGTTGTAAATTGTACGTTGAAACCCAAAAAAGTAAAAAGAAAAAAGAAATCGAATTGTCTACATGAAATATATCTTCCCAATTGAAGGAGTTTCTTGAAATGTTTTCTTCAGCCACTTGGTACCATATGCTTTTTCCCAACAACAATTTTGCACCTAAACTTTTGGCAGCCTTTGCCAAGATTGCAATATGGGCAAAAGGTTGCAACACTTTTAGATGGATATTTATGCGTGAACAAAGTAATATGTTGTAATATTTCCTATAGAAAGAAGAATAAGAGTGAAAATCTTTGATATAAGAACTAATACACGATTGGTGGATTAGGATGGAGAAAGCGCGAGCCAAGAACACTCAGATCGTAGAACAAAGCATGCGGGATATGAAATCCAAGTGAGTTTATCATATCATAAAAGAGCGATGAAAAACCTAAAGACTTAGTAGTATGATAGACTAGCAATGAAAATTGATATTTTTGAAACTTAATCACGATGTTAGAAGTTCATGTTTGAGGTAAAGATTGTTGTGATTATAATTTCATAAAAAAAGGAACATGCGATTGTATCCACATTGAAACAATGAGTAAAGCGAAAGTGCTTAATATACACGTGTAAGATAGCTTTCTCCTTTAAACCAAGTTATCGATCATACACAATATAAGACGTGCTACCTGAAATCACCACTAATAGTGCAGATTAATAAAAAAATAATGTTTGTGATTAATCAATAAACAGTGTCAAACACTAATTTTGAGGACATAATTCCTCTCAACCCTAACATGAGCACAACTTTGCTTTTATCAACCCCGTTTCAACCCTAAATAATCCAGTTTAGATGTAGAATATACATCCAGAAGTCGCAACTCAATCACAGATCATCTGTATTCGACTTTTATAAATCTCCAATAAACTTCCAGATTTTGAAGTAACGATATTTAATAAGAAATCGAATCTAAAAGAAGATGATAATCAGAACCATAATGCAAACTAGGTAACTCCCAGGTATATCATGAACCTCTGTAGTTTTACACAAGAAAACAAAAATGTCCACTATACAAAGGTGTTTGCTCTAGTACCCAATCTCCCCCACAACAGCATAATATGGTGCAAAGAAGGGGTAGTGGCTTAGTGGGTGGTGGACCATAAAATCACTACAAAAATGTTGGACCATTTATCACACACAATATTGATTATAACAGATATCTAAAGCGGCAATAGAATGTACAAAAAAGAAGAAAAAATAAAATGTATCGTCACATATGCATCATTATCCATTATCATTAGTCTCATCAAAACATGGTCCAAATGCCCATAATGTCGGAAATGAATTCAAAAAGTGTGAAAATGGAGAGAACACAGATAACATTAAACATTGGTTCAGACAGCAGAGAAGTTTTTGTAATGAAAATGGTGGGGATGCTCAATGAAGTGATCTTAATGGAACTAGTGGTTCTAAAATCTCAGCTAAGTACTATATAAAGGAACCATTTCTATGCATAGACTCAAACTACTCCTCTAACAAGATCTTTTCTATGTTTTATAAAGACTTGAGGCAAAAAGTTTAGGTAAAAAATGGTGAGATTGTTTCTTGTTATACTGAAACTGCTGCTGATTCTAATATCTGCCGGTTGGATATCTCTTTGGCTTCTTAAGCCGACAGAAGTCTGGACGAGAAAATGGAAGGAAGCAGAAGATAAAGCCACAGCTACCGTGTTTGGCTATAATGGTAACCTACTCTATCAAAAATGAGTAATGCTACTTGTCCATCCCTACTTACACTTGCTTATGCATAATAAAATAATGAAAAGAAAATTCAAAATAATATTTTGGTCAAATGTTTCACCCCTAAATCATACTGCCACATAAGCAGGTGTAAGTGAAGATGTACAAGTAGCATTACTCATCAAAAATATTTTTTCTTCTCTATACACGGTAAACTCCAGCCAAAATTCACCTTTTTATTCCCATAAAAGTGGTGAAGAATAGCTTAAATCCAGCATTATGTCTTCATATATTATCATATAATTGATTTGAAGTTCCAGACAGTTGATAAAATATATATAAACAAATTCTTCTCCTCTCTAATAAATTTAACTTTTAGGTGAGGTGGTTTAGTATGGTAATAGTGCAGGAAAAGGCCTCGGGTGGGTTCAAGCCTAATTGCCACCCGTTATTTAAATTCCACGTGTCAGAGCAGTGTGAAGAAAATGAATGCAACATGCATGTGATGTGGCATGTTGAACATAAAATATAAATAAATAAATTCGTTTCATGTCTAACCATTTCAACTTTAAGATGACACGACATTAAACAACAGCTGAAAGGAAATATGGTTTTGGTGTGAAATATCAAATATTAATATTGCTTTGGTACAGGTCTTGACTTTGCTGTCTACACATTTCCGATAATTGCTTTGGCTATAATTGGTTTCATTTACTTGGAACTGAAACCAAAGGAACCAAAAATGAGGTATAAAACTGTTTCCACTCCATAAAACACACCTTTTGTTTGCTTGATGCTAATGAGTATGCATATTTGGACACAGGCCAGGAAGAAGTTCAATCACTGCTCTCTCCAGTCCGCTTATTATCAATCGTTATTTAGGAATCTTGTCTGGAATTGAGATCCTTGCTTCTTCTCTGTTTATCATCTTTCTAGCTTGGACCTTCTATGCCCGGATTTCGAATGATTTCAGGAAGATGACACCAGTCAAATCATTCAAATTGACTCCGTAAGTTAATTCCCAATCAATGGTGTCTTCAAACCTCAAAAGGAAGAAGTATTAATACATGTACAATCAACATCTTTAACTGGATTTCAGATGGCAGTACAAAATGTACAGGATGGCTACCCGATGTGGTTTGTTGGCAGAAGCTTGCCTGGCACTGCTTCTTCTACCCATATTGAGGGGGATGTCTATATTTCGTCTACTTGGCATCCAGTTCGAAGCATCAGTGAGTTATCACATTTGCTTGGGCACGGCCATGATATTTTTTGCCACGTTACACGGGACAGGCACCCTTTTTATCTGGGGAATTAAACATAGAATTCAAGATGAGGTAAACTGAACAAAAATTCTTTAATTCTCAGTACCTGCTTCAATATAAGCAATAGTATTTACCTCAAATCCTTAATGTCGGAAACCAGATGTGGAAGTGGCAGAAGACAGGCCGCATATACCTTGCTGGTGAGATAGCCCTTATCACAGGTTTAGTAATTTGGATCACAGCATTGCCACAGATAAGAAGGAAGTGGTTTCAGACCTTCTACTACACACACCATCTTTATATAGTCTTCCTAGTATTCTTTTTGTTCCATGGTGGAGACCGACATTTTTATATGGTTTTTCCTGGAGTTTTTCTCTTTGCCCTGGATAAGCTGCTCCGAATCATACAGTCGAGGCCAGAAACGTGCATTCTTTCTGCTCGAGTCTTCCCAAGCAAAGCCATTGAACTGACTTTGCCGAATGACCCAAGTATACCTTCATATCCTGTTCGACCCCAACCCAAGTATTGAAAGTATATCCTCTTCTATTGCAAAGATGTATCAAATCTTCGAAGTAACTCGTGACATTTATACCTATGATTTCAGGGTTGAAGTACACACCTACAAGCGTGATTTTCTTGAAGATACCAAGTATTTCCAAGTTTCAATGGCATCCTTTCAGCATAACTTCTAGCTCCAGTGTGCAATGAACAAGCTATCTCAATCATTATCAAATGTGAGGGACAATGGACAAGTTCCCTCTATAATCAAATTCGTGCTGAAAAAGATTCAGAATCTGATTTGAGGAAGTGTATTCCAATTGCAATTGAAGGTCCTTATGGACCTACCTCACTGCATTTCCTAAGGTATCAATATGATTTACAGAACATTTTGGAATCATTGTCACTTTATCTGTATATAAATGCAGCAACCTGATTGCTTTTTTTGGATCACTGAGAATTATTGCAGGTATGACCATCTGCTTCTAGTCGCTGGAGGAATTGGGTTAACACCGTTTCTGAGCATTTTGCAAGAAATTGGCTCCAAATTAAACAATGGCAGAAATAGATATCCAGCTCAAATACAATTCATCTACACCGTAAAAAATTCTCAAGAAATTTGCTTGTTAGATCCAATTCTACCTCAGCTTCTAGACATTGAACAATTTCATATAAAACTGAAAGTATTTGTGACTCGGGAAAACCAGCCTAGTACATCACTAAGAGAAGTACTTAGAGACTTACCTGACATGCAAATAATAAATTTTAGCACCACATGTTCAAGTTATGCAACACATGGACCTCAGAATTTACCTTGGATGGCAGCAATTGCCATGTTTTCTTCAATCATATTTCTACTCTTGCTTAGTTTTTTCAACCACTTCATAGTGCCCCCTTCCAAGAAGCCCTCTCGACCGAAAAATTCCACTTCACTGATAGATCTCCTTCTTATATGCTCTTTTTTCGTAGCAGTCGTATTTAGTGCCTTGGGGGTGGTTATTATAAGATGGAAAAGGCTAAGGCAGGAGTTTCCATTATTTTCTGATAAACAAAGTCAATCCATGAAACAAAGTTCACATGAAGTCAACAGAGCTCTTGACGAGCATGAAATCCACTTTGGAGGAAGGCCAAACTTTCAAGGTAGCATTTTGCTTTTCTTTACTACCAAAATTTTCTTATCCTGCGGGTACTAATTCTGAATCATACTCCAACTGTGATGCAAACCTAACAGATATATTCTCCAATTTCAAAAATGAATGCGGGGGATCAGAGATAGGCGTCTTGGTTTGTGGACCGGAAACAATGAAAAAAAACGTGGCTTCAGCATGCAAACTAAATTCTCAAGTTCCAGGAATGAATTCTCGGAAAACAAATTTCTGTTTTCACTCTCTCAACTTCACACTCTAATTAAATTATCCAAGGCATATGAATTTAAAACTTTAGATGTTTATGAGAGTTCTATGATTTTATTTTGATTATGAATCATGCCAGCATATGTATTTATTACTGTAACAAATTGAAAACATAAAGTTGGTTCTTTCGCACCATATGGATCGCTATCCATTTTGATTATTGTTCTGGACTCTCTTGAAAGAACTTACCAAGTCCCTGTTGGTAGATACGTTAGCAAGATGGCTTGGCTTTCCTAATTTACTAGCTAGTTATGTAATAGGTCGTTGTCTAATGTCATAAATTAAAGAGAGAATACTGAACTTCTTTAAACTTTTTATAAATCCACATTATAGAAAACAAAAGGTAGCAAGATGTATTGAACAAATTATCTTCTCATATTCCACCACACTCGTCAAAACTGCGAACACTCAAATTCCAAAAGCCTCCAAGATAGAAAATTACATCAATTAAAAGATGACTGACAAAATAATAACCAAATATCAATATTCACACCTGCACTCGTGATGGGGACACCTCTCATTGTTCTTCACCACCGGAGGAATTCAAGTTGCTTCCCATGGGCGTCAATTCAGACAACAAATCTTTTGGTGCCACTGAAACATTGTCACCTATCAATATTGCAACCACCTCCCTCATGGTAGGCCGACGGAGAGGGTCTGGATGACAACAAGCCAACCCCAGTTTCAATACCGCCTCCATCTCCTCCACTTCATACTGTCCCTTAATCCTCTCATCTGCTGCCTCCAACAACCTGCCCTCTATATACTTCTGCCTCACCCAGTCAATCAACACTTCCTCCTCCTCCCTCTCCACTGCCGTCTGTAATGGCCTCCGTCCACACGCCACTTCCAACACCACGATCCCAAAGCTATAAACGTCACTGGCTGCTGTTGGTGAAGCCAGTGTAGCCACCTCAGGGGCCAAGTACCCAAATGTACCCACCACCCGAGTCGTATTAGGCACCTCGCCGTGCATATACAACTTTGCTAGCCCAAAATCGCCTAACCTCCCTCTCATATCACTATCTAATAACACATTGCTTGACTTAATGTCCCTATGCACAACCACTTGATCCCAGCCATGATGTAAATAATTCAAGCCCTCAGCAACATCAGCCAAAATTCTCCTTCGTCCTTCCCAATCTATAAGCTTTTTAGGCTTATCAAAAATCCACCTATTCAGACTACCATTAGGCATGTAATCATAAACCAGCATCAATTCATTCCCTTTTCTACACCATCCTCGCATTTGCACTAAATTCTTGTGCTGTAGCCTCCCCATACTCGAAATCTCAGCCATAAATTCCTTAAGCCCTTGTTTAGAATCATGGTTCACACATTTCACTGCTACCTCCGTCTTATTCCCTAATGTCCCTTTATAAACTTTACCAAATCCTCCCGATCCGAGTAGTTCATCACTAGAAAACCCCTTTGTAGCCTCTCTAAGCTCCTCGTATGAAAATCTATGAGGCCAATACTCCAATTCCCAATCCTCAACCTCATCTTCTTCCAAGTCCTTTCTCCTCAGCAAAAACCAATATAACAAACCCAAAGCAATCACAAAAGCCACTGCACTACCCACTGATATCCCAGCAATGGCACCATGAGACAACGAAGACCCTGAACTGTCCAACGAGAAAACAGATAATCCTGTAGTATTAATATCCCTGGCAATCCCAGTATCACTAAAACTCCAAGCCAACACTCGCTGGGCCTCGATCCACTGAGTCTTTGACGCAGAAAACCCTACAAACATCTCAGCTACACAATAATTCGCGATGCCCGGATTCCTGTAAGACAACATGGTCCTGACCGGCCGAGCCATACCAGCTGGCGCTATGGTCACGTTGATCTCATTGTTCGGGCCATTGAACTCAATCCAGGCATGAATATTCTGCCCATTTCGCATATCAACAGGCACAAATGTAAAGTTTCCAGAATTATTATTCCCAACACCACTGGCACTGTAATAGCCAGCTGTTTGTGTAATGACCGATACAATGTTGTTGAGGTCTATGCCCATGATTTTCGTCCGGATCATTGAATTCCGGGTTCCTACCCGTGTCGAATTCAATAGCCAGAACCGGAGCTACAGTTGGGGTTGTGGAGCCAGAGAAAAGCCCAAAATACTGACCCGATAGCGCGTTGGGCGGGGAAGTGGAGGCGGAGAGGACAAAGGCGAGGCCAAACCCCGGACTTGAGGAAATTTCCGGCAAAACGGAGAACACAAACTGTGTTGAAAACGAGGTAGTGATATTAGTAGAATTGGAGTTGGATTTAAAAGGGATTCTTGAGGGAAAAATGCGCGGCCGAGGGAGAACTGGTTGGAATCATTTGTGAGGCGGATAACCGGCGGTTCAAGGCGCGCGTCGTCGGTGAGGTTGAGTGGCGGAGTGGCGGGGGAGGTGGCGGCGGGGAAGGAGTTGTAGAGGAAGTCAACAGCTGAAGTTGGAGGGAGGAACAATGTAATTAACACTGCAAGAATTACCAAGAATGGAGGGAGCATAATTACTGGTTTTGGATTTGAGCGTATAATTGCCAAATTGGGATTGAATTTTGGGATTCTGGGATTAAGAAATTTCTTGAAGATGTTTTATCATCATCGATTTACACTGGATTGAATGATTCCCTCAATTTTTTAATGATAAATCTAATAATAATAGCATGTTTGACCTATAAAGGCATGTTTGATTGTTTTTTTAAAACTTTTTTTGTGTTGAAAGTTATGTATTTAAATGTTTAAATAATTACAAAATTTTTAATTGCATCTTCGATTATTTATTGAAGTTTCAAATGTTGCTGTATATTTATTGAATTTAAAAAGTTACGCTCTATTAATTACTTTTTACGATTTAGAAATTGACAATGGGCAAAAGTCTATGGGTGGACGATGAAGTGCTCACGTGGTATACATTGGAATCAATCAATTCGTTGACAATCATTGAATTGTAAGAAATAATTAACGGAGCATAATTTTTTAAAATTAAATAAGCACATAACAATATTTAAAAGTTCAAGAAGAATCAAAAGACGTGAATAAAACTTTAATAATTATTAAAACATTTCACTCAAAGTTATATGTTTAAGAGAGCATTTTCTATATTTTATTTATCCAAAAATCTATTTTTTTGTCTATAATTTTTGACTTTTCAACCCTTTTTACACTATCAAAAACTTTGAAAAGTCAAAAAGTAACAAAAAAAATTCATTTTTTCCCAAAAAAAACTCTACCAAACAAGTCCTAAATAAGCATTTTATGCTATTTTTCACTTTGGTCATTAAAAAAAGTGAATCGGTACTAATGGATTAATTAGGACCCAAGTTCATCATTTGCAAAGTATTTTCTAGTCCACTCATATTTATAGATAGTATATATTTCGTTAATCTAAACTCGGGTAGTGTATCCTTTGGTAATACTAAAAATAGACTAACTTTTGTCGAGTTTGGATTCACTAATTCCGTTTTGCGTGTCTAATCTAAATTTTAAACTATTTAACTTAAATTTGGAAGAATTTTCATATAAGTAACTTCAAATTCGTTGATAATATATGGCGTCTCGTCTTTAGCATTATTACTTTTCTCTAGTAAACAAAAGACGCACAAATTGACATGGAATTTTATTTTTGAATTGACTAGATTTTCTCTTGTTTTAAATGTCCATTCAATTATACAATAAATGCTCCAAATGGTCCTCCCATCCCATGGTTTGAATAAGGGTAAATTCCTCCTAGGGTCATCAAACTTTCATGGCGCATTTTTTCTTGACCATGTCTCCAATATTTTAGCATTTGTTCTTGATAGAAAATGTCTATTAGATGTTAAATGTCCATGCAACACGCGTGTGATGTTTGGTTGAACATGTAAAATTGTTTAAAAAATATTTACTTTATTTCAAAAATTAAATAGTAATTGTTCAACTTAAATTAAATGTTGTTATTTTTTTTGACAATTTTACCCTTTTAGTAAGAAATTACGTGTGTATCGTGTGGCCATTTAACTCTAAATAGATGTTTTTCGTTAAGTGGAGATACCACGTCAAAAGGTTCGAAACATGAGTGCTGCAAATAGAAATATTGGGAATATAATTGCCACACTTATTAAAGTTGAGGACTCTTGGAGGAATTTACCTTCAAATAATGTCTATGAGCAGGTTAACTAATGCATAATTTGTCAGTCAAATAATATTAAACTAAAGCCAATTGAGTTCAAAATAATCTAATAAAACAGTATTTGGTTCGTTGAATTATAAAGCACAATTTTCTCTTCGTTCCAATTGAATCCAAATCGTATTATAAAAATAAAAAAAAAAAAAACTAGTATTTGCCGTGCGTTGCACGTAATTTATAATCATATTGCTTTTTATTTTTTATTTTTTTTATGAGTTGTTAAAAATTTTAAATAGTCATATTACTTTTTCACTTTAAAAGCACAAATGTGCAACCAAGCCATACATCATTCTACCAAACAATAACTTTAAAGTCATTTTTTTACCAAATTTTCCTATATATTTGAACGCACGAAAGACCTTCAAAAACATGTTTACAGTATCGAATCCTTAAATTTGAGCAAACACTTTCATCATGTCACGAGGCAAAGCTACCTTGTCGATAGGCTCGGGCACATAACCGCATGACCCGAAGAATTCGAGGCCCGCCCAATCCGATTTGGGTCGGGTTGGGTCTGAGTTCTCCCATTTCTATGGTTGGGTCGGATAATTTTAGGTTTAATTTGAAATGGGTTTGTTCGGGTAGTGGGTTTTGGATTAAACCCGTTTCAAACCGCCCAAAACATAAAACAAAAAAAAAAAACAGAGATCAAATTGTAACTGGAGAAAAAGAAAAACCTAGCCCGAATCATCAAGAAGAAGATTGTAAAGGAAGTTCAATGCAAATGATGTTGAAGTATGTTTATGAGCGAGGAAGAAAGTAAAGGAAAAAGAAGTAAGGTATGTCTCTTTGCTCACGACTCACGTATGTGTTCTTTGTCGTCATTGATTCTATCTTTTTGGTAAATGCTTTAGACTTTTTGAGAAATTCTGTGATTTTGGCCTTTTCTGGATGTAACTTTTCATTTCCATAATTCTAGGCCTCTTTCATATGTGTGTGTGTGTATATATATTCACATTTGAATATGTAAATATGAGAAATCAGTGGGTGTATGTATGGCAAGGATTTGTTATGGCCTTTAGCCCTTTTCTTCTACCTCTCTCGATTTCTTGTTTCGGGTCCATTTATTGCAAAATCCAAACAAATTCAATTCCACCGTGAATGGTGGATATATCGGTTATACAATTAATGATATCCCCCTTTTCTTCTTCTTCTTCATGTATGGAAGGCTGGTACTACCGCTTCTTCGGCCTTGACCCATGAATCAAAAACACCTTCAATTCAAATTTGCGATTTCATTTTTTCTTCGTTTTATTTAATTGAATTCGTTAATCCCTTCTTCTCTTTTGGGTATTTGTTGTTCGCTTTTGAATTACGGAAATAATTTTTAAGAAAAATCGAATTTAAACAATGTTGCTTTCAAGCGTAAGAGAAATCAGTGGGTGTATGTATGAGAAATCACATTTGAAAGCAATTGATAACCACAAAGAAACCGGATAGTAGCATTGTTTTTGTTATAGCTCTTTGTGTGATTGTAATTTTAGGCACACTTTTAATCAAGTCCAGTTTCATTCCAATTGATTTTTCATCCCCTGTGAAAACTCACCAAGAAAATGACCACAAAAACAAGAATATGAAGAGAAAAGAACCCCTTCATTGCCTATACATATCCATATTTAGAGGTGAAATGAGAATAAATAACAAGAAGAAAAAAAAAGTGAAACTGAAACCGGAAAGCAAAAGTAAGGATTGTTAAGATTGGGATGCTATCATCATTCTTTTTGGAGCAAAGGGAGGGTGGGATGAGAAAGGGTCCATAACCATTTCACGGAAACGACAGATATATCTACCTTCCAACTTAAAAAGTGAAAAGGAGGAAATAAAATTTTGGGCTCAGAATTGGTTCAAACCATAACATTATTCTTGATTGTAATTTTAGGCACACTTTTGTTATAGCTACTGTGTTTATTACGGGCCTCTTTCATTTCCATACTTCATTTCCATAATTTCGGGCCTCTTTCATTTCCATATTTCGGATTGGTGTTTAATTGTTTTGTGTTTGATTGTGCAGATATAAGTATGGATTTAGAAAGTGAAACTCAAGCTACGGGTGAAACTCAATCAACAACAAATTTAGAAACAGTGCTACGTCTCTTCCTCCACTTCCACCATCATGTTTAGGGAAAGAAAACATACTAGGAAATCTTCATTTGTGTGGGATCACTTCACAATAATAGGAGATCCAAAAGCGGTAGATGTTAGGTGTGCATGCAACTATTGTGGGATGAGGATTTTGCTTGTGGGGCTAAAAAGTGTGGGACGAGTACTTTGAGGACCCATTTGGTTAGTCATTGTAAGAATTATCCGGGACGAGTGGAAAACAAAAGGCAAAAAGTCCAATTGAGGGTGGTGGGAACAACTTTAGGTGTTGGTTTTAATAAAGAAGCGTGTAGACTTTCATGTGCCAAGATGATAATATTAGATGAACTACTTTTAGCTTCGGTCAAGGTCGGGGTTTAGACAATTTTGTGGTGTAGCATGTCCTAAGTTTGATCCTCCATCTCGTAGGATTTGTTGTCGAGATATTTACCGCTTATATTTGGATGAGAAATTACAATTGAAAAGATTCTCCAACATCAAAGAGTTTCTCTTACTACTGATACTTGGAGTTCCATTCAAAATATTAACTATATGTCTCTCACAGCACACTATGTTGATTTTAATTGGAAACTTCATAAATATATTTTGAGTTTTTGTGTGATTGCTAATCATAAGGGTGAAACGATTGGTAAGGTTATTGAGAGTTGTTTGCATGAATGGGGAATTGAAAGAGTATTTACAATCACGGTTGACAATGCAAGTGCAAATGAAACAGCTATTTCTTATCTTAAGAGGAAGATGACTAGTTGGGGAAATGATGGGTGTGTTTTTATGGCAAATATTTGCACATGAGGTGTTGTGCACATATTGTTAACTTGATTGTATGTGAAGGATTGAAGGAAGCACATGATTCAATTATTAGTATCCATAATGCGTTGAAATATGTTAAATTTTCTCCCGCAAGAGAAAAAAAATTGAAAGAGTGTGCGAGTCAAGAAAAAATTGATTGTAAATCACTTGTATTTTTGGATATGCCAACTAGGTGGAATTCTACCTATTTGATGTTGGAAGCAGCATTAAAATTTCAAAAAGCTTTTGAGAGGTTAGAGGAGGATGATGGGCAGTACTTAAATTATTTTCAGGAAAATGATGGTGGGAGAAAAAGGGGTGGACCTCCCATAGCTTTTGATTGGGAAAATGCTTCTATTTTTGTCAAGTTTCTTAGAGGTTTTTATGAAGTAACTTTGAAATTTAGTACTTCATTGCATGTGAGCTCAACTAAATATCTTCATGAAGTATGTTCACTTGTAACCGAGTTGGAAGAATGGAGTTCAAGTGGTGATTATCTTTTGGGTGAAATGGCTACTAATATGAAGAAAAAGTTCGACAAGTATTGGGGAAAATGGAAAATGTTAACCAATTGTTGTTGATAGCTACTGTGCTTGATCCAAGGTATAAATTGGAGTATGTTGAATATTGTTTTGGTGATATTTATAAGGATGATGAAGTTGCTCGTATCATGACCAATAATTTGAAAGAGAATATGATGTATATCTATGATTGGTATGTGAGATGTGGAGTAAGTTCTGAAAGTAGTCAAGTATCTCTTGAAGTGGATTCTTCAAGTGGGTTATCTTCTACAAAAGAAAGTCCTAATTCAAGTGTGTCTTCTACTCGTATTTCTAGGTTTAAGAGAAAACAAGCAACAAAAAATTTGGTTGAGATAAAAAATGATGTGGACAGATACTTGTTGGACGCTTATGTAGATATAGAGGACAATGATTTTGATGTTCTTAATTGGTGGAGAGGTTAATGGAAGTAAATATAGTACTTTGTCCAAACTTGCTAGAGATGTTATGGCTATTCAAATATCTCACCGTGGCTTGAGTAAAGTGCTTTCAAGATCTGGGAGGAAGAATCCTTGATCCTTTTCGTAGTTCTTTAACCCCTAAGATGGTAGAAGTTTTGGTGTGCACTCAAAATTGGCTTAAAGATTCCCCAAGTATGGATAGATTCTATATGGAGGATGTGGAGGAATATAACAAATTGGATGAAGGTACTAATTGTATTTCATTATTATGTTAAAATTTGTGTTTGTATCAATTCTATTGTTAATTTAATCATTATTTTTGTAGAGCTTTTGGAATTAGTGAAACCAAATGAAGGCTAAATCAAAGTGATTCAAGTGTTTTCTATTTTTTAAAGGTAAAGTACAATGTGTTCTTTTTTAAAGGTAAAGGTAAAGGTAAATTGTTCTTTTGGAATTTTATTTTTATTTTTTATTTTTTCTGTTTTTTCGTAATTTTTTTTCCGCAAGATTGTCCTCTTTGGAAGATGATCAATATGCTTTTGATTGAGAAATGTTCTTTGCGATCAACATCTTTGGAAGATGATCAATATGCTTATGAGAAATTGTATTATTTTCAACTTTTAATTGGATGACCTGTAATAATTTTTAATGTTGGATGATCTGTAATAATTTTTATTGTTGGATTACCGTAATATTTTATTTTAATTCTACTTTTAGTGTTGGATGGTAATCTTGATTTATTTGGGATGTGAAAATGTGTTTTTCTTTTTAGGTTCTCTTGTTATTTTTGAATGTGAGAAATTTTAATTTTTTCCAAACTCTTTTGGTATTTATAATTGCTATTGTGTTGCAAATCAATTGAAATTTGTTGCATGTTACCAATTTGTTTACAAATTAATCAATATCTTATAAATTGGTCCAGTTCTTTATTTGTTACCATGGAAAAGTTAATGGATGCGTTTTCTGGAGCTTGTGAAATACATGTATCTGTTCCGTATTTATTGTATAATTGCACTGGGTTTACTCTTTGTCTCTCGAACTCTATCAATGAAATGAAAGGTTATAGCCGCATCATTCCTTCATGCTATAATATAGACGAGGAAAACCTACTTTTGAAAAGAAAGACGGTCTTGGTTTTCTATGTTTGAATTCTTGAATTTGACAAGCGGCCCAAAATAAAATAGGATGAGAAGGCAAAAAATAAGAAAAAAAAATTAAACTACCATTATTTGGGCTTAAAACCCGACCGAACCGGCCCGATTTGGGTCGGACTGGTCGATTTTATTCTGGGCCGGTCGGGTCGGTTTCAAATCTGGGCCAAATATAGGGTCGGGTCGGTTGGGTCCAAAATTGGGCCCAACCCAACCCAATGCCCCAATATGAGTTCTTTGATATAAAGTGCACAAATATTAAAGACATGAATATACAATTCTAAAATTATGAAATGAATATATATATGAAAATAAAATAAAAAAAGCTTTCAAACTCATAATCAACTAATATACTTTTTTAGTTTTATGCAAACTTTATCTTTTTCATAAGAGAACATTCTAAACAAAAAGCAAAACAAAACAAAAAACTAATTTATGAGTTGGTGTGTTCCAATATGTTGCTAACAAATTCCTATCATAATGTAATAATTCCTCTTAAACCTCCCAAATACACCACAACTCCAAATTTTTTTTTTCCATTTGTTCAGAGTCCCACATCAATTTCAATGGCCACTTGTGCACTTCTATATTTAGTAACACTAACTTGAGTCACCTTATGGCAATGTGAGTTGAGAAAACTGATCATAGAGGCAATAAATTACCTATTATTAGTTTAGTTTTTCTGGAGCATAGATTAATCCACAATCAGATCTGTATGTTTCAACTTCATGTAAGAAAATAACTTGATTTGGGTTTGTCTCTAGGCAAGCTGAACAGGACATATAAACACAAAACGCTGAATAATGGGACCAATATGAAAGAGCTCTTTAATTAGTTTTTTTTTCTATTCCTTTTGATAAAATTAGTGCGCCTCATTATCGTAATACAAGCTTAAATTTTCGATACAATAATTTAAATTACTTCGATTTCCAAGATGGATAAAAAAGTGGGTAAAAAGCACCACTTTTTCTACACTTATAAGTGTAACACATGTGAGAATATCTTTCTCCTCAGTTTGCATAGCTACCTCCAAAACTATCCCAATTGGTCTTGCAGCAGCAATGCAACACGCTTTAGAATGTAACACTAATGAAATCCACGAGGTTGCCCTTTAACCTGTGATTATAAAAAAGCGTGATAATCATCTGTAACAAAATATGAAAGTTCACAAATTATTTGATTAAACAACTCAAGTAAAGAACGTACAAATTATGTGATGAAACTACTCAAGCAAAGAACTTGTCTCGTTTTGAATAAGAACTGCAAATTGGATGAGATTTTTGAATTCAACATCAAGATATAACAGATGGAGAATTATAACTTATTCATTTACGTTTTAGAATAAAAATCATAAGTTTAAAGTCAAATTAAAGAATAAATGATTAATAATCAAATTAATGAAACAGAAGCCCAACTTATTCATGTTATATGATTTATTTTATTTTTGCTATATTTTGTTTAAATGCCACTCTCCCCTAAAAATTAGACTTGACAAAATTAAAACATTCAAGATATACTTTTAATAAAACATTCAAGATATATTTTTCCGTTCGCAATACCTAGCCTTTTGTCTCAATCAACCAGTTTTTCCCCACCAACAGTCCCCATATTCTCACCCCCTCTAGAATCTTGTTCTCCCTCAAATCCACTCCAACACACCAAATATGATAAACCCATAACTAAAATTTCTCCTCAAAATCCCAAATGTAATAGAAACTAATAGAAGCCATTTAATTAGATCTGTTAAAAGAGGATAGTTCCAATCTTGATAAGTGTGATTTTACACTTATCTAGACTATCAAAAGTGGACAATTGTAAGTGCTCATAAGTACTTTTCTACTTAATTGTGTGTTGATTTAATTATTTCAGGTCAAAACCCAAGATCGGATGAAATTGAAGAAAACAAAGCAAAATAAGCGAAAAAGGACTGAAAGTGTACGAAAATTTGGAGATGGGGATCAACTTGTAAACCTCCAAAAGTTGAAGGACGTGGGGTGCAAATAAAAGAGGACTGCATTGAAATATAAGAAGAAATCGAGAGGACTAAAATGACTACAATCAAAAGTTGAAAGACTATGGCCTTGAGAATGGACAAAAATTTCAACCGAGCGAACATACTAGATCAAAGTCAGGCACCCACCCACCAAGAAGTAAACAACGAGAGGCAAAAATCTGCTCGGCGTTCAGCCCCTAAAAGGCACAGGCGTTCATTCGAGCCAAATCTGGCCCGAGGAATTTTCATATTATTTTGTTTCCTTTTTTGACTCCGAATGCAATAGGAAACTTGTAGTCCACGATTTTGAGGATTTTGAGGGATCTTTTAGGTCATCTTGAGAGACCTATTAATAGGACTTAGACTCTCATAACAAGGGTTGTTGAAATTCTGGTAAAAAATCATATTGAGAGAGAGAGATACCAAGAGACGAAGAACAAGACGGAATTGAAGATTGGAGCTTGAAGACAGAGATTTCTTGGTGCAAGACATTCAACGTCTCTTCCTCTATTATTTTCAAGATCCGGTTATGTTTTCAATTCTTTTCATCTTTTCTTTCTCCCGAGTTATGAATAGCTAGATTTTATGTTTGGATGAACGATGTAGCCTAAGTTAAATTCTTTAATTTCGAATCTCAAGTTTTGATTTATAAATTGATTAAGTATTTGATTTTAATTCTTTTCTTAATGCTTTGAATGATTGGCCATTATTTCATTGATGTTATGGATTGTAATGAATTGAGAAGTAAATTATTGATCTAGATCACGTAGTAAAATCCGGCAATTGGATGAAAGGTAGAGATACGCTTTTATTATTGCTGCGGTGCAATTGAATTTCTGGAGATTTAATGCATCTAATTAAGGACCATTCACCGCCTAAGTTGACTTAATTAGATAGGACTAATTTGAACTCGAGAGAGGTAAATTAGGTTAAATTTGTGAATTCGACCGAATACAACTTTAGGAAGAAATCTTGAGAGGAGAAATTAGAGATGACAACTAGGTGAATTCGTTCGTCCAAACGCTTTAACCATCATATTTTATTAATTCTTGATTTTTTCTTTATTATTACTTTCGAAAAATCCAAAGTTTTAGCTTAAATCGTTCAACTCAATTTATTTTAAATTATTTACAATAAATTAGCGCTTTGATTAATTTAACTAGTATCTAAATAAGATAGTCTTCGTGGGAACGATAATCCGGACTCAAAAAGTCAACTTTATTACTTGTTAACGATATTGTGCACTTGCAATCACGTTATTTTCACAACAAATGCCTCCAACTAGTATTAACGGTATTGTTTATCAGAAATAGAAAATGTAGTTATAGAAATATTTGAACAACACAATTAATAAAATATTGATTGAATTAAAATGGTAATTATTTGCAGTGTTAGTTGTGAATTATGATTAAGCACTTTGCTTAATCTTTTGCCTCAAGTCCTTTTATTTTCAACAAAAACCTAAATGCCATTTGCTAGAGTAAGAACTCACATCATAGTTTTGCTTAATGGGGACCAAATCATGCTTCAAGTCTAAGTAATAATGCTTTCAAAATTTTCATTAATAGTGGACCCAATTACCTATTTTTTCACACATTTATTAGCATATTTTGGCCAAACATTACACGTACATAATACGTACATAAGTAATTGTTCATAATCTTATAATCTCCAAAAAATCTCAAAACAGCTACTTATAATCTTAGCCAAACACGATACGTATATAAGTAACTATTCTTTAACGCAATGATGGTGCGATTGAAAGAAAGCTCACATTGGTGTCATTTTCACGAAACGGAAGTGAAATGAGAGTTAGATGAGACTTACATTTGAATGGTCATAATTCAAAAGCTTCCATTCTTCTATTTCTTGTACATTGAAGTGAAAAATCCAAACAATTGGAACCATTATAATTTCCTCAAGATATCAAATGGCCACAAAATAAGAATCGCCCAAATTAATCACTGCTGGATTTGATCACGACATTATGTAACTCCAATTAACGGTAAAATTTATATACAAGCGCCCAAAAATTATCAAGTTAAAATTATTTTGGGAAGATGTAACTTTGAAAATTACTTTCGACAAAATAAGTATAAAAGCAAATTTGATGTACGGTCATAATGTGCTCAAACTTTCAAAGTGAAGTTGAGCTGATTTTTTCCCAAAATGGACTCCAAACATCAAAATTTTATATTTGTTGCACCACCGAGAAGCTAAATTGAAAATATCATTCGAACCTTACTTTAATTTAGGGATATTTGCTCAAATAGTTCCTAATTTCTCCAATTTTCTCCGTTAACAAAAGTTAAACAACAAATAACACACAAGTTAATAAAACCCATGAAAAATAAAATGAAATGCTGGCTATATATTTCTCACAAATTATTAGGAAATGAAAAAAATGCTACGTAATACATTATTGTATATACATACAGAAGAAATCTTGGAATCTTCGAAGTTATGAGCTGCAAAATGAGCTTTTTAGCAGTAAGTAAGAGATCAGAGAAACAAGAATTTAATGAAGAAATTTCATTATTTTTATGGGTTTTCTTCAAATCCCCAATTTCTTCAAGCAAATAGGCTAAGAGTGAGACTCTGCAAGCTAGCTCCGTACGGTCCTTCTTGAAGGAACAAGAGAAGATGACATCAGAGATCCTTAGGACGTCATAGATTATCCAGAAAGGTACACAAAGTGGTACTGCCGAAGACATTTGAGAATGATGGTCAAAGAGTAGTGACCGGATCTAAGATTTGTAAATTAGATATATAGCTTATTGGGAATATATTTATGGATCTTTAGTGTATGGGAATGTTTTTGTCGATCTCTAGCGTGTGAGAATAGATTAGTGTACTGTACAATTTCTTCGACAACAAAGCAGACAGAGATAATGGGATGAAAAGCAATAGAACGTTAGATTAATTTTTAAGAAAAATTACCATCAAAACGACGTTGTTTTGGTCAAATGCGTGAACAGTAAATTTCTAAACTCACTCTTATACTCCCTCCGTCCTACAAAAGATGTAGATTAAGAAAACTCATTTAATATAATTGAAATTATAAAAATTTCACACAATTTTCCTATTATACCCCTATTTAAGTTAAATAGAAATAAATATATATATATATATATATATATATATATATATATATATATATAGAGAGAGAGAGAGAGAGAGTTATACGGAAAAAAAAAAACATAAATGAATGTTTAGAGAGAAAGTTTATAGATAAAGAGAGAATTACATTGGGGAAAAAAAATGAAAGTTTAGAGAGAAAGATATTTGGTTGATAACAATGTAAATTAAATAAGGGTATATTAGAAAAAATAAAAATTTAATATATTCTGTATAAAGTAAATAGTCTATAATTTGGGACAGATAAATAAAAAAAACGGGTCTATCTTTGTGGGACGGAGGGAGTATATTGTAAGGATTACGTGACATGTACATATCACATCAATTAAATATATTAAACAATGGCTGCTTCAATGAACAAATGTATTATTTTCAAATTAGTTGAATTCATAAGCTTTCACTTTAATATATATTCATATTAGAGATAGCAAAATACTTCACTTTAACCCTGTCTCATCTTGTCCGGCTCTGAATTGGGGGGGAGGGGGGGATAATCTTCGTTCTGTTAGGTAATCTCTCAGGACGGGAATGAAGATCATGATCTCCGCTCCGAATTCTCCGAATTCTCCATAATTTTTTATTTTATTTTTATGTTTAAATTCATATTTTAAAAATAATTAATTAATAAAACAAGGCGGTAAATGAGAAAATTTTAATCTCTGCCCTACCTCGATCCCCGTCTCGTTTCCCAAAAATTCCAACAGGGGTAGGGATGGTAAAGGTTGTCTCGTTTCGTTGTTATTTCTAATTTGTACCTTTGAACAATTAAATTTGAGAAATATTTCGATGACGTGGTAAGATTATACACTCAAATAACGACACATCGGACTCCAAACTACTCAAGTCATGACATTTTGGACGTCGAGTAGGTTCGCTCACCCACTCCACCAATGTATACAGGACCCATTGAAGTATTTCTCGTTAAATTTGGTTCAAATGCGTGCTATAGTGTCACGGGTTGACTCTTTGAGTCTCGCAGTACAATTATTTTTCACCCGTGCAGCAGTAGTCTCACTCCATTAGACTATTTTGTGCATTCTCCATCACGAGTCTAGTTGTTTATTTTGTTCACAAAACTTACTAGCATGTAAACACTTAAACGCATCCCTGCACTGCACTTGGTGCCAAGGCGCTCATCTATTCCCAGTGCACATCATCGTCGATGTTCTCAACTCTGTTGGACTCAACTTAGCTAGCTTATCCGCATGCTCATGCACAACATACGGTCCTCTAAAAAAATAATCAATGGATGGGAGCTCTCATAGCTCCTTCTAAAGCATTAAGGGTCATTTGAATGTCCCACAACGCAATCCTTGTGCTCATTCCTTCCTACGGGTATATTAGCTCATTGTGTGCCGCAATGCCCTTCATTAGGGCCTCGCCCAAGTAAGGCCAACTGATAAGTCATGGCTAACTTGAAGTGCCTTCACATCATACTCAATCCAACAATATCGGCATATTGCCATATTCGCACAATTATACAGAATCGTCCCACAACCGTATTTCTAGCCAACAGACCTTACGGCAAGGCTAGAACTCATAGATAAAGCGCACGAGTTAGCATATGAGGCGTTTAGAGTGCTTTTTATCGATAGTTCATTCAGCCTAGATGTGTTACCAAAACCTTAGGCCCTCGAAGCATAGCAATGCTCTATCGGCAACATCAGGTCCCTTTCAAGTGCCTAACGAAGGTCACGAAGGTCAAACATTGCCCAATGAGTTCCTAACCTCATACGAGTACTTTATCCCTTCTTTGAGGTACCTTAAGTAAGCCATTAGTTGTCCATGTGGCCCTTAAAGATTGTGCATTTTGTACATAAAGATAGCCCACGGGTTATCCCTCCGTAAGGACGAAGCACACGGAGATCTTTGGTGATCGCTCACCAAGCACACTCTATTTATAATAGATGCGGATAAATAACTCAAGTGACAATAATATAAGTCTTTTGGCTGATGAATCATAATTTTCACAACTTATGCTTCCAACCTCTACATGATTATCTGTTTGATCTGTATTGAAACTAATATCTTTAATATTAAGTCTACAACGTCTCAACCCCAATAGATACTCAACCGTTGAGTTGTTGGCCTCACAATATTATGAAATTATGACAATACCACTGCCTAACATTGTCGCCTTCGATCCCTATGTTTCATAACCAAATGGACTCTGATTGTCATCTGCCTTGGCTTCCTAACTCTTTAGGCAAGCTCTCCGTAAAGTGGATTCTCCAAAATCCTTTGTTAAGATTCTCTGCTCTTCGCACGAAATTGTTGCCATCACGGCCAACCTTAATATCATGTCAAGTAAACTCCTCCCATCATCTACGATGGTTACATACATTATCGTTAAGCTAAGATACAATCCGTGACACATAGACTTTAGGGTTAATGGATTCTACCATGGATATTTGTGTCTACATGTATCTCTATTTCATGGCCCCTGTTGGAGTCTCTTTTAGAGTGGTAGCGACTTTGGTTATATTATTTTAATGAGAATATGTTATGTATTTATAACCAAGCATTAGATGGCATGCTGGGAGTGTTTCAAGCAGCGACCCTCAACACTTAAGTCAGAAATGATTTGTGGAAAGGAAAAACGAAGTCATTTGGTAAAATCTTGTGTTTATGTGATTTCCTGTGCTTTAATCTTAGATCGATCTTCTTGTCCTCCATTTTTAAAGCTTCTTTTTGTGGCTATGCATGGCATCAAGCTTGATTTTTTCTGTCCATTATTGTGCCCAAACCCAACTCGTCAGTTCTGATCTTGTTCCTGATTCAAGGCCTAATATTGGTAGTTTCTCTTGTAGAGCAAAATGCTTGTACTACTCTACAGATTAAGCAACTCTGTCGGGTATGTTCTTATATTGGCATACCCTCAAATTGGAGTTGGATTTAAAAAGATTCTTGATGGATAAAATGTGTGGCCGAGGAAAAACTAGTTGCGATCATTGATTAGCTGGATGCCAGGCGGTTCAACGTGGTCATCGTTAGTGAGGTTGAGTGGCGAAGCCACGGAGTGGTGGTGGAGTTGGAGAGGACAAAGGCGTTAGGAGATTTCGGTAAAAAAATGCCAAAATACTGACCACATAGTGCATTGGGCGGGAGGTGAGGCGGAGGCGGAGAGGACAAAGGCGAGGCCAAAACCCGGCCTTGATGAGATTTCCGTAAAATTGGATAACACAAACTGTGTTGAAAACGGTGTCACGAGGTTTTTTTTTTTTGATCGAAATGTAAATATATAGATCAAAAGAAATCTCCTCAATTAGTAGAACTGGAGTTGGATTTAAAAGGGATTCTTGACAGATAAAATGTACGGCCGAGGAAAAACTTGTTGGAATCATTGGTTACACAGATGACGGACGGTTTGAGGCGGGCATCATCGGTAAGGTTGAATTATGGAGTGGCGGCAGTGGTGAAGGAGTTGAAGAGTAAGTCAATGGCCGAAATTGGATCATGGATGGAAGAATATAATAACCAATTGAACTAGGATTACCAACAATTGATAGAGCATATTTGTGCTAAAGGTTAAAATCTTCTGTAAATAAGGGAAAAAAAAATAATCAACATATAAGAGTTTGAGTTACTCATTTTAATGAAGATGCCATTTTAAGATGAAAATTTAAGTCTTAATAATTTGCTTACTTTCGAATATAAACATTTGAAATGGAATTCAACTTTGGGCTCCTCAGTTCAAGATCTTTTCAAATTTGATCATCGTATGGGGTCATCTACTAATTAATTCCAATTTTGGTGTACTGGTTGTTAATATTTGATAAAGCTCAATTAAGAGGAAGATTAACTAATTTTTTAAGAATTTGGACCCATGTTTATAGCATCGTTTAATAATTTTTATTTGATATACTTGTAAAATTTGTTAATTTGTGGTGATAGTGTAGCCACCGTTGATATACTTAAAAGTGAGAAAGTATGGTTTCAAGTTGTAGTATTATATGTTGATATGAACTAAATTAGGCATGTCAACTACAAGAATGCATATACGCTATTAGTAAATGTTTCTCGAAGAGCGGGAGATTTTGTAACGTTTTAAATTGACCGTCTTCTATATTTTTATCTGAAACAATTTGAATCAACTTAAAATAGACTGACTTAACAATTTAGTTTGATTCCAATTAAATTGATTTTGTTTTGGATCTTAGAATGGAGAAGTAAACAAATTTGGTTATGCTCTTGGTTTTAGCTATAAAACAAACTTTAATTTGATTCTAAAACAATTATTTTATAATCTCTCAATCAAATCATAGTACATAATTATTATTAACACAACAAAAAGTGTGAAAGTAAAGCATGCACGCAATATTTTACATTTTACGATTTATTTTTAAAGCTTTAAATGACCAAATCGAACGAGATACGATCCATTCCATCCCGTTTGATTCCTGTTTTTGCAAATGGAACCGATCGTTCCATTTTCACAATTCCAAATGGAAACCAATTTAGTCCAGTTCTCTAAAAACTTGGACCAAACCACGTAGTGCCCATCCATAGTCAGCTTGATACTACATGTAAGATCTAAGAGCAAGTTTAGTTTCTCATTTAAAAAGTGTGTTAAGATTTACTTTGTGAAAAATAAGTCTTGTTAATGATACAAATAATTTTAAAAATTACATTTTGCAAATTGTTCGTCTAATTTTTGCTTTTTGTAGTCTCTAGAGAAATACTACTAGAGGCAAGTATGCTTTAATCGGAATAGGTGATTGGTTTTGGAATACAAAAGAAACTTATTTTATTATATAACTTACTTACACAATTTGGACACATCACTATTATTTTACAGCACCTCTCTTAGTTGATCTCACTCATCACTCATTACCACTCACCACTACACTAACACCCTATTTATACTTGGTTATTACATTTCTAGAAAGTTCTATTAATAGAGGTTAGAAAATTCTAGTCCTAATAATAAAATCACTACATTGTTTTACATCTTTCTTGATCTATATGAATACATAACATATTCTCATTAAAATAATATAACTGAAGTCGCTACCATTCTAAAAAAGACTCCAATAGGGGCCATGTAATAGAGATACATGTAGACACAAATATCCATGGTAGAATCCATTAACCCTAAAGTCTATGTGTCACGGATTGTATCTTAGCTTAACGATAATGTATGTGACCATCGTAGATGATGGAAGGAGTTTACTTGACATGATATTAAGGTTGGCTATAATGGCAACAACTTCGTGCGAAGAGCAGAGAATCTTAACAAATGATTTTGGAGAATCCACTTTACGGAGAGCTTGCCTAAAGAGTTAGGAAGCCAATGCAGATGACAATTAGGGTCCATTTGGTTATGAAACATAGGGATCGAAGGCGACAATGTTAGGCAGTGGTATTGTCATAATTTCATAATATTGTGAGGCCAACAACTCAACGGTCGAGTATCTGTTGGAGTTGAAACGTTGTAGACTTAATATTAAAGATGTTAGTTTCAATACGGATCAAACAGATAATCATGTAGAGGTTGGAAGCATAAGTTGTGAAAATTATGATTCATTAGCCAAAAGACTTATATTATTGTCACTTGAGTTATTTATCCGCATCTATTATAAATAGAGTGTGCTTGGTGAGCAGTCAGCCAGCATCTCCCGTGCTTTCGTCCTTACGGAGGGATAACTTGTGGGCTATCTTTATGCACAAAATGCACAATCTTTAAGGGCCACATGGACAACTAATGGCTTACTTTAAGGTACCTCAAAGAAGGATAAAGTACTCGTATGAGGTTAGGAACTCATTGGGCAGCGTTTGACCTTTGTGACCTTCGTTAGGCACTTGAAAGGGACCTGATATTACCGATAGAGCATTGCTATGCTTCGAAGGCCTAAGGTTTTGGTAACACATGTGGGATGAATGAACTATCAATAAAAAGCACTCTAAACGCCTCATATTTAAAATACTTATTTCTAAAAAGTACTTGATAATGAAGGGAAAAAAAAGTAATTTCTTAAAAAAAGTAATTTCTAAAGAAAAAGTTATTAATAATCAATACGAGTCTAGTGTCAATCACACAAAGATTGTGTACTTATATTTGAAATACTTATTTCTAAAATTAATTGATGAAAACTAAAGGCATGAATTGTTTGATTTGTTGATTTTAATAAATAAAACTACTCAAAACAAGTAAATTCTACTAAAATATTTCCCAAAAATATGAACTTACAATTGATTAGGATTGTTCATTCTCTCAATTCCATGTATTTTGCACAATATTTAACATTTTTTCGACACTTCCATTAATTTTTTCCACAATTACTATACAATAAAACCAAGGTATTTAAATTAAGTTAAGCAACACAACATCGTTTATTGTGAAAAAAAAAGTTAATTATTCACCAATTCTCAAATTTTCTACAATTTTCACTATTTATTCCATTTTTCTAGAAATTTAAAAAATAAAAACTGAAATTTAGATTTTTTTTACTATATAGAAATTCATTATTAACTGCAAAATTTATGTATCTAACACATTTTACATCTTTCCACAATTTATGTATCATTTTGTTATTTTCTATATTTTTCATAAAATTTTTGTTGTTTGATTGTTTCCAGAAATGATTCTTTTGTGTATTTTTATAAGTTTTATGGATTTTCTTAATATTTTTTTTTTATTTTTTAATATATTACCAATTGAATAAAATGTTTACCAACGGATTGTTTGATTGTTTCCATTGGTATTTTTTCCTATATTTACCAAAATCATCCATCGGCAGATTTTTATTTATTTTTTATTTATTTGAATTAATGGAGTATCGATGGAATTTACCAACATGTAAACAATTGAATTGAAGTGCGAATATGTTGCTTGCTTTGAAGAGATTAATATCCAAAATCTTAAAAGTAAAGAACAAATATTCCATAATCTCAAAACAAACACTACATAATTATGTAATCTACCTCAAATACCATTTTATTAATTAATAATAAATAATTCAACTTTATAATATATTTTCATCTTGAAGCATTTAAACTGATAATGTAATAATTTAATAAAGAGTAAATAGTATTGGAGTTCCAAATCTTTGAACTTTGTGACGATAGGGATCCCAAGTCTTCAATTTCTAGCATCCCAAATACTCAACCTTTAAAAAGCACGGGAGAAGAAGAAGGTGTGGGATGGGGGTTGGTTGCAATTATTTTTTTGTTAGTTGAGGGTTGGATGAAGATGAAGATGAAAAAGTGGGAGAAGGGGTTGATTGTAATTTTTGTTTTATTTTATTTTTTATTTTTTTGTTTTAATTCAAAAAATGGTAGATTGATTATTTTAAGAAAAGTTTGATCATTTAATAGTCAAACTAACGGTTTTCTTAACAAAATGACCATGCTCACATACTTTTTAAAAATTAGGGACCTAGGATGCTAGAAATTGAAGATTCGAGATTCCATTGTCATAAAATTCAAATCTCGAGATTCCATTCTATTTACCCTTTAATAAATGCAAAAACTTAGTACACAATGCAAAGTAAAGAATTCATGTTTGGCTATAATTAAAAATAGTTCTTTTAAGTTTTGCTTTATTGGCAGCTAAACACCCTTATTCTTCAATACAACCAAACACGGCCTTACTTTAATTTTGAGATCCTACAAAGAAAATATCCAAATAATCAAATTGTAACGATCAAAATCTTAAATAAATCTTATAAATACGCCTCATATCACTCTCCTTGCAAAGTTAAAAAAAAAAAAAAAAATCTCATCATTTCTCTCTCTACAAGCTTTCATTTCTTTCCTTCTCCCTCTACAAGCTTTCATTTCTAGCCTTCTCTCTCTCACACTAAATTCTCTCTACGATGACTCAAGCTTCGATTCACGATAGTGACAGCACCAACGATAGTAACAACACAAACTGTTACGACCTGTTTTATTCTAGTCAAAGTCAAATTCTTTTTAGTCAAAATCAATGAAATTTTGGGTCAAGTCTAAGTCAAATAGTCAAAGTTAGACTTTAATTAAGTAAATAAATTGTTTTGGGCTATTTTATAAATTATGGTTATTTAAGGATTTAAATGTCACTATATGGAAGTTGGGAGCTTAAGTTGCAATTGGGCTTAATTAAAAATTGAAATTGGATCCTTTTTTTTTGGTTTTTGATCGAATTGGATCCATTTTCTTGACATTACACAGAGACTCGGAGAGGGGGAAAGAAACGCGGCCAAAAGAAAGAAAAAGAAGGGAAAAGAGAAGAAAGAAAAGGAAAGAAAAAGGAAAAAGAAAAAGAGGAAGAAGAAGGTGTCGGCGGAATCGATTTTTAAGCTTGGGTTCTCCATTTTTAAGAGGTAAGCAATAACCCTCTTATTTTAGAAATGAGTTTAAAAATTAGGGTTGTTGCTTATGAGCTTAAATGTGAATGTTATGAAAGGAGATGAGTTATTTTTAGTGTCATGAGCTATATTTGCATGTTAAATGGAGGATTTGAATTGATGAAAATTTAGGGTTCTTGACTTAGTGGATTTAATTAGAGAAATAAGTTATTTTAAGCATTTTAAGATTTGTATTGGGTTATTTATGTTAAAAGCTTAGAATGATGATTTTAGCAAATCTTAGAATTTCTATTTGGGTCATTTAAGTGAATGTGTTGTAAATGAGATTATTTGAGGGCCTTAAGGAAGATTAGAAAATGTTGAGAATGTTAAGAAAAGTTATATGTTATTGAATAAGTGGTGAATTAGAATGAGGATGAGATCCAAGTAAGTAAAGGAATTTTTAATAAATTTTGCTTAAGTATGGTAAGTTAAGCTTAGCCTTGTTTCTAATAATTAGTGTTACTTGGGATGATTATTTATTTATTCGAGCAATGATATTTTATTTCAGGAGGTGACGAGGAAGTTGGTGCTGCATACCGACCAACTTAGTCCTAGCCAAAAGCTCGTGAGTAGAAAAACTTAATTTTCAAAATATAAAGAATTTAAATACCATATGTTTTAGTTACAAAATTATTATGAAGACAAGCATGATTTTCAGAATATAATAGATTTTATAAATAAATTCAGTTATATTAGTGCAAGTTATTGTTATGTTTTATCATGAGAAATGTGATTTAGATCTGAGTTTATAAAACCACCGAAAGTGTTTGATGATATGTTATCTATTCTAGTGCATGAGAGGGCTTTGGGCCGTGTACTAGAGTATATTATGAGAGGTCTTTATGACCCACTCTTATGCATATAGAGGGCTTTGGGCGTGTATAAGTGGTGCTTATTTGAGAGGTCTTTGGGACCCATTTTCGCATTACGAGAGGGCTTTGAGCGGGTGTACGGAGTGTTCACCCGGTCCACGTGCGTATGACCGGATATGGTGATTTTACAGCTCGACCTTTGGTGTGAATGTGTTTCAGGTGTATGACTAGATTTGATTCTGATTATCGGTGGATACTTTACGGTGTGATTTTTCAATTGTATGTATGACTTATTTAGTTTACGAAACACATGTTTACGTATATTGTTATCGGATGGCACTTCTTTCTGATTTACTAAATTATCGATTATCCATTTTTTTTATGATTTACGATTTACATTTACTCAGTATGTATATGTAACATGAGAAAGTAGTTTCTTGAAAATTATGATTATTTATGAACTCTCCACTCACTGAGCTATTAGCTCACGGATTTTCTATACTTTCTTACTCAGGTAGTAGTTGAGTTTTGAGCAGCTTTTGAAGAGTTTGTTGATTGTTGAGCCAGAGCCACACGAATATTAGTTGTATGATTCATCTCTATCGAGCATGTAATCATTCATTTTTGGGGATATATTTCTTAGGTCCTTTTGATGATTTATTTTGAATAATATGTATATGGTTGGTTAGGCTCACTACTCTTTTGTAAAATTCATGTGCTTTTGAGTCATTTATTAAAGATATTGGAGATGATAGAGTTGCCGGTTCACGAGCTTGGTTTTATGTATGTTGTGGGACGGGTGATCCTTAATTGTTATCTTAAGTATGAAATTGGGAAATTTTATTGCTTTTTAGGTTTGGTTTAGCTCAATTTACAAAGGAAATTTTGCCAAAATTTTTATAAGATATTTTAGTCCAAGAAAGTCAATAAGTTATAGAAAAGTCTAAGTTGCCTTAGTGGTGGGTCCGGCATCCATCATTGGTGCACGGTTTGTCTTGGGTCCACTAGGGTGATTCGGGACGGGTCGTGTCACAAACCTTATCACATTCTTCTACAGTTACAATGGCAGAGTTGTTCATAAGCATTACGTCGGCGGTTATACCGATTTCCTCAACGTCGATCGTTCCATAACATTAGCAAGTCAATTAATTTTTTTTTTTTATATATTTAATTTTTTTTTTTTTTTTTTTTTTTTTTTGGTTTTCAATTTTTATAAATTGAGGTACTTTTGGATTTTATACAGAGCTGAAGGTGAAATTTGAAGATTTGTGCGCACATCCTGTGATACTAAAGTGTTGACTACCAAACAAGGATTTGGATAAGCTGTTTATAATCAATTCTGACCTCGAGCTTCAAGAGTTGATCGAAATTTACGACCGATATTCACCGGACGAAGAAGCCGTCTTGTTTCCTGCCAATCCTGTAAACAAACTCTCCTATTTTCTGTTTTGATTTCCCCTCTGGATCATAACTAATCTATAATTTATAAGTACTAAAAAATACAAACATGCACTACCAAACATGCACATGGTTATATAGGAGAGTTTACGCTCGAAATTGAGCGATGCTCGACTCTCAAGATCTTGTCTCCACTTGAACAACACATAAGTTCCCAGTTACATATTGTACGTGCATGTCAAGGATGCACGGCGTACGAGGTGGATATTTTCTGCTGGGGACAACAACAATCCCAAAGAAGGAAAGATTTTCCATTTTTTAGATTGTTTATTGTTAATTATTTATGTGTATAGTTTATAATAATGTTTTGTTATAATTATTTTTGAATCATTTATGTCTACTGATTCCTTGTTTGTTTTGTTTTGTAGCACAATCCTTCCGAACTGTAAGTCAATGAAGTGTTTAGGGAATTGAGGAATTTTTGTAATTAAAAACTTGTAGAATTTTAATATTAATTTATTGGGTATTAAAATATATGTGTGTGTGTGTGTGTGTTAATTTTAAATTTAATGCATTAAAGTAATATCTTATTTGACTTTTTTTATTTTTCATTTTTTAAAAAATATTTGAAAATAAATTAAAAATCTCTGCCTTGGATGACTATTGAAAAATAACACAACTAC
The DNA here is from genome assembly GCA_023638005.1 of Forsythia suspensa. NCBI lineage: Eukaryota > Viridiplantae > Streptophyta > Magnoliopsida > Lamiales > Oleaceae > Forsythia > Forsythia suspensa. Next base: position 10,602,709 of record CM042671.1, read on the forward strand.
TTCCCTTAATGTCAATCAATGTAAATACTTGAATCGGCGCATCCCCATCTTGTTGACATATATCTTGAATACATTTAAACGGTGATTTTTTTCAAAAAGTCAACTACATTGACAAGTGAGCAAATTTATTAAATATCAATGCCACCAATTAATCTCGTTATTTTCCTTAAGCTTAAAGAATTTTTATGAAGTATGCATCATTCAATTCAATCGTGTTAATATAACCTCTAAGTAATTTTATCTTCATATAAGATTGTCAGATAATCTTTGATTCACTATAATTAGCATGGCACTAGGATATGATGGTCGGGTGCGAATTGCAAACTATGCTAATCTGCGAATTGCACTAAGATATAGTACTCCAATTACCGTCTGAAAACTATGCACTTGTATTGTGTTGGATCAACGTTCATGGCTCTGGCCATTATCTATTGCTTTTATTATTATTATTATTATTAATAAAAATCAAGTACGATCTAATTGATATTACGGAAATGTAAAGAAGCATTTCAATGTACGACTTATGTGGGGTTTTCAAGACATTGTGATAGAATATATTGGTTAACCAAGATGTTTTGTAATTTAAAATGAATGAAAAAAATAAAAATGAAAAAAAAAATCGTTGATTAGATTTATTTTAGAAGGAATTGAACTACGAATAACTTATAACTTTAATATTTGAATATAGGAAAATCCGTACAACTTTCAATCTGTTAATGCGATGTTGAGTTATTAATATGACAATTTACTTGATAAATGAATATTAAAAGAATGGAAAATTTAAAGCCAGTCACTGTTGTTACATTTATAGATTCTAAAGTCATATGGTTAAAATTTAATTCAATTAAAATCATATTTTAGTGCTAAAAGACCAATATACCCCTAAAATTTTCAAAAAAACGCTAATTCAATTATAATGTTTTATTATGATACTGTTTTTGTATGATACTATTTTATCTATAATACTACTTTGGTAAATTTATACCATGCTTTTATCTTTGATATTGTTTTATTATGATAATATTTTTAACATATGATACTGTTATTGAATGCAAGCAATATCAATTATTACTAATAAAGCATTTTAAGAACAGTATCATTACTTCAACCATTAAAACATCTTGTACTTAGTTTATATATGATACTATTTTATCTATGATAATGTTTTATTTAGATAATGTGTTATATATGATATTGTATCATTACTTCAACCATTAAATATATCTTATACTTAGTTTTATATATGATACTGTTTTATCTATACTTTTATCTTTGATACTGTTTTATTATAATAACGTTTCAATCTATGATACTGTTTTAATCTATGATAATGTTATTGAATGCAAACAATATCAATAGTCTTGTACTACTAATGGAGTATTTTAAGAACAATAACATTACTTCAACTAGTAAAACATCTCTACTTAGTTATATTTATGATATTGTTTTATTTAGATAAAGTGTTATGGTATACTTATACCATGCTTTTATTTTTTATATTGTTTTATTACGATAAGGTTTCAATCTATGATACTGTTATTTCATTGGGTTGTAATTTGTGTATGCGATACTATTTTATTAATATACTTTCATGTATGATACTGATATATTAAGATATATTTATCTATGATACTGTTTTAGTATGATACTGTTTAGACATGAAAAACTAAAGATTATCATTTTAAACTAAAGAAACGACTTCAAAAGGCTAAAACTCATCATTAGCAGTGGCATAGTCACTGGTCTTGATCGGCTCATTGAGAAGATTTGAAAACATATTATAATAAAATTTCTGAGCACATATGCGAATTCTATGCACGATTATGTTATGATACTATTTTCTATTTCTATGATACTGTTTGATTCTATACAGTATCAAACAACACACTTGACTAACAACACAAAGAATAATCTAATTGCCAACTTTTTCATCCCTACAAAAATTCAAACTACTATTTACAACAACAAATCATGGCCACAACCAATATACTTCCTAAAAATCTTATCCAGCGCCAGGAAAAGACATTCCACTCAGTACACGCAACACATGTTTTAGTATGATATTGTTTTATTATGACACTATTTTTCTATGATACTGTTTTCTATAATACAATATCAAACAACACACGTGACTAAACAACGCAAAAAATAATCTAATAGCCAACTTTCATCACTACAAAATATCAAGTTGATATTTACAGCAACAAATCATGGTCACTTCCTTGGTATTCAAATTCCCAAAATTCACAAGATGCGCACAAGCATACCCATTTGCAAGAACTCTCTCTCCATAGGCAGTGGCAACAAACATTTGCAAGATCTCCCGTTAAAAGGCGATGGGCAAGAGAGATTACTTGTAGAAAATGGAATGGAGGATAGCGAGAATCAAAGCGCACTCTCATCCCAACAACGAAGCAATCAAGCAGAAAATGAACAAATGACATCCATGAAGACCGACTATAAAAACGACTACCAAACCATTCATCAAAACCAAGAAGAAGAAAATTATAGCAATCAACAACAAAATAAAAGCAACATCAACGACTACTACATCATCATCATAAAATAGCACAACATCAATAGTCGATGCATCATCTCGCCAATCAACAAAACTACTCTTCATGGGCATAGCTACATGTTACGTTGAGTCCAAACAACCTTCTAAATGATTGCTTCTAAAACTCATATTTAACTTGAAAATTTTCAGTAAATTAAAGATAATGTTGTCAGATCAAAATGAGAAGCTACGGTGGCATGTGAACCAGGAAAAATGGGCTAATTTGTTGGGTTTTTTCTATGTGTGAAGCTACGGTGGCATGGGAGCCAGGAAAGCCAGTAGTGATCAAGGAAGTGGAGACGGCCCCGCCGTAGAAAATAGAGGTACGTCTGAAGATCCTCTTCGCAATTGCCGCATATGAGAGTATATGGGACCAAAATCACCACCTTGTCATCCTGCTTCCACCTCCACCTCCACCTCCACCTCCACCTCCACCTCCACCTCCGTCGTTGTCGGAATTGAAGTTAGAATTTCCGACAACTAAGTCGAAAACTGCTCAGCCGCAACGGGAGAGATTTGTAAGGTGGAAGTAGACGCTGATGGGAAATATAAATAACAGGGGTAATTTTGAGATTAATTTAAAAAAAAGCTGAAGAGTATAACTTAATCACAATTTTAAAAAATATTCTGACCTAATTTGAAACATGTAACCTACAAGTGACTTATAGGCAATTTCCCCTTAAAAAAATTATTAGAAAAGTGGGCTTGTGTTATAGATTTGCTTTGTTTTACTACTTAGTGTTCCACTTTGATCATGTTTGCTTCTTCTTGCTTTAGTTTAGATTTTATTTGGGCCAAGACATTTGGACTCAAAACTTATTTCTAAACATGTTTTAGCAAGTTCAAAATATTATTATGTATATTTTTCTTGTCGGAGACTCTTTATCTCTATCGAATATTTTTTACTGACGAAAGAGTGGTTGGACAATTCAACAAACACATTATTGCCGTCGAAAATTTCCAACGGACCATTTTAGTGCTGTCGAAAATTTCCATCCCCTCTTTAGTGCCGTCGGAAAGTTTCGATGAACAGTCATGCGTTGTCGAAAATTTCCAACGAATGTAAATAGTCCGTCAGAATTAACATTTCTAAAGAAAATTAATTGGAAATACGTTGGTAATACCGATAGATTTCAATCCGTTGAAAAAAAAAATATGTCGTTGAAGGTCCAATTTCTAGTAGTGATCTTCAAATAGATAAAAATGATATTTTTCTCAATAAGAGATCGAGTGCTCATCGACAATGTCAATAGATGAATTTTAACTATATAAAAGAATATTTTGATACTTTACACCTTGTGAAGATTGGTGAACATATATTTGTTTTGAAAAAGCTCATATATATTCATGAGTTCTTATAAGGTTTGATACATTATTAATAAATATCTACTAAGGTATAATATTATTATACCTCACTCGAATTCCTTTAATCTATAGAATGATTGACAATATATTTTATGGGAGTTGGAACTGTTAGAATATAAAATATATATTAGAATATAGAATATATATTAGAATATATTATGATTGCTTACCTAATATAGATTAGGGTTTTCATTACTATATAAACTCCCTTGTAATTGTATTTTCATAATACCGTCTGCCTAATAAAGTGGTTGTTCTTTCTTTCTCTGTTCTCCTCTATTCTTTCTTCTGTTCTTCTTTATTCTTTCACATGGTATCAGAGCAAGTTTGATCCGACTTGACTTAAACTTGAAATCGCTTTCGTTCTCGCTGAGTGGCCTTATGCCACTGTTCATAATGCCCTTCTTCTTCCAGATTTATGCCGTTCTAAAAGTCTTTAAACACTCAAATCTAAAAATCTTTAAAGGCCAAATAAGGCGTCGAGGCACAAATCTAAAATTGAGTAAGTAAGTAAAGGCGTCGAAGAGTTCATGAGGATGCATCGCATTAAGAAAAGACTTTAGTCGCGAGTCAAGAAGTGATGCGTGCCCACGCCTTAAGCAGGTCTCGTCTGCTTTTGCATTGTGCATCTTTTAAGCTAATCATGGCAACTAAGAGGATGATTGAAATTTGTTCGAGTTGTTACGTTCGAAATTTGGTTGATTTTGCATCAAGTATGTCCAAATTAGTTTGGAATTTGTCTAGTTGTTCGTCACGGAATTTGGTTGGTTATGTTTCGTGTTAATCCGGACAATCTGTCTCCATCTTCCTATTCCTTTCTTTTCTTTTGTGTAATTTGGTATTTGCATCCATTAATTTGAATTTGAAATCACGGTTGGTTATGTTTTCGAGTTAACTGGACAATCATCTCCCTCTTCCTATCCCCTTCTTCTTATCTCTGCAATTTGGTATTTGCATCCATTAATTTGGATTTGGAATCTGGTCCAGTAATCTAGAATTTGGTTAGTTATGTTTCTAGTTAATCTGGACAATCTGTCTCCCTCCTCCTATTCTCTTCTTTTTTTCTGTGTAATTTGGTATTTGCATCCATTAATTTAGATTTGGAATCTGGTCCAGTAGTCTAGAATTTAGTTGGTTATATTTCTGGTTAATCTGGACAATTTGTCTCCCTCCTCCTATCCCCTTCTTTTCTTCTCTGCAATTTGGTATTTGCATCCATTAATTTGGATTCTGAATCTGGTCCAGTAATCTGGAATTTGGTTGGTTTTGTTTCTAATTAATCTGGATAATCTGTTTCCCCCTTCCTATCCCTTTCTTCTCTTCTCCTTTCCTTTCATTTATCTTCTTCTTCTTCTTTCTTCTTTGTCTCTTCTTTCTATAATACTGGTTTTTTGTCCAGTTTTGGGTTATTCTCTTATCTCTTAGAAGAGTAAGAAGCTGACTTTTGCTTTCCATTCTTCTACTGAAGCAGAGTATTGTGCTATGGCGTCTAGTACTACTGAGATTGTGTGGTTGCCTTGGTTACTTGCCAATATAGGAAGCACATTAAGATTGACTAATATGTTATGTGCCACCATCTTCAGTATGACAATATTTCGTTGCCATTTGTTTCTTCATCGTTGCGACTAGTCGACTTTTCACAAAGTCACACGTGCGGTTCACTGCTTTTTTGTTTCTTACTTAACGAACTCTCGCTGCTTATTGCTGTAGTATCGTGAGTTTGAGACGGGATGTTAGAATATAAAATATATATTAGAATATAGAATATATATTAGAATATATTATGATTGCTTACCTAATATAGATTAGAGTTTTCATTACTATATAAACTCCTTTGTAATTGTATTTTCATAATACCGTCTGCTTAATAAAGTGGGTTGTTCTTTCTTTCTCTGTTCTCCTCTATTATTTCTTCCGTTCTTCTTTATTCTTTCACAGGAACATTAGCACTACGAATCCTGATTTTTTTTTTAAAGAAAAACTCATTTTCATTCTATATGGATTACACTTTCAAGTTTTCTCTAGATAATGTAATATTGCATGATAGGGCTTGTTTTCCTTTTGACCAATTATTTCTATATCTACATTATTTCTTTTTAATTCTATCTATTTTATGGAGCAACATAATTTTATCGAGATCTCTTTACTTTCACTATTTTTAGGTACTTGAACCTCTTTTCGAGTCTATGTTAACATATGAGGTCTATTTGTTTAGGTATACTTATTGTTCTTTCAAGAACACCGTCCCTTTAATAGAAATCGATTTCTCTAACACACTTTATGCACGAGTTAGATTCACTAACTTCAATAATAGCGGATTATCCTAATGGGTCATAAATCCAAGTTGGAGAATTATAATTTGTACGCAATTGATTTGTCTATTATATTTTGAACTTGTGATTCGTATTGTCGTGTGCGATGATAACAGTGATGCATTTTGTGTACTTTCCTTTTCAGTTGTTGAATATCTCTCCCTAATATTATGTTAATTGTCTAATAATGAATGCCAGTCAGGCAATTGTTGCCATGAAATATCACCCTTCAGGAATGAAATTATTTATATAGAATGGAATTCAAACACTACATATATTTCGAGCTTTATTACCAAAACTCAATTACGATTAGGATAACATATAATAAGATTTTAGCATGATACATACAAGTGTTGTTTTAGTTAATATAACACGTTCTAAAGTAGAATTATGAAACTTTGTTCTTATGAATAATAATCTAGCAATTAATCTCACAAACTTTAGGCTTCGTGTGTGATGATAAATATTTTCTCCTCATTCGAGTACGATGGCCACAGTGGTGAAAACCTACAAAAAGTGACAGGGCTTTTTTCTTCCGTGTCCACTCCAATGTGATAATCAGTATATGATTAAAATCAGATATGCAAAATAATAATATGGATTATATGAAAGTTGGTTTTTACTTGAGAAGTTGGCCACTATTTATAGGGATGGCTTGCAGTTATGACCTTTAATGGTCTTTAATGAAAGGCGTGTCTCTTCATCTCCCTAACCATTACATCGCTTGTCATTACGAGGGTCGCTTTGTCTGGCTAACTTAACGACAGTTGGTTTATTGCTATCCACCCGCCGGATGCGAGCTGTGAGACCATCGGGACGGGCGAGCCGATGAAGCAGGCGAATCGTTGAGGCAGGCATACCAGGACATGCCACTATTGTCAGACAACATATAGCAGTTGCATCTTAACATATAGCATCTATCATTGTTTCTATCATCATAGAAGTCATCATCGTAACATATAAGCGATTATCATTGTTTATATCATCATAAATCCATCTACTTTTCATAAACTGTTGTCAATAGAAAGTAGAAATAATTTACCACACCTACTCCTCTCTAAATTTTTCAGACAGTGGCTCATCGCTTTGATTTTTAAACAGAAGCTCATCTTCTAGTTTTTCAGACAGAAGCTCATCGCCTTGATTTTTAAATAGAGGCTCATCACCTTGTTTTTCAGACAGAGGCTTATCGCCTTATTTTTCAAACAGAGACTATGTTGGTAGACAATTGAGGCAGGCAAGTCGATAAGGTAGACGAATCATTGAGGAAGGTGTACCAAGACATGCCACTATTGGCAGACAACATACAACAGCTATCATCGTAACATATAGTAGCTATTATTGTTTCTATCATCATAAAAGCTGTCATCGTAATATATAGTAGCTATTATTGTTTCTATCATCATAGAAGCTGTCATCGTAACATATAGCATCTGTCATTGTAACATATAGCAGCTCTCATTGTTTATATCATCATAAGCTCCTTTACTTTTCATAGACTAAGCTTTTACCGAATTTCAATGGGATCAAGAGCCAAACAGTAAAAATAATCTACTAGAAAGCTAAAGAACATCACCGAAGCATGTGGGAAAATTTGAGCACAACTTTTGATATTAAAATCTCTAAAGTTTTTTAAGATTTTAAGTTTGGGATGAGAGTGCTCATGTTGCCTTGATTTTTTAAACAGCTATTTTTATGCTCATCAATAGTTATGAATATCACTACCTTTTGTTATTTTTCATGAAAGAATAGTGAACCTAAGTTGTGAAACCAAGAAGCTCATTGTTTTGATTTTTAAAGTGTTGCGCTTGAGTAATAGTTGTGTGGAATGTAGGCTCGGTGGAAATAGTATTGAAGACTAGGAATCTGCTTATTTATCTTATGGGGATCAACTAGTGACACAAATATTCAAAAGTTTAAGGACTTGAGTTGCAAATAAAAAAAGAAGCAAAAGCAAGAAAAGAAGACTAAATTGAAATGAAAGAAGAAATTAGAGGACTAAAGAAGATAAAATCCTGTGGTGAAAGTTAAAGGACTTATTGGAGCGCTAAAAATAAAAGGACTACACAATATCAATTGGATCGGATAAGTAAAAATTGAAAGGATAAATTTTTATGAATTGATTGAGGATCAAATCTATTATAGTGTATTTTAATATTATTTGTTTGATTGTTTAAATAAATATATGTTGAACCTTAGAGGACCAAGTGTGTACAAATATGGATTGAAATTGAAATTGGCACAATTGTCAACTTGCAAATATTCAAAAGTTTAAGGACTTGAGTTGCAAATAAAAGAAGACTAAATTGAAATGAAAGAAGAAATTAGAGGACTAAAGAAGATAAAATCCAAAGTTAAAGGACTTAGGCGCAAATAAAAGGACTAAAGTGGACAAAAGGATAAATTATGAAGAAGGATCAAATCGTATATATGTTGAACCTTAGAGGACCAAGTGTGCAAATATGGATTGAAATTGAAATTTTGGTGTGACCAACTTCGGTTCGACAGCAGTAATTGTTGTTAATGCGTGCGTCTGGTTGTTTTTGGCTTATTTTAATTTCAGTTAGGGTCCTTTTCATTTTTTCATGTACATAAGTTATAAAATTAGTAAAACACTATATAAAGACCTAACCTATTTCAAAATAAGGGTAGTTAATTCTTTGGAGAAGACAAGAGAAGACGGAGAAAAGAACGACGAAGAAAGACCAAGATCAAGAAGATTGGAACGTGAAGATCAAGATATCTTGGTGCAAGATAATCAACATCTTTTCATCTTTTCTTTAAAACCCAATTATGTATTCAAATCTTCTAATGTTTTCTTCCTCCCGAATCATGAGTAGCTAAATTCATAGTTTGAATGAACGATGTAGCCTAGTTTTAATTCTTTAATTTGAATCTCAAGTTTTGACTTATAAATTGTTTAAGTATTTGATTTTACTTCTTCTCTTAATGCTTAGAATAACTTGCCATTATTTCATTGATCTCGTGGATTGTAATGAATTGAGAAGTAAATTATTAATCTAGACCACGTAGTAAAATCTGGCAATTGGATAAAAGGTGGAGATACACTTTTATTATTGTCATGATCCGAATTGAATTCTTAGGAGAATTAATGCATCTAATTAAGGACAATTCGATCGCCTAAGTTGACTTAATTAGATATGACTAATTTGAACTCGAGAGAGGTAAATTAGGTTAAATTTGTGAATTCGACCGAATACAACTTTAAGAACAAATCTTGAGAGGATGAATTATAGATGACAACTAGGTGAATTCGTTTGTCCAAACGCTTTAACCATCATTCTTCTCTAAATTGTTGATTTTCGCTTTTCACATAAGTTAGTGCATTGTTTTTCTTATTTTGAAAATCTAAAGTTCTAGTTCAAAATTTCTCAAATCAGTTTATTTTATAGTGTCTTCTACAGATTAATCAATAAAGATTAATTGAACTAATACATAAATAAGACAGTCTTCATGGGAACGATAATTCGGACTCAATAGGTCCACTTTATTACTTTTGTGCGATATTGAACACTTGCAATCACAATATTTTCACAACAATGATCTTTTAATTCTTTGAACATAGTTTTTGATATTTAAGCACGCTTTTAATTCTGAATAATTGATATTGATTTCTATTCATCTACAATTATGTGCGCAATAGTTATATGATTCTTGTGGCTTGTTTTACCTTCGAGAGATATGTTATACATAGTATCAATTATCGTAGAATCCAATAGGAGATAAAGATATACTGCTATGCTTTACGTGATCTTTAAGTATTCACAAATTCTAATGCATTTTTGTATGTTCACATCCGTCATAGAAATATAGTAGGGTCACATATAGGGATATGTTTAATTCTACTCGAGAGAGATTGTTAAACAAATTAGGAATATTGATCTTCATAATTAAATCATGTTATCAAATTCAACGGTTCGAGTTAAAGGAAATTGGTATAAGTGGATTCGGGATCCTAGTACACTTTTCTTTTCAAATTTTAAAGTAATTATTCTTTAATCTAATCCCCTATTTGTTTGAATTATAATTAGTTAATTGTTCTTACTTTATAGTTTAATTAGTTCTTAATCATCAATTTTTCAAAGTTCATTAGATTCAGTTAAGGTTAGTGTAATTAAAATTGAATTATCTAAATCTCTGTGGGTACAATACTTGGACTCAACATCCACTTTATTATTTGAGCGATCCGTACACTTGCAGAATATTAAAGACATAAAATTGCTAACAGTAAGAATTAGAATTCAGCACCTGGTTTAGAGAAAAGACAAAAGATTTGAATATCTTGTACTAAGAATTCATCGTCTTCAAACCTTCGTCGTAATTCTCTCATTTTAGCTATGTTCAACTCCTTAATTTGACGTAGATGATGTCTTTATATAATTTTAATTCACCTTGACACCCATGTCTAGAGGAAGGACAAAAATAATCCACATATAATCTAAAAAAATATGAATTTTGCTCAGATGGACCACGGTTTCCAAACTGCAACACTTTCTGTGGTTGCCACGATTTGGATTAGGGATGGCAAAAAACCCAGTCCCCGACCCGCCCCGACCCTAATGGGGTGGGGTTTTCACCTTGATTACTAAATGGGGGCGGGGCGGGCAAGGATCAATTTCGAGAGATATTTCGCTACTCATAATGATGATAAAGATAATGTATCATAAATTCTTTGACCTCTTCTTCAAATAATGTTTTGTATTTGTCACGTTGTTGTCTCATATAAATTCTAACCGAATGATGAACATGTTCAAACATTAGTTGGAATCTATACTCTTCATAGTATTCATAAAGGTTACTTTTATTAGCAATTGAATGTGTATATCTTTGAACATATTTTACGATTTATCATGGTGTATGATGATGTAAAATATAATGAAGTAAAAATATTTTAGTTTCTTCTAAGTGATTACTTAAGGCGTATTCACTTTTTCTTTCATTGGTCTATTGCTATTACGTGTGCTCCTTCTCGATTTTGATTGGTGCGCTCAGATATATTTTTCTCGCCTTACTCCCGGATTTTCGCACTTGACTTACACTTCATCGCCACCGCCTTTGGTGTATTGGGTGAAAGACGGAGATCCGCATAAAATGATATATAAAGAGTAGTGAAATTAAAACATGAAGTTTTATTTCAAGCGCTTAAGAGAAAAACTCTCTTAGCTTATTTAATTACAATGATGATCCAAATGGATCTAATGTATCAAGGTGGTTTAGTTACAACACATTTCAAGCTCAAAAATTACGGAGAAATTTTTTCTAAGCCCAGATTGCGGAATACAAAACATTTTTGCAAGGTTTAAAATAAATGATTCAGCATAGTTTAAACAACCTAAAAATCTCAAAGAGTAGTGAAATTAAAACATGAAGTTTTATTTCAAGGCTTAAGAGAAAAACACTCCTAGACCAAGACCTTATGAAGATAGTGAAATTGATCCCCGCCCCGATTACTAAATGGGGCGGGGGCGGGGGCGGGGGCGGGGATCATGGTCCCCGCCCCCACATTACCCGAACCCGTCACGAATAGTTTATTTTATTTTATTTTTATATTTTAAAATTTAAATTGTATGTAAAAAAATAAAAAATAATATAATTAATTAATTAATTAATTAAACGAGGCGATAAATGAGATTTTTTTATATACATACCCCTTGACCGAATCAACCGCCGGATCCATACTGCTTTCAAAAATCCTCGACGGAGCGGGTATGGGAATGGCCGCCGCCCGAACCCGCCCCGTTGCCATTCCTAATTTGGATGCGGTTTGCTTACCCCTGCCAGGCCGTGGTAAATAAGAAATTCAGTTAGCCAACTTTTGACCAATTTGCAATTTAATCTCTAGTTTTTTAGAGTTGTGAGATTTGGTTCATACTTCAAAATTTTCGTACAAGTTTGGGCTTTTTCATACCAAAGCTTCAACATCATAATTTCCAAAGGCTTCCACCTAGGTCTCACGAGCCTCCATAGCCATTCGAATTTGGTCCTCAAGTTCCAAAATTGTGCAAATCAATCTTCAAACTTTTCGTAAATTAAATTTCACTCCAGAAACTTGTGAATTTCCTCTCATGGCTCTCTTAATGGTTCTTATCACTCCTGTGCCATCATGTCATGCTTCAATTGCTTCTTATCAACTCCATTTAAGTTCGAACTCTCAATTTTTGCTCCATTTACTTTCAAATTTAGATTTTATCTACAATGAAATATTTATATTTAATTAAATAAGAATTTACTCAATTTATAAATATATATCGAGTTTATAAGTTAAGATAAGCGTATAAAACACACTTGTTACTAATCTCCTACGGTGCCTTACCTCAAATTCTGCAATCTCTGATACAAAGTGCGTGAATAATTGAATGGTAAAAACACACTGTATTTATTAAGTATTATTTTTTAATTATGTTTAACGTTCAACATATTCCTATAACATGTTAAGTAATTTAATAGAGGGGTTTAATTTTAGAAAGAAAAATATCAGCATTTCGACAATTGGAAAAGTTTTTAAGGAAAAGATTGTCTATTAATTACAATGATACTTAAGTTGATTAGTTCCATGAAAGCTCGAATCCTTGTAAACTGGCAACCAAGAAGATTGAACTAATGGTCTGGGGGCGGATTTAGCGTGGAAGTTGATTTTAAAATTTTAGTTTTGTTTTAATAAGAGTTTAAACTTTATAGTTTTGCCCCCACAACTAAATAAGTATAAATTTATGCAATTAATCCCCAGACTTTAAAAATAAATTTTAAATTTCCAATCTTTAGCTGTATTTGTAGTTTTGTACACAATTTTATAAACTTCAACGTTATTTTCATCGCGTTTTATAAAGGTAAAATTGGTAAAATATTATGTTTAACACCAAACATAATCTTTTAGATTTTAACGTTTCTTTTTCAATTCCAAAATCTGAGAACTAAAACAAAATACCTTTTTTTTTTACATACAAATCTCGTACAAATATGGTTCAGTTTTTAAATTTTTTTATTTAACTCGAACATAATTTTATTTTTTTCACTTATCGGGAAGATTTTTTGGTATTTTGTTTACTTTATTTTCATATTTATGTGCATGTGTAACTATAATTTTTATTCTTTTCAATTTTTCAAGTTCGGTATAATCAAAACTTAATTTTTTTTATAAATAAAATGTTAGTTCAATTTTTCACTATTTTATTCTATTTTTATGTACGACTAATTCAAAATCGATTACTTTTATAAAATAACAAAGTTTTCGAATAATATAAATAATTTTATTATTTTCTTCAAATACCGTTATTTCTACTGGCTATCAGTGCATTGTAGACTGCTATAAACATTTCAGGTCACTTGCCGACCGATATTGTAGTACCGATAGCCGCCATAGAGCTCGGACAAACTAAAATTCCTAAATAGGATCCTATAAATATTAATGAACATGTTGACATTGTCCAAAAGCAATAGGCAGCCCAATACTTTTGCACAAAGGATTCATTCCATCGAATAAAGCTAGCATATAAGTAAAATAACACATGAGCATTTGCCAAATCTATAAGAGGAATCAAAATATGCCATATTTCAAGAAACAAAAATGCGATTTTCATGAGTCAAATGCATGAATGAAAACTGACTATATATATTCAAGGAATAATAATAGAATGTTCTCAAACACACGAGAAAAGAAGTTTCTAAGTACACTATTGGTCAAGTTTAAATTATAATTTTAGATAGTTAAATTAGTTAAACATATTTTTTATTCACACATTTCGTCTAATCCATAATTTACTATCCACTTATTATCTACATATTCTATAAAATCTACGATTTATAAATACTTAAAAATAATTTCATCAAGGCACTAATTCAAGAATCTAATGTTATGAAGGAAGGAGTTCACCTAAAAGTTATGAAGGAAGGAGTTCTGGCATTTGTACTTTATACCTCAGTTGAGTTATTCCAGTTTTCACTAGTACTTGGATTTATTCCCACTCTCACTATTTATCCAATGATGTTTATTATTTCTTTATTTTTTTATTGTTTTTAGTGGTAACTTAAAATATTTTTGTTTTTTATTTATAATATTACCAACAAATAAGTTATTATTTTAAGTTTAATTTATTTCCAACAGAATATTTCAATTTTTTTTAACTTTATTTATTGATGAAAAAATTGTCCATAAAATAAATTTATCAAAATAATTTTTTTAATTATTAGTGATGAAAAAATCTAACTTTGACATTTCATTCGTAAATTACATGGAATTAAAATTCTTAAAATTTGGAGACTTATCCAATTGTAGAGTTTTAGATAACCGCCTCGCTTGTTCAGAGGTTGAGTCGAATATGATGTCGACAGAGGTTGGAATGGATGCCTGTCTCTAATTCGACAACTCAAACTCTCTCTTTTTCTGTTTGATTTTTATTTTGTCTTTCTGTATATTATTATTTTAAATCTGTTACAATTTGTACATATTAATATTTCTTGCTTTATCATTACATCGTACAGTACACATGTTAACTTAATAAATAATATTATATAGTACCATTGGTGCTCAATACTAGTTTAAGTGTAATGGGACTATTGGTACATTCTTGAATGAATAAAAATGTAGGATAATGGAAAAATAACCTTCTTGTCTCATAGACTAGTAGCAAGCAACAATTATAATAGATAACATTATAGGCAACGAAGAGGATCGGTCGGGTCCCCTCCCTCTCCGGGGATGGTGCAGGGATGAAAATATCTCAATTTACCATCTCGTTTAATTAATTAACTATTAATTAATATATTTTTTATTTTTTAAAATATAATTTATATTTTAAAAATAAATTAAAATAAAATAATAAGATTTGAAGTAGGCTCGGAGATTCGGAATATGGACTATGTTGCACATCCCACTCCAATTACATAACGAGTTGGGACGGGATAATTTGTTATCCCTAATTCAAACTTAATAAAACTATAAAAGTTTTAGGCAATTTGTATTTTTGAGAATGTTGTACTTAATAAATAAAAGATTAGATACAATATTTTGAAAAAGTTATTTTTAAAGCACTTCTAACTTGGGATAAATAACCTATTTAAAATTAAGTGGATGAATGATAATAAGGAGAAATGTAATTAATCTTGGAAGATGCTGGCCATGTAGAAGAAGAAACGAAATTACAAAATCCTTTTCACAAGGAAACCAAAAATAGAAAAAGAAAAGTAAAGAAAGATCCAAAATTGCTGAAAATTGAAAAATGTCAAATATGCCAAATTTTGGTGGGTCCCACAAAACAGAAACGGTTATTGTGTTGCAGGCTAAGCGGGTTTGGCCTTTGTGCCTAACAAAACAAAAGTGATTAATTTATTGGCGCGTCAAACACAAATTCAACGCGGCAGTTAATATAGTTGCCACGTGTCGGGCCAAGTTACCGACTTCGATTCATGGTTGCCACTAATCCCACCCCCACAGGCCACAGCTCCACTTGACCACGTGGCTTCCTCTACTTTTTCCCATTTTCTTTCGTTCTTTTCTTTCTTTTCTGTCAGGTCGTGTTTGGTAGACCAAAATAAAGAGTGAAAATTTTAATAATTAGAAATAAAAAATTTAACAAGTAACTTTACATCTTCTCGAAATGATACCAAAAAAATTGCCAAATTTTTTGGATGTTCTACTAAGGAATTTTGATGGAAGTCAAGCTTTAGTGTAGACATTCGTGGAACACTAGGACAAAAACAGAAAATCAACAATAAATACTTATGCATTTTTTTTTCTAACGACTAAGATTTCTCTAGTCACTCAATTGGTACCAGTATTCAACTTAAGTGTCTCATAAGAAAAGGTTTTGAGTTCGAATCACTAGGAATGCGAAAGAAATCCGTGAAAAATTAAGATGGCTCATGTTCTCCCAAAGCGAACAGTATGGATGCGTATCGACTGGGAGTAAGATCCCGACTAGAGGAATTCTGATCGTTATAAAAGTTGTGGAGACATAATCTTATTGCTAATTAACTACTTAATTGATGCCTCAATTAAATGAAAATATTGAAAAATAATACACAAGATCTGAACAATGACGCTCAATTATTGCATAATATTCAATAAGTTAATCAACCTTCTATTTTTTTACACAAATTAATCAACCTTCTAATAACAACAATCAATATAATTTACTTCCATATCAAAACATTTAATTAGATAATCTAACCTCGATAAATGTAAAAATCTTATTACAGTAAACGACTCATCTTTTACCATGTTTAACTCGTTGTATTTAAAAGTAACTTTTAAAAAATAAAATTATGGACGGTATGCAAAGAAACTAAAAAGTTACTTTGAATATGACCAACATGTGTCTTTTTATTTTCACTTTTAACTTATATGAGTCTTGTTAACTTGTGTCCTAACAACATTTCTAATGCAACTGTGAATTGTTTTAAAAAAATGTGTCATATCACCCTAAAATACTTACATAACAAAGAAAAAAATAGAAAATGTCTAGCACAATATCTATATTTAGACGGTGTCCTAGACATCCTCTTTTTTATTTATTTATTTATGTCTATCGAAATATGTGTTAAGTCTTTTGATAAGTGTCGATTTACGCTAATCTGCAGTATCGAAAGTGAACAATTGTATGTCCTCTTAAGTGAATCTTTACTTAATTGTGTGTTGATTTGATTATTTTAGGTTGAAACTCGAGTTCGAATGGAATTGGAGAGAAACAAGACAAAATAGGCAAATAATGACTGAAAATGCATGCAGACTTGAAAATAGAGACCAATTTGTAAATATTCAAAAGATGAAGGACTTTGGATGCAAATAAAAAAGGACTAAGTTGAAATGAAAGAAGAAAATCAAGGATAAAAGTGCATAATATTGAAAGAGAAATGACCAAATGGCAAATATTGGTTGCTGTGAACTGCAAACTTTTTTTCACTTTTTCATAATTAATCTCCATTGAATTGTGCCCCAATAATAATTTATCCACATCGTCTCTATTCTAAAATTGTATCATAAATTTCTCAATTTACATGTCACAACCTTATTGAAGATGATTTTCTTTCCGTTATTTTATATGTCACGTGTAAAAATAGGGTTGTTTTTCTCTTGTTTTCTTAATTTACACGAAAAAAATCATATTTAATACAACTTAAACTTACCCATAACTTATTTTACTTTCATCTTCTTCTTAGGTAATACCAAACATGGTCTTAAATTGATTTCAAAGTCCTAAGAAAGGAAAAGGCGAATATCCGAATAATCAAATTGGACTGTCACAATCCTTCTCCCGTGTTCAATTATACATTTTAAATATTTAGTACAAAATAAGTTCTATAAATACGCTTCATATCCCTCTCCTGGGATCTTGAAGCTGCAAACGAAAGCAAATATTTACCATATTCTCTCTCTAGAATTTCACTTCTTTGCACTTCCTCTCTTACTAAATTATCTCTATGAGTCAAGTCTCGACTTCTGATACTAACAGCACCAACCGTACTGAAACTATCAAATTCCTCTACAGTTACGGTGGCAAAATTGTTCCCCGATCTACTGAAGGGCGTGACGGCATGCTGCGTTACGAGGGTGGTCATACCAGAGTCCTCTCAGTCGATCGTTCCATTTCATTCGCAGGTCAGTTGCTGCTTCTTCTTCTTCTTCTTCTTCTTATTTTTTTTTTAATTTTTCAATTTTGATAAATTGAGTAATTTTGGATTTTTTACAGAGTTGATGGTGAAATTTGGTGACTTGTGTTCAAGTTCTGTGAATCTGAAGTGTAAATTACCGAACCATGATTTGGATCAGTTGGTTTCAATCAAATCTGACGAAGAGCTTAATACTGTGATCGAAGAGTACCTTACAATTTTACCAGAGGAGAAAATCAGAGTCGTATTGTTTCCTATATCTGTGAAGAAAATATCTCCTCCGTCTTCTCCTCCATCCTGTTTCGAGTTCCCCTCCAGAGCGAATCTACGGCGAAAATCCGTTGCTGCTACCGCCGCATGCCGTTATGCAACTTCCGGCAGCCCCGTGGCTAGATATTCCGTCGCCACTGGAAAATCAAAATACCAACGCTATGAAGGAAGGAGTCCTCGCCATTTGTACTTAGTGCCTCAATGGAGTTATTCCCATTCTTACTAGTATAGGAAAGAAGA
Source organism: Forsythia suspensa (assembly GCA_023638005.1). NCBI lineage: Eukaryota > Viridiplantae > Streptophyta > Magnoliopsida > Lamiales > Oleaceae > Forsythia > Forsythia suspensa. Next base: position 10,621,078 of record CM042671.1, read on the forward strand.
AGAAAAAAAGCAGCATTTTATACCTGCAAATATATTTTTTTTTTTTTTGAATGAATCATAAATTAAAATTGAAACTAAAGAACTTGTGATGTGATTGGAGCCCTAGATTATTCTGAGGTATTCATTCAATTTCAATGCTGAGATTTGTAATTGCATAGGCAAGATTCCAATCAGCAATTATCAGGCATTTGTCGTTTCTGAATGTATCAGGATCTGATGAATATAAGGGTGTGTTTGATTGGAAAGAGTGGAAAAAAAAAATTATGTAAAAATAAAAATAAAAATCATCAAAATAGTAAGAAAATATTTTTCATTAAAAAATTCAAGATCCATCACGTGTCCAAGATCTTTTGTTCTTCTTGGCATATGTTATTTTGGCACAAATCTTTTGGTTTTAAAAAGAAATGGTTTGAGAATGTTGAATTGATCAAAATGAATTTCTAGATTCACGGATTTATCAACAAGAAGTTTGTAAAAACATTCAAATTTTTGTTGTCGATTATAATTTGTATGATAAAAAAAAAAAAATTTGAAATTTATGAAAAACCTTTTTCTTGTTTATACTATTTTCCTATAGAATTCATTGTACGACATTCCAAGTCATAATATGTAGATTTATTTTGAAGAAGACTATTTGACTTTACTCTTTTTTTTTTTTTTTTTTTTTTTTTTAGCCAAATTGAAGTGATGCTCCTAAGTTACTATTGCCAAATTTCAATGTCATAAAATTGGACTAGATATTAGCTTAAGTAAGCGGGATCAAATAATTCTAGGAGGGATAATATGTCTTCCTAGTCTTCGACACGTGTCTAAAAGGCTAGGTGAATATTTTCTTTTGGGGACAACAATCAATGTTTAATTACAATTATTTACAAATTATTGACTAATAATGTTTTAATTATAATTATTATCAATTATTTCGGTTTTCTTTAAGGTCAATCTTGTTTTTAATACTTTCAATTAACCGTAACTATTGAAAAATGTTCATGAAATTGCAAATGTTTTATAACTAACAAGTAACTACTTCATAATTAACATGTGCAATAATTTTTCAAGTATCTAGTAGTAAGGATCGGTTCTGACAATTTTTGGACTCGAGACGAAGTCCAAAAATTAGACCTCCAAAGCCTGATAAGTCATGGGCAATGTTGTTGGTGGGATGGACTTCAATGGTATTTTTTTTAAAAAAAATGAGTCTTTCGATTTTAGACCACTACTTAATAATAGTTATGGTCCTCATAGAATGCGGTTTGCTTTGGTAGACTTTTTTTTGGCAACTCAGTAATCGCAACTATATCTATTTTTTAAAATGGCCCTCTTTAGTTTTGGGCCCGAGATGGTTACCTCACTTGTTTCGACCCGAAACTGGCCTGCTAGTAGTCAAAGCATCGGGAAAACGAGGTGAATTGAGAATAGTTTATTTGTCTTCGTATACCAAAACTGAAGAAATTCTTTAATATTTTATTATTTATTCAAAATTAAAACAAAATTAGTAACCATACACTGCCCTGCAGCTCTCATTCACCAAACAACGGCACAACGCCCACATGCGTGCCACATGCACCACACCTAGTTACATTTCCCTTTCCAATTCCAGTAACCATAGTCCCACTGCCCCATCATCATTTGATACACCTGCCATATCCAGTCTTCCAGCAATTGCGCAACTATTAGACGACGTGCTCACCAATCCTTTTACAGATAAAAATAATTACCTTTATTTTCACTCCATATAGAACTCTATATGTTTAATTCTCTGTGTTTATTCAAAATTCTACAGTTATATTCGATGATCGAGACATTTTTTTAAAACATGCAAGGGCGTTAAACAATAAAATTGACAAATTTTACTAGTATTTCTGCATTTGGAAAAGTTTTCAAGGAAAATATGGACTTCGAGAAGAGGGCGGTATGAGAATGGATGGGTTGTTTCGGACTAAAACTTTCAAGGGCTAGAACTTATGAGAGGATTTTGTAGAGCTTTGGACAACCTTGTTTGTGTGAACTTGGTCATGTAATTGGTGATGTTGATATGAAAATTGAGGGCTAAACAAAAATTATTGTTTGAAAATGGAGCTTTTCAAGAATCTATTTGCTATCAATTAGAAAGACATGTGTACATTATAGGTGTAAATTTGAATTTGACGTTACGATCTATAAGAAGTTTAGAACGAACTCGTCTGAGTTCAAACAATGTTATGAATTAGCACACATTCTAACTAACTTTATTGAGCATTATTCAGAGAATTATTAGAGATTTGATGAATATCGAACCTAAATGACTTTTTTTTAAACACATGTTGACACTTACATGTCCAAAAAGCTAGAGGCAGCCGAATACTAAAAGCACATAGATTTAGTCCATGGAATAAAGCTGGCATATAAGTAAAATAACACCTAACTATGCATTTGTCAAATCTATGAGAGGAATCAAAATATGCCATATTCTGAAGAAACAAAATGTGTTTTTTAAAAGTCAAATGCATGAATGAGATTGAAGGAATAATTATAGAATGTTCTAAAAAATTAAAGGAAAAAGAAGGCTTCTAAAGTGATTATTTTTGAGCTTTCCAAGTGTTCGTGAAATCGTGGAGAACAATATTTTTAGTGTTTATAAATTAAGAAAAAAATTAGGGTGTGGCTCGAGGTGTGGTTATGGATTCTAACTTTCAAAAGTGAGATTATGGGTCTTCAATCTATTTAAATATGTTAATTTCGGTCCCCACAAAATTGAAATGGTCAATGTGAGTGTTAAAATCAAATGCAACTTTTAGTTGAACTAGAAAGAAATGTTAAGTGGTTTGATGTTTTGACTTCCAATTTTAAGTCACGTGAAAGTCACGCCCGATTTTATCATCTACATTGAGGGTTTTGCTCATTTGGGAACCCAGATTCATGTACTTAAATAGATTAGAAACTCGTAACCTCACTTTTAAATGTTGAAGAGCCATAAGTAGACTACGTCAAAGGTTGAAAGGCTGTTCTAATTTTCCCATAAATTAAGGACAAATGAGACAATATATTAAATGGAATGTGAAAATTTTAAAATACTTTTATGTTTATAAATTAAGAAGAGAAAAATCCTATATGTAATTAAGGTTATAAATAACATAAGAAAAAGAATTTAGAATAATTATGCTGAAAATTGTCTCGCCCGAACCCCACATCCTTACCTAGTTCCTAATAGCTATCAACCCGACCTCAATAACCTTGAGGACTCCATAAAAGTCATCACCGAACCCGACGTTCTACATTTGTTGACTTAAGCATGGGAGGGAGGATGGTGAAACATCTCGATGCTTTTGATTCGAAGCACTAGGAAAACTCAATTCGAGAACAAATATTGATAAAAACATCATCATCCCATGCCAAAGATCCAATATCCTAGAGCATAAAAAACACTTCCAAAGACTAAAAACTTAGGTAATCACCGACCGTAGAGATGTCTTCATTTCTCTCACACCAAAACCCACATCCTCTCTCTCAATTCCTTAATTTCTTTATATTATTCTTCATATTCATCAAAATCAAACTCCGTCAAACAAAACTTTCTCTTACTCATTCTTCTCAACTCCTCAATCCATTAAAATCTTCTACAGTCGGATTCCACTGCATAGAAAAGCGGTATACTAGTATATTTGCATAACCAGTACACTGCTTCATCTTTCAGAAATGGAGTTTATTTGAAAATACAACAAATGATTTATGGATAAAATCAACACTATAGATGCACCAAATACCATTTTCAGCTTCAAATTCACATAAATCATTAAATCTTTTGGTCGGATCATTGTTTCCCGCAAATCCAAAAGTGTCAGGGTACAGAAATTGCCCGACTCTGACGTTGAATCTCTAATGTGGATAACCTGCCTGTGCCCCCCTCGTTTACACCTAGTGAAAACTCGGGCCATCCATTGTGGAATACCAGGGAACCCTCAATATTGGAATATGTTACAGGCCCATTTGCCCACTTGAATCCTCGAGATGAGTTTCATGCCCGACCAAGTCTTGCACTTTCGAGGCGAAAACCGGAGGCAAGTCATCGCAAGTGAATTTTAAATTTTAGAGAACGCATATATATCCAAATCAAAGCTACGATGGATTGATGTTAAAATGGCATAATTCGTGCACAATGCATGGGAAACTAGCATCATTGGTCCCCAACCTATTGTCCAAGAAGCAAGTTGGTCTCCATTCTCCAACATTTAAAACAAGTTAGTCCCAACCTAGATGGATGCAGATGATCTATAACTTCAACATTAACACTACGAAAATAGCAAATGTCTATAATACACATTTTGGGGTTGGGCTAGAGAGATAGACAGACAGGAAACTAATTATACCATGAAATTTTTTATATATTTAGAAAGCAAAAAATATAGGCAAAAGAACTACAACATAAATTACACGAGGAGATAGTAAATAAGATAAACCACATAATACCAGAACTTTTGAATATTCCTCGCCAATCATGACTTCGAAAAATCTAGCAACAGGCTGTGGATCTTTCTGCTTTCGATGCATCGACAAACAATTTTGAGTACAGTTCTCGAACGCTTCATCATCGCAAACCATCTCTTGTCTTATGCCAAACTCTACACATACAATTACAAGTAGTACCATTAAGTAATTAGAATAAAAAACGAAATTACAAGAAAATATGTCAAGCACTTGAAAAACCAAACATGAAACTTAAAATGCATAGAAATAGTCGAACAGAGAGAATAATTTGTAATTTATGAAAATTATATTTTGATTTCATGAATAAAGTAATTGAATGGTAAGAAAAAGAAGACTAAAGATCACTTTAAATGAAAAAATTACTTTTCCCAAAATTGTAACAAATTTAGTTTATTTCTAAAAGAACAACCAAAAATGCAATAACAAAGGAGAGCTTAATGTATTTCAAACAACTTGAACAACAAATCTTAATAGATCATCAAACAAAATAGCCCCTCGAAAAGATAGAGATGTAAACATGTGTACAACTTTTGTGTTCATAGATATATGACCAACTGAAAGTTTAAACAAAACCAAAATAAATTCCCATTTTGTGTGCGGTATTTTTGTGGGACTAGTTTAACAGGAGAAGAAACCTAATTTATATTTTGGTTTCCACTTTTGCATTATATCGTAAAGTGTTGTGTATGAGGGAAGTCCGAATCTTTAACATTTGGGTGTGTTTGGCATATCATCACACGCCGCACGCCGCCGAGATAATAGAAGGTGTTTTTGCTTGGACGAGTTTAACAAGGAAAAGAAACCTTCTTTACATTTCAGTTTCCACTTCTGCGTTCGGGGTTGTGTGTGAGGGAAGTCTGAGTCCGTAAAATTTGTGCGTTTGGCGCACCATCTCGCACGCACCCTCGGATATATACATATAGATAGATAAAGACTCGTCCATAAACGTAAAAGTTCCATCTTAAACTATGCATATATCTTTCAAAACATTAATGCAACTTATTCCAACTCAACAACTCATACATCAAATAGATAGAAGTGTCAGAGGAGGTACTTAAATTGGATTGGCCAAAGCCTTTTAAAGGTTTTGGAGAGATTTGGATTGGATCATGCATGGTCAGACAAAATTCACAAAATTATCGATAACTACTGGTTCTCTATCATTATAAATGGAGAGGCATTTGAGTTCTTTAAAACAGTGAGGGGATTGAGACAAGGAGATCCCATTGTGCCAACAAATTAACATTGGTAAGGCAAACAAATTTATGGCAATCAGTTGCCAATAAATTAACTTTGGGAAGAGCTCTTTGACAATTCCAAAACATGCCACTACAAGGCAAAGGTTATCATAGCGAATGCCACAGGTATTCAACAAATGCAGCTGCCTATAACCTACCTTGGTGTGTGTTTGCTGCGATCGGTTTGCTTGCATTACTTGGACTGTTCTCGCAAGAGGGAAAATAAATACTGTCTCTGATGGAAATAACCCTTCTCAAGAGTGTACTCAACTATATGACATTACACCTAATTCAAATCATCAAACCACGCCAATGTGTGATCAATAGGATTGGGATTTAAAACCTTCGGACTTAACTATTGCATACACTTGGAAGCTGTGGTGGAATTTAGAGCACTGAAATAAATTTGGGCATGGGATATGAAGTCTAAATATCGCACAAATGAGCATCCCGCCCGAGTTGAGATTAAAGAAAATGACTCTACTATTTGGAAATGGATGTCGGTGATAGGCGTGGAGGCGGGGAGGGTGAAACCCATATTTTTTGAGGTTGCATTACACAACTTGTATCCAAACCAACATATCCTCGGGAGGTCAGAAAAGAATTTAAAGCGAGTGTGTGGGATCTTGATGGATCGAAGTCCATACTATCCACTTCCATAACTCGGGAAATACAACGACTCCCTCTCTCAATGACAGTCCACAATGTTTTGGCGACTTCCAAATGATGGTCCTTTTACATAACATCAGACTGGGATATTAGACAAAGAAGATGTACTCGGTCATCATACAAGTACATACGGCATAAATCCATCCCTCTGAAAGTTTCTTTTTTAAAATGGAAAGTGTGGCATGAATGGCTAGCTGTAGATGAGGTGATTAAAAGAAGATGAAGGATAAAACTGGCATCAAAATGCCAATGCTGTGAGAACATTGAAACGAAGAGACCATGTGCTCTCGAATGGGACTCATGCTAAAGCGCAGTTTGGAGCCATGTTCAAACTAACTTTGGAATTGATTCTCCAATTTCCAGCTCCCCAATAATGGCATTTCAGTATTAGAGATTTAAAAGTAAACACTGCAAACCAGGAGACCAACAGATTGTGGCAATAATGCTTAACACATCTTTCTCTCACATGGAGAGAAGGAAACAATGCTGGATATTGGTTTGCAAAATGTAGGATACAAAGAAAGGTGCTGCAAGATGCTGCAACCACAAGACAAGATTGGAGAAATGAGAGGCATCTTGATGATGGATAAAGGGGAGACACCATACTTAAAGGTTGTTAAAAAAGGAAGCAAACAAGCGAGGAGGACGAGGCATGAGTGCCAAAATAAAATTTCAGTGACTTCTGAGATATGTGCATGGATTGATACATATATTGTAAAAATGGAATAGTATAGATAGAGCAATTTTTTTTGTTTTGATTTGGTTTTGAAAGGCCCCATCCCTATTCCGCTATGTAATTGATAGGAGGTAAGGCTAGAATGTTCCCTTCCATTGTACAAATTTTTCAATATATACACAAGGTTGGTGTCGATGCCTAACCCCACCTGATGTTCTAAGGAGGCCTAAAAACCCTTTCTTAGGACTAAGTGATTTTAACAAAAGAGAAGTTATGTCTTCCAAAATGATTCACATTTGGAACTATAGATAAGTGAATCTCCAAAAGGAAATAAGAGTATTATCACAAATCTACACTCCAAATTTTTTGAAAAATTATAGTGAGGAACTCGAAATGGGTTGAATCATAGAGAACATACCTCGGTCCCGGAAGAGTTGTGTTGAGTGGAGTCGTTACATTAACGAAGACATTGGTGAAAATTTTTGGTCGATTGATGTTGAGTGAAACATGTAGAGATTGGAGCAGATGTGGGCGAAATGGTTATTTGGGGAAATGAAATTTACCTGAGCAACAATCTGGCCTTAACACACCACTGTCACGGGATTAAGTTGATCTGCTTGGGTTAAGGCAATACAAATGTCCCCGTTTGATTGAATCAGGTACTGGTCATGCCAAATGCAAGGGCAGATCTAGGATGAATCAGCCGGGGGCTTGCATAATTTTTTTTAAAAGAACTTCAACGAGAAAAACAAAAAGACGAAAATAGGACAAAGTGAGCCTTATCCTTTGATATTCATATTTCACATAATACATTAACTTAAAAGAAGAAAATGAAAAGACAATGAAAGTGCCAAAAGCGTGCAATACAAATACCTTTGACTTGAATATTTTCACACAAGATCTTTAGTCAACACAATCAATAAAACCATATTTACAGCCAAACTGTATCAAAATAAATGTAACTCAAAAAATCATAAGAGGTGACTAAACATGACAGCCCCTACACATTAAAAATGAATCATTGAAGTCTCATGCAAACAATAAACTCAAACAATTCGAAATTTTCCAACAAAACAAAACCGAATTCAATTTACCAATAGGCAATAGCATAAATCAACTCAAACATCATATATATCTGGACAAAAAGCATCTAATAAATGTTAGATAAAATTTACCTACTAAGTTATTAGGGTATAAAATTATATTACATTTATATAAAGAAAATGCAGAAAACTTACTTAATATTACAAATGCAATATTTTAACGATGATGACAAGAAGAAAAAATGAAAGATCGAGGCAAGAGTTCAACTCTCTTTCCTTAAGACATATTTGCCCGCCTAGGTGCTTGCGATATTGTGGCAAACGCCTTCCAAAATACAACGATCAATTCCTTTCGGTAGTAGCACTACAAACCAAAAGGATGGCGAACTTGAATTGTTTAGTACTCTCTGAAAATGAGGACTCGAACTATGATTATGGAATGCAAGATAATTTCTGCATGTTATTGGATGAAAATTCACAGAAATATAGGAGCTTATTTATAGCATACCAAAAGTTGTGTCCGAAAAGGTACAACAATTGAAAGGACTTGATTGAACAGTTGTCAAATCTGAAAGGACTTGTTCAACAATCGTGTTTGTTCTAATCCAACAGACATTTAGTAGACACGTGACACGTGTTAAATTCGAATGATGAATTAAAACAAAATAAATAAATTATTTTATCTAAAAAGAATATACTGGGCGAAACACGACCCACGACCCGGACCCGGCTAGTCGGTGGGCGGCAGCGACGCGCGCGGGCTTTGAACCGAAACCGATAGCATCTAAGTCTCATCTTCTCTAAAGACTTGTGGTGCTCCTTGGAGTCCAAACCTAAATCCAAACTAGAGGTATATTAATTGGTTCAACATCATATCATCTTCCAATGTGGGATACACTTCCCAACTTGCTACAACATCCAATTTCTACTTTGAAGGTGTCAACTTTTGAACTAATTTTTTATTGATTCGGAAATAGTTTTGTGAAACCAAATGTACCATGAGTATCTATTTACGGAGTAGAATGCATTCGACTATAAATTTATAATAATCGATTATCCGTACTCACCCGAATATGTGGTCAAAATTGGTCAGATCAATTTATAAACAACTATTTCCAACAATAAAACCCAAATCCCAATCAGGAATAAAACATAACAGGTTCATATTTAATATTACAGAATGATAATTAAAGAGAGTGAGAGAAGAATTTAAAAAAAAATAGAAACAAGAGTAAAAAGGTACTCGGAAAACTACAGGCGGGGTGGAGGGGAAGGTCGATCTCAGGCAGTTTTGATGGCACCGTTCACTGACTGCTCTCAGTGGTTCTCACTTCTCATGTAACACTACGGAAGGAGCGCTGGAGTAGGATTAGAGATCAAATCGGTGGGAGGGAATTAGGGCTCGATTTTTGGTTTGTTGGGAAGTTCAATGGGCTAGATCCACCCCTGCCAGATTGACACATTTTATCCTTATACGGTCCAATCCAGCATGCCAAACATGCACTTGAGATTTATGTCAAAAAGGACAAACGGAGAAAGAAATTGAGACTCACCAAAGTTTAACAATTAAAAGATATAAAAGTACTAATCAGCTTTTCTCTCAGTTCCTTTGAGATCTCTAATTTTGTGGCTTGGATTTTGTCAATAGGATTGTTCTGGAGCTTGAATGGGAAAGATGACAGAGCACCAGTTTTCACCACAGGCAAGATATGACTACAGTAAATGCAATTCCGTAAATTTGAATGCAAAAATACTTACCATAAGAAGAAGGGTAGCAAAAAACTGGTGCAAATATTGTGCAACTTAATATCTAATTAATCATTTCTGCTTCTGCATCAATACTCGTTCTTAATAGGTAGAATTGATTAAAGAACAAGGAATTTTGGCCTCAACTGATGGGAATTTTGTGATGCTTTATGGTAGGAAAAGATTTCTTACCACATTCTCTATCCATCAATGGTTTTTTTCTTGCACCTCATTAATTTATGACATGTTAAAAGAAAGAACAAAACATTTTTTATACATGTAAAATATCTACAAAGACTAGCGAAGGGATCAAGCACTACCTTGAAGCTGCATTGTTTCATTTCACCATTGCTCGATCTTCACTGTTTCTCGGTGATTTTATTGAAATATCCCATTGAGGGTGTAACCAAACTTAGATTCCCCTGCATAAACAACGGGAACATCGACCAAGCCCATGTTTGGCTTCAAATTAGTCAAATTTTATCCACCATGTTTAGCTTCAAATTAGTCAAATTTTATCCACACAGCTTCACATTTCATTGGACCCACAATTTATAAGCACTGAAAAATTAATTTTAGCAACGCCAAACATTAAATGGGCCAGAATCACCAAAAGGTTCAAATTATGTAGAATGCATAAATCTTCAATATAACCAATTATGATACGAGCGCATATCTAAATGAAAAAAAAAATGATGAATAGCACATTCGGGGAGTCTTGACTTCCAAATTGAGTTTTCAAAGGAACTCAACATCCAAGAGTATAAAATTGCTAAATACGTTCTTCTCTCTTCTTGTATTTATTTTGCACTCTTTAAATAGAGGTGTCAATTATACAGTCCCACTAATTCTTAGAAAATACACATGCTTTAGAGCAACTCCAACCATGATTTTTAAAATGGTGCAACTTTTACACCAAAATAGTGCAATTTTCACACTATTTTTTTTTACTATCTCCAACTATGATCTTCAAAAATTACACCAAATGAATAGTACTTATTTTGTTTCCTAAATTTTTTAATTTTCAATAATTATTGATTTCAAAAATTATTTAATTAAATATTCCATCACTACTCAAATTTATAAATGAAAAATTAAATAATTTTTTATTACTAAAAATTATAAATTAAAATTTTAATTTAATTACCTAAAAAATAGCATTTATCACAACAAAATTAAAAAGGCATTACAATTATTTTGACAATTAACAAAATACAACATTTAACATTAATCGATTACAATTTTTTTACATTAATAAAATAATAATGAAATAACAAGAAACATAAATAAAATTAAACATTTTCATAATAAAAAAATATGAAAAGGGATATATATGGAAAAACAAATTTCACAACTACAAAATGAAGGACAAAACTGGAATTAAAATTCACAAATTTTTCAAGGCTAAATGAATAGTCTTTGCGCCATTTTGGTGTTTTACGTCATTTTGTTTGCCTTGGAGTTGGCCTAACCAGCTAACACATAATGCCAAATGATTAGCATAAAATGTAGAAAAATATCCCACGACTCCTATAACTATCTTGACTTTTTCAAATTAGATAAAAATATAGTAAAAATAAAATTAAGAAAGTAAAATTCCTTCCACCTTGAAACACCCTTGTCCTCAAGGGTGGACTTTTTGGAAAAGGTTTTCTCCTGCGTTTCAAACTTATAATTAGATATAACGATTCTTTGAAACTCTTTTGAAGATGCTCCATTGATTCAAGGATATTTTTAGCTCCAACTTTGGAGCTTGATTGACAAACAATTTCTCTTTAGAGTTCTTCTTTCCATTACCTGAGCTCCTTATAATTCGAATTTGCAATCACACCACAACATTGTCGCATTGTTGAACACCTTCATCATGCGTTGGAATTGCAATATCGCTACATTGTTGGTGACCTTGACTTTCAATCAAAGATGTTAAATTTTCTTCTACATGTTTGATATCGTGGCCACTTGATGATGAATTCAACTTTGCATCCCACATTCTCAATATTTCATTCATCTTGTGCAATAATTCCTTCACAAATTTCTTTTGTTTGAGAATCACGGACTCTTCCCTTTTTGTATGTGCTCCTTGCTATGTTGCCCAGCTCTGATACCAATGACAAGAAAGAGTATCTAAATAAAAAAAAAGTAACGCAATTGATAAAAGAAAAAATTACCAAAACGTGATTATTAATAATTTATCATTTTCTCTAGAAAATCAATGAACCCTGTGAAGCCCAGTTATCCACCGCATTTTCAAACCATTGTGATACAAATTTTAATTTGCCCATAAACAATAAGAACCCGTTTGATACATTCATATGAGAAACTTGAAAATTCAAAAAATAAAATCAGCCATTCACAAAAAAGCAACAAAAATTCAAGTAAGAAGAGATGCAACCAAAATATGTACATATATCGTGAGCATTAGTAGATGTAGATGAAAGACATACCCTCTGCAAACTGAAAAGTAATGCCGACTGAAGTAGGAATTTAAGAAATAAGTTTTGAACTTTGAAGAAAGAATACAGAAAGATGAACTGATCATTAGGGATGGCAAAATTACCCGCGACCCGCACCCCGACCCGCGCCCCGCCCCGTTAAAAATATACCGCCCCGAACAATCGGGTATTCGGGGCGGGTATGGGTAGATGTAACATACCCGGGGCGGGTTCGGGGCGGTGGTGACCCGCCCCGGACCCGCCCCGTTTATTAAATTTTTTTTATTATTACAAGTTAAAAAATAAAAACAATTAATGGCAGAAAATGAAATGGGTACAGCCATTGGCCGCGTAAGGAGTCGAACCCACGTCCTTAGATTTTTCCACAACTTACTAAGTACTAACCCAACCACTATGCCACAACACACTTACTTGTATAAGTTGTATTATTTTTATTTTATTTACTAAACATATAACATATTACATATTAATATATTATACAAAAATTATTGTATTTAACTTTAACATATAATTTTGGCAATTGGCATTCAGAATCGGGCTCGACTTCACGCGCGCGCCTTCACCCTTCTTCGGACATCGCCGCTTCAAAGAATCAAAGATCTCGACCATCATTGGACCACCAGTACTTGCTTCGAGTTCACCATCATCATTCTTCATTCGACCATCAGCAATATTGCAAATTTCCCACGGCTGAAGCTTGCAAAAATCTTCACTCAATCACCCGCCGTGACACCGCCTCAGCTTCTGCCGACGAGTGCCGCTGCCGACCAGATCAAGGAGTTCGAGTCACCACCTCCGTCTCCAACTTCTCCATTCACCAATCGACCGACGACCATTCGCAAATCGCAATCTCTATTCTCCTAATAATTTGGCAAATTTCTAGGTATTTAAATTACTTCTCGTTCATTAAAAAAAAAATTCAATCGATAATTTGTTGGAGTCTTGAGATTCTCATTTTGCTAATTTGCTTATTTTGCTCAGAATATTATTCAATATTACTCATTTTGCTCATAATATACTTTAGAATTTTTTTAGAAACTGAGATTCTGAGAACTGAGTGTAATTGTGTAATGTACTGGTGTGAACAAATTGTGTAACTGTGTAATGTGTAATGTACTGAGTGTACTGGTGTGAACTGAATTTTTTAGAACCGACTGATGTGAACAAATGTACTGGGCGAACGCCCAGAACATGAAACAGCTCTATGTTCATGTTCAAACATCGCCCAGCACTGACTTCTGTGCAGGAATTTTTAATTTCTTTTTTTGTTTTTTGGGGTTACGTTTTCCACGCAATTGTTATCCTCTTGATTCCAAATGAAGTTTAATTTACTCTTCTCGTGTTATCCTCTTTATTATTTTCGTATTTGTATTAGTTGTTGTTCTCCCTTCTCTTAATTTGTATTTTGCTTTTTCGTATAATTAAGTATGCAATTTTTGTATTTCATTGTAGATGTCGAAAAAGATAAATCTACACCAGTACCGAGCATTGGAAGTACTCAAGCTACACAAGAAAATGCACGAGTTAGTACTACTCGTACCCATGAAGACTCACCTTCTCAAATATACACCGAGCAAGCTCCAATAGACTTGTGTGATGAAGAGGAGGATAGTGAACAAGGTAAGAAAAGAAAATTGACTTCTTCCGTTTGGGAACACTTTAAAAAACGAAGGTTGATGGAGTATACAAAGCTATTTGTAACTCATCATCACAAAATATTAGGAGGTGAGAACAAGAATGGGACAAAACATTTACACGAACATTTGAAAAGATGTCCTCTTCGAAATCAAAAAGACATTAGGCAAACAATCTTGAATCACAAAATTGAAGCCAGTGGAAAGGTTTCAATGGGTACTTATGCTTTTGATCAAGCGCATGCTCGAAAAGAACTTGGACATATGATCATTTTGCATGAGTATCCTCTTTCAATGGTTGAACATATTGGGTTTAGAAGATTCGTGAATGCAATTCAACCATTATTTAAGGTTGTTTCTCGTAATACTATAAAGAATGATATATTGCAAATATATGATTACGAGAGATTGAAAGTAATGAGTGTATTTTGTATTTTTGTAACGGCCAATTTGCTTTACAAATGTTTTCCGGTCACGAACTCACAATAAGCATGAATGCCATTCAAAAAAAAAAAAAAAAAATCGGGGCAGTAAACGGGGTCCCGACCCGACCCGACCCGACCCGACCCCGCCCCAATCGGGTAATGGGGCGGGTATGGGGTGAAAAATCCCGGCTGAGGCGGGGGCGGGCGGGGCGGGGCGGGGGCGGGGAGGGGGGCTCTCGGCCCCGACCCGCCCGCTGCCATCCCCATCGATCAAGAAACAAATTTAGATCTTGCTGCGTCTTTGGACTAAGCTTAAAAAAGATTTATTTATTGGTGAGCTTATAATACTCGAAATTAAATATCACTCAACTTTTTAGTTGCATCTTCTCAATTACAACTTTCAAATATTGCTGCATAGTCACCAAATTTTAAAAAGTTACACTGCATTAATCACTCTTCACAATTCTGTAATTACTAATTGACAGAAACATATACGTGGCTGACAAAATGCCCAAGTAGTTGATGAAATACCCACGTGACACGAGTTAAATATTTCAATAATCACTGAATTTTTAGTTGCGTTTTTGATCAATCACTCAACTTTCAAATGTTGCTGCGTGCTCACTGAAATTTAGAAAGTAATGATTCGTTAATCACTCTTCCTGATTTTGTAACTGCCAATGGACGAAAGCACACACTTGGCTGGCGAAACACCTACGTGGTACACATTTGATGTTAAATTCTTCCAACCAATTGAAGTTGTCTATCCATGTCATCAAAGTGCTTTTCGAAATACAATTTGTACATAGAGAAACATATATTCTTTCTCCAAATTGAAATATTTCAAAATCTATTCCCCCAAATTCGATTCCCAACCCTAACTCATTATCACCCGCAACAAAATGACAGCACTAAGCATCCCTACAAATCGAGAACCACCATTTCGTTTAGAAATCAATAATGTTGTGCATAAAGGTAATGTTAAAGTCTATTAGTTTTTTTTTTTTTTTTGTTTTGTTTTATTATTATGTAACCAAAAATCTATAAGTGTGGAGAAGGCTCCATACTTCATTGATTTTGAAAATAAATTTGGAGATGATGATGATCTACTGTATGAGAAAAATGTCTCAGAAGACATTGAAATGGAAGTCGGAGAAATAGACTTCAAGAGATTTCAATATGGAAAAAGAATATATGTTTCTCATGTATACATAGCATTTTGAAAAAGTGATTTGATGGCATGAATGGACAACTTTAATTAGTTAGCGGAATTAACCTCAAATGTGTGCTACATGAGCATTCCGTTAGCCACGTGTGCACTTCCGTCCATTGGCAGTTATTAAATTGTGATGAGTGATTAATGAATCGTAACTTTCTATAGTTTAGTGATCACACAACAACATTTGAAAGTTCAGTAAGTGATCGAAGACACAACTAAAAGTTTAGTGATTATTGAAACATTTATCTCGTGCCACGTGGACATTCCGTCAGCCACGTGTATGTTTTCGTAAATTGACAGTTACGGAATCGTAAAAAATGATTGACGGAGCATAATTTTTATAAGTTCAGCGGGTACACAACAACATTTGAAAGTTCAACGAGTGATCGAAGACACGACTAAAAGTTCAATTATAATTGAAATATTCAACTCAAAGACTCGAGACTCGAGAGTTGGTATTTTGTAATGGTTACTTATAGTAGAAAAGTTACTTTTATTTTGCAAATAAAAGCTAAAAAAATAGTAAGGTATCTATATTGTTTTTAAGTTGAGATTCAGGGGTTTTTGTGTCATTTTTAATTAAAACGAGTTTATGGGGGAGTAAACACTATAAAATGTCCTATCTAAGTCAGATCAAGGGTTGGAAAATAAAGAAAACAAAGGAGAACTAGATGAACAAAAGAAGAACAACAAAGGCTTTCAAAATTGAAACGTGAAGACGACGAATTCTTGGTGCAATATATTGAATTCTTTCTTGTCTTTTCTTTAAATCCGATTATGTATTCTAAATTCTTCATGTTTTTTTTTTCGCATGATAAGTAGCTAAATTTATAGTTGAGACAAACGGTATATAACCTAGTTTTAAAGCTTTACTTTCAATTCTCAAATTTTATAGAATTAATGGATCCATGTATTGATTTTACTTTTTCATAAAATAATTGAATTACTTAATCACTAGTTCATTGATTTGTGGATTTTACGAGCCGAGACGTGAGTTATTAATTTAGGCCATGTAGTAAAATTCGACAATTGGGTAAAAGGTAGAGATGATTTTGCCATTGTTGCAATCCATAATTGAATTCTTAGGTACTCAAATGCGTTTAGTTACGTCATTAAATATGATTGATTTGAATTCGAAGAGGTAAATTGATTTAATTGGTGAATTCGACCGAATACAATTGTATAAATTGACTTGAGAGACTAAATTAAAGGTGATAACTATGGTGAAACGGTGAGTCCCGACACTTTAATCATCATATTCATTGGTTCAAATTGTTTTCTTTAGTTAATCATAGTATAAATCAATATTTTGCCATAAATTTGTTTTATCAAATACGAGGTAGAATTAATTAACTTAGTATTCAAATAAAATAGTCTTCAGGTAACAATAGTCCAGACTCATTATGACCTCTTTACTACTTGTTAAATTGACAATCATACACTTGCGATTTAAACGCAACATGTACATCTTACAAATTCACAAAATAGTTATTTGAAAATTAAAATGCTAGTAATTTTTTTTTTTTTTTTGGGTTGTAAAATGATAGATAATGATGCAAGACAAAATATTACCCAAGTGCTTGTTTGATAGAATTTTAAACTAGTTTTTTTAGAAGATTTTGTGAGGAAAAAAATGGTGCAAATGTGTTGTTAAAACATTGATAAAAATTATAGGTGCTATAAAATATGTGATTGAAAATAAGTTCGAAAAAAAAATAGAAAAACCAACATACTCTTATTAAAAATGAAACTTTTATATATGACTCGTTATTATAATAAATTTACACAAGTTTTTATTGTCTCTAATAATTCTCTTATCTTATTCTTGCTCTGTTTATAACAAATTGATCAATTATTATGTGGTTCCTTCTATAACATTTGAAGTTTAAGATTTAGGTCCTAGTATTTTCGGAGCTTTTGCTTTTTGACTCCCTTAATTTGTGGGAATGGCATAGTAAGTAATATAAAAGATTTTATGCAGTAAAAAAATCAACAACTTTTACGTTATAAACACTATTTATCAATACATTTTCAAGAGCAGTTACATGTTGTTCTAATCGAGCAACTGTCCGACTGACACAGAGAATAGGCTCCACCCATACAGGAAGTCCACCAATGACAGTTGCCCAATTCAAACAATATGTAATTCCCGACATTTTCAAATGCCTATATGTCAATACAATTGGCAGTCATCCTGATTTTCACTTTTTTAAAGAATGCCCACTGGACTGGAAGAGTCGAGTCGGACATGGCACATTTAGATGTCCAATGCAGTCATGAATTATCAGCCATACGATGTCAATATCGATGTTTCCAAACATATAATTTAAATGTTAATTCCACAAATAGTAACCAAAGTTTGTAGGAAATTTCGATCATATTTGATAGAGTTTATTTAAACTTTTTTATAAATTTATTTTCAACAACATATTTTATAGAATCTACAATTTTTATTAATTTTTTAACTATACATTCTATCAATTTTTATCAAAATTTTCTTAAAAACTACTTTTAAACTCTACCAAACAAGCACTTCATCTTGATTGGTAATTCTCTGACTTATTTAATTCCTAAAGTCAATTAATGTTATACCATTGATTTTAAAATATTTCCTGGCTCATTTATTCACTAAATTTAACTAAAGTTTCACAACTGGTTACTCTATTAGTGAAAATAATGTCCAATTTGGTGACACCCGATAATATTGACGTGTACAAATTGTTAAAGAATTGATCAAATATTACTAAAGCTCTAGAAGAGATATCATTATCATACCAAATAATTCAAAATTATATATTAACGATTCACTTTATTCTTGGAAATTTAGAAAAAAAAAATTGCTTAGTTTTAAATATGTTTTGTTGAAATGGATATCATATCATATTGAGATAATGAAAGAAAATAATATTGAATATTTTTTTATATCTTCTATTGTATTTGATCAGAAGTATATAAAATAAAAACTCATGACACTCTCCTCTAGATGTATACAATCATAAAATAATTGAATCAAACACTGTCATAAATCTGAAGTTCGTGGACCCAAAAAAATTTATGCTTTATCATGATCGGTTAGATTATCCTGAATTAATTATGATGTGAATAATCATTGAGAATTCCTATTGAAGAACACATGTTCTTCAATTTAATGAATTCTCATGTTCTACTTGTTCTCAAGGCATACTATCTAGTACACGTTCGCTAGCTAAAGTAGAATCTTTTACATTTTTTAAAATTATTAAGGGCGATGTATATGAGTTCACTTACCTTCAACATGGACCGTCTAAATATTTTATTATTTTAAAATATACATCTACTAGACGGTCACATGTGTATCTATTTTTTCGCAATCTGAAGTTTGTAAGATTAATTGTTAGACCATTACCATGAGAACTAAGTTTAATGTTTCTACTTTTTGACATATTATTTTAACTATATGCATTATGTCAAAATATTATTGTATGTTCTGCTACTACAATTGATTTTTAGCACTGTTCTAAAAAGCCCTCCTAAGCATCGCCTAAGTCTCGCTTAGGCTTGAAACTCGGCCTCTACGCTTAGCCACGCATCACGCATCGCCTTCGCTTTGCCCTTATCTTGCTCTCGCTTAGGACTCGCATATGCCCGAAAAGTTTGAAGCTCGGCTTCCACGCTTAGCCACGCTTTACGCTTTTTAGAACATTGATTTTTGGTAAGAATGCTATGAATATATGTTGGGTTTGAATTCCCTTCTTTATATAAATTATTTTAATTTCTTGAATGGTGATATTTTACAGGATGACTTGCCCACTAACATTATTTGATGAGACCGTTGTCTCAGCATAAGGGAAAATATTAAATAACTAGATAAGAAAATATAAAATTTATAGTGGATATCCTCGTAAGGCAATGTGATTCAAAAGTTCAATATAAAAGCAAATTAATTGTCAGATGCATTATTGACATATAACAACTTAACATTGTTCAAACTCGCATTGATTGTAGTAAGACAATTCATTATTGTTGAAGTATGAAAATCTAAGACATGCTTGAAACATGTTAGAAAAATCGATTCGAAAAGACAAAAAATTCTCAAAGAAAATCTAAACAAACAATTAAGATGATCATAATAAGAAGGCGGTACTCTTGAAGAGATCATAAGACGTAAATAATCAAATAACTCTAGAAGAGCTATACATATAGTCCATAAAAGGTCCAAGTAATTAAAATTAGTAAATGTATAGAGATCTCAATAAAGTATGTCGCTCTGAGTAATAAAAAAATTCAAAAACTTTTTTTTGTCAATAACATATGAAAATAGAAAAATAATGTACCACTCATTATTTTAATTGAAAGTGATGATATTGAACTGAAATCCGTTGAATAGTGTTGATGTAGAAATTATTTGCCAAAAATGAAAAGAAGTCTTATAGGCAAATTGCAATATTTAAAATAAGAAAAATTGGAACAAATGGTCTCTAACCTTTGTACTCAGTGTGGAAATGGTTCATAATGTTTGTTTTTTGACACATAAAGTCTTTAACCTATACGTTTTAGTGCAGTAATTGGTCCTTATTTGATTAAAAAACGAATATACCTTTAATTTTAATATGGGGAAAAGTGTGATTGAGTTGCTAAGCCTTGCAAAAAGTACAAAATAGGTCTCATTCTTTTATTTTCTATAAAAATTTAAAAGAAACTAACGATTTTTTTTAATTAACAATTTATTGACCAAATTGATAATATACTAAATTATTTTGTATATTTTACTAACTATTATAAAATAACTAAAATTTAAGCTCATAATTATAAACAAACATGTTAGATAAAATTATTTTTTATATTATTAAGTAATTATATTATTTAAAATTTAAACTTTTATTTTATCATTACAATATAAAAAATATTTTTTTGTCACAAACTTGGTACTAATATATTTTATATAATTGAATTGTTCGTTTATTAACTACAAATATTAGAACTCCAACTGTATTCTTCATATTTTAATTTATCACTTTATTATCGTTCAAAAATAAAAAATACATATTGTGCAAATTAATTTTTATTATTACTATTATTTTTTAAAAATAAAATAAGATTGGTTCAATGTCATAAAATTCTATATAACATTTTGTTATTTATTCAACTTAATTTTTATTCAATTTTTTCACATTACATATCAATTACATATACTAAAAGCACAATAATTTTATATTTTTATCTTATGAAAAATTAAATTGGTACGACTATAGTGATATATTTAATATGTTAAATTAAATATTATTTAATAAATATATCAGATATGTTTGCACATTTTACAAATGTTAAGAATTTAATTACAATTTTCTCTAATTAAAACAAATGACATATTTATCTTGATCAATTTGTAAATTTCATTAGAATTCTATATATGAGTTCATTGTTACAATATAATAAACAATTGAATTTTGACTTTCCTAATTCTTTTTTATTATTATTCACTCTAATCACGACCGCATGAAGTTTCTCTTCCACTGATTCAAAAACCCACTATACGTCTGTGTTCATTTTTTCCAAATTTTTGTTTCAATTTCTTCAATTTTCTCCTTTCCAATTCTCTTTCTTTTCATTACTCTTTTCCAAATATTTTATTTTCAACATTGTTCCTCTTATCAATCTTCATTTATTTTTCTACGAGTCAAATTCTACCGATAAGCGGTATATTAGTTTATAATAAATATTATATTTTTCCTATATAAAGTAAAATTTATTTATATCTGGATTGAATTTCCTAACGGAGTGACAAAAACTAAATAAGTTAAAAAATTCTTTAAAAATCAATTTCTGATTTCGCAATTGAATTTTCTAACGGAGTGACAAGTTCTGTGCCATTTGTTTCGTTTTTCTGTTACCACCTCCAATTTTTAAGGCTTCTTGTTTAATGCTAATTCAAACTTTATTGATTTCTTCGGATTTCCACAAAATTCCATTTACCAATTTCTGCTCAAGAACACACACATACAAACACACAGTTTCACCATTTTTTATTTTTTTTTCTCTCTATAAACAAGAAACCCAGTCCACTCTTACAATCTAGAAACCATACAGAGAGTCGAAAATGGATCCAAATCCGAACAATTTCCCAATTCTCTCCTATGTTATGGCCAAGATTCCCAGCGTCAAACGTACCTTTTCCACCTCTGCTTCTGCCGCTGCCGCTGCTGCCGCCGATTTTGACGTCGAAAACCCGCTGCCGTCATCGCCTCCTAGAGACCAAGAACCTTATTTCGAGCTAACCGAGCAAATGCCCCACCTTACCAACCCAAAGCTCATCTCCGCCATGCGTCTTGCCGTTGCTGACGTTGCTCAGACCCGATCTGTGCTTCACACCCTCGGTGTCCGCCCAGATCATGAGGCTGTCGACGCTGCTCGCTTGAAACTATCGGAAATTGAGGCCGATTTGTCGAAAAATTTAGAAGAGATAGTTCTCACCCCGCATCCAGCCGATTCCAACCAGCACGATTGGCAGGGCCACCAGGCGAAAAAGGAGGAGGAGTGTCAAAAGGAGGCAGAAAGGGAGAAGGAGGTTTATAAAGCGGTGATCGCTTTGGATGAGATGCATGAGGCGTATGAGAAGATGCTGAGTGAGGCGGAGAGGAGATTGGAGAGGATTTATGAGGCTGCGGTGGCGGGCAATGATGTGGTGGAAGAGTCACTGGGAAAGGAGGAAAAAGGCTCTCCGGAGAAGGCGGAGGAAATGAATGAGGAAGTGGCGAGGCTTTTGAAGGATGCAGAATCGGGGAAGGCGATTGAGAGGATTGATTTATCAGGGAGAAGGTTGACATTGTTGCCAGAGGAGTTCGGGAGGTTTAAGTCATTGGTTGCGCTTAATTTGTCAAACAATCAACTTGAGGTTAGGCTTTGCATAAGATTGTTATGATAATTCAATTGAATGCTATTATGTTAGTGCTATGCTCTTCTTATGTAGCTATCATGTGCATAATTTTATAGTTTACGTAGTATCTTTGATCATTTAAGCTTGTCAAGAGTTGCTTGAGTAGATTGTTTGCCGAATAGATTAATGTTTACTGTTAAGAATGTTGTTCTAGATGTTAAATAAGAAAAGAGGAACAGGGTGTTCTAGTTGTAGGTTTTGAGCTGGAAATTATGTTTGGAAATAAGAGCTTATCCAATTCTTGAAAGTTATTTGAAATTGGTCTTATTTAGAGTATGTTTGTGTGTATTTATAAGTTGATCAAACATTATTTTTATATACACATTTTGTAGGATCCACAACTTTTATTCCTATATATTTCGTAGTGTGGACACACTACTTATAATCTACAAAAATCTTTACCAAACATACTCTTAATGTTTTAGTGAATGGATGACGGTGTCTTAGATCATCTAACGTGGTACTACTTTGATGCTGCTTTACGTGTATGTGTATGTGAGTGATAGACTGGGTTACATAACTTGATTGAATGAGTTTCTATTTATTATGATGACCGGGATTCTCGCATTTTTTGTGACGATTGGATTTCTCTAGTTGGAATCTTAACCTAGCTATACTCATTCATAATGTCTGCTTTGGGAGGGCCGCATGAGCCCTCTTACCCCCTCACAGATTTCTTTCGTGTCCCCAGCGATTGAAAATCAAGACCTCTATCTTATGAGAGCACTTAAGTTGAATGCTGGTACCAATTGTCCTAGATGTTAGGATCGGCCGGCTCATCCTCGGAATCCGAAAAGAAAACAGAGACAGAACGGAATCACTTTGTTTCAGTGACATATCTAATCAGACCGAATAGGATTTGCCTGCCTTTTTTTTAGCTTAGATCTCTTTCGCTATTAGTTCCCATAGTTTGTAGTTTCGTTCCGAGGAAGCCTAGAAATAATAGTAGTTTTGCTCTGACATAATAGTAGTTTTGCTGTCTGAATAATTGGTACCAACATTCAACTTAAGTGCCTTATAAGGTAGATGTCCTGGGTTCGAATTGCTGAAGACGTGAAAGAAATCCGTGAGGGAGTAAGATGACTCAGGCCCTCCCAAAGCGGATAATATGGATGATTGTGGTTGGGATTAAGATCCCGACTAGAGGAATTTTGGTCGTCACACTTATTCTGCTAAGCCACGTTGTTCTAGATCTTAATAAAATAGAAAATACTGAAATAACTTATTAAAGGTGCAAATGGAAAAGTTGTATTTTTTTTTTTTTAATTAAAATATATCAAGTGTTGTGCCTTTTTTCTGGTTGAAAGAAATAGTGCAGATTCTTTTAGTTCAAATGGGATAAATTTGACATTGTTAGAAAAATTTGATGTCACAAGGAGAAAGTTGACTAAGAAAGAAAGGGTGATAAAACTAGCGTGTTGGGAGACCAACACTTAGCGCTTGTTTGATCATGCTTATTTGCAAAAAAATTGATTTTTTGGTTTGAATTCGTGGCCCCCTGAGGTTTTTTAATCATTAATGATGCAAAATGAAAATAATCTTTTTTAAATCTCTCTCCTCCATCATGTCGAGTACTTTTTGATTGATTTTCAAAAATACCCCATTCATATTAGAATGAAATTGGTTTGAAAATTCCACCACACATCAATTACAAATTTTGGTAATGGAGGGGTAAAATGGTAAATTTGCATTCCAATTGAGGGGCAAAAATGGAAAAAACTAAAAGACATTGCTGGCATTGTGTCAGGGGACCTCTGGCCCACAATCAGTACTTCTTATTGCTAAAAGCAAATTCAAAATAGCAGAATCTGCTATTTAGCAGAATTTAAGCCCGATCAAACAAGCGCTTAGTTAAGAAAATGCATTTATTTATGATGAGAAGGTTCACATAATTTATGTGACTACATTAATTTTACTGCACTGAGACACAGTTTGGGGCTCTGTGTGCACGGAGATGGTGTTTGTCACCCCATGACAAGACAGTTGTTACCAAAGTATGAAATGAAAAGTGCTTCCTTATGTGTCTGGTTTGAGAATATATGGCTGAATGCAGATGGTTTTGTTGATATGGCTGGGACTTGTTGAGAGAAGTATGAGGTTATGGGGACCGCTCACTTCTAGTTTGCTATTAAGGTGACATTGATTTTACCAGTAAAGGATTTGATCAAATGGAACAAGGACACAAGAAACAGAAGTTCATGTATATGTACTCAAGTAATTATTTGCATATTGCTGTTTGTGTAAGGTTTGATATGGTCTACGGCAGTATCATTTTTAAATGTTTGATCAGATTGTGGAGACTTCAGGGAATCTTTTTGTCATTAACATGCCTAGAAGTTGCTTCTTTCTTTTTAATATTCGTAGATAAATTTGCTATTTACCCGTGATTTTCTGAACTCTTGGTGTCTTGTGTGGCTGCAATTTGACATAGTTTTCTTTTGGAAGCTGTCTATTCTGATACTATACAATAGTTTTTGAGACAGTTTGAGCAGGACAAGTCTTAGAAGTTTTAGGCGAGTGACAGTCAGACTTTTGCTTGAGAATATAGTCACCGAATGTTTATCCAAGTTGACTTGACACTTTTCTATCACAGTTTAAACCTTGAAAAAAAGAAAAGAAAGAACTTACAGATTCCTTTATTGTTTATATTGTAAAAGAAAATGGAAAAAGGAAGGATCATATCACAATCAACCTCTATGTATTCTTGCATATGTATTGTGGATATACGGGAGGGTTGATAGAGTTAGTACAAGTTATAATTTGCTTAGCTTCAGCATACTTGCATCCTGCCACTATAATTTTTGAATGTTCTGTGCTTCTGCTTTCTACTCGATCTTTCATCCTTTTGATTACTAACTTGTATAGACTGAAGGTGATTTTTTCAATTTTCGAGGTTTCTGGCTAGTGGTTATTATATTGGTCAACCAATATCCAGCACTTGACATTTTTCCCCTTTTGTTGTTGTGAGGAAACAGGAAATTCCTGATTCAATTGCAAGATTAGAAAACCTTGAGGAACTTAATCTTTCGGGAAATCTTTTGGAGTCACTGCCTGATTCCATCGGCCTGTTGTTTAATTTGAAGGTCTTAGATGTATCTGGAAACAAACTTACTGCCTTGCCTGATAGCATATGTCATTGCAGGTAATTCTGAAGTATTTACATTAGATTACTACTAAATAATTTATTTTCAATAGTTGCTCTTTAGCTTTTCAGTTTTTGTTTCCAGGTCATTAGTAGATTTGGACGCAAGTTTCAACAAACTGACTTACTTGCCAACAAATATTGGGTACGAGCTGGTGAATCTGCAAAGGCTCTCAATCCACCTGAACAAACTCCGATCTCTTCCCACATCTATTGGTGAAATGAAGTCTTTGCGCCTTCTAGACGTGCATTTCAACGAGCTCCGTGGTCTTCCACTTTCAATTGGTAGATTGACAAATCTCGAGATCATCAACCTAAGCAGTAACTTCAGTGACCTAACTGAACTTCCAGATACAATTACCGACCTAACCAACCTGAAAGAACTCGACTTGAGCAACAACCAGATCCATGCACTGCCTGACCAATTTGGCCGACTTCAAAATCTGATTAAACTTAACGTCGACCAAAACCCACTTGTAATACCTCCAAAGGAGGTCGTGAATGAAGGAGTTCAAGCTATCAAGAATTATATGACCAAAAGATGGGTCGACATGGTGATGGAGGAACAGCAAAGGGACTCACTTGAAGCACAAGGACAGCCAGAAACCACTATATTAACACGAAGCACCTCCTGGTTGAACAATTTTGTTTCAAACGTTACTGGAACCGTTTCAGAATACTTGGGAGGAACCAAGGGAAAATTAAATGCAGATCCTTACCTGAATCAGCAGCTATGAAGTCATTTCCCGTGACCGACTTGCATCTCCTTTCCTTGTAATCGAGGGATCGAGGAGTTCTTGGATGCTGCTCTGGTTCTTCAGTTTATGCATCCCAGTTTCATCAGAAGCGATAAGTTATCTTCTCTTTTCTTCCCAACATTAGTTTATTAAGTTTTAAAGAAATAAAATGGCTGTTTTTATTGCTTTGCTTTCAAAATGTTGGAGAAGCAAATGCCATAAATTATAATTTAAGGCTGAATACTTTCATTGCATTATTACATCCTGCTGGAATTTGGATTTCCATTTTTGTCTGGTGGATAGTCGAGATTTTTTATATTTCTTCTAATTGTTCATGTTTCTATTTTTGTTCTCTTTGTATTTTAAGAGCCAAAATTCATATGAACTCGTGATTCTTAAGATTTTTGTTGTTTTCGACCCTTTGAATAGAGTGACAAAGTAAAAAAAAAACATGTAACCTATTTGAGATATTTTGAAAATAAGGCTTAATTTGTTGATGCTGATCCCGAATATATTAGGCAGTGTTACCGATAGCATGAAACACACATGTAGAAACATATTGATGATTGCTAAGCTACTTCAGCCAAATCACAGTATGCTTGCAACGATTGCAGGTTTCGAATTAAATTAGTCACCATCTTGTTTGGTATGTTAAGGGATAGATCCAACGTTGGTTAAAGGTAAAATTAATAATTAATATATAAGGGCTTGTATTATCTTTTTAAAAAGGTTGACAATGACGATTAAGTTTGTACGAGCAACTTGATTCGTCCAAAGTTCAAACGACCACATTAGGCAAGTATAAAAATATTGATCAACAAGGTTTGAACTACTTCTCTTAAAAAGGTTCACCTTTTAAAATAAATCCCAAATCTATTTGAGTACTCACTAAAAATACAAGTTACACTAGTAAAAAAAAAAAAAAAAAATGATTGAGAAAGCAAATAAACTTTAACTAGTAAATTAGTATTTTTACAAAAGGACGTATAGTATTGACCGTTGAAAAGAGTAAGTTCATCGATGAAGGTACATATTGGTCTGCTACTGAATCTTGACAACGACCGGTGGCCTCAACACGTGGCCTTAAAGTCGAATTCAATCTACACAAAAGTGTCAATATACATAGACACTAATAATCCATTGTTCTTAAAGTTAGTAAACTACAATGGTTGGTACCCGCACCCCTAGTTGCCAACCTTGCCATGTGCATAATCACATGGCTTTCAATTCCTTCTCAATGCCCAACCAAATAATTCAATTCCTATATTAAAAATCCACATCCCTCTTTCCCTTCTCTTTCCTCAATTCTCTCAATTCATTACATGAACAACCCACAGCATAGATGAACTACATGTCCAGATCCAAAATCACAACATGCCTTTTGTGTTTCTTGATTTCTTTTTGCATAATACTCTCATCACTTGACAGAACAATTTGTTATTCTAGCTATTACACGTCGATTGTGCCCTTTTTTGTTGTGTTTCTTCTTGCATTGTTGCTTGTTTTTGCAGTCCGAACCACCGTTGTTACGTGGATAACGGTGCTGGTGCTTTTGGCATTTGCCGGGAAGCGGCGCCGAGTTCTTGCTAAGGAGGGTAGGAAGATCACATCAGATATGGTGATATTCTTGGTGCAGATTGTACTCAAGGAGAGAAGCCTTGGTGCTGTTGCTTGTGCTACAATTGTGAGCCTCATGGCAATGGCTTGGTTGAGAAAAGCTGATTAAAACTTCTTTCTTGGGTAGGTAAACCGGTTCAGCTACAATATTGGATACAACTATAGTTTATAGTATAATGAACAAGATTTTAACTTTTCTTTTTCTTTTGTAGTACTCTCCAGTGCTATTCATGTGCCAAGCTTGGTCTAAAGATTTAGAGGTAAGACAGAATAAACGATTAGAGTCGTCCCTTAATTGTTGCATCAACTCTTGCGACTTGTTTAATAAAGTAGATTGTATAATAATGTAGAAAAACCTCTTTTTGTATATTTTATACACTAGGATGGAGTACAAGTATATGATTTGTACATTTTGTCTCGTGGCATATTGTATTTAGCTGTTTTGTTCCAGTATGCTAATACCCATTTGATGGGAGAAATCTGTAATATATATATTTCTGGAGATATAAGTTTGATTAATCCTGGCTGAGGGAAAAATAATTTGAGGCAAACATGACACCTATATATACAATCAACTCAACCACACACTAGAACAATGTTGCAAGCACTTTAGATACTAATTTCCCATAAAATCGGTTTACAAGAGGATAGAAAGGTCTTTTACGAACTACGTAAAATCAAAAGTGATCTCAATCGCGTTAGAAGCAAGCCAAAAAATAACTTAGATCCATAATTACCAGAAATTTTCAATGGATTAAATGGAATAAACAGTGAAAAATTCAAGAAATTTTTGTGATTAGATGTTTTAGGGTTAACATGTGCTCAAATGTTTTTTTTTTCCCTCACCCCTTCCTCTGCACAGCTCTTCACCCTTGAAAGGGTCATAGTCCATTTCTATGTCAGAAGATATATTTATAAAGTTTTATCAATTTATTAATTTGCATAAACCCTAGATCCTTCCCCGAGAAATGAATTAGTCCATTCTACTTGAGCTCAAATATAAAAAGAGTATATAATTAGAGTTTGATCACTTTCTCTCACTCAATACGTCTATCTAATATAATATGATACAATACAATACGAGACAAATACCAATAAAAATTTTTTTTACATAGAGTATCTTTTCTACCTTGCTTACTCTCAAAAGATTGACAAATTATAAATACAATAGAAGACATCCTCGTCGTATCAAAGTCCGTCTTTCTTAATTTAGTAAAAAAACAAGCGTGTGGAAACATTTGCCCCCTATTGATCCTAAAATCATACCGAATAAAGTAACGAGATTAAATCAATATTTGAGATTCCATCTTTAACATGTTTGGATGGACTTAAATTTAAGTCAAATTTACTTTTAAGCTAATTACTTTAATAAAAGTTACTTTTTACTAATAAATTTTTCTTTTATTATTTTAAGTAGGAAGTGAATTTGTAGAGCATGGAATGATAAAAGCGTTGGATGTAATTTTTGGAAAAGTGCGAGGGGCTTTTTCAAAGGGCGGGGGTTATATTTTCACCATATTTTTTCATAAATGCCCTACATTTTTAATTGCATGAAAAGTCCTTCATTTTTATTGATTTTCACATTTATGTCTTTTGACTTTTTTTTTATCGAATTTTTATTTTTAATCTTCTATTAATTACTACATCTTGTCTATATCTTGTCTCTGACCAAATTTTTGAAGCTAAAATTATTCAAGAACAAAATATTTTTACTTAGAAAAAAAATACAAGTAATAAGAATAAATAAATAAATTTTGTATTAATTAAAATATAGTGCAATTATTAAAAAAATGTGGTTGGAATGTATTTAGCGTTTTCTAAATGGCTAAAATAAAGAGGATATCTCAAAAGGTCCTTCTATTGTCTAAAAAATCAATTTTCTTTTATGATAATTACATTTACACACCCTATATAATTTCTGATTAATACATTAACACCTTTGTAGTTTGAAAAATTTCAAAGATCTCATTTCTTAGAACTTTTGGGTAAATACATCCCTCTTTGATATTATCAATGTAAAATAATGGTAATAATTAAGACATGTATCTAATATTATTGTTTTAAAAAGTTCGTATAGGCGGCGCCTAAGTTTAACAGGCCAGTTTCGATCTCGACACTAATCACACGTTTCATGCATAGTCTTTGCATCGCCCAGGCCTCGTCTAGATCCAAAAAAATTGAAACTCGGCCTCTACACCTAACCACGCTTTATACTTTTTTGGACACTATATCCTTTATGTTATCACTTATTTAGTAGAAAAAGTATTAAAGTTTAGATAAGTATGTAATATATTTGATCGCATTTCAAGAATAATAATTTTAAGATAACTATAATTCTATTATTTCTTAAGAAAAATAAGAGTAATATATATAGAGTTGTAGTATAAAATCATATACAAATAATGTAATCAAAACCAAAATATATTCCATTCATCTTCAAATGAAACAACTGGTCACATTATCGTTTTTGATTTTCTACTCTAAATCATATTTATACTACTGTTATTTATGCATAAAGAAATTATTTATTGTATGTATTATCGTAGTTATTAACATTTTATGATTGACCGTAGCTTCTTTGATCATATCGAAATAGGGACAACTCGTCCATTCTAATTAAATTTACCATCAAATATAGAGAATGATTGATCAATAGGGGAGTCCCATCTTTGAAATGCTTTAAAAAATAGGGCATGTCGATGTATTAATTATAAATTATAAGGATTATTAGTGTAATTATCACGACGACCTTTTGGTTTTCTTCGCCCCAAAGTTTTCTTTGGGAAGAAGAAATGGCAAAAAGAAAAAAGAATTAACAATAAAATAATAAAAATTAAAATTCATCGTCTGCTCACTAGTTCAAGCTCTATACAAAGACGTACACCACTTGTATCCATTCGATTCCCTATTTCTCTCTCTCACACACACAAATTGGAAGCTCAAATATTCATATAGCCTAAAACTAAGAGCCGAAAGATTCCTTGATTTCTTGATTTTTTTCACCGTTGATTTCTGTTTGATCCACTGAAAATTTCGTTAGTTCACGGTTTTAAGTGTTTTTGTGGGTTTGTCTGTAACGCGATTTGGGAATCTGGGCTTTTGTCGTAAGCTATGGAGACTTCTACTTTAGTGATCAAGGTTAGTTTTTTCTCTTTTAATGGTTTGATAGATTTTTATGTTGGGTTTGTACAGTTGAATTGTTGATTTTTTGGCATTTTGATTGATTGTGCGGGTGTATTTTTTTAGCTTGATCACGTTCTTCTTCTTCTTCGTTATCTCCTTTTTTTTTTTTTTTTTTCCTGTGGTCAGTTAGGGCTATACATGTCCTTTTTTTTTTCATGTTTATTAGTGAAATTTACAGTTAACTGACTATATTGCATGCTAATTTTTGGTGTTGTCTTTCAGGCTTTGATTTTCTCTAAGCCACAATTAAGTTTGTAATATACAGAAGAAAACTCGCAGCATTTCTTAAATTTCCCTCTTTTTGCTTGGTAAAGAGAATTTTGGGTTTAAATTCTTGTAGACATCTTTTTTTTTGTTTAATTTTTGTTCTGGTGGCTTGCTAGTTTTCCATTGCTCAGTGAATCTGCCTGAGATGAATCTTCACGTTTTTCCCCCCCTTCTTGCGCCTTAAACTGAAACATAGTCAAATTTTGTCAAAATTCGTGCAGAGATGCACTAAATACTTGTAGACATCTGACATTCTTGTAAAGCTTTTTCGATGCTGAAGTTGTTAATTTTCTTTTTCATGTTTGCTGAGCTATAATGAATGAGACTACTTTTGTTTTCATGGTCTCAAAGCTATATTTGGTTTAGATATTTGCCTGGTGTGGGTTTACTTTTTAGCTTACGTTTGTGTTTATCAACTCTTATTAGTGACTTAACCATCTGGTTCTACTTAGGCTTGTATCATCTGAATCTGGTTCATTCTTTAATGTTGGTACTATTGTGACATTTCTACAGGTCAAGCATGGGGATATGCTCAGGCGCTTCAATGCCCAAATTGTTGATGAGCAACTGAATTTCGATATGGTTGGACTAAGAATAAAGATATTTTCCCTCTTCAACTTTGCTGTAGATACCTTGCTCACGCTGACGTATATTGATGAAGATGGTGATGAGGTGGCACTTGTTGATGATGACGATCTGCATGATGTGATGAGGCAGGCCCTTAACCCCTTGAGGATTACTGTGAAACATGCTCGTTCAAGTGGAAGTTCTACTCCCTTGACATTGCCTCAAGTTCAGGAACCCTTTCAACGTCTGAACCCTAATATCTCCGAAATTTTGAAATCTGTGCCGGAACCTCTACAAGAAACAGTAAAGAAGCTCTTGACTGAGTTGGCACCAAAAGTATCATCGTCTGCGCCAGGTATTTTGAAATCTGTGCCGGAACCTCTACAAGAAACTGTAAAGAAGCTCTTGACTGAGTTGGCACCAAAAGTATCCTCGTCTGTGCCAGGTATAGCCGAGCTTGTTGACCACTTCTCAGAAATGGGTTTGTCCTACCTTGGTAAGCTTTCTGATTCCCAACCTGGAGTGCAGTCTAATGGCGACAGTGAGGTTCGTAAAAGTACCACAGATGCTAAGCACCGGGATTCCTCCAAGGCTGATCCGTCAACATCGAAGGTTCTGCCAAGCATCGGATTAGACGAGCGATCTTTGAAAAGCAACGAGAGCTCAGCAAAATACATACCTGAGACAACCTTGGAAAAAATGAGGTCAAACTGGGAAATGTAAAAGGAGATAGCATGGAAGCCTCATCTTCGAAAGCACCTGAAGCTGTGAATGTCGGTGTTGGCATCCCCTGCATTGATTCTCTATGTGAATCAATAGGCATGGATCCTGAACCGAGTGTTGTTCCTGTCTCTTCTTCCTCACAAGAAAAAATCTCTGGTGCTGATTCAACTGAGAAGGCTTGTTTAACACCTTCTAATTACCCACGTGGTGTACAGAAGCCTCTTAAGCCTATGCTGGATTTTCTTCGATGGAAGAATGCCAAATTGAGTGCTCCCACTAGTTATCCTGCTCATACACCATGGAACCATCCAGATGGCAGTATAAGATATGTATTTCGCGATGGTGTTTGGATGGACCCTAGTCCTGTGAATGAGAGTCCATTTTCTGCAGTACCTGTAGGAAATGACTCTGCTATCCCACCACATTCTGCTTCTCAAAGGAGGAGCATTAGTCAGAATGATGGCACTGGGAGTATCTTCCATCGGGGTGTTCGTTGCGATGGTTGTGGTGTCCACCCTATAACTGGTCCTAGGTTCAAGTCGAAAGTGTAAGATCCCAAACTATTTAGTTTTCTGATGAATTTAGAATTTAGCTCTTATAAGGGCTCCCGGAGATTCACCTATTCACTTTGTTTCTGCAGAAAAGACGATTATGATCTGTGTAGCATCTGCTTTGCAGAAATGGGAAATGATACTGACTACATCAGAATGGATCGTCCAATGGCTTATCGACACCCCCTGTTTTTCAGGGGGTTGCATGGCCGTGTATGTCTGTCATTCTTTCTGTCTTTATAAGCATTAGTTTAGCATATACCCATTCTTTTCTATTGTTGACTTGTGTTGCTCTTATTGTATTTTCCCAATTGCAGCATGCCAGAGACTTGGCTACAACACTTCCACAGGCTATCAGGGGAGGCAAGGTTAAACCAGTTGCACCCAAGTTTGACAGTCTCTTCACTCAGGATGTGAATATCATAGATGATACTGTGATGGCCCCTTTAGCTCCATTTACCAAGATTTGGCGGATGAGAAACAATGGTACAGTTGTGTGGCCCCAGAGAACGCAACTTGTATGGATTGGAGGAGACAAACTAAATAATGCGCTTGCTATTGAAGTAGAGGTTTGTCATCGTTGTAATATTAATATAGTTTCTAATACCTACTTGTTTTATTATTTTTTCCTTTTGGCGCCTGGTCAGTCTTATGCCCCTTTGACATGTTTATATGCCTATTTGTTTGTTATGAGTTGTTTCTTATTTTTCCTTTTCACTTCATTTTCCTCTTCTAAGATGGAAGGTGACTGGATTGACATGAAAGCAATCCTTGGTTTATACATTTTGTTTCTCATTTTTTACTTGTTAGATAATTGAAAGGACTTTTCTTATCATTCTTGTATTTTTGGGTCTGCAAGCAAATGGTGTCACCTAGTTTATCTGCTAAATAATTTAATGGATTTTTCTTATACATGATGAATTCAATGCCATGTCAGGT
Organism: Forsythia suspensa; assembly: GCA_023638005.1. Lineage (NCBI taxonomy): Eukaryota > Viridiplantae > Streptophyta > Magnoliopsida > Lamiales > Oleaceae > Forsythia > Forsythia suspensa. The sequence continues at coordinate 10,655,281 of CM042671.1, forward strand.
TCCTGCGGCTGGTTTACCAGTAGACCAGGAGCTAGATGTCGCAGTTGATTTTATTGCTCCTGAGATTCCAGGTCGGTATATCTCATACTGGAGGATGGCCTCCCCTACTGGCCAAAAGTTTGGACAACGTGTTTGGGTTCTCATCCAGGTAGGGCAGAGATTTGTTAAAACCCACCATTTACTTTTGTTAATGTTTTACTTTCAAACAGAGTATATTTTGCAATCCCTTTGTGTTCTGTAGGTTGATGCTTCTATTAAGGAGCCGCCACGTGAAAGTGTTCGTGACTTGAATCTTAATTTGCCTCCTCCAAGCAACAGCTTAACTGTTCCTGAAATTATAAATGTGGATTCAGAACCCGTGGTGGAGGACAGTCACCCTGAGCCTGATAACTCCAATGACACCATGGAAGTATGGGAACCAATGGTTGATGTACAGCCAGGCAATGAGCACGAGAAGAGATTCCCCATCAATGATAGCTTGTTGGTTGGCAGTGGTGCATCGTACGCCGTCCCTTCAGCACCACCTTCATCTGTTTCGTATCCTATTATTGATCTCTCTGAGGTTGCACCACCTTTCCCTTCTCAAGCTCCACATGTTCCTGCGGTGCTTCTGCCTCTAGCAAATGCACATGCATCTTCCCAACTGGTATCAGAAAAGAACGAAGTAGAGGAGAAACTACTTGGGACACTTGAGGCAATGGGCTTCAAACAGGTCGATTTGAACAAGGAGATTCTGAGGGAGAACGAGTATGACTTGCAGCTAACAGTGGATGATCTTTGTGGGGTTTCTGAGTGGGATCCTATTCTCGAGGAGCTTCGGGAGATGGTGAGTTTTCTATTCTTTTCATTTCTCCGTTTCCCTCATTTTTTTTTTCCTCTTCAGCATGTGAATTCTCACCATATTTGGTTTCTATGGGTTGCAGGGTTTTCATGATACAGAACTGAACAAGAAACTGCTGCAGAAGAACGATGGAAGTATTATGCGTGTGGTTATGGATCTTATTGCTGGAGAGCAGTAGTCTAAATAAAAGGTGCAATATCACCACATATATTAGTATATAAATGCTATAAATAAATGTAAGGATGTTAGGAACTTGTTATGGTGCCTGTTGATCGTGATCTGCTGCAATGTTTCTAGTACATGTTGCGAATCTCCCAGTTTCTTGTCGGAGTTATGTGCAGTTGACTTGTCAAGTGGTGGTTTATACGTCTCATGTTGTTTATACCTGGTTATCGCTACATGGCGTTCTTTGGCTTTCACCGTGTGATTGAAGTTTGTTAATCTGAATGGTGATTTTGGTAGATAATTTTTTGTAGTATGAAATCAATCGATAGTCTGTAAGTTCCAGTCTTAAAAGATGATAATGAGATACAAGACTTGACATATTAACGAACTTAACAACTATGTCCTCTTGTCAACCCAATAGTAGTTCACCAGAAATCATTGCAGGAACACGACCCTTCTTTGAAGTGGTGAAAGCGGTTCCTATCCCTGATGACGATTTCTCTATCAAAAACTTCCGATATAATTTTTGTTGCATTATGACAGTCTATGCATATTCTCAGATTTTTTGATATCCTGATTACGGCCCCTGGGGAAGTCCTAAGGAGGCCAAAAGCAATGGCCAGTTTCTCACTATGATGAGAAATGGAAACTTCCTTGTCACATCCCTCGGCATCTAGTCTTGCCTCTGCAATGTTAGGCACATAGCCAACCTGCTTGATACGCTTGATCATGTCCTCCGTTGCTCTGTAAATCTCCTCAAAATCCTTGTGTCCTTTATCTTCAGCCAAAAGCTCATGAACAACACCATCCAATTCGAGATAGCTGCACCCTGGGTTCTTTTTAATTCCGAGCACTTTCATCTCATTTCTCAAACTTGTAGCTTCGTCTGACCTGCCTACTGATGCATATAGATTAGAAAGTAGTATGTAATCCCCACTATGTGCAGACTCCAATCTGAGTGCATTCTTCAGGGATTCCTCCCCAATTTCAACATTCTTGTGAACTCTACATGATGCCAGCAAAGTTCTCCATATTATAGCATTGGGTTTGATGGGCATGTTCTTTATGAACTGATATGCTACATCAACCAAACCTGCTCGTCCAAGCATATCGACTACACAACCATAATGTTCAATTCTTGGTTCGATGCCAAAATCTTGGCCCATACTTGCAAATAAGCCCCTACCATCATCAACCAAGCCTGCATGACTACAAGCACATAGGACAGCAATGAAAGTCACATCGTTTGGCACAACATTCTCTTTCAGCATTAATTTGTAGAACTCGAGAGCTCTTTTCCCTTGTCCATCGTTAGCTAGACCTTGAATTAGTGCTGTCCATGACCACACATTTCTGCAAGGCATGACTCTGAACACATCAATAGCATTATCAACACACCCACATTTTGAATAAAAATCCACTAATGCCGTCCCGAGGGTGATGGTAAGTTTCAAATTCTTCTTCTTTATATAAGAATGAACCCATTTTCCAGTTTCAAGAGCTCCAAGGATGGCACAAGAAGAAAGCACACTAACCATTGTCACCTCATTTGGTTCCACGTTAGCCTTTTGCATCTCATGGAAGAGAGCAAGTGCCTCCTTGCACTGATTGGCTTGACAATAGCCACAGATCATGGCACTGCAAGAAACGACATCCTTTCTACATAGTTTATCAAACAAACCCCTTGCGATATCCACATGGCCACACTTTGCATACATATCAATAAGAGAAGTAACCAAGTTAGCATTCTTCATTAGTCCATTCGCCTCTACGTACTCATAAATCCATTCTCCCAACTCCAAGTCCCCAACCCTCCCGCAAGCTGTCAAAACACTAATCAGGGTCACTTCATTAAAACTAACATCCATTTCCAACATTTTCCGAAACAACCCAACAACTTCTTGCCAATAACCACCCCTAACATATCCTGAAAACATTGAGTTCCACGTGATTGCACTCCTTTTAGACATTCTATCAAACACTTGACGGGCCAATCTAACTCGACCACAACTAGCATACATATAAACCAAAGCATTCTCAACAAACTCTTTAGACCCAAATCCATTTTGCAATTTCACAACATGGGCATGGATTTGTTCACCTTCCCTTGAAGCTCTGAGCCTTGAGCAGGCTTTTAAAATAGAAGGAAAGGTGAACTCATCAGGGTCCACCGCATGTTCGATCATTTGCCTGAACAAAAGAATTGCCTTTTCAGGCAATTCCTTCTTCGTATACCCCCTGATCATTACATTGTAGGCCGATGAGTCGGGCAATTCGAGTGCATGGAAAATGGAAACGGCATATTCAATGGTGGCATCAGGGACGAGGAGAGTGGCCGATTCGAGGAGGGGCTCGGCCACAGCCGGGTGATGGAAAAAGCGCGTTTTGATCAGATGGGCATGCACTTGGTTGAGGTCTCTGGTTGTTTTGCATTGTTCAAGAATCAAGGTTTTTGGGTTTTGTGGGAAGTGAGTGATGACAGTTTTTGTCATTAAGGTCTTGGCGGGAAAGGTTGAAAGAGTGAAGGCCATTTGTAGGGTTGAAACAAGAAATGGGCATGTTTTTTAGCCTTTACTTTTCTATGTACAATCTCAATACCACCAAAATTGTAAAATCCCAAAAATTTCACTTGCTCGCAATGAAAATTATGGAATACACTTCAAAGTAAGACCTCTCCATTAATTATGGAATCAGGTTCGTATCACAAATTCTCTTTTGACAATTTTCAAAAAGTATGAAAAATCATATCGAACTATACCAACCCTTCATCTTCTTTTGACCGCACCAAAATAAATTGATCTTCCGAAATACAATATGGAAATTGGGAACTCAATAGCAATCATTCTCTTAGACTGTTTGAGCTTGTACACTAATCCCTTAAATTGCAGATTTACTTTAGGCATTCTATACATGTATTAGGTCGCCTTAGTATTCTTATGTTTATAAAAGATTATTTAAGGACTCGTTTTCTTTGAGACACAACTTGTGAGGCGTGAATTCATTGTTATAGTCCCTTTTCTAGGTCGTATTGAAGACCTACAACGACGAGTAAACATAGCTCTTAACGTTAAGAGTGAATTGTTATATCACTATATTTACTCTTGTGTGTTTTTTATTTCATTTTGCTTAATGTACTCTTATGATTTGTGATACAGCTTAATCCCTAACACATTGCACTGATATAGTTTGGCGACATAGCTAAAACATAAAGCTAATTTTCCTTCATATTTAATGGTACAAAAATTTAGCTTTTTATTCCCTCATAAATTATTATATGAGACTGATTAAAGAGAGAATCAGATTCAAGACATGACAAAAAGCACTATCTCAAATGGCATTTATTCTGAAAAGCCTTATACATAAGATTTGCATCCTTGAGTAAGAGTCCTGCAGGGAAAGAGGCGCTAGACAAGGCAGAAAAATGAGCAGAAGTTATGACCACCTTAGCAGCCATCATAACGGTGGCACCACCAGGTCCTCCGCCTCGGACTACCTCGAATACATTACCAGAATGCAGAGAATGCCCACTATGATCCCTGATGTCCCTCACTACCCAAATGTCCACGAGGTTCTTAACAACAATGTTACTTATGTAGAAAAACACGAAAATCATCACAAAAATGTTTCCCCTGGTATGCATAAGAGTGTTCACTTTGTTGAACACGAAAAAAATACTGAAATCGACAAGAATGGAAAAGGCGAAGTTCATGAGGAGAAAAGCATCGATATCGAAGCCGATGGATTCATTGCAGCTAAACACAAGAGCTTCGACTTGTGCAAGTGGGGAACCTTCAAGGCGTAGTAAGACATGTTGGCAGGCTTAGTTCCATTTCCATCTAAATAATGTAACTTGTATTCTTAGCTTGATACAAATAAGATGCCTGTCTTTTGTACTTCTGAAGTTGTTTTCTGCTGTCTTTTTCTGATATTCTAGAGTATAACACTTGCCCCCAACATGGTTAACAAGATACTTCTCACAATTGATAGTTCGACTGACCATGTTGCACATGATTAAAGAAGAAAGTACTATCAAGATTTCTTCCATTTTCAAGATGAAACGGCACTCAAAAAGTAATTCAAAAAAGTACTTTTTTGAATTTTTTTCCTTTGACAAGTGGAGTGAAAATGAAAAGGCTCCAGCTTCCTCAAAATTGAAATTATACATAATCAGAAAGCAAAACCAGTAAAAATAAACTAATCTGGCACATCATCTTCATTAAACCTCCTAGAAGACATTTTATTGAACAAATTCCTCAAACTATTCGAACTCTCTTTTCGCCTCTTGACAGCAGATTTTTGCTCATCCAATGCAGAAAAAGGATTTTCTAACATTAGCCCAGTCTCCAACCTTTTTGAAACTGTCACAATCTCATAGGAATCCCAAAGTGACTGCCCAAAATCCCAAGATTTTACAGAGTCTTTTCTTGAATTCATGCCCATAGCTTCAAGCTTGAACCTAGTTGGTTTATTCTTGAAATTCAACCTGCGGGCATCGAATTCTGAGGTTGCTGTTTTTGAACTGCTGGAATGGCCATGCCATGCCTGAGCCACAGCCTTGAGGATTTCAATGTCAGATTCATTTTCAGATTTCTGGCTTTTCTTCATAGTTTTTTGGCCTTAAAGAATCTGTTTATGGGCCATGATATTTTGAAAATATGAATGGTGATGTGATCGTGTGGTCTAAGAATTGATGATAAGTTACTCTCAGTCTTTGGATTAAAAGAAGATGAGTGGTTCATGGGATAGGAGAGGGAATATAGAGATATAGATGGTTTTATTTGTCTTTTCATGAAATATTTGGAGAGTAAAAAGAAATAAATAGAGCCATGCAAAGTATTAAACAAAGGAAAATTGAGAAAATTCCGTGTGACTGAGGTGGAGACATGTTGAAGATAAATTTTAAGTGGTTCTTAATTTAGTAAGATTTGGTGTTTTAAAACTTGAATTGACCTAACCAATTCAACCGAAAACCCGATGCCCCACTCGTCAAGCTTGGCCGAGTCAAAATCCAGAAGGCAAGATGAGTTTTTATAAAACCCGTCCAAACTTGAAAAAATCGCGGGTCATTGTTGATTAAAAAATTTGAAATTTCAATACGTATTTTGTTGATGAAGATATTAGTTGTTGTCTTGTTGAGATTATTTTTTATAGTGCAGATGATTAAGTTATAAGTGAAGTACTTTTTGTTCTCCAGTGGCAAATTAATATTAATATTGTAAAGCATATAAAATATGATAATGATTTGCAGTTGCTCCATGTATTTTTCACAAGTGTTGATGAAATTAAAGTCGACCATTTTCTATTTTTTGAAATTAAAGAAAGCGTTGATTTATGGGCTAAGTTAGAAAATTATTAGTGCTATATGTGCAATTTCCCCATGATATTAATACTTAAGACTTAACACTTACAAAGTATTAAATTTGTTGGGACCCCTATACTAATGAAGAATGATCTCTGCCCCTTGTGGGCAGGAGATCTTGCCCACCTGCTGAGGTGTCAACAGGTGGACAATCCAATGTCAGATAATTATTGATCTTAGAGTGCCAAAATCAATAATTATTTAAAATTACTGATAATTATTGATAATTATTTTTTAAAATTTCACTTGCTATTATGGACCCATATTGAGTAGGGAGATACACAATTGTTTAATATTGTTTAATAGTTCTCAACTGTGGTTGAGTACAAAACTACTAACCCTCCTCAGTTGAGGCTTTGCTTTTTTTCTTTTTTTTTTTTTTTTTTTTTCCCTTTTTTCGGGTCATTATTTATTTTTGATTCTCGATTCGAGTGAAGTAAGAGATGCAAAAAATATTTTTGGAAGGTAAAAATTCGGTTGGTGTTTAGAGGCCTAATTTATAGAATTCGTCTTGAACTTTGAAAATCACAAAACCGAACCCGATAAAATCTATAAATTAATATTTAGTGTTTGACAGGAATTGGCCCATTAATCCATCACTAGGTTGGCGTTTGAACCAGTGACCCGCCACTTCTTTTGAATCAGTATTTGAATCTGGTTTTAAAGTACTCATATGATTATCTTTATTAGATTGGTTCGAAAATGAATCAAACAAAAAAATGTAAAAACGATGTGAATTCCAAAATAAAGTGCTAACCTAATTGAAAATATAATTTTACGATTTGTTTTTCAATAAAACCTTAAGATTTTACAAGGTATTGGATTATTAATTTTTGAATAATTATATTCACATTTTGTTGCGTCATATTTTAATTAAACTTAACGCTATCAATCTTTGCTCATTGTAGCATTCTCGCCCCAATATTATTTATTGCATTCTTATGCTCAATTTTTCATTAATTAGCATATTTTGTGTCTTTAAACGGTTTTCGCCCAAAAAATCTTTTGGGAATGCATAAAATGACTTATTTACTCATCATATTTAAAATAATAATAATAATAATAATAAATGCAAAAGTGCGACAAAATATTTTTTTCTCATTCAAACTTCAAAGCATGCGTATTCTCGATAAAAATATCACTAAAGATAAAATGTACTAATAAATAGAAGTTGAAGACAAGAATTCGACAAATAAAAATAAAAAATAAAAATAATACAATGATATTTAATTTGATAAGTCAATGAATAACTTAGTTATTAGCACAATGCTCATGTGCATGGAATTTCATAAAAACAACCCATTTTTAAATCACCATGTACATGTTTTTTGAAATATTTGATTTTAATCATTTTAAGAGTTTAAAACTATTCAAATTCCTACTTTAATGCTCATTTACAATATTTATAATTATCATTACTCTCTCATTTAATTTTTCACTATATTAGGAGGTTACAAAAAGAGGAAAGTAATTATTTTACATTGTCTATCCTCAAATTCGAATTTTTCTTGTTTTCTTCTCAAATTTGTATTAGTTTCAAGCATATTTGCAACAAAAATTTTTTTTTTTTTTTTTAAATTACTACAGGTCTTGATTGGAAGGTTTGTTCAAAGGCAAAAAAGAAGAAGATATTTTTCTATTTCATATTAATAATCGAGGTGAGAATTGTGCGTTGATAATTTCTCTTTTTAACTTATGTTGTATGTATGTATATTATGTGATATTAATAAAACTGTGAACTGAAAGGTTACATGGTCATAATCAGTATCCACAAGTAATGGGGTTCTTCGAAATTATAAGGGATTCTTTGGAATCAACAAATTTTTACACGTAATCCATCTACGTGTCATGAATCTATAGTATGAATTCATGTGTTATATGTGCATATACAAGTTTCTGACCAAAACGATTACACAAAAATAATATTCATACTGAGTTTTATACTCATTCCTTTCATGTTTTAATCTACAAATTAAAGGGGTTGTGGATGATAAAATATTGATTGGGTGCGATGGAGACGGGAAGGAGAAAACAAGTCAAGTAAATAAATAAATTCAAGGTTCCAGTGTTATGTTTTCTTTTCGATGGTTGTTGAGTCAAATTCATGTAATAAGAAATTTTGATTTGAAAGCGTTTTGAACTTTGATTATTGATATTTAAGATAGGAATTTGTATTTGGATTATATGCATGATTTGGAATGTTTGCATTTACCTTTAGAGAATGAAATGTTAATGTGGATTAAGTACTATAGTTAGACACTCCTTTAGCTTTTGCAATTGTATGTGCAAATGTGGAAAGGACTCTAGTGACCAAATAATATCTATTTATAGTTTTTTGTCTGAATTTGAAATGTCTCCACGCTTTCGCAATTGTATGTGCAAATGTGGAAAGGACTCTAGTGACCAAATAATATCTATTTCTAGCTTTTTGTCCGAATTTGAAATGTCTCCACGTGTTGAATTCATCAAATTTTTGGACAAGACTAGTGGGGTTAGACATTTCTATGAGTTCTCTGTCCATAGCACTTGGAATTTTGTCAAACAGAGATCTATAAAGTTAGTTATAGTATTTCCCGTACGCTGCGTCAGATTTAACTGAGAACAGATTTTTTTTGGTAATTGGTTGAGGTGTTGGATAAATAAATGATCAAATAACTTTAAAATTTTTAGTATGTTTAGTCTGATTGAGTTTTGAAGTTCATGTAAAAATTTCATGTGTATCCGAGTTGATTTGATTGGTCAAACAAGATGTAGCATAAACTAGTGTATTAAAGAAAGTTATAGGACAGCTATGACCGTTAACTAAAACCGACACTCGGTTCAAGTTACCTTGAGGACAATAAGCTTTCAGGTTGAGCCAAAGGTATAAGCAATAATATGTCATCATAATTTAGATATATAAAAATTAAATTCCACAAATTTAAAGAGGCTCAACCAATCTTGCTTCGGCGACAAAGTTTTAAAGTACAAATAAATGTAAGTTTAAAGTCACAATCTGTATCTCAATATTTGGGGAGTGACATAGGTTTTACAAAATGTATAAATAAAAAATATGTTTAATCAGTTTAACTATTTTAAATTACAATTTAAGCTATGGCAAACTAGCCATTAATGAAATTGAAAAAGGAAAAATTTTGGGCCGATCCTGTTAATGCCATAATAGGCTCCAAAGTTATATGGCCCAAATTTAATTCAACTAAAGTCATACTTTATTGTCAAAAGACCAATATGCCCTCCAATTGAAAAAACCGCTCATTTAAACGCGTAAAGACCACTAACTCATCCCACTACGAAACCCCTCCATTTACTTTTAACAAATTTCATCTTCTTCTTGTGTTTGATTCTTTTCACTATAACCCGTGACTGCATACAAAGCAGTTCGAATGCAGCTATTTCAATGACGAATGTATTTTTTTTTTTGTATAAAGCAACCATTTTTGATGAAAAATAACCATGAAAATGTTGAGATACTGTTCCAATTGAAACATATGCAATGTTGTTAATGAATAGAACTTAAATGAAGTGATTCGACTAGTTTTTGATAATGTAGTTATTGTGAGTTAGGGTTTTCTGTCAGAACATGTGATATAGGGCTTTTAAATGCATGATATTGTATACTATGTATTAATATTTTGCTTAATTTTTTTTTGGTTTTTTGTTAGAACGTGTCATTTACCTTTGCAAAATGCTTGATACTGTTTCGATATATGATATAGTGAAATATGCCGATTTTTTTCCTTGTTTCTAATGATAGTGAAATATTAAGATACCTTTAAGATGTTGATATCTTAAGCCATTATTATCTATGATACTGTTTTATTTAGATAATGTGCATTAGTATACGTATACCATATTTTTATTTTTGATACAATTTCAATCTATTAAAACAGTATCATTACTTCAACCATTAAAATATCACGTGCTTAGTTTTATCTATGATACTGTTTTATTTAGATAATGCGCATTAGTATATCATACTTTTATCTATAATACTGTTTCAATTTATTAAAACAGTATAATTACATCAACCATTAAATTATTTTGTGCTTAGTTTTATCTATGATACTATTTTATTTAGATAATATGCATTAGTATACTTATACCATACTTTTATCTTTATCTTTGATATTATTTCAATCTATTAAAACAGTATCATTACTTTAACCATTAAAATATCTTGTGCTTAGTTTTATCTATGATACTGTTTTATTTAGATAATGTGCATTATTATACTTATACCATACTTTTATCTTTGATACTGTTTCAATATATTAAAACAGTATCATTACTTCAACTATTAAAATATCTTGTGCTTAGTTTTATCTATGATACTGTTTTATTTAGATAATGTGCATTCGTATACTTATACCATGATTTTATCTTTGATACTGTTTTATTATGATAAAGTTTCAACCTATAATACTATTTCAATCTCTTAGTTTTATCTATGATACTGTTTTGTCTATGATACTATTTTATTTAGGTAATATGCATTAGTATACTTTACTATTAAAAAATATCTTGTGCTTCGTTTTATATATGATACTGTTTCAATCTATGTGCAATGGCCTACCATGCTTTATCTATGATTTATTGTTTATATGATAATTATCTATTATTATGATACTGTTTTGATAATTTTGATACCGTTGTTTATGATGAAGCAAAACAAAAAAAATACTGGATACAAAACAATTGATTACAAATCAATGGAAAAAAAATAAGTCTGTACGTATACGAAGAAAAAATAACACTGGAGAAGAAAGCTTACCCACATTATCGTTCTAATGTCTAAACAATGATCAGGTAGGTGAAAGAGATATCATTAACAAAAGCATAAAGGATTGGATTGAAGAAATTGCTATTTTATAATCTTGTCAGGTTGATCTTAGATGACAAAATTGATAGAAATTATTGTCGTCGAAGTGATATGGATCTATACAAGATCATTGAGTGCTTCGATAAGTCAAAAAGATTTTTTGATTAACAAATCCCATCTCAAGTTCAAGACGAATGATATGAAGAGTATATTTGGCATCGTCGATGGTGAAAATCTGAATGTGGATGAAAAACAAAAGCCAGCCTCGATTTCAAATTTCTTCCAAAGAAGGTTCAAAGGCTGTCGTAGATTGACCAAAACTGTAATATCTACATAGTTAAAAGCTGCAGTAAATGAAGACAAGAAATAAGACACCGATGATGTTTCTAGGTTAATGATACTCTTCCTGATGGTATTGTTCTTTGTGCCAAATAAATCCTTGACTTTGATATGGGGATATATCAAATATATTGAAGATGTCGACAAGATCAAGAATTACAATTGGTCGAAATGCATCTTTGAATATATAATTTCTTCTCTGTGTAAAAATGAAGACCCAATCGACGTCACATGATGTGTGATGGCTTTAGCAGTAAGCTATTTGATTTCTTTATACTGTTGTGTTGATATTGTTTTATTTGTTGACACTGTTTTCTATTAAATGTGATATTCGCACTAAGAAGTTTTTATTTACGAAAATCTAGTATTGGTTGTTGGAAAAATTCAAAGTTTGCAAAGCGTTGAAGAAGAATGCAGAACCAATATACATTAAATGGAACTTAAGAGGTCTGACACGTAGTCTAAAATCTACAACAGTTCACGAACTATGAAAAAAAGGTTTCACAGTATAAAGTATCTTACATGAAGAGTTATTCAACTACTAAATATATAGTATACAATACAACATACAAATATCCAGTATATTATACAACTACTACATCATTGCAGGTTGTTGAAGAATCTGATAAAGATGAAGAATTTGATGAAGATGAAGTTCATACAGAAACACAAGATAGTAAAAAGGAAGAGAGTGATGATAATCAAATAGACGAGCATGATTCAAGAGTAAAAAGCGAAAATGAAGAAAGTGATGAATGCAGTGTCAATGAAGAAGAATATGGTAGTTTTGAAAAAATTGAAGAGGAGGATGATAGTTGGCTACACTTGCCCTTGAGTCATCTGTTAGAAGTTGCAATCAAGGATTCATCATCGAAGAAAGCCATAACCAGTTCATCCAGATTCCGTGATGAATTACGAACCTCTAAGGAAAAAGAGCGTATTTTACAAACTGCATTGGATGAAAACATCTCAAAAAATGAAAGGTTAGTATATATGACTATGATACAACAACCTATAATACTATAATATATGATACTATTTTTTTGTAATACTGATTTGATACTGTTTTTTTATATGATACTGTTTTACACATGGTACCGTTTTATTGATATACTATTGTCTATAATATTATTTTATTATTGATACTATTTAATTAAGATACTGATAATAATTACTTTTGAAACTTTGCAAAATGAAAGGAATATAGAGGAGCTCAATGATTTTACATGCAGTAGTTTTGGAGGAAAAGAATAAAACTACCGAACAACTTAAAAGCTGCTGCAACTTTAGATTCTCTTACAAGTGAGAACAAATCATTGGAAAAAGAGAATACTTCACTTGTAAATGAGCTGATTGAAAGGTTAGCACATGAAGTCACTCAAGCTTTGAATGACAAAGAGATTCAAATAACAAATGATGCATCAAAGCAAACTTCAATTGTGAAAGGAATATAAAAAAGGAAAGAAAAAGAAAGAAGGACGATGATTTCACCTACTCTGCTCCAAAAAAAAGGGTCGCAAATGGTAAAAAGCTAAATTTGAGGTGCAAGAAGGAGAGAATGACAATACTATCATCAACATTGATGACGTTCCCAATCTTCCAATGAGAAAGCGAAAAAAGTACCAATCAAAATCAATACAAAATGGTTAATAGCAAAACAGTTGAGTGCAGCTGACAGGAAGAAGATTGTAAAGATCGAGAAAAGTCAAAACCCATCTTAAATCTCTTCAATACACTAATTGTTAATGCTTTGATAGTTATACTGTTTTCATGATACTATTTAAATATTGTGATATTGTTTCAATTATTGAATGTTTTACTTATGATATTGTGATACTGTTCGTGATACTGTTTTCATGATATTGTTTAAATATTGTGATACTGTTTCAATTATTGAATGTTTTACTTATGATATTGTGATATTGTTTCATTGCTTAATATTGTTTTATATTGCATAGCGACAGTTTACAAGCTGGCTGGAGAAGAAATTTTGCTTTGTGACATTGGGTAATTTGTTTGATATTTTTTGGGACGACTCAATATCAAATCATATAAGATTGTAAAAGGCAAAAATTGTATTCCTAAATTATAAACTTATACAAAACATAACTATGATATTATATCTGCAGGTAATTGATGCATACAGGAAAATCCTGAAGGCCAATGACCTGATTGTAGATAGCAATTACAACAGAAATTTTGTCATTTTTTATTCTTTATGCTGGTGAATTGTCTAATTTCATATCTTGATATTATACTTGAATACTGCAGTTATATGTTCCAAATCCTAAAATGGCAATTCCAAGAACACAAAAAATTGACCTAGTGTTGGAGCACCTCTATAACACCGAATAGCCTCGACTTTTGCTGTTCCCGATAAACTCAAATGGAGGAAAAGAATCTGACATAGTTCCAAACCATTGAACACTGCTCACATTCGACTTAGAGACAGGTCAATGGTCAAATTACAACAACAAATTGTCGAGAGACGGGACGTCAAACAAATATATTGAGGATGCTAGGATATTGGTAAGATAATGAGTTGTTACATTACAATATACTGTTTTTACAGTAAGTTTTAAAATACAAATCTAAGATTTTATATTTTTGTTTTTTTCCAAACACGTGTAAAAAGAATATGTCGAGACCAAACAAAAGGAACTGTTTATGAAATATCCCGTTACAAATATTGTTGAGTACAATGAAGAAGAATTCAATCATCCATTGATCTCCTACGAGAAATGTCCGCAACAACACATTGGGACATAAGAAGTGACTACTCCTTCAAACTCTTTATTTGTATTATCTTGTGTTTAAATGACTATACACACCAACAATTACTATATATTTCTGAATTTTATTTTTTAGTATTGATTGTAGAATATATGTGTGCCATGTGATGGAGAGACTAGCAAATAATGAAGAGCTAGAAGAAACCATGACAGTAAAGGAAGTAAGACAATATAAAGTAAATATAGTTTTTCAATTCATCAAAGATTTCGTTGTAGATGAATGAATAGATTTTAAATGGATACATTTCTAGACGAATAGATTTTCTAGTTGCGAATTTAGATTTGATACTGTATATTGTATTTGCAGTTTTGTTTGATATTGAATACAATTTGTGATATTGTATTGCAACATACTGTTGTTAATGAGATACTGTTTCTGATACTATTTTGTTAAACTATTTTATTAAGATAAATATTTTGTGATACTATTTTGTGAAAATAAATGTTGCTTTCATTGATTCGACCACAAATGATTACAAGACAATTGTGTTACTGTATATTAAAAAAATAATATCCTTCACAGAAACAGGCTCTTAGGCCAATGACTCTTAAAAATACCAGAAATTATAGTAATTTAAGATAATGTATTTTAACGTACTATTCTTAATCTATTTGTGATATTGTTTTGTTAAACTATTTTATTAAGATAAACATTTTGTGAAAATAAATATTACTTTAATTAATTCGACCAACAAATGATTACAAGACAATTGTGTTCCTATATATTTAAAAAAGAAACAATAATATCTTTCACGGGAACAAGTTATTAGGCCAATGACTCATTGCAAGTCTTCTTATTGTGATTACCCAACTTTTCACACCTTCCACATCGTCTTATCCGCACTTGTTCGCCCCTTGATCTAATTCGCATCTTTTTAGGTCTTCTAAGTGATTCTCTTTGTTTGTGGAGACAAATGTCAAACTCGACAGAATTTTCAAAATTCAACCTTATTGATGGGAATGGGATGTATAGCTTCTTCATAAGACTTGCGAAATGCTACAATATGAAAATAATAATCAACAAATTCATCAATGCGCCTTCTAGACCTATTAATTGCATCGAATGCATGCATACATGGAAAGCCATTCAACTGCCACTGGGAACAAGAACACGTGCTTTTAAAAATATCCACACAAACCGATGGATCTGAAAAAACTTCAAAAATTATCCCAGAAGACCGCTTGATATTCCATGATCGACTTTCATCTGTATATCCTTACAACTTCTCTATCATCTTTGGACAGACAACCCCGGTCCATTCATTTACATAAGTATCATATAGAAAATAAAATACTATCATATAGAAAATAAAAGTATCATAACATTACTAGAATTATTTCTTCTTGTAACAAACATGTTGATCAACTTTATCCTCAACATTTCAACTATCCAGGTTACCATTTTTAGCGGTTGTAGAGACCAAGTTACCTTTTAACCTTCATTTCAAAAATGTACCATTAATAAATAACATGGGACGACAATGATTAAACTCATGAATACACGTATGGTGGGAAACAAACAATCTTTGAAATCTTTTGAAAAATTGGTCCACATCTAAATCAATATGACTTTCATGATTAAATGACCTTGCGGCGTCAATGTATTAATGTAATTACTTGTAAGATTCAGATGCGTCACCAAAAATCAATCCATTCACTCTCTCCAATGCATTCTAAACTTTCTCATAGCTTATCGTGTAATCGTAACTTGTTAAAAATTGTGAAACAACGTCGATAGAATACAATGTTGGTTTTTCTCTCAAAATATCAACAATCAAACCAGAAATAACCTTACAACTTAGTCTCTCACTTTTTTCTTTCCTCAACCCTACAAGCAAAGTATGCTCATTCATAAGCTTTCGTATGTAACAAAAACTGCTAACCTTTGATACTGTTGCACAAACATACCACATACAATCATCAAAATATCTGTTTGAACATTGCGCATCTATCCCACTATTGTTATTTCTCATATAATCAAACTTAAATCATTTCTCAATCAAATATTTGCATAAAGCATCTCTAAATTCAGCTACACTTCTCTCGAACATCTGTCTAACATGAGTGATTACACTTGACCAACTAGATGAAAGTAATGTCCTACTATTTGTTGAAGAACAATATGTAGTTATGGCAGTTTCATCATTTTTGAAAATAGTATTACAATTAAGTGATACTGTTCTAGAATCTAAAACATTAATATAAAAAAATTTCAATTCAAATGCAGAAAAAATTAAATCGTGTTCCTAAATTCTTCTTCATTCTTTAGAAAATACTTATCATGTCCATGAATAGAATAACGCAATAAAATATTGTCAACTTCTAATAAACTTCAATTATCACACAATTTTCGCAAAACACCATTAAAATCCCCACCAACATTAACTTTTATGGGAAGTGTGTCTAAAATATACTTACAAAGTAAAATCAGTCCACCTTCCATGATTGAGAAGAAAAATAGCACTAAAAACTGTGAAATTCTTGAGATAATCACTTACAAAAACAATGTAGAAGGTTTGGGTAGCCGGCCACGACTCACATAATGCCGACGATGAGGTGATCCGGTGATGTGCAAGAGTCGACGGGGAGATCAGGAGAAGAAAGTACCCGCGTGCGTTGATGAAATTTAAATATGGTTTAAAGGATTACATGGGTAATTATGGCATTAGATGAATTAATATGACTTATTGACAAATTTAGAAAGTGTTTAGACTTAATTTAGAATAAGTCACCTATAGATGACTTATTGGCAATTTCTCCATTGAAAAAATATCTTATACTTTTGTATTGCTTTATCCATACGGACCAATTGCGATTGAACCTTGTGATATACCTTTTTGTTCGAGTCAATGTTAAAATCGAATTCCAAAACTGTGGATTCAACATATTTAGTGGAAATTACATCCACTATTTATCAATAAAAATAATTTCAACTTTATCAACTTAACAAATTTATTTTAAAAATACTGACATAATTAATATTATATTAATTAATAAAATAATGAATTAAAATTAAATTTGGACCTTTAAAGACTACGAGAATTTGATGAAATGTGACCCAAATTTGCTGCTTGAGTTCTTGATTATTTTCACGGTAAGTCCTTCATTTTTATAATATCTCTACTTTAGTCCATGTACGTCCTCTTTTATTTGTAATTCAAGTCCTTCAACTTTTGGATATTTGCAAGTTGATTCCCATATTTATATTTTTATGTCAATTTAATCCTGTTTAGTATCACTATTTGATACAGATGTTACAAATGATATTGGATATCAATGTTTGATACATATGTTACAACCAATATTTTGTATCACTGAATATGTTACAGTTTATATTATGTTATTTTACACAGCGCATGTTACATGAATTTGTATTCTGTATCACTGATGTTACATATATTAAAAATGATAAAATAATAAATTTTATTTATTAAATATGACATTGTGTTATATATCTATATCATACTGATGTTACACAGTATCAATATATTTTTAGAGTCCAATGTGTATATTAATACAAACTTGTTGAAGTTTAAAGTTGGTTTTATAGTTGTAACATGTAACAGTTTCTATTTAGTATTACTATTTGATACAGATGTTACAAATGATATTTTTTTATCACTGTCTAATACAGATGTTACAAATGATATTTTGTATCACTGAATATATTACATAATATATTATGTTATTTTACACAGCACATGTTACATGAATTAGTATTCTGTATCATTTATATTTTACATCTCAATTTGTAACACAGATTATTACAAATATTATAATTGAAAAGAATATGAGTTTTATTTGTGTTTGTTACAGATATTTATAATACAAATAATATATATTTGACAGTTATAATAATAAAATATTTTTTTATATATATATTCCAATGAATTTTTGGTTTTAAGGATTCGATTACTATAATTAACAATAAAAGATTCTATAATATATGAATTTTCATCAAATCTGATAATTAATGATTTAGTTACTATATGTAATATATAATATAATAAATTAAAATAATAGTTTTTAAAAAATAGTATTTTTAGAATAAATGAAATAAAAATGACTTTTTGAAATTATTTTAAGAAAGTGGCGCATTTACGAAAAAATCCCACACATTTAACCCTTTGCATTTTTTTCTGATTAGGCCCATGTAGGGTTTACATCTTCATGGAAGGTCGAATTGGGCGTTAGTTAAGGAAACTGAAATCCAATCCAAGTTAAAAATGGGCTAAAACCATAAGGCCCAAGTCACAATGACTAATTTTTATTTTCATTATTATTTAAAATAGAAGAAATTATATGAAATGTTTATTTTGAGGTGATCACTTTAAAATATGACAGGTTTTAAAAACAATTAGATAAATATTAAATATATTCACATCACAAATTTGTATAAGTGTACTACATTTTAATTACATGAAAGATTTATAATATTTACTCATTTCGCACTTATGTCATTAACTTTGTTTCATCGCATTCTTATCATCAACATTTTACTCATTAGCACATCTTATCCATGATGATAGTTTTCGTTTAAATTTTTTTTAAGATAGGATAAAAAGACTTATTTGTTCTTCGTATTTTTAAATAAGTAAAAAATAATAATAAACACAAAATTGCGATTAAATATGTGTCATTCATTTGAAAGCACAATAACATATTTTTTTTGGATGAAAATCATTATTAAGGATAAGATGTACTAATTAAATGAAAGTTAAAGATAAGAATTCGATGAAAAAAAGTTAAATATATAAATGTAACAATTAATAAATAATAGAGACCTTTAATATAATAAAAATATAGTGCAATTTATTTAAAAAATGTGGTTTTATTATAACTATCCTTGTATAAATGGTCATTTGAATTTATTTGAACAAAAATCTATTCTATATCTACCTATAATAAAAGAGCCAAAAAATTTTACTATTTATATCGCCACATGTCGGCTTCACGTGTGGCTGTCCTCCTCTTTTTGCCCCCCTTTTTTGTTCTTTTTTTTTTTTGGTTCCTTTTTTATTTGGGTAATTATATTTAAACCACACTTTTTTTTAACCACACCATATTTTATATAATTGTAATAAAAGTCTTCAACAATATCTAATTTTTATATTTATGTCCCTAACTATTTGTTATCACATTTTTTATCATCAACCTATTAATTAGTACATCCTATCTTTGTCTGTGATAATGATTTCTGTTCAAAAAATTAATTAAGGAAGCGTAAAAATATTTTTTTAACCAAACCACTTTTTATAATTGTAATAAAAATTCTCAACAATATCTAATTTTCACATTTATGTCCATAACTATTTGTTATCACATTTTTTTTATCATCAACCTATTAATTAGTACATCTTATCTTTGTCTTTGATGATGATTTCTGTTCAAAAAATTAATTATGGAGACGTAAAAATATTTTTTTTGTCTATCATATTTTTAAATAAACAAAATAAATAACAAATACAAAAGTTTGACAAAATATTTGTCCCTAATTTTAATACACATTAAAGTTCTCAACAATATCTAATTTTAACATTTATGTCTCTAACTATTTGTTATAACATTTTTTATCACCAACCTATTAATTAGTACATCTTATGTTTGTCTTTGATGATGATCTCTGTTCAAATTTTTTTTAAAGGGGCGTAAAAATATTTTTTTTGTCTATCATATTTTTAAATAAATAAAATAAATAACAAATACAAAATTTTGACAAAATATTTATCCCTCATTTTAATGCACATTAACGTCCTCAACAATATCTAATTTTCACATTTATGTCCATAACTATTTGTTATTATATTTTTATCGTCAACCTATTAATTAGTACATCTTATCTTTGTCTTTGATGATGATTTATGTTTAAAAAATTAGGATCCACAATTTACAACCTATTTTTATCCACATATTCACTCACAACTTATAATATAAGACTTAAAAATAAATTCAAAGACTACCAAAGATTTCTCAACTTCTACTATTTTACTTAGTAAACAATTTGAAAACAGTTATGCAATCAACCACAAGTTCTTCTAAGTTGTAAATTGTGGTTTGTTCAAATAATTGTTTGCTTATTATATTTATATTTAAGAAGTGTGTCTTTCGATTATCCATTTTATATTTTTGAGTGCTAATTTTCTTAAACCATTTGCTGTAAATTATACTCGAACTATTTTATATCTGTATAGATTACAAATTAAAATACAATAATATAAGTATCCTACGAACCACTTTACGTGCATCGCACGTCCTACAACTAGTTATATATAAAAGTAGGATAGTCTGCATAGAATTTTGCCAAGTGGCAATCAATGGTGAAGCCAACTATTAATTTCCCATTTTTTAAATTAATTAATTCATTTAATGCTTCGATTTTATAAAAAAATAGATCATTTCTAATATCCAAAGTCAAATTACATTAATACATTTAATATCAATCACAACACACACACACACACACACTGTCTATGCTACAATAATTTTTTTTTTATTTCATTTCTTGCTTCGATTTTATAAAATTACATTAAATAAGCTTATTAATTAACTTTCTCAAAAAATAAAGGGCTCTGCATTTTTTTCTTTTTGCAATTCAAAACTAAATTAAATAAGCTTATTAATTAACTTTATGGGCTCTACACATTTTTCATTTTGCAATTCAATCTTATCAATGTACTTTTCATTTTGCAATTAAAAAAAAAATCAATCTAATTACGATTCCATTGTACAGATTAAATTTTTTTTAATCAATTTAATGCTTCGATTTTGTAAAGAATATAGATCATTTCTAATATCCAAAATCAAAATACATTAATATATTTAATACCAATCACATTATAAAAGTAGGATAGTCTGCATAGAATTTTGCCAAGTGGCAATCAACGGTGAAGTCAACTATTAATTTTCCAATTTTTATTTTTAATTAATTCATTTAATGCTTCAGTTTTGTAAAAAAATAGATCATTTTTAATATCTAATAAAATGTTATTTATATGATGCATTTGTATTTGATTTCATTATAACCAATAACTAATAAACTTTCTTAATTTTTTTTCGAAATTACTATCACGGAACACAACTCCCGTGCATCACACGGGTTAAACACTAGTACCCTCATTCAACTACCTAAAATCCCAACTTATCTTATTCAAAATCAGTTAAATACAAATTTCACCAAACACTAGAACAATAAGAAGAATCCACCTAAACACGCACTCGCGCTATGCCACAGCGACCCACCATGCAACTAAAGTTAGTTAATTTTTTAGTAGATTAATTTGGGTTATAAAAGAATAAAAATTTCATATGTTTGATGTAGATTAGTTTGGTTTTGGTTTTAGATATAACTTCTGCAATTTTTTTTTTTTTTAAATATGGTTGCATAAAATTTAAGGAAACTAGGTTGATGGGTTGATCTATGGTTGAAGGAGAAAGAAATATTGTGGAAGACAATTGTAGAACAGGCAGTAAAAATGTATAAACGACCGAAAGTTCAACTATTTGTAAAACAAAATGGCAATTAAACCGTATGTAAAAAAAAAAAAAAGATAATTAAACTCTCAAAATCACATTTGTCTAGAAAAAAATTTACTATACCTGTCTAATAAAGATATGCTTGCTTCTATTTTTACACAAATTTGAAAAATTTAATTATTATAGTTAGAACAATAAATTTTACTTATATTTTTTCTAATATAATCTTAGATTAATGTAATGATAGTCATATTTGTTGATAACAAAGTACAATAATTAAATATGAACATATTAGAAAATTAAGTAATTAACTATATAATCAACAAATAAAGTGAACTATAATTTAAGATAAATGAAAAAAAAAAAAAGTAAATCTATCTTTATAGGACATATAAAATAAGATAAAGTAAAATACAGTAAAGTAAAAAAAAAAAATGCTATTTTTGTAAAGATTATATATGACTTTTTGAATTTAAAAGTTGCGTTTTCAAAATCAATCTTGGCTTTTGGCCACTTTTTTAGCTTTCCCTTTAAAAAAACAAGTGGGCTCCACATGGATTGTCCTCCACGCGACATCTCGATCTCGTGTTTTAAATGGGCCCACACTCACTTTCTAACCAAAGGCGTGCTATGCAGCTTCGCCTTTTCCCATTAAACGTGTTGATCCATAGATGGGCCGATGATCGAAAGTTCCCTGCCTGGATGTAATGTTTCAGTGCCACTCACGCAAGGTGCTTCATGTGGTCCGCGTAAAAACAAATATAACCACCTCGTTCAAATAATTAAAAAGGTATCATATTTATTTATTTAAATTTTATCTTTAATTCATTTTGTCACTACGTCTGCATGACTAAACTTGCTTTTTAGTACATAAAATAAAAATTATTTTTTAAGTACTTATAAATTGTGTGTCATATCATATATGAAATGCGTGTATAATAAGTAGATATTATGTTGTGGGTCTTAGAAATAAAAAGTATGTTTAACCAATTTGACGAATTTAAATTATAATTTAAATTTATCCAAACAAGATCTCCCACATACGAAGAGTATATTAATGGTTTAAGAGAAATGTCAAGTTTAAATAAAGAATTATGATTTTTTAATTAGGACTTGCATTTAAATTTATTAATTGTTTGTATATTAATTAAATTATAATGTAATTATCTTCTTCAATGTTTTGTAAAAATTCAAGATGCATAAATGAAAGTGTACAATTTTAAGTTGTAAATAATAATTGGAATTGAGTTACAAGAACAATTACGAGATTAATTTTTTCTATTATTGAAGCCACAAGTGTTACTAGTCGCGGTATAACTTCAATAAATTAAAAGAGTTACTGATTTATCTATATATTAATAAATTTATTATGTCGAACGAACTAAATATTAATTGTATTCTATTAATCTAATCAATTAAAAATAAATTAAATTAACCAAAAAAAATTAAATTTAGTGTACCTATCTATTTAATTATATTAAATAAAATTTATTGTTAATGTAGTCATTTAATCATATCATTCAATGGATTAGATTAAAATATTAAATATAAAAACACGAACTCTTCTTGTACTTCCTAGTACATTATTACTTGAGAATCGAGTGACTTCTCATTTGAAAAGTGTTCAAAAGTTTACTATGACAAATGAAATGCGTAAAAAATTATGTGAAAATAACAAAGAGCATCCCACGTACAATGAGAAAGAATTAGAGTAAATAATAAATATTAGAATTAATTATATGTTTATGTTTTAAGAAATTATTAATTTATAGCGTGAATATGACCACATATTTATATAAATATTTCCCCAAAAGTTTTATCTTTTTAATTTATTTCGTTGATCTAAGTACAGATAAAATTTTTTATTATATAATCACTGATAGTAAATGAAGTTTTCACTCCACTCATACAAAAAAGTCATATACGTCTGTCTTAAAAAAAAAAAAAAAATCTCCTCACATCTCTCATTCTCATTTCTGTTCACTATTTTTCAAATTTATCCTCTCAACCTTGTTCTTCTTCATTATTCTTTAACGTGAATAAATTTTTATGATCGGATTCTACTGGTAAGTGGTATACTAGTAGATGTTACTAATTTAAATGAAAACCCATTTTTCAAAATTTCAAACAAGATTGAGAAAAAAGAGGCTTTTAAAGAGTGGAATATATAACTTTAAAAAAGAGGACCAGCTTTCTTCAATTTCTTTCACTGTTCAATGTCCTGTCGAAACGTGCCCAACTCACTCGACACTCTACATCAAAGAAAATATATCTGCACGCGGGAATATGGTCTACAATATATATGTGTGTCATTTGTGAGTGTGTGTGTGTGTGCAATTTCTTGAGTTTATAGCTCTTTTTGGCAAGTCTAGAGTGAGATTCTTGCAAATTTAATACAACACAAAAACCAGTCTTTACATTTGATTATTTAAGTGTTTTGATGATCGCTATCTTATTGATTTTCGTTCTCAACCCACGATCAATGTGAGCTCAAAGCTTCAAATGTAATTACTCTACGGAACTTCTTCATGGCTTCACATGTAAAAGAACGATAGTCAATTCGTTGTTGTGGTTGGACTCTATTATGAATTTTTTACAACATTATTCATGGAGTCCTCTTATCTATTCGAATTCGGAGCTTATAATATGGAAGAAGTGACCGAGAAGAAGGTATTAACAAAAACTGATTTCAATTATTACTGGACAACTCTTCCATTTACACAATGTGGGATGATTTTTCCAGCGAATTTATAGATTTGTGTTTCCTTGGAGGTAAGAAACATGAAATGACTATGGAATATTGATCAAATTCCATGCATGCAAGGGGAATCAAGAACTCCTGGTCCGATCACTAGTTCTTGTTTACTATTTCTCAATAAATTTTATATTTTGTATTTTTAGAAACAGTTCTTTGTAATATGCAAGTCAATTAGCTTTTCTACTATATAATGAATTGTACTAGAATTAATGTGCGACAGATCCTAGAATATGTATCAAAACTTTGTTTATGTTGATTTTATGTTCTTCCTTCCTTTATGTTTTGTTTTTTTTTTTATTATTTCATTGTGCTCTAATAGTTTGTTTATGAAACTTGCTTTCTCTCATACTCTTTAAATACATTTTTATAGATGATTATTGCATTAAATTACTTAAACATGTTGATTTTTGTATTTTTCTAAAAAAATTTCTTTTAGGATTAATTTTATTGATGGCTATTGAACTTTGCACTTAGTATCACTTTGGCCACTAAACTTAAGAACATGTTTAAAGTGCTTATAAGTACTTATAACCGAGTCAAACATTATTTTTATCCACATATTTTATCTACACAATATTACGTATGACCCACTACTTATAATTAGAGCTGACAAATGGACCGAGTGGCTTGTGGACTCCCTGGCTCGACCCATCAAGGTTTGGCCCATAATGAGCTCATGATGAGCCCCCAAAAAAGGAACAGAAAAACACGAGAACCCGACTCAAAAGCCCACAAGCCGCTCATCAAAAGGGCTCGTGGGATGATCCATCAACGGTCGGTCTCTGTGACCGTTGGATGATCCATCAATGCTTTTATGCAAAAGTGAATTTTTTTTCCCAATTTCAGATTTTTTTCTGTAAATAGCCCCATCTAAATTCATTTTTTCATACATCAATCTCTCAATATATTATATACTCAAACTCAACAATAATTCTCAAATCTCATTATCTCTTAATATTAGTTTATAATTATTTATCTCAAATCTCATCATCTCAATATTAGTCTACATTTGTAATTTTCTACTTCTTCTACTACATTTCTAATTTTCTACTACCCCGTCTACTATTCTCTATATAATTTATTCGAAATGGCTTACAATCGAAGTGATGATGATTTCAATGGTCTTAATAACATTCTAATTCCTCATGATATTGTTGATGAGTATGGTAGTACTGATCGGATTGATTTGGATAATATTTAAGAAGATGTCAACACATATACAAATATAACAATTTGTTCTAGCACTAAACGAGAAACCCAAAAACAAAATAGTAAACTAATAGATGGAGTCCATGAGCACAAACTACAGTGTAAACATTACAAAGAAAAGTAAGTGTAGCAAAAGAGGATATACACGACCCATCGAATAGACACTTCAAAAAGTGTGTGTTCAAATACGGAGGGTTGGAATCAAATCAGGCACAACACCAGTTTGGATCTCCCAGAGCCGGCTCTAGTGATACTCCCGATCTAAACAATTAACATACGCTGCGAAGGAATGCCGTAATTGGTGGCAAGTGTCGAGTTTCAATTGAGCTTGGTGAAAAATTCTCATTTCACGAACTTCATACAAAAATATTTCCAACCAAGGTACATATCTTTTGCTAGAAATACACTTCAGAAAAACACTATTGTTTTATTAATAAAAAAAGAAGTTATTGTAAGTGATATTAATAATTACAATGTTGTTTTATATTTCACTTCGGACTTATAGACCAGTAATTACTACAAGAAATTTATGTTATACATACAAAATGAATTTGTAGGGAAATTGGAAGAAAGAAGAGGGAAAAGTTTCTAAGTGTTGACGTCTTGTTTTCATTATGTTATATTTTATTTATATTTATTATACTTTTCCTTCAAAAAAATAATGTTGTGGACTAAAATAAAAAAAAAAAACCGGAATTTTTCCCTCTCAAGATTACCCTACAAATTATACTTCTTTTTGTCGGCAAAAGATATACTTTGTCCGACTAATTTTTTGTCGGGACAAATGTATATGTTTGTGGACACAATTTATCACACTTTTAAAATTTTCAAGAAGAAACTTAAGCCCTACAAAAAATGGGTTTGTGGGGACAAATTAACTCAGAGACAAATCTTAATTTGTCTGCGAAAATTTTGTAGGGAAAGTATATATTTCTTGTAGTGTAATAACCAAAAATGATATATGGCTGCAGCTGCACACTACATTGATAAATCTTTGGATAATACATAAAAAACAATAACATTTAGAACAGTTTGAATATCTTCATAATAGAGTTAATATTTTTCATGTTTTTTCGATGTTTTACTTGAAATTAATTATGAAACAAAGATTCGTAGTTTTACTTTTGACAATACCGGCCCCAACAATATAGTAATTGAAAAATTAATTCAACATTTTCATCCAAAATTTGATGGTATTTTATTTCACATTTGTTGTGTATGTCATGTGTTTAATTCAATTGTAAAAGATGGGTCAAAATTCATATATGTACAATTATAAAAATTAGATACGTTATTAATTATATTACAATCTCACCAGTTAGAAAATAAGTTTTTACTACTCTATGTGTTGAAAATGAATTTTAAGAAAAAAGTTTTTTGTACTGATGTAGGCTATATGTGGAATTCAACATATCTCTTGTGAGGGGTACGAAGATTACATTACTGCATATTATAACGGTCGACATTTACATGACCCATAATATGATTTGCAAACATATGACTGGGAAATATATGCTCATGTCATGAAATTTTTGAATTTTTTTTTTCGATGCAACAAATGCATGTTCAGGTGTATATTATCCGACTACTCCACTAGTTCTTAATCATTTATATTATATTGCTAACAATTTTATTAAATATAAGGATTTTGCAATTTTTTTAATATTATATATGTGATGGAGGCTAGATTTAGAAAATATTGAGAATAGTTGCCTATGATATTTCCATTAGCATCTATTATAGATCTCAGTCTTAATTTAGAGGGTACGAAAGTAACCATAATGATAATTTCACAAAAATTAACATACGAAAATCTACTAATATATGATAATTTAGAAAAAAAAATTATGTCAAATGAACGAGGTCTACGATGAAAAAGCTGGTAGGAATGTCGTACGACCTCTTGTTCTAACACATGCTTCGTCATCACTTGACGATAATTATTTATGGAGGTACCTTAGTTCAATTAGGGGTAGTCAACATGATAGTGATTCTTCTTCTTCTACTTCTTTTCTTTTTCATTCTAGTGATACACTTTTAGAGTTAGCTAGGTATTTCACGCACGACATGATAAGTATTTAGATAATGAAGAGAATTTTTTTTGATATACTACAATGGTGGAGACAAAATGAACTTCAATACCTAATTTTTTCAAGTACGGCACACGATCTACTAACACCATCGGTATCAACTCCAGAATCGGAATCTGCTTCTAGTACAGGTGGCAGGGTTCTGTTTGATTTTAGGTCAAGACTTAAAGCCGACATATTAGAAAGCTTATTCTGTCTGAAGGACTGGGAGGCTGAACTTCGGATTCAAGATAAAGTTGACAGAATGATATTTGAATAATTTGAATATTTGAATATAAAATACTTGAATTTGTAATAAGTGTTGTTTGTGTAAATATTTGATATTTCATTCGTTTTATTTTAATAAAAAATTGTACACATAAAAAACTTGTTTGTGTACTATTTTAACTCCGCTTACATTTAATAGAGCTGGTTCCAAACCTGAAAAAAAGAGGAGAGTTTTCAACTTTTAAGTTTTAACACAAAAATTCTCATACTTTATTTCTTTTTTATTTTGAAATTCTCCGAAATAATAATTTAATAAAAAATCGAGTCGAGCTTGTGAGCAACTTGGGCCGAACCGAGTCTCAATTATAGGGACGAGCCGAGCTCGGTTGGTAATGGACCGAGCCTAGCCATTGCCACCTCTACTTATAATCCTAATATTACGTATGACCCATTATTATAATATACACATTACGTATAGCTCACTAATAATTTAATTTAGTTAAACTGGTCAAACATATTTTGTATCTACACATTTCGTAGGACTCGCACTTACTATTCACTTATTATTCGTATATATATTATCCACATATTTTGTAAGACCCATAACTTATAAACACTTAAAAAATAATTGCAGTACTACCGAACATGCAAATATAGCACACGAACATGTAAGATGTTCAATTAAAAAATGGACACCAAACTGAATCTATAGTCTGAGTGAAACCTTTTACAAAGTTCAACAATGAGTTTGAAACAAATTAAATTTAAGTAAAATTAACCATTTCTTTTATATTCTTAAGTGTGAATGGCTTATGATTTGATATGATGGATTTTCTATATGCCCTTTATACTTTTTAACTTTTTTTTTTTTTTATTTAATTTCAGAAAACGAATAGTATTATTGTGTCTGCTGACCCCTAAAAGAAACATTGTAATTGGTATCATGTGAATAAAAACACAAAAGAGCTTTTTCTTAAATCATGAATCTCTTTATTATGTTTTAGGATTAATGATAAGTACATGTAAATATTGGCACTTGCTTAGACGCATCTTTAGAAAGGGTGCTTAGTTTTATTGGGACACCATTAACGTTACACTTTATTTTATTTATTTGTTGTGCAATAATGTTAAATGACTTCTTTAATTATATTTAGTTATACTTAGTCTCGAGGAATAAGGTTGCAATTGTAGATTGACCGTTGATATAATATTTAGGTACGTCTTATAACATGAATTCTTAAATATCTTTACTTGGGAGTTGAGACGATGAGTGATGGGGTGGGAGTAGAGGTGTCAATCCGAGTCAGTGGTCGGGTCGGTCCGCCTCGATGAAGTCCGGTGACGACCAGATTAGAAAAAGCTCGCGCCACGACGGGTTGCGGGCCGGATCAACCCAGTCCACAAAAATTGAACACAAGCCCGGCCCACCCGTTAGCCCATTCGGGTCGAACCCATGTGGGCCGCGGTTCGACCCGGTTCGGCCCGTATGAATAAAAAATTAATTTTTTTTTGAAATTACTAAAAATATTTAGTTACTTATTGTAATTCAAAAAAAAATGTTTACATATATAACAAAAAATGTGTTAAATTACTAAATAAAAAATAAATAATAATGATAAATTCACATTTGTTAATTTTTTAATTCAATTTCTATTTTTTATTTATATATTCATTTTTCACTTTAAACGGCTCTCTGCCATTTGTTTTTTTATTTTTTTTTTAAAATATCATTTCAAATATGAAAGTTTGAATTTTACGCCTATTTTTTTAAAAAATCAAAGCGGTTCACGGGCCCGCCTTGGCGGGTTGCTCCTCTTCGGCCCGTGAACGGCCCATGGGTTGGCCTCCTCTACCGTGAGCGACCCGCCCGGTTCACGGGCCGGCCCGCAGTTCCGAGTCGAGGCGGGTGGGCCGATGCCGGTTCGGTCGGCCCGCCCGTCTTGACACCTCTAGATGGGAGTGGGGATCTATTTTGGACAATTAGAATTCATGGGAAAGAAGTTCAAAACTTTAAGCCCCGACATTTTTCATTATAAGTCCTTCAGCCCATCTCAATTAACATTAGGCACTGCTTATCAATTTGTACTTGTATTATCTTTATTGAGGAAATTACACCCATTACTATATATATACAATATATTGTTAAATTTATTTTTTAATATAATTATTCTAAAAATACTATATATTATTTGTATATTAATATTGTTGACGTCGGAACCTACACCGTCCACGTGTCAACAGATCTCCAGTCACTCCTCTGTCAACTTGTATGTTACTTGCATACTCGGACAATCGTTAGGTACCAAGATCTCCGGAGAAAAAGGGTCCGACGATCGTTGGTATTCCGACGAAAAAGTCAATCACGCAGATATCTGAGTAATATACTGGGGGCGAAAGAGGGACGAGCCGTAAAATTAAGTCGGTCGGGCGGAAATTAATAAATTTAATTATACAAAATATTGTAAGAACACAATAATACAAAAAATGACATACATTATAATTGTTCCTTGCGATTTTTCATACTTTGATATCGTTGTACAATGAGTTCATTATCAATCTTTAAAAATATATCTTTCTCTACATAAACAATGATGCTATCATTCATCCACTGATCACTCATTCGATTGCGCAATCTATCCTTCACAATTTTCATTACAGAAAATACTCTTTCAAGCTGTAGAAAGAGTAACCCGGTAGAATTAACGCTAAAGTCAACAATTTGTAAACCAATGGATATACTTTACTTTTCTTTGTCATGACTAACTTCTCTGCAAGATCACTAAGGCCATTCAATCCTTCAAACATTTTGTTAGAGCGCATATCAAAAATATAAGTCTCAAGTTGATCATTAAGTATGAAGAGTTCCACTTTAGAAAAATCTTCTGGATAAAACTCAGCAAATTTAATCAAGCTTTTCTTGTCAAAAGAAGAGAATGAATTTTCTGGACATAAACAAGCTACACAAAGGAGCAACTCTGTATTTACCTCCGAGAAACGATCATTCAACTCTTGAAGTTGTAAATCGATAACAGAGTAGAACAAATCTACACGGTAATGATGTAAATTTGTCATTTCTGGAGGATTACGTTGTGGGCGACCACGAAGTGCACGACGTACAAACATATCATCCATGATGGGAATATCAATATAATCTGTCACGATGTAAAGAGTATACTTCTTCTAGAAAAGAATCCCACCCATTGTCTCTCATAATTTGAAGTCGATGTTTGCACATTTTCACCAATTGCATTGCATTTACAATATCTTGATCTTTCCTTTGTAATGCCTTTGACAATTCATTTGAAATCCCCAAGATACTTCTCATCAAGTGTAGATTAAATACAAAATCAAATAAGTGTATAGACTCCAATAAATTAGTTGCTTCACTTCTTTGATCACAAGTACTAGATTCATCTTCAAAAATCAATTCAAGTACATCACTAACAGCAGAGAACATGGCAAGCAAGCTGACCAAAGAATTATAATGGGACTCCCACCGTGTATCACCAGAACGCTGAAGAGTAGTTTCTTGATTAAGTCCCCGTCCACTTAAAACTCACATTTCTCCAATGCCTCAATAATAAAGTCTGATTGTTTTTCTCGAAGAAGATCACAACGTTTAGAAGATGCTCCAAGAGTATTTACCACATCACCAACCATACGAAAGAAATTAGTAATGGGAATATTCTTCTTTGCCACTGCTACAAGAGCTAGTTGGAGTTGATGAGCAAAACAATGAATATAAAAGGCACATGGATTCTCCTTTAAAATGAGTGCTTTCAGACCATTAAACTTACCTTGCATATTACTTGCTCCATCATAACTTTGTCCCCTCAATCTAGACATGCTCAAATTATATCTAGAAAATATCTTATCAATTGCAGCCTTAAGCGAGAGAGCTGTGGTACTTGTAACATGTTCAATTCCTATGAAACGTTCATTTATATGTCCACTACTGTCCACATAACGTAAAACAATTGACATTTGCTCCTTTGTGGATACATCTCGAGATTCATCAACTAGAATAGAAAATAATGAATCACCAATATCTTTAATAATAACATTGATTGTTTCAGCAGCACAAGCACTTACTATATCGTTCTGGACATCAGGCGATGTCAATTTGCAATTTTTAGGAGCATTTTTCAAGCATACAGCATTAATATCATCATTATGATCACCGAGAAATTGCAATTGGACTAAAAAGTTACCCGGATTGAGAGAATTCTCGATTCATCATTACCCCGAAATGAATGCCCTTGTCGAAAGCGAACTCGAACACAATCAATTGATGCATTAAGATGGATACTATATTCATTTCGTACTTGTTTGGACCGCTTGACTAAAATCGATTCAATGTGTTGCTCTTGATTCATTAAAGCTTCACACTTCATACAAGCTTGATTATGTGCACTATCATGCCCTCCAACATGAGTATGGAGTCTTTTTTTTTATCTTTCCAATAGGTGAATCCTTCACCAACAAAAGAATCGCCTCCTCCTTGTTTTCCACTATTTGTTTTGAAAAGATAACAATACAAACAATATGCGACATCTTTTTTATACTATACTCCAACCAACTAGCAAATTCTTTTAAACCAAGAAGAACTAAAAGCGTCTAAAATCTTTTCCAAATGGTCGCTTTGGAAATTCATGATCTTGAGGTTGACAAGGACCCTTTTGCATATATGCCCTTCGAACTTGATCTCGAATGTTAACATTATAATTCAAAATTGGTATCCTTAGTCTAGGATCAGTGGGAAGTTGTGCAACATCAAAATCCGTTTGATTTGATATCTTCCCATTAACGTTTTCCACAAAAGATTTTCTTTTGAAGAATCTCTCCATTGTCGTGGTATAATTGAAATAAATACGTAAGTGATAATTAGTCGCGTGAACAAGTAGGCAAGTGACAAATTAAAATTCGGTGGAAATTCCGAAGAACCAAATTACTATTTCTATGCAAATTCCAGTAAACAAAATCCATTAAATTAAAGCATTAAATTCAGAAAATGCATTAAAATAGAAAATGCACATTGGTTGATTACTTGATTTAACAATCAGAAATCGTATTTAACAAAGCATTTAACAAAGCCAAACTAGACACAAAAATTTCAAATAAAAATTTAAAGTTGTCTTATGCAATTCAAACTTCTCATGTCTCAAGAAAGGAAAAACCACAAGAATCATCTAAATTCACAAAAGAAAAGAAAAAAAATCGATTGCCCAACTGCGGACTGCTAAATCTTAAAATAAAAAAAATTGAACCATACCTTCTTGTTCTTGATCTTCAAGAAATAATTGATTTTCAGTGATTAACGAGTAGAAATTAGGTTTTGCGAATTGTGATGGAGAAGATTTATATTTCACAGCGCTGTATATATCGCCATATTCACAGACAACACGCACAGCGGCACAGCAAAAGCCAAAAGGGATGGATAAATTTGATTACTCATTTGGGTGGGGTATCTGTATTGTAGTGGATCAGTGGACTTTGGACCATTTTAATTAATGGACAAATTCTTTATCTTTTTGGGCCATTTTAATGGCCCATTTATAGTTACAATTTTTTTTTTTTTATAGTGGCCCAATAAATTTTTTTCCCAAAAGTCCAGTGCAAGCATTTGCCTGCACTGGACTGTGTTAGCCTCCGTCCATGGGCGAAAGTAATTGGGTGTGGGAGGTAGAGCGAGAGATTTCTTGCAGAGTTTAGGGTGAAATTTATGTGCAAAAAGAACGTCTCATAAAAGAATGCGTAATAAAAATTGTGCGTACATTGGAATAATCGAGTCCTTGTATTTATAGCTGCATAGTCCTAATTATTCGTGTTAGCAATCAATTAGAACTCGATTGATTCTCCTTCCTTATGAAATAAGGGCAATCGGTTGTCAAGGCTATCTCTCATATTTCAGCCCTTATTTGAGTTGATCACGTTGCCTAATATTTAGGAAATCGGGATTTGGTTTTCTTGTGAGAATCTTTATGATAATCAAATACAATCTTTCTTTAATTACTTTCCTGGTTGTCCCAAAATATCATGTTGCCTGCTAGTTATAATAAATACGAAACCCGGCGAGGCTCTCTAGGTCGGCCATGAGTGTTGAGGCCCTTCATGGGCATCGCAATACTCTGATTCAGGAATGTTAAGATGTTCGATAGGCCTCCGAGGCCTTTTAAGAATTTACAAGGCCCTTGCTGGGCCCCCGAGGCCTTCGCCGGGTCTATGAGACCTTTATGAATCTGGAAGGTCCTCGCTGGGCCTATAAGGCCTTAGCGAGGCCTGAATTAAGCCCGCATGGGACCTTTACTGGGCCTTTACTGACGTGGAGGCCTTACCAAAATTGAGTGGTAACAATAGTCCCACCAAGTCCAAGCCTATTATTTATATCAGGCGTGGGACTTTAAGAAATAGTACTAAATAAGGACGAAGGCCTTTAGAAAGCAAACCTCTAATGGAATCCGTGGGATCACCTCTCCCATTATGTTTCTCCATAAGAGGCATTTTGAACCCT
The DNA here is from genome assembly GCA_023638005.1 of Forsythia suspensa. Taxonomy (NCBI): domain Eukaryota; kingdom Viridiplantae; phylum Streptophyta; class Magnoliopsida; order Lamiales; family Oleaceae; genus Forsythia; species Forsythia suspensa. Next base: position 10,689,844 of record CM042671.1, read on the forward strand.
GCGGAGAGTTCTCTAGCCTTCAACTCTTTGGAGAATGAGAGGTTGTCGTCATCGTCGTAAGGTCGCACGACCGTTTTGGTCTTTCATCTTCAGGCTTCACATCCGCAGCCCTAGAGTCCATTCTCTTTTCTTTGTGGTCATTGCTGGGCTCGCTTCGTCGGCTACTCAACGATTTAGTTGAGCCACAGACGACCTGACTCCCAACCTATCGAATACGCTGGCAGAGGCGACCAGCCTTTCCACTTGCGAGGCACGAGATCTCTCCTGGTTACTGGGAGTTCGCCCGTTGAGGATTGGCGAATCATCTTGAGACCGAGGGGTTTCGATCGAGCTGGACCTCAAAGGGCTTCGACGGGCATGGCTACGCTTGGCTTCATATTGAAGAGATTGATTCTCCAACAGTTCAAGCACCACCCTCATCCAGGCATTGTCCAGCTTCAGGTCCTGATTTTCCTACTCAACCGTCCGCTTTTGTCGTTGTCTTTCCCTCTTGCGGCGGGTTACGTTCGTAGGTCTTGAACACTTTCCTGCCGCAAGTCGGTGTGGTGGGATTCGACTTCTTCCTCCATGGAGTGTTCGGTTGCCATGCTCTTCCGGGTAGAAAACATGTTTTTACTACAAGTTTTAGGTTGTGTAACGTTTTTCATTCCCACAGACGGCGCAAATCTGTTGACGTAGGAACCTGCACCGTCCACGTGTCAACAGATCTCCAGTCACTCCTCTGCCAACTTGTATGTTACTTGCACACTTGGACAATCGTTAGACACCAAGATCTCTGGATAAAAAAGGTCCGGCGATCGTTGGTACTCTGACGATCAAGTCAACTGCCTGTATAAGAGTAATACACGGGGCGAATATAATTAGGTGTGGGAGGGACAAGTAAGCAGAGATTTGAGTAGAGTTTAGGGTGAAATTTAAGTGCAAAAGAGCGTCTCATAAAAAGAATGCGTAATAAAAATTGTGCGTACCTTGGAATAATCGGAGTCCTTGTATTTATAGTTGCGAGAGTCCTTAATATTACGTGTTAGAAATCAATTAGAACTCTGATTGAATTTTCCTTCCTTATGAAATAAGGACAATCGGTTGTCAATGCAATCTCTCAAATTTCAGCCCTTATTTGAGTTGATCACGTTGCCTAATATTTAGGAGATTGGGATTTGGTTTCCGTGTAAGAATCCTTATGACAATCAAATACAATCTTTCTTTAATTACTTTCCTAGTTGTCCCAAATTATCGTGTTGCAGCGCTAGTTATAATAAATACGAAGCCCGACGAGGCTCTCTGGGTCGACCATGAGTGTCGAGGCCCTTCATGGGCCTCGCAATAGTCTGATTCAGGAATGCTAAGATGTTCGATGGGCCTCCGATGACTTCTGAGAATTTAAGAGGCCCTTGTTGGGCCCCCGAGGCCTTCGCCAGGTCTATGAGACCTTTGTGAATCTGGAAAGTACTCGCTGGGCCTATAAGACCTTAACGAGGCTTGAATTAGGCCTGCATGAGACCTTTACTGGGCCTTTACTGACGTGGAGGCCTTACCAAAATCGGGTACTAATATATATATATTTACAAAAATGAAACATGATAAGTGCATTTTGTGCACTTATTCGAACTTTTAAACTAAACTTTTATTCCGTCATTTTATTGAATTTTTACTTAGTTTAGTGTATTATTCTTCTTATTTCAGTTTTGGACCCGTTTATAAGCAAATGGAGAAGAATGGACGGAAAGAGCAACAACTTGGTAAAATTGACGACTAAGTTGAGTTTTCAAGTGAATATCAAGAGCTAAACATTAGAAGATGAGGAAGAAGATAAAATCAATAAGTTTAAAGTGTGTTGAAGTGACAATGAAGAGTTGAATCAATGGATCAAACACCGGAAAGCCAAATAACCAAATTGAGAAACTGACCACCGAAGTATGTGGAGAAATTTAAGCACAACTTTTGATATTAAAATATTCAATTGGTAAATGATATATAATTGGAAAGATAATCGAATTACAAGTCCACCACTTTTTACAGATCTCAATTTGGAGCTTTCTACAAGAAGTTGTGGCCGTTTGAAAAAAACAACCTTGATGTTAATTTTGTTGCGAGATTTTTATTTTCCTTTTTGAGTTCTAATCCGATTAGGAAACATTTTAGCCCACGAATTTTGTAATCTTTTGGGATCTTTTGGGGCACAATTATGTAACTATAAATATGAGTTCTTAACTCATAATTTGAGAGACGTTTTGGGAGCCGGATTAGAGCCAATTTGGGAATCAATTTAGAGAGAAAAACAAGAGACGAATCAAGAAACGAAGATCAAGATTCATCCTTTCAACATTAAAATGAATATCAAGTTCAAGATTTCTTCTCTTTCAAGTTTTCTTCATATCCGGGTGATGGCTTCTATGTTTTATGTTTCTTTTTCTTTTCTTCTTCTTAGTATGTTATGTTAGATTTATTTTAGTGCTAGGATCATGATGGGATTTGTATCATGAATCTTTAATTCTTCGAACCTAGTTTTTGATATTTATGCACGTTTTAATTTGAATAATTGATATTGATTTATCTTCATCTACAATTATGTGTGTAATAGTTGTATGATTCTTGTGGGTTGTTTTACCTTCGAGAGATGGAAAATAGGTTGTACATAGTATTAATTATCGTAGAGTCCGATAGGGAATAGAGATATATCGCTATGCTTTACGTGATTTTTAAGTATTCACAAATTCTAATTCATCCTTGTATGTTCGCATCCGTCATAAAGATATAGTCGAATCATATATAGGAATATGTTTAATTCTACTCGAGAGAGATTGTTAAATAAATTAGGAATATTGATCTTCATAATTAAATCATGTTATCAAATTCTACGGTTCGGGTTAAAGAGAATTGGTATAAGTGGATTCAGAATCCTAGTACGCTTTTCTTTTCTTTTTTTAATTTTAAAGTAATCCTTCTTTAATTTAATTTATTGTTCGTTGGAATTATAATTAGTTAATTGTTTTAGTTTATAATTTAATTAGTTCTTAATCACCAATTTTCAAAGTTCATTAGATTCGGTTAAGGTTAATTTAATTGAAATTGAACTATCTAAATCTCTGTGGGTTCGATACTAAAACTCAAAATCTATTTTATTAGTTGTGCGATCTGTACACTTGCAGAATATTAAACATAAAAAATCACTGACAAAACATAATATATTTTTCCCATTAATTCCGCAGAGAGATAGAAAACCGTCGGAGAGAGAGAGAGAAAACCATATTCATCTTCACAAACCCTCTTCAGCACACTAATCTCGCCGACATTGTCGCTAACCGTATCATCTAATCTCCTAAATCTCTAGGGTTCTATCACAAAATGAAAGCCTAAGCTCCAATTTGTAGAAATTTTAATCGCCTGGGCAAAGATATTAAGTATGGATACACCTACTCATGAGAATGACTCGGTCGGCGACAAAGAAAGAGTCGCCTGCCTTCAAAATTTTCCCCTTCTCAAATTGAAATATATAATTTCTTACGTTGCTTGGAAATTTACTGGAGATTTGTCAAATTGATCGACTTACAAGATGATACTTCCATTGTGGAATAAAAATATTATTAGTGCTCTATGGTTTTATGTTAAAATCATATGTTGCAATTGATGTTACAAAATATATAGTCATGTTATACTGGGTGTTAATTTGTTGTAATATTGCAAAGGATGTTACAGAATTTGCACTGATGTTAAATTGGCTATTAATCTGTTACAATGAATGTTACAAATCTGATTTGAAGTTATCATGTGTGTTAGAGCATGTACGCTGCCTTTTTTTTTTCAACTCAAAACTCATTTCACAATAAATGCTTGTGGACCATGGCAAATAATCAGCATTCAATTTTGGAAAAGTGTACACCTTTTCCCTCTCTCAAGTTTTGACCAACAATGGTGTTTTACATTTCTGCCATTTTCTTTCAAAATTGGTTTTCTCTCTCTATACATACATATGTGTGTATGTATTGCTATCATCTACAAGAAGATAAACCATGTTCTTGCTTGAAATACAACCGCCCATTAATTGAAATATACAAATCTAACAATAGTTATCTCAGTAAACATTCGAAAAAAGATAGAAAATTGTTTAGACCGAGAAAAAAATGTCGTTCCATTTTCAAGGGCTGCGGTTTGTTCCACGATGCTGTTTTTCGGTCGGTGGCGGTGGTTCGCGGAGTTGTAGATGGAGCCGGAGGAGAAATATGTTTAGGAGGAGCATGGTAAACATTGTTTGGTTGGAATTACAATTCACCATGAAGAAGAAGGGTAGAATTGTCCAATTTGCTTATGTGAATATATTTTAGTCAATGCAAATTCTTTGTTAACTGTACAAAATATGGCCCACTGCAATAAATGAAAAATGCATTTTTGATGAAAAACGGCCAGCGAACATGCTCTTAATATGTTTTTGTATGTTGATTTGAATGTAACAAATCTGATTTGATGTTATCATGTGTTTTTATATAAATATTAACATAATAGGGCTTATTGAATATTACAAATCTGTTGATTTGAATGTTAAAAAATCAATTGCAATGGATGTTACAAAATTTGTAGTGATATTAAATTGACTATTAATATGTTGCAATAAATGTTATAAATCTGATTTGATGTTATCATGTGTGTTAATTTGTTGCGATTTTTGGGTGATAATTTGTTGTAAGTAATGTTACGGAATCAGAAGGATGTTAAAAACATTTGTTGCAGTAGATGTTACACCAGCGCAATCGATTATAAATATGGGGATGTTATCGTCGGATAGGATTTTGCATGAAGAAAACGAATTGTAGTTGGCCGAGACGAGTTGCGATTTATTTTAATGGATGAGAGATGTTGAAAATATTAGGATTAATTATGATTTTGAGCCAAATATAGAATCATAATTAAGATGGTAAACTGGAGAAAAATATGGTGTCTGTTAATTATAATTAATTAGATTTGAAATAAAAAAAAAGGAAAAACATTAGCCTCATCTAGTATTCATGTAATATAAAATATGTAACAATTTCTTTTATATAAATATTAACATAATATTGCTTATTGATGAAAATTTCCCATCTTTATATCAAGCTAGCCAGTTTTTTCTACCAAAGGGCAAAGACCAAAAAGACAAATGAAACAAGAATAGTAAAGATCAAAACTAGGAATGGCAAACAGTTGAACAGTTTGTGGGCTTATCAGCATAGCTAGTTTGGGCTTGGCCCAAGTCTGGCTCGGGCTCGTTTAATGCTGAAGTCCCAAAATTATATCGACTTGTTTAAAATACGAGCATTTAGAAATTTTTTTTTTTGAAAATTTTAAAGTTGTTTAAAATTTTAAGTTAAAAATAAAAAATGAGTCGACTAGTGGGCGACTCGACTCATGAAGCCCACGAACCATGGGTTGAACCGATTTCCTAATAGATATCGAGGTGACTTGTATTTTGGATTTCATTTTGAAATTTTAAAGTTTTAAAAAAATTTCTTAAAAAAAAAAGATACAGCTCGTGGGAGGCTCGGCTTATGAGGTCCACAAGCCATGGGCGAATGAACCTCCCAATGGATCACGAGCCGAACCCCAAATTTTTTTCTCGACTAAGTAAAAATATAAGCCATCTCGTGTTTTGGAATTTTATTTTTATTGAATTTTTGAAGTTGTTTAAAATTTTGTTCTAAAAAAAAATGAACCAACTTGTGGATGATTCGACTCTTGAGGTTCACGAGCCATGGATCGAACCAAGCCTCCTAATGAATCACAAGCGAACTCAAGCTCGGCTCGGCTCAACTCTAACCCCTAATCAAAATCAGAAAATTCCACTACAAATTTCCTAATTTGTAGCCTTCCTTTCATATATAATTTAAGGAGCCTACATTTGCACGCTGTAGGAAATACTTGATACGTAACTTTTTATTTTTTTATTTTTCATTTTGTCTAATATTAGAACCCTAATCTAACCAAACACAAATAATAAGCTTTGCCACTAGGATGAGGAACTTCCTTTGCATCTATCTAAATTTAGAGTATATATTTTGTTATGGGGCAAAATTTTAATTTTAATTTTTTCTAAAACACAACAAAACTTTTGAAAACTGAGTGGGGGCAACTCCACGGTAAATCCGCCAGTGTCCACACATATAATATGATCTACAACTTATAAACACTTAAAAAATAATTTCATGATACCAAACACGCAAATATAGCACATGAACAAGTAGGATGTTTAGATAAAAATAGATGCCAAACAAGATTGATAGTTTGAGTGAAATATTTTACAAAGTTCGACTATGAATTTGAAAAAAATTAAATTTCAGTAAAATTAACCCTTTCTTTTATAATCTCAAGTGTGAATGGCTTAAGATTTGATATGATGGATTTTCCATATGCCCTTAACTTTTTTTTTTTTTTTTTTTTTAATTGCAGAAAAAGAATAGTATTAACTGACCCCTAAAAGAAACATTGTAATTGGTATAATGTGAATAAAAACACAAAAGAGCTTTTTCTTGAATCATGAATCTCTTTATTATGTTTTCGGATTAATGACAAGTACTTGTAACTATTGTCACTTGCTTGACGCATCTTTAGAAGGGGTGCTTAGTTTTATTGGGACACCATTAACGTTACACTTTATTATATTTATTTGTTGTGCAATAAAGTTAAATGACTTCTTTTATTATATTTAGTTATACTTAGTCTCGAGGAATAAGGTTGCAATATTAGTTTGACAGTTGATATAATATTTAGGTACGTCTTATAACATGAATCCTTAAATATCTTTACTTGAGACGATGAGGGATGGGGTGGGAATGGGGGATCCATTTTGGACAATTAGAATTCATGGGAAAGAAGTTCAAAACCTTAAGCCCTGACATTTTTCATTATAAGCCCTTCAGGCCTATTTCAATTAACATTAGGCCTACTTATCAATTTGTACTTCTTGTATCTTTATATCAAGCTAGCCAGTTTTCTGCCAGGGGGCAAAGACCAAAAGGGGCAAATGAAACAAGAATAGTGAAGATCAAAACTAGGAATGGCAAACAAATAGAACAGTTTGTGGGCTAATGAGCTTGGCCAGTTAGGGCTTGGCTCAAGTCAGGCTCGGGCTTAGGCTCGTTTAGCTCCAAGTCCCAAATTTATATTTGACTTGTTAAAAATGAGAGCCGGCTTGCATTTTAGAATTTTTTATTTTTGAAAATTTTAAAGTTGTTTAAAAATTTTAAATTTAAAAAAATAAAAAACGAGTCGGCTAGTGGACGACTCAGCTCTTGAAGCCCACGAGCCATGGGCTGAACCGATTTCCCTAATAGATATCGAGCTGACTCGTATTTTGGATTTTTTTTTTTTTTTTTGAAATTTTAAAGTTTTTAAAAAATTTTGCTTTAAAAAAAAAAGATACAGCTTGTGGGCGGCTTGGCTTATGAGGTCCACAAGCCATGGGCGAACCGAACCTCCCTAATGGATCACGAGCCGAACTCCAAATTTTTTCTCGCCTCGTAAAAAATATAAGTCATCTTGTGTTTTGGAATTTTATTTTTTTTGAATTTTTGAAGTTATTTAAAAATTTTGTTCTAAAAAAAATGAACCAACTCGTGGACGATTCGACTCTTGAGGTCCACGAGCCATAGATCGAACAGAGCCTCTTAATGAATCACAAGCCGAACTCAGGCCCGGCTCGGCTCGGCTCGGCTCGACTCTAACCCCTAATCAAAATCAGAAAATTCCACTGCAAATTGCCTAATTTGTAGCCTTCCTTCGCATATAATTTAAGGACCTACATTTGCACGCGTAGGAAATACTTGATACGTAACTTTTTATTTTTTTATTTTTTCATATTGTCTAATATTAGACAAGTCGCCTACACATTTTTTCATGTTACAATTTTTCACGAAATTCTTTCTCGTGTTACTTTATCATATTCCACACATTGACAATCTCTCTCATGTTGTTGATATTCCTAAATAGTGGTGAGGCTAAGATTTTCAATTTTGGGGACCGAAACTATGGTGGTTGCCGGTGCTATGCCACAACGATAGTTAACATATATTAGCATTTGAAGAAAGTAATAAAACTATCTTTTATTTAGAAGCTATGTTAATAAAATATAAAAGTAATTAATTTTGGACTAACCATACAAAATACAAATAAAATAGTGAAGAAAACAAAAAAAATGAATTAAAATTTTATTCACATAAACACTCAAAAAATCGAAAATATTTTATGGATTAGAAGATTTTAAGTATTTTTTAACCTAAATAAATGAGTAGTACTATTCATTTGATGTGCTTACTTGGTTTTGTTGTGCAATTTGACTTTTTCATTCTTTTTTTTTTATTAAGGAATTTGGCTCAAATTGTCCATAACGTATGATAATAGTGCACAAATGACCTATAACCTTTCATTTTTAGTGGAGTTGTCCATAACCTATCTATTTATGTGCGCAATTGATCCTTTTGGGCAGATTCCATTTAAAACTTCTGTTAGTTGCGCGAGTGAGTTAAACTCTTTTTTTTTTGTCTTTATTGGTGAGGGTAAAGTTATCAAGTTACATTTCATTTCTTTCTTTCAAAGAAACCGACGGAAAGTGCGAAAAAAAAAGGGGAAAAAACCATTGCTGTGAATTTTAAGAACTAAAAGTGGTACAGAGGTGTTTCGGGTGCGGGTTAGTATTGTAATTGTCTATTCAGTGACTCAATCACAATATTTGGTTGATTTTATTGTGAAGTTTGAAGAAAGCTCCATTGGAACGTGATTTGAGAGGTTTGATGGATATTTGTTTTCAAGAAATTAGGGTATTGTGAGTTGGGAAAAAAATGGTTACACGACTAAGAGGACAATATCCGGTGCCATTGTATGGTAAATATTTTGTCTAGACTAATTCATTTGTGTGAATTTGTTATGGGTTATAGGTGACTCCTCGCTATGGAATTCAAAAAAAATTATTTGCTTTTCACGTGTCTTCACTCCACTCCAAAAATTGTAAATAGTATTTATATGGTGTGGGGTCACTTTAGTGTTGTATAATGCTACTGTGTCCTTTACTACGTGATGTGCTTTATATTGTCCGTGACTTGGCTAAGGGGTTGGCAATATTTTGTTTATTCTTGTAGGAGAAAACACCAAACAGTTCACCATTGCATGGCATTATGGCGGCAAATTCTTTCTGAAGCCGAATAATTTAAAATATGAGTATGGTAAGGTGGAATATATGGACTTTGTTGAGGTTGATGACTTTAGCAAGTTGACGGTGGATAGGGTTACTAGGTTTATGAAGCATCTTGGCTACAAATTACTAGTTGGAGTTTTGTATAGGGACGTCGCTATTAAATGAGTTGGTTAGAATTAAGAATATGGAGGATGTAAATATAATGTTGAATGGGATGGGCAGCTCTAAGTTGATGGAAGTGTACTTGGTTCCTCCTTCTCGAACATTTGTGTTATCTTGGGAGTCACCAACCGTGAAATGGAAGACCAATGTAGTAATCGAAGAGATTATAGAGCCGGATAGTATTATGAAGCTTGATTAGGATAAGGTTATGCAGCCTGAAAGTCAGCTCCTTAGTGGTGATGAGCCTCCAATCGAATTAGAAAGTCAAGATGCTTATGTGCCACAATGTCAAGAGCATGAATGAGCTAGTGTAAATTGGAAAGAATTACTTGATGGATTTTATGGGATGAAGACTTGATAGAGTTGTTCGTTCAAAGGTCAGGAATCGAAGAGTTGAGACCGGAATGTGAAGACCGTATGATAGGAGTGGATGAGCGTAACATTCGAACTATATTGGACCAAGTAAAAATGACAATCTTGTTGATTCGGACTACGAGACAAATGAGGGTAACGAACATAAAAGTTAGCCTACTGGAGCTTCCAATGTGAATATCGACATAGGTTTAGGCGACTTGCATGACGAAGCATTATAAGAAAGTGATACGGATTACGGTGATTCTGATAAACTCGAAAGTCTGGGAAGCGATAGAGAATTACCTAGTACCAAGAGATCTAGAGAGTTTGAATTCAATGCTAACGTTGATATGGCCAATTCACAATTCAGAAAAGGTAAAGCTTACAATTAATGCAGTTAGCTGAAATTGAAGTGGAAATTTTTTGAAATTTATTTGCTCATTCATTGCAAGTATTGTCTTTGAAACGAAGCGGACATTGATCGAGGTAGTTAGTAACTTTTCTGTTGTAAACAATAGAGCACTCAGATGGAAAAAAATTGACAAGTAGAGATTTAGTGCAATTTGCAAGCATACGAGATGTCCATTTCTGCTGTATGCAACAATGCGAACGTGATAAAACAAGTTTTGAAATTAAACGTTTCTTAGATGATCATATTTGCCCATCATCGTTCAACAACAAGAGGATTAGTTCGACTTCTATGGCCAAAAAGTATGCATCGGCGTTCAGGAGTGACCCTGATTTACGAATGAGAGGATTTTGGGATACAGTAAAGAAAGATTGCAATATGGACATCTCCAAATGGACCTTTAATTGGATAAGAAACAAGTGTTTGGAGCAAATGAAGAGGAGCATTCTAGATTAATATAAGTTGCTTCATTATTATTGTGAGCAGTTGAAGTCAACAAACAAAGCAATATTTTTGTGTTGGAAAGGAATGGGCAGGAATTCAAGCGACTTTATATATGCTTGGTCGTATGCAAGTTAGGATTCTTAGGGGGTTGTAGAAAGGTAATAGGGTTGGACGGCTGTTTTTGTATGGTGGGCAACTTTTGAGTGCAATTGGGATAGATGGGAACAATGCGATGTTTCCCGATAGCATATGATATTGTCGATACGGAGAACGTGGAAAATTGGTATCTGGTTTTTGAGTTTGCTGGGATTTGATTTGAAGATTAGCAACCCTTTTCAATGGACATTTATATCAAACAAACAGAAGGGTTTGATTCAGTTAGTTAGAACATTATTCGAATGAAGTGAACACAGAACTTGTGTTCGACACTTGTACAATAATTTCAAATTGATTCACAAGAGAATGTTCTTGAAGCACACACTATTGAATGTAGCCTGAGCCACAAGTGTGCCAATGCGAATGAAGAAAATGGAGAATTGAACAACAAGGCATACAAATGGCTAGATGCGAAGCCAGCAGTCCAGTGGTCGAGATCTCACTTTAGAGAATCGAGCAAATGCGATATTCTACCAAATAATTTATGTGAAGCCTTCAACAGATCCATTGTAAATGCGCGGGAGAAGCCAATCCTATCTATGTTAGAACATATCATATTTATTTTGATGACAAGAATGGTGAATAAAAAAAAAGAGGCTGGGAAATGGAAAACAAATGTAGGGCCCCGAATTGTGAATTTCATTGAGAAAAATAGTCAAAGCACTTCGGTATGAATCTAGTTCAAACATTTTCAAGTTCATATAGTTATTTTATTTTTTCCATCACTGTTTAAAGTACGGTGTTCCCTCATTTTTAAACATAGGTATCTTCACGCAACTTACTCGGGTGACAAAAGGTTTGAAGTCAGACACATCTATTTTGGTCACATCAATGCAGTGGACTTTGTGGCGAAGACATGCTCTTGTCGGAGTTGGCAACTGTCTAGGGTGCCATGTGGGCACGTGATTTGTAGTTTGGAATCAAGATGGATGTCGAGCAATTTGATGTTGTACGTTAGCGACTGCTACAAGAATAATGCTTACTTGAGGACATATCCACCATCTATATGATTATGACAGGCCCAGAGCTATGGCCAAACCCTAGTCAACATCCGTTGACACCACCACCGATCAAGAAGATGCCTGGTCGTCCAAAGAAAGCAAGGTGAAGAGAGCCAGATGAAGGACATGCATCGTCAAGCAAAGTAAGAAGAACTGAGATGATAATAAAATGTCGAAAGTGTGGTAAGGAGGGACACAACCAAAAGAACATGCAAAGAACCACAAGCAAGAGAAGGAACTGATGATGCAGTTATTTAGATAAAATTGACATTTTTTTTTTTGTTTTTTGATTGAAAATGAACACATTGCAGTTTTACTTGTTTTGTGTACATGTGTACATTGCTCAAAACTTGGTGTTCTTTTAATTTTCTATCTCTGTTCTGCTACAACAATTGATGAAAATGAGTATTTTTGAATCAATATTGATTACTTGTGTATCAGACTTGGAAGTTGTTAATGATGTATAAATGTGACTTTGTGTTCATTGCAATGTTTTGGTTATTCGTTTGTTGTTGTTTTTGGATCACACTTGGAGGTTGAATGTTTGGTATGGTTGATTGTTGGCATGGTTGTTTGAGTCCCAAGACTGGCTGTGAATAGGGGTCCCACGCGTGATTCATTTTCAATACGTTAGGAACTAATTGCGCACCTTATCTAATAGGTTAGGGACCATTATTTCACCTTTATCCAATACTTTAGGGACCAATTGCACACCAGTTAATAAATAAGTAGGGACCAATTGCGCAGCAATTAATAACAAAGGTTTAGGACCTTTTGCGCTACTATTTACAAATGTTTAGGACAACTAGCGCTCAACAAATAAACAAGTTGTATTGTGAAACCAATGATATGTGTCCCAGATTTGGACCAATTTCGCTGTACTCCAAGGCAATTTCAAAACCAAAAGATGAAAATATTTCTATTCATCATAACATAGGTGCACATACATATTACAATACATTACAAACCCTTAACCCTTCATTCACATAACAACAACTCCGCAAATAAAACCTATAAATCAAATCTTTCGAAGAAATTCTTTTTTCTTGCTCTTGAGGAACATGTTTTCTTCTCACAACTTGCTGTTGGAGTTCAACAATTTAGGCATTGTATCCTTACATCTAGGGCAAGAGGGTGGGTCACACCACAAAACAACCCACAACCACCTACTTGTTGTATATATGACAAAACTAAATCAACTATTTTCAAACATCAGGAAATTTATAAGATAATCATTTACTATAAACAAATCTCAAACAATAGCTCACCCGTCTTCCCTGCAAACAAGAAACGTCTACTAGGGTTCAGATCTGTACATGAAGTCTTTAGCTCCAAAAGTAGCCCACAACGACAAATGTTGTTATCCGTTTTCTCTACCAAATTTTGCAATAACGTTTTTTCTTAATATTGAAATTTTGTACGACTACAATAGATATAAGCGGGTAAGTGTAGGTAGTGTTGGCGGGAGGAAGATGACGTTGAAAGAAATGAAATGTCACTTGATAATTTTACCCCCACCAATAAAGACAAAAAATGAGAGTTTAACTCACTCGCATAACTAACGAAAGTTTTAAACAAAATTTGTCCAAAATGACCAATTGCACACCTAAATGGATAGGTTAGGGACCACTCCACCAAAAATGAAAGGTTAGAGACTATTTGCGCACGCACTTTTGTGCCAATTTCCTTTTTTTTTTTCCCTCCCTCCCCTAAGATCAACTTCGGTAGTTGACATGATCAGATCTATCCATATATAATGGTGCTTAATATAATTTACTTAGTCATTTCAATGGTAGAAATTGTGGTTTAACTTGAATTCGTGGGATGATAGATTTATACGTGTGACGATGAGTAATTTGATTCTCCATAGATTAAATACATAGTTGATTATGAACGCTTTCTGTCGGGCAAAAAAAAAAAAGGAAGTTGATAGATTACGTGAAAAGGACAATGAATCATAAAAATTAAAAATACGACAAACTATGCAAATGGAACTAAAGGTTGAGGATTGAGAAGTCCGATTTTAAAGGTTGAGGATTTATTTGCTTTAGGTGCTAAAGATTAGAGACTAATTATACAAGTTTTCCAAAGAAAAAAGAAAAATTAATATTGTGTTTGTTTGCTAGAATTTATTGGTATTTAAAGTTACAATATGCAACTTTTACCACTATAGAGACATTTTGTGCCAATAAATTAATTTTTTTTTTTTATTTAATTATATTTACGTATATTTTAAAACATTTCTATATAACTCTTGAAAAATTTATCCCCGTTGTCCTTCCGCACCAGAACCTGACGTGTTTATTTTATCGTAAATGTTCTAATTAGAGAGTAAAATATTTTTTATTTTATACATCTTTCACTTCATATGGACAAGCAATTTAGCTACTAGTGTCCAAGACCAAAAGGGGAAAGGAAATGTGAAGTGCAAAAATCAAAACCACAAAGATTCCACTACAAATTGCCCAAAAGATGTACATAATACTTCTTAAACCAAAACATATTTTAATTTTATACAAATAAAAATTTATGAGCCTCCCATTGTTTATTGAGTGACTTTTCAATAACTTTTTTAATTTTTTGAGAAAGAGGGTCCCACCATAATCTTTTCTCCTTTATTTGTTGCCCCTTTTTTGTGTGTGTATAACAAAAGAACAAGTCCACATTCTTTGTATTCATATTTAATACACAAATTGTCACTATCCTTTACATTAAAGCAACCTTGGTCCGACGTCTTTGTTAGGTTGTCCCTTCTCTCTAAGTCCTTTATTTATGTATAAAAATATATACTTTTAACTCCTAATAATAAATAAAAATATAAAATTAAAATGCTTTTATTCACGTGTGATATATTCAAGATACTAACTTGAATAGAATTAAACCACTTTAAAAAAGAAATAGATGCGACATATTTATTTTTTATCATGTTTAATTTAATGTAACAAATTTGTTGACATGCAATTAGTTTAATTTATAGTCTTCTTAAATATATTCAATGATAAAGATGTATCTATTGACGTTTTGTTTAAGAAAAGAGTAAACGAGAGAAGAAATATAGTATAAATAAATATGTTTTAAAGGTAATACAAATATATAAGGGTAAAATGGAAAATATAAATTTGTTTTTGAGTGAAAATGAGATTTTGTAACGAAAAACAAACATTGGACAAGATTTATATAATTTTTGAAAATATAGGGAGTGTCTCACATAATAATCTGTATATAATTTTTTTTTCTATTATTGAAAAAAAAAAGAATATACGTTCGTATGTCTCTACGTTTTCGATCTTCATTTCAAACGAAACTCTGACTAAAACAATCTTCTCCTTACTTTACTTAATATCTCAATCCTAAAAATAATAAACCGAAGTTATTAATTTTGGACCAAAAAATGAGTTGTTCTAATAAATAAGTCAAACTTATAATTATGAAAACTAATTTTAACATTTGAGAAACAAACACTCCTTATGCTATACAAATTACCGCCCTAGGCTAGAGTTGTCAACGTTACAAGTAATTTAGGCTATGGATGATTCCGACTTGAATTTATTGTAAATTGATTTGTCTCTACATCTTGGCCTCAACTGTGGAGCCCCAAACTCATACGATCATATAAAAAAAGAAGAGTCGTTGAATTCTTGCTTGACTATTTTTTAAGACTCGTTTAGTATATAGTCAATAGTTATAACAAATCTATTTTAGAACATTCATATCCTAAGATATTGTCACAATCTTCCGTCACTCAATACATTTATTTCTTCTTCATTTAATTAAGAATAAAGGAATAATTATTTTTTTTTAATGAATAATTGACTTTTAAACTATGAATTTTTTCATTCATGTACGATAGTTGAACTAAACAAAATAATAAATAATAAATATCTATACAAATAATTTTATCCACATATCAAACTATATTTAAAGTTGATGTTTGTCATTGTTCAAAACAACTTAATGAGAACATAATACAGTGACGTGACCTAATTTACACCACTATCCTAAGGATGTAATGTACTAATGATAGTCACGATTTGGCTTCAACTGATCATTATTGATGACAGAAGACAAAGAAAGTAAAAAAATCAGACTTTCAATGAATTAACCCCTGTTATCTTCCACGTGTCAACAACCCATTCAACAGCTTTTGTGTGTAAGAAAAGCTTCTATAATGTCAGTGCCAATATATATATCAGATTCACAACACTACAAAATTTAGTACAGCACATCCCATCATATGAACATGAACACCAGAATGAACATGAACACCAGAACCACAGCCTTCACTCAAAATTCTCTCATCTCATAGAATCCTAAAAATTCTATCTGAAATTATTTTGTCGTTTGAACTGTGGATTCATCATTATTCATTCTGTGAATCCCATCAAAGAAAAAAGTGGGCAAAATGGATGTGGATTTCTGGGCTGCAAGAGTTCACTCAGCTAAGAACTTTTCCTCTCTCCAAGATGCTAGACTCAACAACTCCAGTATGAATAATTTTACATTTTTAGTTTTTGGGTTCTTGAATTTTTGCTTTTTCTGGCTACTAATAATTGTTTGTGGCACAATTAATTGATGTTTTTTGTGCTGTAATTGATTCAGCTCAGAAAGTATGCTTCAAGCACTGTTCCTTTTCTTTGCATTTTTATAATTGGCTCTAGAGATTTAGGTACAGCACTGTTTAATCCTGATTTTGTAGTGGTTTTGAGTAATTGATGATAATTAGGACTGACTGAGGGATTTTTTAGAGAAAAAAAGAAAAATTGAAAAAAATGAATTCTTAATGTTTGGTTGAATCACTTGGTGTTGTAATTTCTGAATGTTTCCAATTGTTTGTGCCTGCCTTAATTATTCATAAATTTTCTTAATTTTCGGAAACTTACAACGATTTGTTTCATCAATAGGCAACTATTTAATCATGGATGGTGAAGGGGATGATGAAATGAGAGCTTGGTTTCCCTGCCCTTATTGTGCCTGCCTTAATTATTCATAAATTTTCTTAATTTTCGGAAACTTACAACGATTTGTTTCATCAATAGGCAACTATTTAATCATGGATGGTGAAGGGGATGATGAAATGAGAGCTTGGTTTCCCTGCCCTTATTGTTATGTGGAAATTGAAGTTCCAGTGCTTTGTATCCATCTGCAAGAAGAGCACTGCTTTGACTTGAAAAATGCCGTAAGATAGTTACCTCTAATCTTTCCTAACCAGCATGTTTTTCTTAGCTTGAGAAACTTATGAGTAAAATAAATAAGTTTACTGTTCTGAATATGTATTTTCTAATAATTTTTACTTATATAAGCAGTTCTATTTTAGATGAAAGAGTTGCTTATAAGTTGACAATCTGGTTAAATTATTGGCCAAAAGAGAGGAGAACCTGCCAAAATTTACAAGTTACTTACCAAACTCAGTTAGTTAATTACTCCATCTTGAATGCGTTAACTTTATGTAACTATCAACTTGATTATGAATATAAAAGTTGATCATAACAGATAATTAACCCCATGTTAGGTGGATGATAATCTAGATTATTTATATAATCACTTCAAGTAAGTTTCACTCTGCAGTTGTTAGGTAGTGAATAGTTGTGGTTAATGGATAGATGTTTGTGCTTACTATTGGATAATAAGGAATCTAGTGGACCCCATCAGATGATTAATTGAAACATATAATTGTACTTCTGATAAAGTGGAAGTGGGAGGGATGATGATAAGGGTAACCACATTGCTTAAATATAGAAATTGTAAATAATGTTCAAGGCCTTTAATGGTGTTCAAAAAGCTCAAATTAGCAATTAGATTGTCTAAAGCTCAAACGATAGTCGGATTTTATTAATGTCATTTCTATCCAATCATACATACTTCATGTCATGTTTTTTTTTTTACGAGGTCTGAGAGGTAACATAGTTTCATTCTTGAATTTCTATACCAGGTTTGTCCCATATGTGCTGCAAATTTGGGAAAAGATGCAATCGGCCATTTTACTATACAGCATGCACATTCAATAAAGGTATAACTATTGTCATGTAAAGTCAATTCAATGGATATGCAACCAATAAGTGAGCAGCGTCTCATTTTTTTTCTCAGAGGAGGAAAAAATCTCAAAAGTCTGGCTTTTGGAGTAATGTGTCCACAAATATTATTAAGGATATCCAAGAACTAAGTTCATATCTTGGTACAAATTCGATGAGTGATCAGATTAATGGGAATGAACCTGCACCTGATCCACTCCTTTCGCCATTTCTCTGCAATGCGCCCCTTTCGGACCCGAAACACAGCCGGAAAGATGTAAATTCTTACACAGCTGCAAATAATGATTTGGAAAGGTACGTATCTTCTATGCTGCAGTACAACATTTTTTCTCGTATCTAATTGTGTAGTGCAGAACCCAATATAAAGTTAATAATTCTATATGTTTCAGACTCTTTGTGCAAAATATTATGAAGATATCATGCTGTACATGATTTAGAAGAGTCAGTTCATACATTGAATTAACATTCAGATTTGCATCTCTCTCCATTTGTTAATTATTTGGCTGTTGGATTACTTTCTGAGCAACTCGAGAAAATCAAGATTAAATGAAAAAAACATCAGTAGTTATCTCATTTGAAACCCGAGCATTTCATCGTGCAACATAACAAAGAATCCTATATAAAACCTGTGAAGACTTTACAGACTAAAAGGGTTATAATACTTGGAATGCAGAGAGATCAAAGTTGTCAATAAGGTGCCTCTTAGGAAAAAGAATATGCGCTAGATTTTGATTTTGATTGGCAATAAGGACGAATTGGATTGTGTCATTGCGAGATAAAAGAAAGTGGATGAGGAGAAAGGATGTATAAATGCACATTAATTTTGAAACAACATGACACGACGCGTATATGGACACAAACACGGCACCCTATTAGGTTTTCGTGCTTCATAAGATTGCGAGATAGAAGACAGTGGACAAGGAGAAAGGATGTGTAAAAGCACATTAATTATACAATAACTTCTCTGAATTTGCCAAGTTTTGCTAAATTTTTGGCGATTAATTGCGTTGGCTTATAGAACTCGCAATGGTGTACAGATGTAAAATGTTCGGTTCTACAATCCCTGGGCTGTCGGTTTACTTCGAGTTTGGGATATGACAATTCTCCCCTCCCACATGAAGTCACTAGGTATATATGCCTTTGGATTTCATTTGACCATTGGCCTGATTAAGAGAATTAGAATAGCTTAGTCATCTTGCATAATAGGATTACATATAACTCTTGCTTGGTTAAGCAACGTGGAATAGATCAAGGTTGAGGTTTCAATAATAGTGCATTCCCCAATATTCAAAACCGTGCACACACACTCACACACACAATCCTTCAAAATGAGAAAGGGAGAACCTCGCTTGACTTGATGCAGTTTATGGTTGTGTTGATTCTACAGAACTACGTTACAACAAACTATCAATTTGATAAGATCTTGCCCCACAATTATTCGGAGCTAGAAAAGCAAATTCAAGAAGCCAAAAACTCAAACTGTGTGAAACGATATATGCTGGAGTTGTTGAGTCTGGCATCTTGGACAGTGGGGAAGTTCTTAACCGGGTGAAACTCTTACTGCCCAGAAATCCACATCCATTTTCTACCTCACTTTTTCAGAAAAAAGACCTCTCTCAGTTTTTCCCCATAGTTTAAATCAAGAAATGTTCCCGCCTACGTGTATAAGATATTTTAAGAAGTGAACATTCTTAGTTGAGGGATTGGGGGAAAAGATAGGAAATGTGGTTTCACTATATTTGTGACCGTAGATTCACTGAGGACTCTATTTTCTTTCTCTGAAGGGATTCACAGAATGAATACTCACTTCAAAAAAGAAATTATTTTCAGATTGCATTTAGAATTCTATGAGACAACAGATTGAGTAAAGGCTATTGCTCTGCTATTATGTTCAGAATTCTCTGATGAGTTTCCCTTCTTAACCCTCTATTTTTCACTTTGTCCTATAGTCACCAATAATGATCCGTTGAAGGGAAACTACTGTTTGGTTCAATGAGATAATTTCATACAATTCATTGCATGCCTAAGGTGCTAATTTAGCTTTGAAGTGTTGCCTCAAGTTTCTTAATACCAGAACCAGCAGAAGTAATACTTTTGAGAAATGATTTATAAGTTTTCCAAGTTTTGATGTTAGTTTAACATTCCTTTTCCGTAGAACTCGTTTTAACTTTCATATTATGATCGCGAGTAAATATCCAATGCACTGCCCAGGATTTCAGTGCCATAATATGTGTAAATCCAGTTATTCTATCTACTGTCTCTGGAAGGTCGTATTCAATATTGCATCTGGTTCATATTGCAATAATCACCCCGAACACCAGATTTTAATAGGAGCGGGTAGAGGTTTTGAATTCTAAGTCTTATCACTACCCATTTAAATTTTTTTGCATGTGTTGTACCTTTGATGAAAAATGATCTGATCTACGTAGTTTAAGCATTTTGTGCCTTTCGTACTAAGGATGACAAAATATTTCGTTTTTACAACAGGAAACCATCACTGCAAGAAGAAGCTCAAGAACAAGATTACGAGGAAAGGAAACAGAGAGCTGCATTTCTCCAGGAGTTAATTGCATCAACCATTTTCTCAGACTCAATGGAAGAGAATTAATTGCACTAAGGGCCATTGTAATGCTTCAGCAATTGACACCAGGTTTTTATTACTGGTGCATGATTTTAGAAGATAAAATTGTTGGAAGATTACTACTAAAAATTGCTATGAGAATGTTGAATTTGCAAAATGAAAGTCACGTAATCTTATGAATCATGTATTTATAACGTATAAATTTGCATGGACTTGTGATTATGACATATGATAATGTACGAGTAGTCGAAAGAGATTCGACACTTTATCATGAATTAAATTTTATTTCAACATTTTGTAGTTTACGAGGAACTTGTGCTTCACCAAAAAAAATAAATAACAAAAATCAGGGGTCTTGTGATAGAAAATTCTTCCATAGATTAATCTATGAAAATCTTGCTGAAAACACATTTTAAATAAATAAATTTGTCCAATCTTTATTAATCTAAGCTTTTTGACACGGTGATTCGATGGCACAATTAAAATGAAATACCAGCAAGACTTAACATGGGACTTTTGCGTAGTCTGATGCTGTGATGAAATATTTTTACAAACTGCTTAAAGTTTCGAGGCAGGTGGTCGAGGGATATCTATCTTAAAAAAAAAAAAAAAGTGATAATTTTGGTACATACTTAATTTTCTATTAAAATTCTACAATTATTTTTTAATATTTTAAACTCCATAAATAATAAATGTAACACACATTTTTATAAAAATATAACAAACGTAACAAATGTAATAACAAGCGTTATAAAAATAAAATAGTATTTTTAGAAAAAAAAAGTTATATAACATTTTCTAAATTATTTTATATTTTGCGTTAATAGTGAAAGTATCTCATAAAAAACCATCAATAATAATGCACAATTTTTATAAATAGAATACCAACAAAACTTAACATAGGACTTTTGCATAGTCAGATGCTATGTTGAACTATCTTTACAAACGAGCCCAGATCTGCTATCCAAATTTTGTATCCCATTTTTCGTTTGACCATTTAGAAAACATTTGTTAATCAAATATTTTCTGATGGGATAAAAATGAGTACACAAAATGAAACAACAGATCTAGGCTCAACTGCTTAAACTTTTGGGACAGATCGATGGATATCTATCTCAAAGAAATAAATATTCATCAATAATAGTCGATGGCACAATTTTCATAAATAAAATACCAACAAAACTTAACATAGGACTTTTGCGTAGTCTTATGCTATGTTGAAATATCTTTACAAACTGCTTAAACTTTTGGGATAGGGATAGGTCAATGAGGGTATCTATCCTGAAGAAATAAAACCACCAATAATATGCATAGCAACATACCATTCCAATGGAGTTTAATTGCATTCAACCAATTGGTATTGCAAACAAACACAACTAGCATCAATAACAAGCAACGGTACAAATACTTTTCCACATTCAAAAGTTTTGAGTAAAAGAAACAGAAACAACCAAATACAGCCTTGCTGTAGACAAATTTGGTGAAGTCTGAAATCCCTGTTTGACATTCGACAAAATTATCAGCCAGGGAGCTCCTGCTGATATACGAGTAGCTCACAAAAATCACAATTCCAAATAATTACAGATATTTCTCGTCGAACAGCAATACCAAAGAATCAACTTTTGTCTTGTCAATACACAAACATGTATTCTATCTACATGTATACTTTTCATGAAAATCAAATGCAAATATATGACAACGTGCAAAAGCAATCTACGTGGAATGAGTCGAAAATTAATTATCCGGCCATAGCAAAACCATGCTTTCCTGTATTCACAAATTCAAGACAATGCCTCACCTGAGCACCATCACCCAACTGTATAGTTCAAAGAAAATTATGTTCAGGTGCATGCTCTAAGAGTAGCTTCCCAAGGAAAATTCAACATGCCTGCGATTATGCTGCATCATCTCTTAAAATTACTGCAATTCCCAAGTCAGATTTGATATTCCCTCTCAACATGTGGTAATTGTATCTAAAGATAGGTCCATAGGTACGGTTTTCACCCACCAAGTACTGTTTTTGGTCTCCCCCGGTAGCGTTAAAACTTCTCATCATTCTGAAATGTCTTGAAACCTTAAGGATGAGTTTGACTGGTATAATCAAATAATGATCGAAATTATATCTGAGAGCAAGTTTGAAATTGAGAGAACAAAACTTACGGATGCAAGGGGGAGCCTCGATCCACAAACTTATGAGTCAAATGACATGTTTCATCATTCAGTTTATGTTCAGATATCTTCAAGTCACAGTTACTAAGAACTCTATGACGTATCTCCAAAGGAAGTTCCTTCAAAAGATCTGAGACAGCCAGTTCATGCCTCTGCTTAAGTTCATCTAGCTCCCTTCGCTGCTCGTCCAATAGATGCTCAAGTTTTTTAACAATAATTTCGAGGTCATTAGATTCAGTTTCACGCAGTATTGTATTTTCTTCAAAAGCACTAGGCCCCTCCTCTTTTCTACAAACATCATGATCAGATACGTTTTCCACATGCCTTAGCGGGGAAGAATCAAGGGAACTGTTCACATCTTTATGACAAATTGAGGATGGTGAATTTTCTTCAGACCAGCTGTCTCCAGAGGCCACTGACTCTGTCTTGGACGGCACTGGCCTCAGTGGAGAGGTTGCATCACTAGTTTTGGGTGAATCGGACCAAAATCTACGACCTGATGGCAGTCTTTCCAAAACAAGAGGGCCAGGACGAGCAGAATCATTTGTCGTGGGGGAAGCACCAAAATGAGCAGAATCATTTGTCTTGGGGGAAGTTCCAGAACGAGCAGAATCCTTTGCCCTCTGGGAAGCAGCAGAACGAGCAGAATCAATTTCCGTTTGAGAAGCATCATCCTGACCTCCAGACCCACCACTTTCAGAAATTGCTTCCCCAGAAATAGTATTGGCATTGATTTCAATGGATGCCCAATCTGGAATATGGGATTGAATTTCAGAATCAATCATTTCAGCAATTACCGAGACATCATGATCTGTCAAATCCAGCTCTTCAACCATTTCGCTAGCAACAGCAGTTGATGTATCCATCCCAATATCAAATGGGAAGTGAATATTCCGAATATGGCCTGAGCTCATCAAGAAATCACATAAAAGGATAATCATGCTTGTGAGGGGACAATTCTTTTTTTGTGAATAAGAACTGATTATAGTAAAAAAGTAAACAAGAATGCAAATAACCTGATGAATCAGCTATTCTGAGTTTCAAGAATATTGTATTGTGGTCTTTTCTTTGACCATGTACCGAGAAGTCTAAACTTCCCTCGGGCACAGTGTCCTCGGGTGTTTTTCCACGTTCAAACTGGACACTATTAACATCTGCAAATAGCAAGTGTTAAAACGTGGGAAAGAGTCAGCAAAATGCAATTACATAGCGGATGAAGTCTGTAAAGTGCACCTGCATTTAGGGGATGGGAATGCAGGGATCGACCTATACTTCCAGAATCCTCCTCTGACTGGAGAAAAGGATCATTAAGTAGCTCTTTGGCCGTCAACCGCTCAGAGACTTTTGCAATACATTTTTCGATAAAGGTTCGGACTCCAGGATTCTTCACTTTTCCTAATGATGCAGGTTTAATCCCCTTCAGAAAGGGTAAAAGATGATGAGAAATTCAGTAGTATGGCGCAGACGAAAGCAAACAAAGATAATTTCAGAACAGTTCCTTATATAGTCTAAATTACTTCTACCATGAAAATATCACTGAACCAGTTTAATACCGAAGAAACAATGTCAAATATTGTTTCATGAGTCACACAAGAATATCACTGAACCAGTCTAATACCGAAGAAACAATGTCAAATATTGTTTCATGAGTCACACAAGACTATCACTGAACCAGTCCAATACTGAAGAGTGAAGAAACAATGTCAAATATTGTTTCGTGAGTCACCCAAGACAATCAAGTTTTAGTCATACTGAATAATGAAAAGGAGAATGAGCGTTTCTCCTTAGAATTCCATTCAGAATATCATACACTCTTGATGAATGATAATGTGCAAAACACACAGACAACCTGTGAAGCATGAAGGAATTCATTTTGATTGTTGTACTGAACTATGAATCTCAATAGGAGAAAAAATCTAGAGTACTTCTTTTGTGATAATAAAACTACTCACTGAACCAGTCAAGATGAAAAATACAGTTAAAAAGTCAAGAATGACTTACTGCTGTCACTTTCTTATATATCTGAGCAGCATTGGCACATTCAACATATGGATACTCCACGGTCACCAGCTCCAGCAAGCACATACCAAAGGCATAGATATCTACAAGCTCATTGTATTCCTCCTCATAAAGCTCTGGTGCCATGAACTCCGGCGTGCCTAGCATCGGAACCACAATTATGTAATTGCCTTCACAACCAGTCAAACCAAACACGGCCAAATGCCAATGGGTAAATCGACAAATCAAACCTTACCAATGACACTGTGAGCTGAACGAGCCTTACGAAGAATAGCAGCAAGTCCAAGATCACCGATTTTCACCTCCCCTTGGTTCCCATTCACAAAAATATTATCGCACTTCAAGTCTCGATGAATCACTGGGGGGTTATGACCATGAAGATACGAAAGCCCCTCCAGAATTTGCCTGGACCATTTTTTCAACGCTCTCAAATCAACATGTTTATGTTTCTTCCGATACCTGCACATACACACATAAACAGATTACAAATCACATTTCACTAGATCAATACATTTAACAGTAAAACTTAAAAGTCAGAACAGATCATCTTAATTTTAACATACTGTCTCAAAGTGCCAGAAGTGAAAATTTCTGTAATGAAGTTGATATGCTCATTCTTGAGATCGATCCACGAGTTGTAAAATTTGATAATATTCCTGTGCTTAAGGGTTTTTAGCAAGTGAACTTCAGAATACAACCGTTCCAAATCCTCGGAATTTCTCAAGAGATCTGAAATTTTAACCTGATTCCACGCCACCTCTATTCCTTCCCACTCATCAAACGCTCTATATCTATTTTACCAGCGTTAAAATTAAGGATTCACACAAAAACTTTGAATTTTATCAAATTTTGCCTTAACAAAAAACACAATAAAATACTAATATGGTGCAATTTATTCTGGAAAGGATACACTTTCTTGAAAGCTCCTTTGCCTAGTACTTCTTTATACTGAAAAATTGCATCACAAAAAAATAAATAAACTCAGTAAGCCAAAAGTACATTAAATAACATATTTATCAAAATATTCACCTGATCAACAAACATACAGTGTATAGAAAATGTATCATAACAAAAAACCACAAACTAGTTCAAATATAATTTAATAGAACTTCAGCTCTACAAGTACAAATTTCCATCAAAAATGAAACGTCACGTAAGAATTATACTGACCCGACCGTATCTACCAGTTGGATCAACCTCAACAAACTCCGGTTCGGTATCGGGATCGTCCGGGTCGGGCTCCGACGGCGAGCCCTGGGGCATTCTCAGAGTGAAATTTCCCGAAATTGCTGTCAGATTCAGATCTAATCACGCAAATATGGAGTTGTTATAGCCAATTCAACTATTCTTAAGCAACCTGATAATCAAATTACAATAAAATTCACGACTTTTTTCGCTGATACTATGTTATGAATATGAAAGTATGAATTATCAGCTCCAAAAAATTCAAATTCAGAAGCATAAACAAATTTCTACAAAATGATGTTGCGTGTATATACGTATTAATGTATGTGTGTGTATTTGTGTATATATTTACGGGCGGTTTCTTTATATTTTATGTTTTTAAAAATTGCGTATTTAATTTTGCTGGGGGATTTGGGTACAAACTGAAAATGCTGAATTTAAAGCTCAAATTTGGAATCACGTGGAAAGTCAATGGCCTTATTGATGAAGGCTTTATTAAGTGAGATTTTGATCATCATTGTGATGTTGCAATAACTTTTAAAACCGAGTGTAACACTTATCTCGTAATTTAACTTGATTAGTCGAGTCGACATAATCTCTATTTATTCCTTTCTTAATTGTTATAAAATATGATCGAAATTGAAAATCTTTGTATGAAACCATATCTTTTCACTCCATTATGCCCACTTCTTCTTATCTTACAAAGGAATGAGTACCATCAAGACCTATCCAGAGACGATTCTTTGTAAGTGCTATGATCTTTTGATTTCAATCTTTTCGTCGATTCCACCGAATTTACTAATTCATAGTTAAAGTCTTTACCAAATCTTTAAAGCAAAATCAAGCTTCGAAAAAACTTTTGTCCAATTTCACAAATTTTAGACACTTGTTTATTAATTTGGAAAGTAATAATTAACCAATAAAAAATGAGAGATAACCACTTGCCCTTTCAAAGTTCCTTTGCATCAATCTTCTTTTTGTATTTTGATTATTAAAAAAAATTATTGTATAAGTCTAAATGGCAAAGAAATCCTATTGGTCTATCAATCTAAATTAAACTTATTAAAATGAAAAAGACATTATTAAAGAAGTACAAAAAATTGAAGTATCACTTTCATTAGAAATAATATGAACTAACCATTCTTTGGCAAGCTTCACAAGCAAAAGTTAATCAAACTTATAGTGTTTCAAATGGAAGAATATTTTTTGCCTTTAAAAGTATAATTATAGTAATTGGACATAGCTTTCCCCTACTAAAAGTTAAACACTCTATGGATTTTCTTGCAGCCACATAGGAGGAGAAACTTTAAAAATACCTTTGTTTTTTTGTATAATTTAAGATTTGTACATCAAATACATGATCGATATGTTTAATTAAGTACAAAATACAGCAAGTATCGATACGTGATTTAATGAATGTATAATACAAGTAAGTATACTTATATATAATCATGTAGTTATTTAACTAAGAATAAAGATAATGAAACGAGATATCATCCATCTTAAATTTTTGAATTTTCATACATTTATATAATAATGATGAGTTGTTAATGAAAAGTGCATAAATTTTTATGGAATGGAAAAGATTTTCCCACCTTTTTTCTTTTTGTTTGATAGCAACCACTTTTTTTCCATGGAAATTTTTTTCTCATTTTTCCACTTTTAGCCACATTTTCCTTGTTTTCAAAGAAAATTTTTTCATGGGATAAATTTGTTAACCTTTTATATATATATATATATATATATATATATATATATATATATTTTCTTTCCACTATATATTTTTCATATTTATATCAGCCCAATTTGAGAATGCTTCACCAATAAAAGAATGATCACCTTCTTGTTCCCCATTAATTTGAATTAGAAAGATAAAAACATAAGCAACATGCAACATCTTTTTTCAATTGGACTCTATGTTACTCGTTTATATAATAAATCATAATTTAATAAATATATGATATTCAATACTCAGATATTCAAAATTATGAATCATCTTAGCCTCCCATGCGAGACGAAGTGAGGCGAGGTGTTGATATATGCAAAATACATACAACAATATTAATTAATACGTAACACATGATACACACTGTTTAATATAAGTACAATTCATGTGCTGACTTTTGAGTTAGTGAATGCATATGACTAAGTCCATTGTGAATAAGAGACACTTTATTATTTTGAATTCAAACTCTAGATTTTGCCATAACTTCCAAAGTTACCTTTAGATTTTGCAGCCAAAAATGTTATGAGGAGCATCAAGAAATGCGTGTTCAACACAAGTTGATATCTAGAATCAACTAGATTCGTGAACCAAAAGTTTTCAAGAATTCTTGAAGCCCTTCCAACCATAATTATAAAAGTGGGTCCAACACGGTATAAATAGTGTTGTGTCATGTTCATAGAATGCATAAAAATGAAAAAAGAAAATTATACAACAATTTGTGCTTTACATTTTTATTTTTTCTAATGCATAAAAGAGGTGTCCATACAAAACCAGAACTGACTTTGGTTTGTATATATAGAATTTTTAGTTGTCCTTAATTGCGCTAATTTTCATTGATAACAAATAGTGCCACACTCATGTCCATCTCTAGGGGTAGCCATTGGTCGGATTGGGTCGATTTCGACTGAATGAGAAACTTAATCGGCATCTTCGGTTTGACAAATTGTCAAACCGACCCAAACCAAACTAATCCAACCCAAATAAAATTTGGTTGGTTCTGGTTGGGTTGGGTTGGGGCCCAATTTTATTTATCTATTTTGAAGTGAGGTCTGACCCGTTTAAATAAGTGAAGATCTGAGCCATTCAATTTAGATGTGAGTTTGGACTTTTGAGTTTTGGGCTTTATATTTTGAATCATTTACATATGTCGTTTTTTAAATTATAAAATGAGTCGATTGGGTTTGGTTTTAACACTCAACCGAACCGACTCTTCTTTAAAAAAAAATTGACCTAACCTAGATAGTCATAAAAAATCGACCCAAATTGACCAGTTTGGATCGATTTGATCGTTTGACTGGTTCAATTGTCAATTCTTATTAGTGAGCCACCACCAATATAGACATTACTAACAATAAAAATTGACCATTCGGTACTTGATGAGTTTTTATAAAAATATTAACAAAAAATCATTGGTCACATGAATTAGCTTGACAAGTACTTAACTCATAGGTCATGTCGACCCCTTTAAATTTTATGGTCGGGCACACATTGAATGACTCAACGATACACGGGGAGGGAATTGTGAACCATGACATTGAGCGTGAACCTACCGGGGGATGGAATCATCAATCAGCTTACAAACTACATGACAATGAACATTTCTAACAGTTGATAGCAAAGTGTTTGCTTTTCAATTACAAACTACATTTGAATGTCCAGAGAGACTCACTCAGAGCCACTCTAGAAATGTCTATCCTTAATTAGCTTTTGAAATGACAGCATAAGCATCAACACTTTGGGTTCTTATTAAGCATTCCACTCATCTCTCTATATTCTTTGCCTCTTGTAACTTATCGAGACACATAATAGTTTAAACGATTAAAGAGATGATAGTTATTTAAATCTAATATTCAATATGTTTGCCGCATTAATTTTTTTATTAAAGGCTACAAATACACAAGTTTTATAAATCAGTAAGGACGAGTACATGAACTCCATGATAATTATCTACTTTATTATTGTATTAAATTACCTTGTCATCTAATAGTTTAATTAGAGAAGAAACATCTTTATTTATTTATTTATTTATATTTAATTTTCAACAAATTCAAAAACCTATCAAATTCCAGTATAGAAAATAAATACAAAATTCTTCATTAGAGATGATAGAGTACAATTTCCGTTTTCAATTCATGACCCTCCAAACTGATGAGGAATTCATTCTCGAAAACAAATACAATCTCTTTGTAGTTGACTCAATTCTTTTATAAGTAAAATTTTAGGCCGAGTTTTCAATTAAGAGAACAATCTCTTCGAACTTCTAGTTTTTAATTAGACGCAGATGCCAAATCTTGTGAAGAGAAACAAACATATAAACCCACCATTATCGCATAGAGGTATCTTTTCCTACTCCATTATCTGAACAAAGTTATTGCTTCTTGAGTGCGTTCAATTTTAGTCTTTCTCAATATATATTTCTTCTTCACTACTCATATTTCCTTCATATTTGGTAAAATACTTGTCATAATCCACTCATATAGCCATCATTCAAAGCATTATCCAAAGAAAATAACATATGATAACCATCATGCAGGCCCAAACTTTATACGAGGCCCAAGAGATGGTTGCTTGCCCAAAATAATATGTGAAAACTATTAACAAATATTTACTTACCTTATTTATTATTTACTTTGTTGGTAAAATTGTATTTGTAGTAAGATATTATGTATGTAATATTTTCTATTTTAAGTAGAATTCTTTTCTTATTAGTATATATACCTTGTACTCTTAAATAATTCAATTCATTCAATTGAATCAATACAGAGAATTATTTCTCTACATATATTTTCTCTCATATTTTTACATAATATCAGAGCTACGATTTTGAGCAACAATGCCTGACACAAAAATCATAGAAGTGACGATTGTCCAATCGAATCCCATGGCTCTACAGCAATCCGATCATCTCGGCCTAATCCTCGTTTTTAAACCACTTGATGGAAACAATTATGGACAATAGAGTAGGACTATGAGAATTGCACTCATTGCCAAGAATAAAATTGGCTTTGTTGATGGAAAAATTAAAGTGCCAGAAGCAGAAGATGATAAATATTCTATTTGGGAACGAAGTAATCACATGGTACTATCATGGATACTTAATTCAGTATATCCAGATATTGCTGAAAGTATCATATACTCCGAATCTGCCACAGAAGTATGGAACGACCTACGAGATCAATTTTCTCAAAGTAATGATGCGCGAATATATCAGATTCACCAAGAAATTGATGAGCATCGACAAAGAAATCAATCGGTGTCAGCTTATTACACTAAATTAAAAGGACTATGGAATGAATTGAGTTCTTATCACAACCCAATTGGATGCACTTGTGGGAATCTTAAGGCACTGACTGAAAGGGATGAGAAGGAGAAGGTCATGCAATTCTAATGGGGTTGAATGATTTTTATTCCATAGTTCGTGGAAACATATTTATGATGAGCCGATTCCCAGATACCAGAAAATTCCACGCTATTTTAATGCAACATGAAAGACAAGTTGAGGTTGCAACAGATCGTGAAGGGTAACTTTCAATCAATTGGGAGAAATCGAACTGGAAAAGTGACAATCGGTCCAATCGGTCGACCGTTTCGACGAAAACTGGACAAAAATAATGCGCCCACTGTGGGATGACTGGCCACGTTATTGATACATGCTATTTATCTATGGCGTCCATTCAGGGCACAAGTTTCATGGGAAGGACGTGAAGCTACGAAACAAACGCTTTACAAACATTGCCGCCGCTTCTACACCTGACCCAATGGAAGGAAAAACTCTCACAGCCAAGGAATACGAGCAGATCATGACACTTCTAAACAGCAAGGCGGATAATGATAAGTTTCATATTAATACCTCAGGTATCAATTCTTCTACTACCTCTTTGAGTAATTCATGGATTATTGATAGTGGGGCCACTAACCATGTGACAAAGGATGGGATCGTTGAGAATAAATTCATGCCAAATCACAAAACTGTTCAATTACCGGATGGGGGTCATGCTCTTATTAAATCTATTGATGCCGTTAACTTGAGAATAATATGACTGTTAATAATGTGCTTTATGTTCCCAACTTCAAAGTTAATTGTTATCTATCAGTAAACTTACTAGAGGGTTAGGTTGCTATATGACATTTTTTCTGATTTTTATATCATGTAGGATTTAACTACGAAGAAGACGATTGGCTTGGGAAGGCAGATTAACGGCCTATATTATCTTTCACAAAGACCGCAAATACACCATACTGCCACTGGATCAACCAATATGTAGCATAGACGTCTTGGGCACCCTTCAGCCTCACCTCTTCAATTCCTAGCACAAAGTGTCTTAGATATTAGTTTTGATTCCCACGATATTTGTGATGTTTGTCATTTGGCAAAACAATCTAGATTACCCTTTAAAGTTAGCCAAATTTCTAGCAATAAACCATTTGATTTGATTCATTGTAATATCTGGGGACCTCATATAATTTATTCTTATTATGGTGCTAGATATTTCTTTACAATCGTTGATGATTTTCTCTCGCTATACTTGGGGTACACTTTATGTGTCACAAATCTGAAACTCAAGACATAACTAAGAATTTCTTTGTTTGGGTTAAAACTCAACACAACCTGACTATAAAAGTCTTACGGTCTGACAATGGACAAGAGTTCTTATCTTTGCAAACATTCTTAGATGAAAATGGTACCATTTTTTATCGATCATGCCCTTATACCCCTCAACAAAATGGAGTAGTGGAGAAAACACCGCCACCTCCTTAATGTGGCTCATGCCATTAGATTTCAAGTCAATCTCTCGTTAAAATTTTGTGGGTAACCTTATCAATCGGATACCTTCGCAATTTCTCTCACACAAAACACCATATGAACAATTGCACAAGAAATCACCACATTATTTCCATTTACATGTCTATGGTTACCTGTGTTTTGCCACCAACTTCAAACCCAACCATGAATTTGACACACGAGCCAGACGATGTGTGTTTCTTGGATACCCCCCAGGACAAAAAGAATACCTCTTATATGACTTAACCGACAGATAGCTAGTGGTGTCCCGAGACGTCGTGTTCCATGAAACCATATTTTCATATGCCTCCTAGCAAAATGATGAAACCAATTCCATTCCGTTGCCCCAATCTATGGCTCAGATGGTGAAATGCCACATTTAACTTACCCCGAGGACCAACATATAGCAGAAATACAGATAACTTGCCTGAAGGTCCCGCACATTGGTCAACTGGTCAACATGATAGTTCATCCGTTCCAACAAAGAACATAATCGGTTGACCTTCCGATCGATCGGTTCTCTAATTTGTTTCAACAGAGAGCTCAAACGGTCGACCGTCTTCACTTATCGGTCGACCGGTTGAGTAGTTTTCTCCACCTTCACCTGACAGCCAGCCAGACCAACCTCTTGTAGTACCAAATGACCAAATTCGACGTTCTACAAGATCAGTTCAAACCCCAATTATCCTGAAAGATTACTATGTCAATCATGCTCTGCCTACTCAAGCCGAGTTTCTTCTAGTCAAATCCAGTACTTGACATCCTATATCAAGGTATGTATCATATAGTAATCTTTCTTCCATTCATCGTGCTTTTACATACAATATTTCTCGCATCATTGAGCCAGCTACATATGAGACAGTATGTCAGGATCCGAAATGGGTAGCTGCTATGAACAATGAAATTCGTGCCTTGGAAGAAAACAATACTTGGTCCCTTATCTCGCTTCCTCCGGGTCATCATCTTATTGGTAGTAAGTGGGTGTTCAAGGTCAAGTTTCATTCTAACGGTACAGTTGAATGATATAAAGCACAAGCTAGTGGCAAAGGGGTTTACACAACGAGAAGTGATTGATTATAATGAAACTTTCGCTCCAGTTGCAAAGTTAACAATAGTCAGATGCTTACTTACTATCGCCTCTATTCGCAACTGGACACTTCATCAGATGGATGTACAAAATGTATATTTTTCATGGTGATCTTGATGAAGAGGTCTATATGACTCCCATGCCTGGATTTCGTCAACAGTAGGAGTCACTTGTATGTCAACTCTATAAATCTTTATATGGATTAAAACATGCATCTCGTTCTTGGTTTCAAAAATTTGTATATGTTGTTATTCAGTTTGGTTTCAAACAGTCACATACAGATTACTCACTCTTTACCAAGGTCAGTGGTGATTCATTTGCAGCTATTTTATTATATTGGATGATATGATCGTCACGGGAAATGATAATGAAGAAATTTCTTCTACAAAGACGTTCATTGGGTCTCAATTCAAGTTGAAGGACCTTGGCACATTAAAATACTTTTTTGGAGTAGAAATTGCTCGCTCAAGATAAGGAATTTCAATAAATCAAAGAAAGTATACTCTTGACATTCTTCAAGAGGCATGATTACTTGGAGCAAAACCTGCAATATTTCTCATGGAGCAGTAATTAAAATTTAATTTGACAGATGGAAAGTTGTTGAAAGATTCCACATATTATCGACGGTTGGTAGGGAAGCTTATTTATCTCACCATTACTAGACCAGAAATCTCATATTCGGTCAATACACTCGGTCGATTCATGTAGGCACCTAGGAAACTCCATCTTGATGCGTTCACCGATTGCTCCAATACTTGAAAGGGCACGGGGCGAGGATTATATTTTCATCAAGTGGAAAATTGCGGCTAGCGAGGATTTTTGTGATGCAGTTGGGGTGGAGATATTACTACACGACGGTCAGTTACGGGATATTTTATATTTTGAGAAAGGCGCTTATATCATAGAAAAGTAAGAAACAAACAACTATGTCCAAATATTGATGAGAAAGCGAGTATATGGCGATGACTTTCATTACTTGTGAGCTTACATGGTTGAAACGATTCTTTGGAAGACTTATGTGTGGATCACCTACAAGTAGCAACCTTATATTGTGACAATCAAGCAGCAATACATATTGTGGCTAATCTAGTATATCATGAGAGGACAAAGTACATTGAAATAGATTGTCATATTGTTCGTGAACGAATCGTTAAGGAGAGATCAAGATCGCTTTATATTCAAGCAAACAATCAAATTGCAGATTTATTTACTAAAGCACTGGACAATGAGGTATTTCACAGTTTCACTCGCAAGTTGGACACTTTTGACATACATATTCTAACTTGAGGAGGAGTATTAACAAATATTTACTTACCTTATTTATTATTTACCTTGTTGGTAGAATTGTATTTGTAGTAAGATATCATGTATGTAATATTTCTATTTTAAGTAGAATTATTTTCCTATTTATATATATACCTTGTACTCTTATAAATTCAATCCATTCAATTAATCAATACAGAAAATTATTTCTCCACATATATTTTCTTTCATATTTATACAAAAACCATCATCTCGTATATACTCTGTATAACATTTATGCAGCTGACAATGGATTCTTTCAAGTAGCAACATGGCTGCACTTTAAATTACACACATCATGCGGATTTCAATTAGAATACTACAAATATAGCATTTAGGAATAGAACAAATACAATAACTTCAAATGAGGTTTTATAGGATGGCCTTCATTAGTAGATGATGGTTGATCGA
Source organism: Forsythia suspensa (assembly GCA_023638005.1). Taxonomy (NCBI): domain Eukaryota; kingdom Viridiplantae; phylum Streptophyta; class Magnoliopsida; order Lamiales; family Oleaceae; genus Forsythia; species Forsythia suspensa. The sequence goes on from CM042671.1 coordinate 10,724,819, forward strand.
CGACTTATGCATAGTGGCCTGTTGAGACTGGATATTTAGCAAATCACGAAGGTTGATCGGCATTTACAATTGGAACAACATCTTGATATGTTCCTGCTAAGTAGTCTTGTTCATTGATAACAGGGATTGTGTGGCTACTTGAGATGACATCATTTTTATACATTTTAAGACGGGGAGATCGTCGAAGAACTGGAGCCACATATACTACATGATGTGCTTTATATTTGTTAGCAAAGATGGTGATCCATCACCATTGACATTTATAGGAGTTCAACATTGATCCGAAACTTCTAAGACGCCTTAACATCAAATCATCAATGCTATGGACAATGGCAGTGGACAAGCTCTACAGACAAAGAAATTTGATTATCACATAGTTGCACAACCCTAAATATCATATATTGACTGGTCCTTGCATGTAAACATCCATGTTTAGGATTTTAATACATCCGCGGGAAACATTTAGAATTATCTGATAAATTAATCTTAGTTGTTATCAATATATTGATACCTTCGTTGTACTAATGACTGTTAACATAGGAGTGTAGTTACTTCCATAACCAATAAACATACACGAGTATCAAGAAAACAATTCCTACCAAAATGAAGGACAAATAAGCCTACAGGACAAAGTGAACCTAGCGTCAATTTCATGAAAAATAGGTAAAAGAGTACGATGTCCATGAGGTATGCACCGGTGATGCACAAGTATAAACGAGGTATGCACCCTATGGTCTGGTAGTTCTTATAGTGCCAACTAAATGTTAAAGTCTTGGTGATTAACCCGTGCATGCAACGAATGATAAAATATTTTGGATCATATAAATCTTGAAGATTTTACGAATATATAATAAATCTCCGTAAATTCGAAATAGTAACATGACCAACAAACTAGAAATAATCTTGGAAGAAAAAGTGTAAAGATGACTATAGATTCAATACACATATTGGAACGCTACTATTATGCTTCTAACCTAATCATAAAACACGAATTGAACTATAGTGGAGTTAATACACAAGATGAAATAAGTGAAATATGAAAAAATAAATATTATTCAACAATTAATATGATAGCTAAGAGACAGCTTTTTTCGAAGGGCTAGGGCATTTGTTTTCTCCATTCTTACTACCCGACGGTTTTTCTCATTGAATTCTAACAAGAGTTTTACCTGACGATCTTCGGGTTGGTTCCGGGGCTGGCAACTCTGCTTCTGAGTCTGAAATGTGTCTAGAGATGGCTTGATTCTTCTCAAGCCGTTCGATGGCTTGAATTAGATACTCCAACTTTTGTTGGACTATTTCCCTTTCGGGGGCATGGGCTAGAGCCGAGGTTTCTCCAGGATGTCTTCGGCGGAAGCAGAGGAGAGATCAATATGTAGACTCTCCGTTCTTCCGTAGCTACGAGCCCTTGAGTCACGACTACGACTCATTTTGATGGTGTTTTAGAGATAAAGTGTTTAGGTGTAAGGGGAGATATTCACTTTGTGGAAATCAAAGGTTGGTCTTTTTGGGTGAGCTTCTAGAATATAGAGAGCCTTTTGAGGGGGAAGCCCTCTTTCTAGAGCCAAATTGTTGAAATTGAAAAATGACGTGGCACTTTCCAAGCCAAATTAATGTCAAGAGTCCAGGTCGAACGTGGTCGAACTAAACTAGATACGAAAAATTGTAACAGAAGATGTGTTCGAAAGCTCTTATCGAGTGTGCTATGTGTTATTAGCATTCAATGTTCATTTGTTGAGACATTTAACTCTCCTATTTATAGGAGATTTATGATAATCATATGTATTTAATAATGCCTGACATTAAATACATACAAAATAATCTCTTTTAAGGTATTAAATTTGAGGTGACATCTACATTAATTATGGTGACAGTGGTGGTGACATCCGACATCCGACACATGAGCGGACTTGACCTACTGATGACGCTTCATTAACCATAGACGACTGTGGTAGGACCTCTTGACCGACCTGAAGTATATATGTAGGACTTCCTAGACGATGGCGCCCCACTGGAGCAGGGGGCCGAGGGGTGAGGGAGGGGGTTAACATGAGACATCGGGTAGGACATGATATATTGAGGTAAGATCTCCAGAGTATCCCTCTTTGTGGAGGTTAGGTAAGACTAGAGGTGGCAAAATTGGCCGGCCCGCGAGCCCGACTTCTTGGGTTGGGTTGGCCCTAGCCCAAATAAAAATGGGCCAAGATGGCCTGGCCCATCTAGCCTGCGGGCTAGTTGGGCCGGCCCAATTTTGATTTTGATTTTTTTTATTTTTTGGGCTCCTTAACACTAATTAACTCATTTTGTGAATAGTCCCAATACATAATTCAAATAATATCAAGGAATTTTTTCATAAATAAACCACTTTTTAAAAATAATTCTAATTTTATCAACTTAACAAATTTATTCTAAAAATACTACATTCTTAAAATTATATTAATTAATAAAATAATAAATTAAAATCAAATCTATACTACAAAATATATATTTTCACGTGAATTCACTTAAATTTGCATTTGAGTCCTTGATTATTTGCACAATAAGTCCTTCATCTTTATAAAAATTTCACTTTAGTCCATATACTTCTTCTTTCATTTCAATTTCGTCCTCTTTTATTTGCAACCTAAGTCCTTCAATTTTTAAATTTTTGCAACTTGATCCCCATATTTATACTTTTATATCAATTTAGTCCTCTATAGTATCACTATTTGATACATATGTTACAAATGATATTGTGTATAAAAATTTATTTAAAAAAAAAGAAAAAAGAAAATTAAGATAAGTTGGGTTGATGGGTTTGGTGGGTTAGATATTTCTACCATACATACAAAATTGAAATTTGGCCAGTCAATCCAATTCGTATGTAGAATTGTTTCGGCGGGTTGAAATTTTGGTCCAACCCAAACCATTTGCCACCTCAGGTAAGACTTTTCTCTTGAGAGTTTAGATATGACCTCTTTCCTTCCTTGGGATTGAGTAGGACCTCTTTTTTGGGAAGGGGTAATCGTGACAAGTCATGTAAAATGTCAACAAATTTACATAGTGAAAAAAACCATTTACAATATGACTATTTTAGATATTTTATACAATATTAAAATTGACAAAACTATTTTTCACAACTTACACAATGAGAGAGTCTTTTAGACTAACAATCTAAAAGTAATACTATATTTCACTATTAACACGACGAGAAGGCCTTTTTAAAATTATTTTCCATTCATTTCGAGAAATTCCACACGGCCCACTTAACAATATGTTAATCATGTCTTGTTTCTTTACTTCACGATGATTAGGCTTCCAAGACTAGTCAAATGCATCTTGCATAACTTATTAACTTACTTTTGCATGTCATCAATCATCCCCACATTGAATGGATCTTATACCTAATTCTTGCTTGTTCAAACCCTCTGAAAAAGGCCCTCTAAAAAAAAGATGAAAAATGCCCCAATAATTTATGCAAACAATGCCTAGAAAAAGAGGGTTCTTGATAAGGCATTGCACCTAGGATTCACCCTTTAGTAAGTGTACTATCCAATGCTATAAAACTTTAGGTTATTCAATGAATTGATTTTTAAAATGTGATTGTTGTATGAATCTTTAATGAGCGAATCATTTAGTTCAACTAGACCAAATAACTAGTAGATCTTGCTACTTTATCTAAATGCTTAATAATTTGTTAAAAGAAAAAGAAAAAGGACAAAAAAATAGCAAAGAGCCAATCTTATATATATGATATTAAGCAGTTAAGTAGGTATCGATCTAGTTGAAAAGTACTTAAACCATAGTAATATATCTTGTTATAATATTTCTACAATTTCTTACTTGATTATTTGCATAATAAATATAACTTTTTGTCTTACACTTTTATTTTTTAATTGTAGAAAAAGATTTTACAGTCCATACGCCCAACATAGACCCGACCGCAAACTATGTCAGGCCATCAAGAGTTCGAGATTAGCTCGACGTGGGCCTACCTACAACTGTGCCATGCTAGTCCAGACAAGGCAAAATATCTTCCAATTAATTCCTCAGTCAGTTCTTCGTCCTAAATCAAAAGTCAAGACCGAAAAATAAAAAAAGGAGTAGAATAAGAGCAACTCCAATGCAACTGTGGATTGTAAAAAAATTTAAAAAATTACCATAAATAAAACGAAACAATGTTTACAAAATTTGTCTCCAATGCAATCTGATAGAGGCTCTGTCAAATTGATGTAACAAAAAAAAATAAACATTATTTAAAATTATGTTTAGATTTAAAAGTTCTGAGTAGACTCTGCTTCAAATTTATAGTTTCTATGCAAATTGAAATGCGATTTTATTTTTATTTTAAAAAAATAAAACACTTCTAAAAAGTATTATTGATTTATAAATAGAATGATATCAATTTTAGAGTTACATATTTATTTATTAAATATCAATAACACGAAATCTAAAATACTTTTAATTTGCATGCCCATAACAATCTATTGAATGCATGTAAGATACCCAAGATTGAATTTGGAAGAAATCTACTAGTGACAATTTATTTATCATACTTATTCTGCTAGTACCACTCCCCTAGGGTCCTCTTCCACTTATCAATTCTTTTAATATTCTGCAGAGAATTTAAAAGCTGGAATCCTTGTACATACAGTTGTACATTACAATCAATATCACCATCATTCTCCAATCAAAGCATGCAGAAAAAAACAAAATAACAAAAAGCACCTAGAGATATTCATTGGTATCCTTCTATACTCTCTTTTTTTTATTCTTTAATTTTTACCTACATCTAAATAACAAAATTTATGAAATTGAATTGGTTGACACATTAGTGGAGCTGCTATCGCTCGACAGTCGTTGAAAGATATAGATCTGCGTGACCTATAGTTGTTGAGACTCTTGTTTGTGCTAAGGATTGACTTCAATAAGAACATTCTACTGGCTAAAGAAACCATTTTCAAATATGAATTTTTAGATTTGAGATATGAAATTTCAGATCTGAAACAATTGCCGACATGGTTAACGGTTGCGGGCATGGAGGCGGAGGTTGGGGATAGAGGCGGCGAGTGGTTTCAAACAATGGTAGTGGTGAAAATGAGTTGAATTCCGATGGTGGTGTAGTGGACGATCTAAATATGAAATTCTAAATCTACACCAGAATGTAGTGGTTGTGGCAGAAGGTAGTATGGAGTGGTTTCAGATGAGTAACATAATGTGTTACTCATATTCTATGTTGGTAACATAATGGTAGAGACTCGTGTTCAAATGTCAATTTTTGGCTTATGTTGGTGGTCGAAGGTTGTGCTAGAGAAAATGGTTTGGAGATAGTGATGGATGGTACAAGGGTTACGGTGTTGGTGGTAAGCAGCAATAGGTGATGGTTGTCGGCAAGTGGCGGTAACATATGGTAACAAAACATGTTACCAATGCAAGACGTTGATTTTTCAATAAAAAGTATCATATGGTAACACAACATGTTGATATTGATTTACTTAATAAAAAGTAAGGTATGATAACACAATATCTTACTTATTTAAAAATGTTGTTTTTCAAATGAAAATCATTTTCATTGAGAAATTTTTTGAAAATTTATAAAATGAGGTAAATTGTAAAATATTGATTTTTAATAAAAAATAGGTACTATTTAAAAAATTGAAAAAGATAGTATTTTTGAACTTTTCAAAGAAAAGTTGGCAAGTGTCAAACTCTCCTTAATTTTTCTAATAAAAATCTGATCGAGTCCGATAGCTAAGCCAAGCCCAGACCAACAATAGGGATGGGCAGGCCCACAACAAAACCATGATGGGCCGCGATATCCGCAAGGCTTCTTTCAAAAGTATAGACCAACGCAATAGTTGTGAAGGATGAGGCAATCTCATATCGTTTATTTTCGCATTATGGGTAGGCAAAGTCCAGTTTAGTCTAGTTGTAAAGAGAATCGAAACAAATCGAGAAGCAATATGAGTCTTATAAATAGAGGGCCTTGATCTAATGTTCCCCGGTGGGCATTGTTATAATGTCCACCGGAGGCATTAGATCAAAACTGTATAAATGGAACCATTGGTTCCAAAAGTAATTATTGTCAACTACAGTTCCATTATTAAAAAATTCAAATTTTGAAACAACTCCTACAATTTTTGAAAAATTTAATGTTGGAATTTCAACAAAATCAATTAAATTTTCTCCCAAAAAGAACCCTGGACACAATTTACTTTAAAAAGGGTAATCTTCCATGTGATTGTGGTATTGCAATAGCCATAATATTTACAAAAAAAAAAAAAAAAAAAAAAAAAGAATTAAAGTTCGGTTCATTTTGAGTTTTTGATTTCAAGTACCAAAATCTTAAATTAGATTGATGTGTTCAATTTTTTATTCTAATACCCATAACCGTTTAAAACTTAAGTACTTTTGTCTACCCCTAATTCACATGCTGCGTTTGGTTCATCCGCGGTTACGGCATCGGTTGATCCGACCTAGATGACCCCCCACATATTTTGACTAGTGTAGAAGTACCTACATTGCAAAGCAACTCATATTTTATAACCTTAAATTAATATTTTTGACTGCTTTTAACTTTCCACTTCATGTGCTGTAACACTTTCAAGGAGTCAAATCCGTGTTTGAAAAAATCTATGCCCCAAATCTGATGAAGAAGTCTTCACTGCTTTTTAACCCTTAATGGATATAAGTATTTTAACTGGAAACAGAATCAATCCTACCTTGGATACAAAAAAGGTGTCCTGTTAAAATGAATATAAAAAGTGACATGTAATACATATATATATATATATATATATATATATATATATATATATAAAGATTGATTGATTCTTCACTCACTTTCATTATTGCATCTGCAATCTATATGTGCCGGTTTGGAAATATATATTTATTTTTTATGTCCATTAATGCTGCCAAGAACACTTCTGGCTGCATCTATGACTTGAAAAATTCTAAGTTAGATCTCACCCTAATTCACTCATTATCCTTATCCCCATTGGATTTCTTCCTCTTCTTCTAATAGGGCTCTGCCCAGAATTGAAAAATTTTATCCTCTTGTTGTTCAGTAATCTGAAATGATGCAGGAGCAAATAGGAATCCCAGCTTGTTTTTCATCTGGTGAGAAGCTGACAGATGATCTTGCTGGTAAAACCTGGTCAGGACAGAATGTTTTCGAGTCCATTTACCGGACTAAAATCGCAGATCAATGTCGTTTAATCACAGTCACTTGGTGCAAGAATTTGCTGCTCCATGGTCTGTCTGTGTCAGTAGAAGGGCCTGAGGGAGAAAGACAGTACACGTGTAAAGTTGAGCTGAAGCCATGGTACTTTTGGAAGAAACAAGGGTCCAAACGATTCTTAGTGGACAATAAGGCTGTCAGCATTTTCTGGGATCTTAAGGCTGCCAAGTTCAATGGTGAAATCAAGCCGAGTTCCGAGTACTATGTTGCTATTGTTTGTGATGAGGAAGTTGTCCTACTTCTTGGAAATCTGAAAATGGAGGCTTACAGAAAAACAGGATGTAGGCCGGCGCTTATTGATCCGATTTTAGTCTCAAGAAAAGAGCACATTTTTGGTAAGAAAAAGTTTCTTACAAGAGTTAAATTCCATGACAAGGGTAGTTTCCATGAGATATCCATTGAGTGCAAGAACAGAAATTCTTCGAATGGCACGGATTCCGAAATGGAGATTAGTATTGATGGGCATTCATTGATTCATGTCAAGCACTTGCAGTGGAAATTCAGAGGCAATGAAGCAATTCATCTCAACAAAGTGAGAATTGAAGTATACTGGGATGTCCATGACTGGCTTTTCGCCCCGGGTTTACGGCCAGGTTTGTTCATTTTCAAACCAAATTTGATGTCAACACCTCCTTCATCAATTTCAACATCACCATTGTCATCACAGGCAGGGAGTTCCAGCTCAATGGAAGGACTCAATGCATGTGCAGCATCTGATTTTTGCCTTTTCCTCTATGCCTGGAAAGTGGAATGAGAATATCACATAAGCCTAATGGAAATGAGACTTATGGCCCATGTACCAATATGGAATGTGGGCTGTGGGGGTGAGGGGTAAGCACCTCACATGGGGAAATAAGTGGGCCCCAAAGAGAGGTTGGAAGTTAGTAACAGCTGGTTTTAAACAAGTGGGATGATTGAAGAGGACAGATTGGATAACATACATACCCAATAATTTCCCATCTAGAGGCATCTCCTTTTTTTTTGTCCTTAGTTTTTCCTCTCTTTCTTGATCTGATCTTGATATAAGTGAGATGTCATATGTTATTTTTATATTTCCAAGATTGCAAACAAAGAATAGTTTTACTACATTGTATAATTTACTGAATGTCTGTAGTTGGCAAAGCAAAATACATTTTTTTGTTATTTTGAGTCAGAGCTTGAGGTTCCAAGAACAAGTTGGAGCAAGGATTTTGATTATCTGCTAAGTCAATTGCTAGTCCTTGACAAGATGATTTAGTTTAAACCCGTTCTCCCAATCAGTGTCTTAGGCCACTTATCTCCCTCGATTTCCGGTGGCTGAGCAGTCTCGTGGTGTTTTGCTTAAAGAAAGGGGTACAAAAAAATTCGAACGATTTTTAACATCAGCACCTACTATATACCCAAGTCTCTTACTACTAAAGAGAATGCCACGTCAAGTTCATGTTTGGCTAAGTCTATATAAATATGTATTTAAAAGTAACTATTAAGCTCAGCCAAACTTATGTCAATTTTGTCCGGAGGCATGACACGACATTAGCTTTTCCTAGACATGTCATCCACCAATCAAGCTGAAATACTTTGATTGGTTCACTTTTCTAATGTTTAGCCAATTACATGGCACTGCCTATCACTGGCTCCTCCATGGACTCATAACTATTTTAAAAAAAAAAAAATTGGAGTTTTGTTCATTTAAAATTCCAATGCAGAAATACCTTTCAAAAATTCAATTGATACAACTTTTCATTAACGATTCCAACAATTTGTTAAAAAAAAAAACGAGAATTATTCAATACACACAGAACACTCCAAAAAAGTATAGAGCAGAATTTCTAAAAATTTTGCCACTTGTATAATTTTTACTTGCATAAAGTGTAACAATATCCCTATTTTTGTTACTACTTGGAGCCAAGGCCGAACAATTTTGTGAAAAAGTTCTTATTCTTCCCACGAGAAGCATCAATTTCTTTTGCTGGTGCCTTCGTCTGAGGCAGCAGAGGAGGTGTTGTAGGCTTACCTGCAGGGAAGAAATTGTGTTGAAATCAGAAAAACGTGTTTTAGGAGCAAATAAGTGATGAACCACCTTATTCTTCACTAGAGAGAGAGGAGTCATTACTGAATTCTTGGTTGCCAAATGTTTCATGTGAAATTATTGGCAAAAGCATTTCATATATAAATTTTTGTTTCAAACATCTGTTTCACAATCAATTATTTTGATAGTTAAGAAAGCTCTTGTATCGTTTCTAAGGCAAAGGCTAGAAGTGCTCGTGTTACTTTGGAGTTGAATCGAAGAAAATATAATAAATGAGAATATACGAAAATTGACTATTTCCAGCCAGTGGCATTCGTCAAAATTATATGACAACTTGCACCAGCATAGCTTTTGAGATAAAGAACGAGAGTTAGAAATATAGAAGTTAAAGTAGTTAAAATATGATAGCTTACCTGAAATTGGTAAAACCTTCTTTACTGGTGCATCTTTTATATCATTCTGATATTTGTCTCTTCCAATTGATGCAGTTATTTCATTGGAATTTTTTTTCCTCCCAAATCCTATGCTCCATGGGTGCTTGACCATCCCAAGAACCTATACTTATCAATGAAATTGATGGTTGAGAGATGTAAATTGACGGAATCAAGACAATATCCTATCACAATAGATTAGAGGATATAACACGAGAGACATACAAGTAATCCACCAAAGATTCTTTGTAGCAACAACCTCTCAAGAAACCAAGGAGAATCAGCGGTTCACCCACTAGAAAGGAAGAAGAAAATGAGTAGAAGAAGATGAAACAATAAGAAGCTGCGCTTTTCGCGGTGTTACCCTAGAAATGACGGAAGAAGCCTATTTATATGGCACATCACTACATTTGAGATGTTAAAAGTACTAAATCTTTTCTGATCTGGATGATTGCTCAATAGAGGACAATTTAACACATCTGCCAGTTTAAAACTCGTCTATCTTTCAAAAGGAAAATCAGCTTACTTTCGCTGAGGGGCTTCCCATAGCTGGGGCGCAAAACTTCAAGGAAACTATTATCTCTATGATCTTGCATCACTGCAATGAAAATTGAGAAAATCAAGACTTTACAGTTTGCAGTTCCTAAACAAATCTTGGTGTTCTTGTGGTTGTCAACGGATGATGAAAACATACATTGATCGAAAAGAGTATTCCTATAATTGGGGGCTGAGCCACCTAACAGAAGCCCAACTGCCTCTGCATCTCTAGTCAAAGACAACTTGGGAGACAAATTCAAATTTTGTGTGTCTAATAGAATACCCCAAGCTGATTATAAGCAGATACTAATTAATTTCTTGATGCAAAAAATGGTCCATTATTTCTTTCGTTGATAAATTTTAAAGCAAGCAGAATGGTTAAGAAGTTTTATTATCTTCTTCTACCAGAAGTTTTTCACGATAGGGGTTTGAAGTAGGTCGTATGTTTCCTCATAGTAATTGTTCGTCAGAATAGTGCACGTTGATCCAACCTACAGATGCAATAAAAAGACATAAAAGCTTATACTCAGAATTGGTTCTGAGGATGTCCTCACCAACAACAAGCATGCTTAACTTCTTAGCCATCATAAGTGTTTCCAAATCAACCTGATTACAGATAGCAGCAAAAAAGTCGACCACAATTTGCAATCAGTTTCCTGAAGAAGTTAGTTTATAAAATTCAACATTAAATTATGCTAGCAAATATCTGTTTGGACAAGACAGATTATCAACTATTTACCATATAAATGCTATGAGTAGGTCTCTTGAACAAGGACCGTTCGGTTCGGTAACACTGGACATGACAATAAACAAGACTTTAGTTTTTTTATTTTTCTTTCTTTAATGCTATCCACCACTATTTGCTCCACCTCATCAAACTACTATGATTATATTTGAACATTATAATTTATTATCAAAATCGATTAAAATTTTTCTATCCACCACTAGATCAAACTACTATGATTATATTTGAACATTATAATTTAATCAAAATCGATTAAAATTTCAAAGATTCGAACCTGGATGAAGGTAACTAACTAAGCCTTCTCATTCATTAAGTATGATGTTGCTATGTGTTATAAGTAAAACATGTCTTCTACAAATGATGTTTCTAGCCGCGAAATGCCTTTTCAATCTCTCTTCAAAATTTCCAAGTTCATCCATTTTGTTTGTCCTGCTTAAAAGTTAAAACTAATCAGCTCATAACAACTCTTAATAATACTATGTGTTGTTGATTTTAATCCCGCAAGTGGACGGATCATTAACAAGTAATATAATGATGTGAAGAGTGTAGAAGCCAAGACGACTAGCTATCAATTAACCAATTAATGTATACTTCGAGTTTTAACCAGATAAGAATATAGTTTCGTTTATAAATTCAATCCTAAAGTTATTCTACTTAAGTTTAATTAAATCTAAATTGTCACATAATCAAAAGTAATTTTAAGGACAATTTCGAGTTTTACTAGCTCTAGGATTCGCGAATCGATCTACACATTTCAACAATTAATTATCAATTACTTGTCTTCTCAAATTATTGCCATAAATCGAAAATCGATGATTCGAATATAATCAAAAGCCTCTCTCAACAGTCAATCAATTCTATACATATATATGAACCTAACCATCTCTAGTTAAATTTTGAACACAAAAGTATGCATTTAATCACAACGATCATCTAGAAGATTTCATAAAGCATAATAGTAATCTCTATCTATTATTGGACCATATGTTATTTATTACCACGTGCTCATCTAAATTGAATTTTTTGAAAGCAATCTAGACCACAAAAACGTTTTAATGGTAGTCAAATATCAAAATAGAAATAATGAATAATAAATAATCAACCCGAAATCAATAAATTTACGAAAACAAATAACTTCTATTAATAAAAAACATGAGGTTTCATCATATATCCTAGATACAAAAGATTTAGCCGGATATGATTCCTATGAATATAGTGATAATAATGAACAAATTCATGATCCGGAAGAAAAATAAGAAGAATAGATACAACCTTTAATCTTGAATTAACCCAAAATCTCTGATTGTATCGTGATGAATGTTGTCGAAGAATTCCTCATTTTCTTGCTCTTGATCTATATCTCTCTTCAATTGTGTAATCCTTTCAAAAGACCTAGAATAGGTCTTTTTATAGTCATTGGGAAGTCTTCAAAGTTGTGTTTTAAAAGTGTCATAATCTCACTTAACTTTAAAAACCGCACTTATGACTTTCCTTCAGTGTAGGTATGTCGACTTAGGGTCGCGCTTTAAGTCGCACAATGCATTCTCGCTACCTAGGTGCAACATCTAGTAAGTTTTCACTACCGCACCTAGGTCGCACTACCTAGGTGTGACCTTTTTTTGAATACTTACAATTTGGTCCCTGATTTAGCTTTTGATGTACAGATTTGGTCATTTCTTCTTTAAATCTTCTCGATTCAATCCAAAAGCTTTCAAATGCATTCTAATTGGTCCTCACCCTTCTAAAGTCTTCCAAAGTGGCCTTCAAACTATTTGAAATTGTTCAAATTAGTCCCCGAACTTTTAGAAATTTGATTTTTGCTCCCAAAATTTTGAATTCATCACAGTTGCTTTATAATAGTTTCAACTTATGTCTTTGCCATCCAATTAAGCATCAATTAAGCTTCAAACTCTTCTTTTTCATTCCAAACTCATCCAAATTGGGTTTTGTACCTACGTATACAATAATTGAACTCATTTAAATAGAAATCAGCTCATATAGTGAATATATAATAAGTTTACAAGTATAAATAAGCGTATAAAATAAACTTATCAAACACCTCCAAACTTAAACTTTTGTTCGTTCCAAGCAAGATTATCTACTCAAAACACACAAAATAAAATAAAATAGGAAAAAAAACTAGATTTGTTAGATAGCATGCTGTATTTGCCTCTGGATTTGAAATTGTTCAACCAATTCATGAAAAGCTTATAAATAATGCTACAAAAACTAATTTTTAAATTATCCGATGTTGACCGGTGTGTGTGTGTGTGTGTGTGTGTGTGTGTGTGTGTGTGTGTGTGTGTGTGTTTATAGTCACACCCATTTTCATGAAGCTCTAAGTTGGTTCCTTCCCAACCCTCAATGGTCAAATGTTTTCTCTCGCTCTCTCGTGAGATGCATCTCCAAACTTGATCTCTCACCCGGGATGTTAATTCTAAGGTTTCTCTCAAATCACTTATTATTTTTTTGCTCAAATTTAGTTGGGTCTAACCAATAAAAGCAATTACTTAGATCTATGATGATTCTTCTTAAATTTAAGTGTTCCGACCTTCAAGCTTCCAGTAGACAATTCAAACCCGTTAGTAGTCTAAATCCTCATGTTAACTCTGCAAATGACCTTTTTTGCCGTATTATTATTATTATTATTATTATTATTATTATTATTATTATTATTATTATTATTATTATTATTATTATTATTATTATTATTATTATTTACAATCTTATGTGTAAACCTCGGTCTCTTAAGCTTTTTAGATGACCCTCGTAACGAGTTTTAGGCCGATGGCTCCCAGATTTTACAAACCTTAGGGTACCGGATTTTTAAAACCCCTACGGGCTTTATCACTCGAGTTAAAAAGGCTACGAACAAAAGTATAAGATAGAGATAGTGTCAAGTCCTTTGTGTGCAAAAGTTTATATGTGAGGGTTAGATTTCTAACATCCGATCATCACCTAGCTTCATTTTGTTAGCTACAACACTCCATACCAATATATAATATGCATGAAATCAACATATCTTCAAATAATTACTCTCACCAGCTCTACCATTTCCAAACAGTCTCACACATGGTCATATAATATTTTTAATTTATGTGGTATATGATATATTTATAACTTGGAAACCTAACTCTCACATTTACACAAATATGGCCAGCTCGCATAACGACGATTGTGACTATAGTGCTCAAAGATATTTAAGTCTCACATGGATAAGTAATTACACAATATAAGCATATGTAGCATCACTTAATCAAAAGTCATGAATTGATTACACTTTCGAATATAAATTTCATCATCGATCATAAGCCAGCAAGGCTATCTAACATCACGCAAGCATGCACTAAATTTTTTTTTTTTTAAAACAAAAGACTCCAAATAGATTAAACTTAACATACTTGATAAGTAGATAACATCATAACACTAACAATCTTTCAAAATAAAAGCAACACACAGAAACAGAGAACACCCCCCAACTTGAAAGAAACATTGTCCCCAATCTAATGAAAATATTAAAAAGAAATTTATAAAGAGATTAGAGACTCTCCATAAGTGGATTAGATGGTGCCGAAAGAAGAAGTGTGGTAGGATCCATTCTTTGGAGGATCTGGCGAGGTGTGGTCGATAAATCTTAGCATGAATGTCATCCGGTGGCTCAAGACATAGTGTAAATCTAAAAAAGAATATTAATAATAATTTTTTTAAATCTAAACATAACTTAAAATTTTAAGTGTGTGCCCTTGTAGAATGACTATGATCATTGTTCCTCGTTACCTAAGAATTGAAAATGCATACTTTAAGTCCTAAACAACTAAAACGTGCAAAAAATGTTAATTGAAATCCTAAAACTAAAATGATATGGAAATTGAAATAAAAGGGTAGAAAAATGGGTTGCCTCCCATTAAGCACTTCTTTAAAGTCATTAGCTTGAGTTTATGCAACAATTGTTTCATGGCACTTTGAATAGGTCTTTGGAGGACTTGATTTGCTTGCATCAACTGACTTCGCACCATTTTTTGTTTATCTTCCATAATTTGATTTTTTCCTTATCATATTGATATGATTTTATTTTACCACCCTGCTTGAACTCAACTATGAAAACTTCAACTTCCTCATCGGCTTTGATCTCAGAATCAATTTTAGAAGATAGAAGTCAGAGAATTGATTGACATGTGCAACATTATTAAATGTCACTTTTTTATTTTTCTCATTTAGGGACAACTTCTCTTTCTCCACATACTCTTCTTCTCTAGTTGGTGCTTCCTCATGTTGGATGACCGATCTATCATCTAAAATCTCAGAAAGTTGTTCGTCACTCCTTGTTTTAATGATTGGCATGTGTTCTATTGGGTTATACTGGTTTTCAATGTGAAAGTATTGGTTCTCTCTTGGTCAATGACATCAATCTGAAAATTTAGTTGCTTTAAACATATTGAATGTAATATGTTGAATGAAGCATTAGTTGTCCTTTTTGCACATCAATCAATGCAAGGCCAATAGCCAAGAAGAGTCAACCCAAAATAAGTGTGGTATCTCTGTCTTCACACATATCCAAAATAATAAAATCAAGTAGAGAATATGAACTTGTCCACTTTCACTAATATGTCTTCAACGAACCATCGTAGATGTTTGATGAACCTATATGCAAGCTGCAACGATATTGTTGTTGACTTTACTTTTCCCAAACCGAGCTTCTTAAAAATAGAATAAGACATTAAATTAACACTAGCACCCAAATCACATAGAGCTTTGTCAATAAACTACCAATAGTGCAGGGAATAGTGAAACTCCTTGGATCTTTTAGTTTTGGTGCTAGCTTGTTTTACAATATAGCGCTGCATTCTCAGTCAGCATCACAGTTTCATGATCTTCTAACTTTCTCTTATTTGAAAGGATCTCCTTCATCAACTAAGCATAGCTAGGCATTGAGCTAAGGCATCGGCGAACGGTATGTTTATGTGAAGCTTCTTGAATACATCTAAGAACTTCTCAAACTGCTTGTCCATCGTATGTTTGCGAAACCGCTGAGGAAATAGAATTGGAGGAACGTAAGCCGGTAGTGGAATATAATCTTGTGGAGAGTTACCTTTTTCTTGTTCAACTGCTTCTTTGAATTTATCGAATTTTTGTTCTCTCTCTTTGTTGGACACAATATCATTTTCTACACCTGGTATCTTTACATGAATTTCTAGCAACTCAACTCCATTTCTCGTGGTAATTGTATTTACTTGCTCTTTTGGATTGACATCGGTATTGCTTGGCCATGTTCCTAGTTGTCGCTCGGTCAATAGTTTAGCTAACTGCCAAATCTGATTTTCTACATTCTTTATCACGACATCTTGTCTTTTCTACACTTCCTTGAATCCAATTTCCATCCTTTCTGACAATATAGCGAATGCCTCTTCCCACCTCCTTTTTGGGTCTTCCCTAATTTGATGGATTTTGAATATTTTTGGGTATTGCCATAGGAGAAGTTTGGATGATTTCTCCACCCCAAATTGTAGGTCTATGAGTATGGATTATTTTGTTGTTGCTAAAAGTTCTAAACATATGCAATTTGTTCAGATGATGACATATAGCGGTGGTTAAAGGACACTCCGATGATTGATGATTCGTCCCACAAGTTGTACATATTAGTAGGGACATCTGAACCATATTGGCTGACTAAGAATGTTTCAGTATTTTTATCTGCTTTGCCAATGAATCAATTTTTGCCAGTAGGAGCGAATTGATTTCCACTTTCGTGCATTCCTGTTGCTTTCTTCTGTGACCCTCTGTCTGGCCACATAACGAATTGTTCACTCATCATCTCATACAAGTCGTAAAGGGTGCCGGCAGATCTATTTTGGATAGAGCCACCTACTGTAGAATCTACTGAAGAACGATTGTTTGGTGTTAATCCAGAGTAGAAATAATGACTTTGAGCTACTAAAGGAAAACCGTGACTTGGATATTTTCAGAGCAGTTCCTTGAATCTTTCCCAAGCCTCGTGAAATTTTTCCAATTCAGATTGTTGGAAATTGGATATTTCATATTTCAGTCTACTCATTCTTGCCAGAGAGAAGTATTACAGTGTGAATTTTTGACCAAATTTGTCCAAGTAGTGATGCTTCCAGATGGTAGAGAATCTAACTATTCTCTAGCTTTATCCTTCAGAGTGTGTGGGAAGAGCTTCATCTTAAGTGCCTCTTAATTAACACCGTAATATTTGAAATTTTCACAGTATTCCATAAAGTGAAAAAGATGCTAATGAAGATTTTCGTTGTTCTCCCATAGAAAGGTAGATTGTTCGAGAACATATTAATCACATCTGGTCTCAATTGGAAGTTATTGTGTCCATAAAGCAGATAGATTATGCTGGACCGATTCTCAACAATCGAGGACATCATATACTTACCCAAACGAATATCTTGTTCATTAACTTCAACTGGTCGAGCCACAGGTGCAAGAATATTTTTCATATTTGCATGTGGGCGGTCACGAACCCGGTTGTTGTCGTCCATTTTGTCTCTTTGCTTTTTTTTCCTTTCTCGTTGTTCACGTTGTCGTTGGTTAAAGCTGATAAGTACAATTTTGTACTTATTGGAGCTCACAAAAAGGGACGATTATGAGTACTCTTGCATGTTTTCAGTATAATGGCATGTTGTTTTTAATCATTATAGGATAATAACCAAAATCAAGTGTCGATCAAACGAAAAGAAAGCAAATAGAAGAAAAAGGGACTCAATTGAATAGACAAAGAAACTTGAGGGCTTGTCAGGAAAATATCTAAGAGAGAAATTCAGGATCTGCGTTCAAACAACCATGCGATCGCATGGTATCTTAGTCTACGATCGCAAGCTTCCAAGAATTTCTACAGAACGGACAAAACTATGCGATCGCAGGATTTTTAACCATGCGATCGCATGGGTATTTTGTGTAGAACTTAAGTTGTTTCCTGATAGAAGTAAAACTCTACCAAGTCTAGAATAAAACAACTACCTAAGCCACGTATTGGAGAGTTGGAGAAGGAGTATAAAAGGCAGAATAGAGCACAAATCATAGGAGGCGAACTTTGGAAAGAAAATACAAGAGAAGAATCGAAGATCAAGAAACGGATTGAAGATTCTTGGGCCAAAATCACGGGTTGTATGTCTAATTTTTTTTTTTTTCATCTGGAACATGATTAATACAATTCTTGTATTATTTTACGAAATCATGTCCGCTAATTTACTTATTGCTAGGATGAACGATGAAACCTCATGTTTTTAATTAATTAGAAGTTTTTATGTTTTAGTAATTAATTGCTCTTGGGTTGATTATTCTTTATTCATTTTTTCTAATATTTTAATGCTTGATCACCATTATAATATATTGTGATCTATATTGAAGTCGAGAGATTCAATATAGATTAAGCATGTGATATTGAATAATATAGGGTCCAATAATAGATAGAGATTACTATTATATTTTATGAAATTCGGTTAGGTGTTCTTGAGTTTTTAATGCATATGTTTATGTTTGAAGCTTAATTAGAGATAATTAGGTTCATATATCGATATAGAATTGAATGACCATCGAGAGAGGCTTTTAATTATATTAGGATCACCGATTTTCAATCCAAGGTAATTACAAGCTAAAGCGATTAAACAGATAGTTGATTAAGAAACGTGTAGGTGGATTCGCGAATCCTAGTGTTGGTAAAACTTGAATTTGTACTCAACAATTTACTTTAATTACGTGATAAATTAGATTTAATTACACATGCGTATAATATATTTATATTTAAAATCAAATACAAATCTGTGTTCTTTACTTTGTTAAAACTAGAATCATAAATTAATAGGTTAATTAATAGCTGGTCATCGTGGGTTCGACACTCTATTCATTACTATATTACTTGTTAACGGATGTCCACTTGCGGGATTAAATCGACAACAAGTTTTTGCGCCGTTGTTGGGGACTAGTTTTATTAATTACTATGTTAATTAATAATTTAGTTTTTAACAATTCTTTTTATTATTATTTATTTGATTTTTAGTTTTATTTTTTAATCCTTAGTTCTTCGTGTTATTGCTGAATTCTAAGTATTTTCTAAAGTTTTAGGTGTCAATTGTATATGCGTTGTAAAAAAGATCTTGATCTATTTGATTTAGACCTAGAAATTGAACGGAGCTTTCGCCAACGACAACGTGAGCGAAGAGAAAAGAAACAACAGTAAAAAGACACAATGGAAGATAATCGAATCCAGAATCCATTACATGCAGATGTGAGAAATAATCTTGCACCAATGGCTCTACCAGTTGAAGTTAATGAACGAGATATTCTTATTGGTGAGTATATGATGCCACCGATTGTATAAAAATGGTCCAACATAATCTATTTGCCTTATGGACACGACAACTTCCAGTTGAGGCCAGATGTGATTAATTTGTTCTCGAACAATCTATCATTCTATGGGAAAACAGATGAAAACCCTCATTACCATATTTCTCGCTTCTATGAATATTGTGGAAATTTCAAATACCACGGTGTTAATGAAGAGGTACTTAAGATGAGGCTCTTCCCACACACACTGAAGGATAAAGCTATAGAATAGTTATATTCTCTACTGTCTAGGACCATCACTACTTGGACAGATTTGATCCAGAAATTCACATTGAAATACTTCTCTCCAGCTAGAGTGAACAGACTGAAGCATGAAATATCCAATTTCCAACAATCTGAGTTGGAAAATTTTCACGAGGCATGGGAAAGATTCAAGAACTGCTTCGAAAGTATCGAAGTCATGGTTTTTCTTTAGCAACTCAGAATCATTATTTCTACTCTGGATTAGCTCCAGTAAGTCGTTCTTCAATAGATTCTGCAGCAGGTGGCTCTATCCAAAATAGATCTTTCGGTGACCTTCACGACTTGTATGAAACGATGAGTGAATAGTTCGTTATGTGGCTAGATAGAGGATTGCAGAAGAAAGCAACATGAATGCACGAAGTGAAAATCAATTCGCTTGTACTGGTGAAAATTGATGCATTGGCAAAATAGATGGAAGCAATGAAATATTCTCACTCAGCCAATATGGTTCATATGTCCCCACCAATATGTGTAACATGCGGGACAAACCATCAATCATCATAATGCCCTCTAACCACCGTTGATATGTCATCACCTGAACAAGCTGCATATGCTCATAACTTTCAGTGATAGCAGAATAATCCATACTCACAGGCCTACAATCCTAGATGGAGAAACATCCAAACTTCTCCTATGGCAATACCCAAAACATTCAAAATCCACCAAATTAAAGAAGATCCCAGGAAAGAGAATGAGAATTAGAAGAAATAATCGCTAAATTGTCGAACGGATGGAGATGGGGCTCAAGGAAGTGCAGAAAAGACAAGATGCTGCGATAAAAAATATAGAAAATCAGATTGGGCAGTTAGCAAAACTATTGACCGAGCGACAACTAAGTACATGGCCAAGCAATACCGATGTCAATCCAAAAGAGCAAGTAAATGCAATTACCACGAGAAGCAAAGTTGAATTACCGAAATTCATGTAAAGAGACTAGGTATAGAAAATGAAACTGTGTCCAGCAAAGAGAGAGAAAACAAATCAGATGCAGAAGTCGAACAAGAAAAATGGAACTCTCCACCAGATTATATTCTACCACCGGCTTACGTCCCTCCAATTCTATTTCCTTCAAAGGCTGCGAAAATATAAGTTAGACCAGCAATTCAATAAATTCTTCGATGTATTCAAGAAACTCCAAATCAACATACATTTTGCCGATGCTTTAGCTCAAATGCCCATTTATGCAAAATTTGTGAAAGAAATTCTTTCAAACAAAAGAAAGTTGGAGGAGTACGAAAAAGTCATGCTTACCTTAAAAGATCCAGGGAGATTTACTATTCCTTGCACTATTGGTAATTTATTTTTTGACAAAGCTCTATGTGATTTGGGTGCTAGTGTAGATTTAATGCCTTATTCTATTTTTAAGTAGCTCGGTTTGGGAGAAGCAAAGCCAACAATAGTATCATTGTAGCTTGCAGATAGGTCCATCAAACATCTAAGAGGGATCGTTGAAGACATATTATTGAAGTGGACAAATTCATATTCTCTGCTGATTTTATTATTTTGGATATGTGCGAAGACAAGGATGTACCACTTATTTTGGGTCGATCTTTCTTGACTACTGGTTGGACATTGATTAATGTGCAAAAAGGGCAACTAAAACTGAGGTTGAATGATAAACATATCACATTCGATGTGTTTAAAGCAACTAAATTTCTAAGCTCTTCAAATTCTTATTTCAGATTGATGCCATTGACTAAGAGAGAACCAACACTTTCACATTGGAAAACCAGTTAGACCCAAAGGAACACATACCAATCATAAAAACGAAGAGTGGCGAACACTTGTCCGATGAGGAAGTTGAAGTTTTCATAGTTGAGTTTGAGCACGGTGGCAAAATAGAGTCATATCAATATGATAAGGAAAAAATCAAACTCTGGAAGGTGAACAAAATTGGTGCAAAGACAATCGATGCAAGCAAATCAACTCCTCCAAAGATCTATTCAAAGTGTCTTGAGTGATCACCACGACAAAGTCAAGCTAATGACTTTAAAGAAGCGCTTAATGGGAGGCAACCCATTTTTCTACTATTTTATTTAAATTTCTGTATTCATTTAAATTTTAGAATTTCAATTGATATTTTGCACGTTTTATGCTTTTAGGACTTAAAGTAGGCACTTTCAATTCTTAGGTAACGAGAACCAATGATCATCGTCATTCTGCATAAGCACACAATTTTTTAAGTTAAAATAAAATAAAATTTCGCAGAATTCATTATGCGATCGCATGGTATTCTCCTCTGCGATCGCATATCTTGGGCAGAAATCATTCTGCCCATATTTTAATGGTCTTGCGATCGCAGGATTGTTCTTCCTTGCGATCGCAAGGAAAACCAAAACATTATTTTTCAATTTTTTTTATAAAAAAATAAAAATAATAATAAATTTTGTTTTTAAAGTTACAATTTGTAGGCTAGCTGGATGTCATTCAAGCGAAGATTTGCCAACCGGTACCTAACCAAGACTCTCCACTAGTAGATCCTACCATACTTCTTCATCTTGCACAATCCGATCCACCTCTGGGAAGTCTCTAATCATTTTATATATTCTTTTTGAATTTTTACATTGGGAACAATGTATCTTTCAAGTTTGGAGGTAGTGGCAAAATGATATACTTGATATTGATTGTTAATTTGTTTTTGCTTGTTTAAAAAATTATTATTAGTGATTGTTTGCGTGTTTATGTGACATGAATAGCTTTGCCGGCTAATGATGAAACTTTTTCTTTAAGTTTAGCTTTAATCATGACTTTTGGACAGATTATTACTTTTGTTTAAATGTGAGGCTACTTAATCATATCTGATATAGTGTTTTGTCAGCCAATTATGATGATATTTAGCTATATTGGTACACTTAAATTGAAAACAATACGATACCTTTTTGAAACTTAGAATCATTTGTATCTCGAACAATTAACCAATAAAGTGAGTAAGTGTGGTAGTTAAGCTATGATGGTGGCTATCTAAGCTTGTGTTGATTCCATGTGTGTTGAAAATTTGTGTAGAGCACTTTAGACCAGTTAGAGGAAGCTAAGTAATGACCGAATGTTAGGAATCTAATCCCCGAGCATGAACTTATTGTACGCAAAGAACAAAGCTATTACTATATTATAACTCTTTTCATAGCCTTTTTAACTCGAGTGATAAAGTCTGTCGGCTTAAAGCTCGTTACATGAGTCATCTAGAAAGCTTAATGAACTGTGTTTCACACACTATTAATATCTTAAAACTCTTTTTGTAGTCCTTTTTACTCGAGTGAAAAGGTCTGTAGGGATTTTTCAAAACTCGTTGCCCTAAGGTTCAAAAGACCTGGGAGTCATCGACCTAAAGCTCGTTACATGAGTCATCTATAAAGCTTAAATGATTGAGTTTTGCACATAAGATTTATATAAAAAAAATTTTTTTTTTGCAAAGTAAACATGGGGATTAGATAACTAATGGGTTTGACTTACTTAGTAGAAACTTCCTAGTCGAGAGCACTCAAAAAAAATAAAAGAATTTTCATAAACCTAGTTTGTCACAATTATTAGCTTTCTCAACCAACTTCGAGCAAGAAAATAATGAGTAAACCGGAAACTTTGAACCAAAATCTAGGAATTGTAAGAGAAAATCATTTTAGGAGAAAGTGTACCTTACGAGAGGGAAATGAAAAGTTGACCAAAGAAAATTTGGGCTATCATAGCTATAGAAATTAAGTAGATCGGATTGAATTATAAGTTGTTCTCACACACATATCAAGTATAGCTTAAGTAGAATCATATTTGCAATAGTAAATGTATGGACACTTGTCATGAATTATAAGTTGTTGCGCCCACGACCATGACCGCCCTAAAAAAAAAGCTAAAAGTATAAAATATAGAAAAATTCTATTTATGTAAACTAAAGAAGAATGAATTATGTGTAAATACCACAACCCAAATTTATTTCATTCTATGCATGATTGACTTAGTTATTATTATATTCATTAGAATGAATAAAAGTTCAAGTCCAACGGCCGGGGTCTTTAAAAGTACAATTTTGTACTTATTGGATCTCTAAAAAAGGGACGATTATGTACACTTTTGCATCTAAAAATTTTCGATTATGATAATGTTTTCGATTATATTGTTTTTTTAATCATTATAGGATAATAACCAAAATCAAGTGTCGATTAAACAAAAAGAAAGCAAATAGAAGAAAAAGGGACTCAATTGAACAAACAAATAAACTTGATGGGCTTGTCAGGCAAATATCTAAGAGAGAAATTCAGGAACTGCGTTCAAACAACCATGCGATCGCAAGCTTCCAAGATTTTCTATAGAACGTAAATGGACAAAACTATGCAATCGCGAGGTTTTTAACCATGCGATCGCATGGGTATTTCGTGAAGAACTTAAGTTGTTTCCTGATAGAAGTAAAACTCTACCAAGTCCATTACCTAAGCCACATCTTGGAGAGTTGGGGAATGAGTATAAAAGGCAGAATAGAATACAAATCGCTGGAGGCAAATTTTGGGAAGAAAATACAAGTGAAGAATCGAAGATCAAGAAACGAATTGAAGATTCTTGGGCCGAAATCACGGGTTGTATCTCTAATTTCTTCTTTTTCATCCAGAACATGATTAATACAATTTTTGTATTATTTTACAAAATTATATCTGGCTAATTTACTTATTTCTAGGATGAACGATGAAACCTCATGTTTTTAATTAATTAGAAGTTTTTCTGTTTTAGTAATTAATTGCTCTTGGGTTGATTATTCTTTATTCATTTTTTCTAATATTTTAATGCTTGATCACCATTAGAATATATTGTGATCTATATTGAAGTAGAGAGATTCGATATAGATTAAGCAACGTGGTATTGAATAACATATGGTCCAATAATAGATAGATATTACTATTATGATTTATGAAATCCGGCTAGGTGTTCTTGAGTTTTTAATGCATATGTTTATGTTCGAAGCTTAATTAGAAATAATTAGGTTCATATATCGATATAGAATTGATTGACCATCGAGAGAAGCTTTTAATTATATTAGGATCACCAATTTTCAATCCAAGGTAATTACAATCTAAAGCGATTAAATAGATAATTGATTAAAAAACGTGTAGATGGATTCGCAAATCCTAGTGTTGGTAAAACTTGAATTCGTACTCAACAATTTACTTTAATTGCTTGATAAATTAGATTTAATTACACATATGTATAATATATTTAGATTTAAAATCAAATACAAATCATGTGTTCTTTACTTTGTTAAAACTAGAATTATAAATTAATAGGTTAATTGATAGCTGGTTCTCGTGGGTTCGACACTCTATTCATTACTATATTACTTGTTAACGATCCGTCCACTTGTGGGATTAAATCAACAACAAAAGCTCCGTTCGATTTTTGGGTCAAAATAAAATAGATCAAGATCTTTTGTACGGCGCATACACAATCGACACCTGAAACTTTAGAAAATTGGTGAAATTCAGCAGTTACACAAAGAACTGAGAAGGAGAATAAATATAAAATAAAATAAAATAAAATTATTTGTTCAACCTACTATGATTATATTTGAACACTATAATTTATTATCAAAATCGATTAAAAGTTTAACCTAGATTCGACAACCTAAAGGAACTGGATGGATGTAACTAACTAAGCTTTCTCATTCTTAAAGTATGATGTTGCTATGTGTTATATGTAAAAAACCTGTCTTACGCAAATGATGTTTCGGTCGCGAAATGCCTTTTCAATCTCCAAGTTCATCCATTTTGTCTGTCCTGCTTAAAACTAATCAGCTCATAACAACTCTTAACAATACTATGTGTTGTTGGTTTTAATCCCGCAAGTGGACGGATTATTAACAAGTAATATAATGATGTGAAGAGTGTCGAACCCACGACGACTAACTATCAGTTAACCAATTAATGTATACTTTGAGTTTTAACAAGATAAGAACACATATTTGTTTATAAATTCAATCCTAAAGTTATTCTACTTAAGTTTAATTAAATCTAAATTATCACGTAATCAAAAGTAATTTTAAGAACAATTTCGAGTTTTACTAGCACCAAGATTCGCGAATCCACCTACACGTTTCAACAATTAATTATCAATTACTCGCCTTCGCAAATTATTGACCCTAAATAAAAAATCGATGGTCCTAATATAATCAAAAGCCTCTCTCGACGGTCAATTAATTCTATACCTCTATATGAACCTAACCATCTCTAGTTAAATTTTGAACACAAAGGTATGCATTTAATCACAACGATCATCTAGAAAGATTTCATAAAGCATAATAGTAATATCTATATATTATTAGACCCTATGATATTTATTACCACGTGCTCATCTAAATTGAATCTCTCAAAAGCAATCTAGACCACAAAAATGTTTTAATGGTGATCAAACATCAAAATAGAAATAATGAATAATAAATAATCAACCCAGAATCAATAAATTTACTAAAACAAATAACTTCTAATTAATCAAAAACATAAGGTTTCATCGTTTATCCTAGATATAAAAGATTTAGCCGGACATGATTCCTATGAATATAGCAATAATAATGAACGAATTCATGATCCGGAAGAAAAAGAAGAAGAATGGATACAACCTTTAATCTTGAATTAATCTAAAATCTCCGATTGCACCGTGATGAATGTTGTCCCAGAATTCCTCATTTTCTTACTCTTGATCTCTATCTCTCTTCAATTGCATAACTCCTTCAAAAGACATAGAAGACCGCACTTATGACTTTCCTTGGGAAGTCTTCAAAGTTGTGTTTTAAAAGTCTCATAATCCCACTTAACTTTAGAAAATCGCACTTATGACTTTCCTTCAGCATATGTCGCACTTTGGTCATGCCTAGGTCACACAATGCATTCTGCTACCTAGGTGCAACCTCAAGTAAGTTTTCACTACCGCACCTAGGTCGCACCTAGGACGCACTACCTAGGTGTGACTTTTTTTGAAAACTTACAATTTGGTCCCCGATTTGGCTTTTGATTTATGGTTTTGGTCCTTTCTTCTTTAAATCTTCTCGATTCAATCCAAAAGTTTCAAAATGCATTCTAATTGGTCCTCACCCTTCTAAAGTCTTCCAAAGTAGCCTTCCAACTATTCAAAATTGTGAAAATTAGTCCCCAGACTTTTAGAAATCTGATTTTTGCTCTCAAAACTTTTGAAATCACCATAGTTGCTTTATAATAGTTTCAACTTATGTCTTTGCCATCCGATTAAGCGTCAATTAAGCTTCAAACTCTTTTTCGTTCCAAACTCATTCAAATTGGGTTTTGTACCTACTTATACAATAATTGAACTCATTTAAATAGAAATCTGCTCATATGGTGAATATATAATAAGTTTACAAGTCTAAATAAGGGTATAAAATATACTATTCACTATGCAAGACAAAAACACACATATCATAGTTAAAGGCAAGGAGGTAATAATCCTCCAACTTTTTTAAACGTCCAATGCAAAATACTATCCTTTATCTGTCTAAGATATGAAGAGCAAGAAACATACAAGTACCTCGTTGGAAAAGAACAAAGCAGTGGCATCAAGGCCAACATGGTCAAAAAGCCAAGTCGCTAGACGCTACTTCCACATTTTCTCTCTCCGAGTATTCATCACAAGTACTATCAACTCTAAACTGCTCATATATATATCTCTCTCTCTTCTTTCCTTATCATCTTTCATTCTATTTTCCAACAACCACGCATAGCATATTGCAGTCACCATTGAGCTCGTACCTAAACAATGAAAAAATACAAGATCAGGTTAAGTTAAAATTAACCTTTATAATTAGATAAGTATTCCATCTATCTTGTCTAGAGAATAATTTTCTTGGGTTTTTTGGTTTGTCTTGAGCCTAACTATACTTTACAATTATCCCCTGACCACCAATCTTCATAGTACAAAAAGAATTTATTGGAGCTTTTGACAGAGAGATGTGAGAGTACCTCGTATACTTTTTCTCTCTTAGATTTAAAATCTACAATGACAATTGGACGAAACTCTGACGTTGAAAGTGAACCACTATAAATCGTATATTTGCTTTGCCTGTTTTTGATTTTAGATTTGCTCATTATTGCTCTCATAATTGAATTTAGAGCTTAATCACGAATAAAGGTTAGTAGCACAATCAACCAAATAATTTGAAAAGGCCGTAAACACTAAAACGTCAAACAAAAATAAGGAATATGCACTACAACAAAACATAGTTGTTTGAAGGTCCAGAGAGCACAATCTTGGCCTTTTCCTGATTTTCCCACTCAAGATTTTCCAAAATTTTATCCTCTGCTCTTTCAATAACAAATTCAATTCCTGAGCCTTCAAAACTTTCTCCTAAACTGCCAATCATCCACATTATTCTTCTGCAAGTTCCTCTCAATGCTGCATGTGGAAGAGGATATAGACCTTGAGTGGGCCAACTCCACTAACTTCTAGATGGTGACAAGACCTCCGCCTCCATTATGTTGGGATATTTTCTCAAAATTTGCCAAAATCAAAAGATGCACCAATTGTTGAAAAGAAAAATATATGATATGATATTATATTATATTTGGTGACTAAAATTGAACAAGTTTCTAAATCTTGGACACATTGACATTCAAAATTGACATGTTTTTCTTCTCTTTTGTATATGTGACTTGATGATTTTTTGAGAAAAAAATTTTAAGTTTAGCATCCTAGTTATTTTTCTTGTTATCTTTGTGGGTTGTACAAAGAGTAGAAATTGGTGGATGTGTTAAAGTTTAAGATATTATTTTTCTTAAGATATTTGGGGAATTTTGGTGAGTGAAATCTATATGATTGTAACAATTTTTCATATAGTGGAAAGCTTTGATGGTCTATAAATCTCTATATTTTATATTTTTCTATCTCGTTGTTTTTCTCTGAACAAGAATCTTGTGGACAATAAAGAAATTGGTCTCAATTTCCAACAGTGGTATCAGAGTATTAAGTCGTTTAGAGTGTTGGCGCACAGAGAAGATATGTCTATCAAATATGACTTGGAGAAATTTAACACAAGAATCAATTTTAGCTTGTGGCAAGTATAAGTTAAGGATGTTTTGATTCAATCTGGACTACACAAGGCTTTGAAAGGGAAACCAATCCCTATTTCTGACAAAGATACTGAAAAATCTAGTATGAGCAATGAGGTTTGGGAAGATTTGAATTTGAAAGATGCAAGTATGATACATCTATGTTTAGCTAAAAATGTTCTTGCAAATATTCATGGAATATCTGCTGCAAAGGAACTTTGAGAAAAACTTGAACAGTTATATTAAACAAAGAGTCTTTCAAATCGGTTGTACTTGAAAGAACAGTTTCATTCTTTGCGAATGAATGTAGGTACAAAATTTTCAGACCACCTAAGTGTTCTCAATAGGATCGTTTATGAACTGGAGGATATTGGAGTTAAACTTGATGATGAGGATAAAGTGTTAAGACTCATCTGGTCTTTTCCATCCTCTTATGAACACATCAAACCAATTTTGATGTATGAGAAAGAAACTGTGAGTTTTGAAGAATTTACAAGTAAATTAATTTTTTAAGAAAGAATGTTGAGTGCTTGAAGTAATATTTCATCTGAAAACTCATTACTTGTTGCTGAAAAATGGAAGAAGAATAACTCCATGAAAAGAAAAGTATCTTGTTAGAATTGTGGACAACCTAGTCACGTGAGAAAAAATTGTCCAAAAAAGTAGAGCAGGCTTAGCTAACTGCTTGATATCATAGATATGGACAATATGTCTCTCTTTATGGGAGACAATGATGTCGCTTGAGTAAATATTTATATCATCGTGGCATTCGCTAGTTGCCATGATAGAAGATGTGTTACTACTAGCGAGTCTATATATTTGTTCACGGGCATTGGCTTGACATTAATGCAAGGTGTGTGGTGAAATTGATGTCGATGGCTGATAAACTTCCGAGTAGGTCAAGTAAGGGAGTTGCACCATAATTTTTCAACAAATTCATTCAACATGAGCCAACGAAATTCTTAGAATTTGTTTTTTCTAAGTGATTATACTTATATGGTGGAGTATGTTAATTCTCTGTTTTGAGAATTGGGATTGCCAAAGTTTACCCTTTTTTAAAGTATCGAGATGAAGAGTTGTAGAAGAGATGGTTGAGTTTTGGCTCGTTTTTGTCAAGGTGGAGATTGTTGGGATATTTTCTCAAAACTTGCCAAAATAAAAAGATGCACCAATTGTTGAAAAGGAAAAGATATTATATTATATTATATTTGGTGACTAAAATTGGACAAGTTTCTAAATTTTGGACATCTTGGCAGTCGAAACTTGGAAGAAAATTAGGTCATAAATTAACTATAAATTGACGTGTTTTTCTTCTCTTTTATATACGTGACTTGAGGGTTTTTGAGAGAAAAATTGTAAGTCTAGCATCCTAATTATTTTTCTTGTTCTCTTTGTGGGTTGTACAAAGAGTAGAAATTGGTGGGTGTGGTAAAGCTTGTGATATTATTTTTCTTAAGATACTTGAGAAATTTAGGTGAGTGAAATCTATATGATTGTAACAATTTTTCATATAGTGGAAAGCTTTGACGGTCCATAAATCTCTCTATCTTTTGTATTTTTTGTCTCGTTATTTTTCTCTTAACAAGAATCTTGTGGGCAATAAAAGAATTCGTCGCAATTACCAACACGTTACAGAACACGTGTTGGAAGATAACGTCCTCGGTGAGTGGACTCGATAAGATGTTTTGGTGGAGAGAGCAACTGAGTATCCAAGATTGTTGCAGGTGCATTATTTGTAGTAGTTGTAGTATTTTTAAAAGTTCGTTTGGAAATGGAAGGAAGGTTAATTGGAGTAGGGATAGGCTGTGAAAGTGATGCAATGGGGTCGGTTTGGAACCGTGACTTGCAGTGCGTTGATCGTTGGAGAGGGAGTGGTGGGGCCCTGAGAGGACTAATGGGGCTTGGGGGAGTGGGGTCAGGGGAGATGGGGGCTGGGAGAGGGGATTTTGATCATGTTGATGAACCTTTTTTTGGACTTCTGATGCAAGAGATGCTGCTTCTGCTTGTGGAGGATCCAAATTGGTTTCGGATCTATTCACTGAAGCTTTCCATTGATCTATTCCTGTATTAATTTTTCCAGAAATGAAAAGGTCCATAATTAGTTTTCAAGAACATACAAATGAACTCAAGGGCTCTTTAATTTGATTATGTTCAATATAAAAAAGTTACCAAAGTTAGTCACACAAGCTACACATTTGTATTTACATAGGTATGTTGGTTACATGGACTGCACATGATTAGACATGACAACTAGCAAATTTTCACAAACCTCTTTTCTTTAATCCTATCCAGTCATTGAGTAATTTAGTTTAACAAGATGTGCAAATCATCAGGTGTGGACTCGGTTTTGAGGGGCATAGTAGCCCGACACTGGCTAGTTTTTATGCGAGCATATGTAAAAGTTTTGGGCCCTACAAGGCCTGAGCTGGGCCTACTGGCTTCTCAAACTTTTTTTTTTTTTAATTGTTTCGGATCGACACACAACATGGTCTGGTATGACATTTTACATGCTGAGATGCTCTAGCTTGGGCGGTCCAACACATTTTGACACCCCAAGTGCACCAAACATTTTCTTAATGAATGTGAAATTAATATATGACCAAAGAATTTACCTTCTAGCTGACATATAGTCTCTCTTGTCAAGAGAAGATGTTGATAGACTGCCTTGAGTTGTTGCAAACCTTGGAGAGACAACCAATCTAGACGGTGAATCATAGTCTCTAGAAGGAGATAAAGCCACCATTTGCTTTGCTTCCTCAAGCCACTCATGTGTTAGCTTGCTGCTAACACTCTTTGTGCTCAAATCAAAATCATCTTCATTTTGATCCTCAAGAACCCTTCCTATTCGATAAGGTTATATGTTTTCATATCAGTATTAATTGATTCGAAGAACATGTCATTCAGTAAATTAGTTAGGTCTGGTATTTGTTCTTTTTCGTATAGGGTGTCTACTATCAACTAGCTTCTTTTGTATGCTGATTGATCCTCTGTTGAATGTCCTATCTATGGCTTCCAACTTCACCAGGCCAATGTCTCTCCAAACGTGTATGAAAGTACTTCTTCCAGGCTTTCCTAAGAGAGAAAAGGGTGGGAGGGTGGTGAGTTGTTGGATCTGCTAGAGCCTTCCGACCTTCTTCCTTCATTCTCTAAAAGTCTGCCAAGTAATGTCATATCAGCCACATGAGAATCTTCATAACGGATCAGAGCAATAGTATGAACTGAAGGCCACCCCGATTGAAGTCAAGAGCAGTCCTTGGGAGGCAATTGTTGACATCTGATCTGACCCGCCACGATCACCTAAGGACCTCCTCCCCAAAGGAAAGAGGTCCTACCCAACCCCCAAGAGGAAGTTCCTACCTAACTTCCACGAAGAGGGACACTATAGTCTAAGAGGTCCTACCTCAATATATCAGGTCTTACCTTGATATCTCAGGTCCTACATAACCCCAACGATGAGGGACACTATCATCCATGAGGTCCTACCTCAATATATCAGGTCCTATCTCAATATCTCATGTCCTATCTCAATATATTAGGTCCTACCTTGATATCTCAGGTCACCCCTATGAAGTAGGACAAAAGCGTAAAAGAGGGACACTATCGTCCATGAGGTCCTACCTCGAGATCTCAGGTCCTACCTCAATATATCAAGTCCTACCTCGATATCTCAGGTCACTCCCACAAAGTAGGATGAAAGAGGGACACTATCGTCCAAGAGGTCATACCTCAATATATTAGGTCCTACCTAACCCCCACGAAGAAGGGACACTATCGTCCAGGATGTCCTACCTTAATATATCATGTCCTACCTCGATATCTTATGTCACCCCCATGAAGTAGGACGTCCTCGTCTAGGAGGTCCTACCTATATACCTTAGATCTTACCACAATCGTCTACGGTTACCAGAAGATCATATCTGTCAGGTGTCAAATGTCAGGCCAGCTACATGTCAATCGTAATTAATCCAGATGTCACCTCACATTTAATACCCTAAAAGAGAAGATCTTATAAGAATTTAATGCCTAACTTGACATTAAATGCAAATAATCATTACACATCTCCTATAAATAGGAGACTTAAATGTCCCAACAGAAGACATTCAATGGCTAATAATAAATAGCATACTCGAAAAGAGCTTTCAAAGATGTATTCTATTACAATTTTCCGTATCTAGTTCAGTTCGGCCACGTTCGACCTAAATTCTTAATATTAAGTTGGATTGGAAAGTGTCATGTCATTTTCCAACGTCAACAGATTTCAAAGTGGGTCAAATTGGAAGAATCGAAATACCAAGTTGTAGGCCAATAAAGCCAAATTATAAACCTGAAAAAATTAAGTGATATTCATATTCTAGTCCCAAAAAAATTATAGAAAAAAATAAACAAAAAATTAGAAGTTGAACATCTAAAATCGAACACTAAAGTAATAAAAAAAAATTGAAAAAATAATAATAATAATATTGCTAACATTGTCCACTGTCCAGATTGTTGTAAGCTCCATTATCTCTAGACTCTAAACCCATTGCCCACACCATCCTCTAAAAATTGGTAAGTTTTTTTTTTTCCAACATCCGTTTCCTTCACATCACTCCTTCAAATACATGTTTTTTGTCTCATTAATATTGTATGCAAAAATAGAACCAAAATTTCAATAAATAAATAAATAAATTTAAGTAAATAAAATCTAACACTAACTTGCAAAAAAATTTAATAAATAAAAATTACATATTTGCATTAATATTGTACGCAGATAAAAACAAGAATTCAAAAAAATAAAATTGAAATAAAAAAAATAAAATTAAACCTTACCTCTCTAGTCTGCCGATTGCGAATTGGGTCCTTTTGCCTCATTATGTTTTTTTTCTCAATTATCAGGTATGGTAATTAATAATGATAGAATACGACTCTTGGGTTTTATTAGTCTACATGATTAAGATATTTCTTTAAAGTATTTTTCTTATCGCTTATAAACATTTACAAACTGGTCAAACATTATTTTTATCTACACATTTAAATAAATCCAACAAGTTAGTTATTGTTGAACCTATTTCCCCAATCCTCAAAATAGATAAAGAGGCAAATAGTAAGTGAATTAGTAGATTTTATTTGTTGAAGAACAGAAAAATAAATTACATTGATAACTCGTAGCTTACTACACTTTTGAGTATAGTTTGAGGGGGCCAAAATGATGCCACGCTATGCTCTAGTTAGTTATTAGTCCAAAGTTTGAAAGAATGAGCCTCCAGTGTCGTGTTTGGGAGGTGCTCATCCATTATAATTTGCTATCTTCTTAAACCGAAGGCAACTATCAGTTCACATATTGGTGAAAGATCAAATCAACATAGAAAGTCTAGTCCTATCCACGACTTCAAAGACATGTATAGCATGTCGAGTGAAATCTTGATCACAAGTGATAAGACACCTTTAGCATGCTTGACTAAATGAAACTAAATGATTAGTGAGAGAGATACGTCACAAAATTTGATATCTGCCTTGAACAATCTCATCAAATCTAACGTATCACACAATCATACAAGTTGCAACTTATGCGTTGACCATCCCAAAACTCTAAAATGACAAGTGAACAATGGGATTGAGATTCATAATTTCAAGTGATAACAACTGTAAAAATTTACGTGTGTACCAGAGTCCAAATGAATGCTAGGGCCAGATTCCAATTAGAGAAAAGAATGAAGTTTTCACCCACCAATGGATCAATTATTTTGATCTAGAAAAAGCTAAAAGTTGAAAAAAAATGCAGGCCAAGAGTAGTTAAGTTTATACAAGTTCACTCCTGGTCGAGTAATTTTGTAGTAAAAGTTACAATTTAGTCACCATTTTAGTATACTAATGGATTCTATGGAGAGCCCTAATCCTTACATATAAGGGGAAAAAAAAACGCTGCTCAAGCACATGCAGTAATAAATTATTGTAATGTTGATAAAAACACGAAGAAATGAATATCCCAGAGACTAATGGCATGAAGATCAGTCATTCATTTAATCGAAACCAACAATGTTATTTATAATTTTTAGTTAGTAAAATGCGCACATACATTGAAAGAAAGAGAGCATACATGATTACAGTGGTAATTAGTATAACATGTATTAAATGTATGCAAAAATATGATATATACCATGCTTTCAACCAAAATATGATATATCCCAATTGACAGCTCTCAGGTGAATCCCATTACAAGTAAGACATACAAAAGATGATTCTTATTCCATATGGGATTGTCTTCAAATGCCATAAAACAGCAATACAATTTGCAATGAAAAATGAACGAGAGAATAGGTACTTCAATACCTTTTCATCTCTAATATGATCACTTCTGCATTTCATCTCTTCACAACGTCATCCTTCTTCAAAGTGAAATCCCAAATGCCCCCGTACTTCTCGTTAAAATCCCATATGTCCATGGTGTCGTAATCGGCTATCAACTTATCACGAGCTCCTCTCTACTTATTGTAAATATGATGTTCAAAGTTGTGCAATTCACTTGACTTATACATCTCGATAATGCAAAATATCACAGTTAAAACGGCAGTGCCAATGCACAAGTTTTCCCTCGGAATCCTGTAGAAGGTCCTATCGACGCAAAATCTTCTGCAATTGATCCCCAAAAAGGTCCCTGGAATGAAAGTTTAATTACAAGCAGGATTTCTTTATCCATATTCGATGTTAAAAGTTGAAGAGCATGAATTGGGTGTAAATTTGCACGGATTTGCCCCATCTTAGTGGTCGCCCAAGAAGAACTTGACATAAAACAAGTTTCAAAGACCATAAAGGAGCAAAACCATCAACAATGTAGAAAAAATAACGAAAAAGGACGGATGAAATTTAACAAAATCAAACAAAATGTTCAAACAACATCCTCAAGTAAGCGAAATTACAAAGAAATTTCAAGGATCTAAATAAATCTGTAAGGATTTTGAGGTTTTCGTATATCACCACAAGAACACACCTTCTCAACAAATACACTTTCATTCTAGGTTCCGTGAAGTCGTCAGACACACAGCTATGTCGATTCCATGCTTTATGTATTGAAGGAAGACGACAATAGCCTTGAATTGGAAAGGGAGAGAGGACAACTACATTTTCCTTTGGAGAAAAATAGAACAGATGAAAAATTAGGTTTGTGAAATCGAAATTGGAATTCGGCCATTTGATTTACACGCACCCATGAAACGACGTCGTTTCGCTAGAAAAAAAACAAAAAATGGTGTCTGATTTGGACTAATTTATGA
The DNA here is from genome assembly GCA_023638005.1 of Forsythia suspensa. Lineage (NCBI taxonomy): Eukaryota > Viridiplantae > Streptophyta > Magnoliopsida > Lamiales > Oleaceae > Forsythia > Forsythia suspensa. Next base: position 10,760,651 of record CM042671.1, read on the forward strand.
GCAGTAAATTCTCCATTCATACTTATAAGATAGTAAGGGATATACTGTACATAAGCACTGAACTACGTGGAGAAAATGAATGAAGACATAATGTTTATCATCTCAGCTTCAGATTAGTTCATCATTTTTCTTCTTATCTTCTTAATTTTATTTTATATCTACATCTCAAACCTTCATCTTCACCTCCAAAATCATCAATCTTTATTTACTAAATTCAGCCTATCTTTCTATCTCTATTACATCATTATAGTTCACTGCTTGAGACCTTAAAGCCTTGGTGTCAACAGTCAACAAAATTGTTTCTTCACAAAATATGTAATCGAACCCTTATTTCCATCACTTTCTTCACCCTAACAAAAGCTACCCACCACTAATCCAAACTTAGTGGTCTTTGCATCAATATAGACCTACGATTTTCAAGAAAAAGAAATCTACAAAAACAAAGTGCATGATTATTTTTTCGCTCTGTTTGAAGGATATGAAAGGAGGATAAGGAGGTGATCGAGATAATACTAAATAACCACAAAAATTGAGATGTACTAAAATCGCTATATAAATCGTCAACAAAAAATAAACATGAGTAAGCATGCACCTGTTGTTGATTTATAAGCTTAGCCCTACAACAAATGATAAGAGGAATCAAATCAATTTCAGTTTTCACCAATAAGAACCTCATGTCATTCAAAATCAAAATGTTTCTACACTTTAACTTGATTCCTATGATCAAATGCAAAAAGAAAATAAAGAAGAAAACAAAATTGTTCTCCATGAAAAATCTTTAACTTCAATTGACAAGAAACCGATTCAAAAAATACAAATAAAAAAGAATGTATTACTCTATGTTCCATAAATAATCCAAAAAATCATGATTCCAAAAATGAAAGATTGTTACCTCGTGAGGTTCAAGCTTCCGACTCTCAATAATTCTCTCGAAATTAATTTCAAAGTTTCATTAGTGATATTCGCAAATTTAAATATCGCATTGCATGTTAGACCATAATTTTAGTTCTTTTTAAAAAAAAAAAAAAACTCATGATGTTGTCCTCATTTCAACTTATTTTCTACGTTCGGACAAACTAATTTCTCCCTCAAACATGTAATCAAGAAAATACCCATTGGTAGAAAATACGAGAAAATAGGGGAAAAACAATTATAAGCAATAAAAGTGAAATTACCTTTGAATTGTGAGGTAGGAGGAGATTAGTACGAGCCAATTAATATGGAGCAAACCATAAAAATATTACGCAAAATTCCATATGTGAAAAACTAAACTTAAACAAACTTAGCTAATGTCAAAACAATACATAAACCGAAATGCGAGACCCGGTGAGCAAAGTAATAAAATAGCATCACTACAATAGCAATGCTGGGAATATATATATATATATATATATATATATATATATATATTCCCAAACAAAATGAATCCAAAATGGCTCAGCAAAATGAAGTTGGGTTGGAGATGCTCTTACTTTGCCTTCTATGTTTGGAACAATGAGCAATTTGTGAAAATGGCATCACAACTCACAAGACATAGAAGAGGTGTTTCCAATTGTAGTTGAAGGTATGGAGAAAAAATTGAAATGGCATTGGAGCACAAGTGTTTGACAACTCACAGAAAATGTCAAGGAAATGGTGGAAGAAATGGAACCAAGTCTCTACTCCAAGTGCACATCTCGGGTTGATCTTCACGACTCGCAACTAATCAAGAGGAGATGAGGCGGAAAGCAGAGGTGGGAGAGTATAGAAATGGCGTGAAAAGGAATCAATGTATCCAAGATTCACGAAGGCGTGTTACAAATCGTGAAAAGTTTATCATGCGGGCATTTGGCAATTAATACACATGAGATCCTATATATATACACATATAAACATACACGCAGAAAAAACACAAATACATGAAATCCACGAGTCTAGAAATAGTTTATTGCCAGGAGAAAAACTTCTGCAAATCAACAAAGTGATTCCTCCATTAATAGTCACATATTTATTACAATCAAAGCTTGCATTTTTCCTCTCTCGCCCATAAATCAAAACTCAAAACAAAAAAAAAAAAAATTCAAAACAATAGCCCCTTTTAGAAAGTTTCAAAACATATCCAACTCTACATATTTATGTTTCAGGCAATTTCGAATAGTGAAGCGAGAAAAAGATTCGATTTTAAACAAATGGGTGTACAAAAATCGTTTCTTGACAACTGGGTAGGTGTAAAAAAAAAGATTCTATGTATTTTTATGTGTGGAGATTCAGAGAAAAAAAAGAGACAGGCAAAATCGGAAGAAGAAGGTTTTGCATTTGTGAAAGAAATTGTAATACCTTTGGACAACCAAGGACCTGCCGCCGGCTTAGACCTAGATTTGCACCACCGCCATCACCCATATTTTCTTCAATTTTTTTCATTGATTGTCTGTAAAGGGTGAGAAAATTGAAGCCAAATTCTTGAATGGAATGCAGAGTTTGCGTGTGCAAGTGAGAGATGGAAACTTTGCGGGTTAAAGGGAAATGGGAGTGTCAGATGGGAAGAAAGAGATGGAGACTTTGAGATGGGTGTGTCAGATGGGTGGGTGAAAAGAAGAAACGGTGCTTCTTGGTGGGGGAGAGAATGGGGAATTTTTCCAAATAGCCTTGTCAAACAAGCTTTACAAAGAAATAGCTATAAAGGCTTCTTTTTTGAATGAAATGCCCAAAATGCCCTTTTAACTTCTCCTATGTCTATTTATTTCTTCGTCACTTAATCTTCCCAATAATTCTAATTTAATATCTAGAATATTTTCAGATGTCGACTAATAATACATTTACTATTCTAGTTTGTTCTAAATATTCTAAAGATACTTTATTTTGGATATTATTTAATTTTGCTTAATTCTTCCTCTAATAAATCTAATATATTTTGTTCAAGGTTATCATAATCTTTTAAATTATATCACGGTATTTAAATAATCTATATATGCGAGATAATTTCTTAAATGCGTTAGGATGTTTACATTGAGTTATATATCCTAAAACAATTCCTTGAGATATCTCTTCTTCTAAATCTTTATATTCGAAATAATATCTTCAATTTTCTTTATATTTTTAGATGTTTCTCTGAAATTAATTCTTATATTATTTTGCAAGCAAAATCTATGCTATTGTAAATATCTTTGAGCTTAGATTGACCCGGTAAAATAAATTTTTCTAATTTATCAACCAAGGTTAATAAAAAGCGAGATATATTTATCATCTAAATACAATTTAAGATCACAATCGGTGCATGTGGATGCTTGTGCGGTGTTCATGAAAATAAGAACGTCGAACACGGAATAATTCTTCAATAAAGAAAGCTAGGTTTCCTTGAGTGATCTTCTTCAAGTCTTTGTGTATAAATGTGCATTAGCAAAGCAAGATCTGCTTTTGTCTATAGCTCATAAAGTTTTTAACTGAAGGGTCCAACATGTCTTCCGCTCATTTTCTTTTCTACTTCTTCCTTTTGCATTGATAGTTCAAGCTAACGGATATAAATCCAAAAGGATTCAACCCTGACACGGAAATTCAGTCTAGCTGTTTTCACCCCTATTGTAACAAATCTTTCAATTTAGAAACCTACTTGATTTTTCCAATGACACTCCAAACATTCCCAAACAAAGCAACACAAGCCAATACGAGAAAACAAGGAGATTTAAAGGAAATAACACAAGGTTATTTTACTACCGCCGGGGACTGGCTATCAAAAGAAGTTTTCTTTAGAAAAGGGATTGTAAGAAAACATTTCAAATACTTTTATAGAAATTATTATGAGCATATTACAAGTACACACCTGATATACAAAGACTCTAGTAAGAAACACTCTTGGTACTCCCTATGTTTGAAGTTTAGAACTCCATAGAGATTACCTTATTGACGTCTGAAGAAAAGACTACAAGACTATGGTATGATAGTAGAGAGATATGAGAAAACTCAGTGATTGTCTCTAACTTTCGATACCTTACAACTTGATATGTAAGTGGTATATAAAGACTCAGATACAACTTATTTTCAATAATTGATCCTTATCAAGAAGGAATCTCCTTTTTATCTTGTCGGTAAATAGGGACCACAGCTTTTCCAAAGTGATAAAATTATCACCGTTGATAGTGAGTGAAGGGTCATATCCGATCATTTTTCTTTCAAAGTAGTCGGTGCATTGTCGCGTCTTCATTGAGGAGGCGTGGTCCATATCTTCAATAATGCAATTTGGAATGACTATGTTCGAGATGACTCACCATAATCTTACACATTTCTCGAAGAAAGTTTGGTGATCCATCATTTTCATTATTCATTATTTTGTCGCACCGGTGGTCAAGTAGGGCCCGAACTCGATCACGAGTCTTTACAGTACGATTCTTTGAAGATTATGTGATCTTCACATGGGTATATCCAGATATTTTCATTTTGCTCATGGTGTCAACTAAGAAATCAAATTGGTCTTTGAATCCTTTGGCTCTTACGAAATGTTCAATCTTCGTAATTTCTTGAGGAGTGATTTCATGAGTATTTTGATTGTTTGGATCGAACAATTTTCTTGTTAATCCAATTTTGATAACATTTTGACCTGGAATGAGGTAATGATCATAAATATCCCATTTTACCGCAGAGAAGAATCGATATAAATGTTGGTAGGCTTAGTAATTCTGGACAAACTCTTCTATTGCTATTTTGATTCTTCTTTGGCAAAGATAGAAATTTCTCCGAGATTTTGGCTAGGATAAATCTGAGTATATTTCCAATATCATACATATGGCGAATCCAATTTGGTGGTGCTCTAGGATAGAAATTCACCTTGTTATATTTTCCATAGTTCAAAGTCTTCATCCATGGCTTATTACCAATTTCAATAAACCAACAAAGCCACAAGATTGAAAAGACATATTTTGTATTTATATCTGCTTCATCTTTTATCCCAAAGGATAGGAGATCATTGCAAAAGCAGTATAACATTTGATTTGTTAATTCCGGATATATCTTGTATAATGGATGGTTGGGAAATTTGAGAGGAGGAAGCCTCTTTATTTTCTTTGATATCTTGTGTGATTTTTGAATATTTCGTGGAATATCTTCTTTCTGGAGGTTTTCATTCTCCATTTTGTATATTTTCTCTTCCATCTCCTTTATTTTGAGCTTCATTGATTGTAACTCTTGCTTGATTTGCTCCATCTCTGGAAAGGAAATCAGGAAGAAAATTATCTTTACCACGAATATATTGAATATCAAATTTGAAGTTGGCCATCCAGGATTGTATTCTAATTAATGGCTTGTTAGCAACATTTGGTTCTAAATTATTTTTAAGAAAATACTTAACTTGAGTATTATCTGTTCTAATAGTAAATGATTTTTGATCAAATAATATTCATATTTAGCAACTCCTTTTTGACAAAGACGTAACTCTTTTCTATTGGAGTCATATCTAGTTTCAACATCTTTAAAGGTTCCCGAAGTATATGCAACTAATTTTTCAGGACATGTTTTTGAACAATCTTTATGACATGGGTAATTTTCTCCATGTTTTGATATCTTTTAAGATTGCTCCCCAACAATAGTCGAAGCATATGTTTCAAGAATAAAATAGTCATCATCTTCTGCTATAGATAGTTTTGGGAGATTAGAACAATATTTTTTAATGTGTTGGATTCTCTTAGTATCTTCATTGGTCCAATTCCAAACTTGATCCTTTTTTAGTTTATTTAGAAATGGCTTTTTAAGTAAAGCACATCCTTCAATAAATTGTTCAGAATAATTCAATAATCCTAAAAAGCTTTGTAGTTGTTTTTGTTTATTATTTAAATCGGGAAATTCGAGTAATTTTTCTCCAATATGAGATTGTAATTGAATTTCTTCTTCTTTGATGATGAGTCCTAAAAATTCTATATTTGTCTTAGCTTTTTCAACTTTCTTTTCTGAGAGTATTATTCCATGTTTGTTGATAATATATGCAAATTTTTCTAGGTGTTCTAGATGCTCTTTGTAAGTAGTAGAATGTATAAGTATATCATCAATATATATTACACAAAATTTTTTAATTGGTTTAAATACCTCGTCCATTCTTCTTTGATATATTTGGGGGGCATTTTTTAATCCAAATGGCATTACATTCCATTCGAATTGTCCTAAAGGATTAGGAGTACTAAATGCTGTTAGTGGTTTACTTTCTTCATCTAGACATATTTGCCAAAATCCGCTTTTGCAATCAAACTTAGAATATATTTTGCTATTCTGTATGGCCTTTATGAGAATATCCTTATTTGGTAGGTAATATCCATCAAATTTGGTTTTCTCATTTAGTTTCTTATAATTTATAACCATTCTGGCTTTATTTCTCTTTATTTGGCATGGTTTCTAACCATAAAATTTGGGCTACTATGTGGACTTTTACTTGGTCTAATAATTTTTGCTTTTAATAATTCTTTTATTTGTATATCAAATTCTTTTATGTCTTCTTGACTATATGTCATAGGCTTAACTCTAATTATGACATTTGGTTCTATTAACTCTATTTTAGCCGTTGTTTTATTTACGGACCATTTTTCTAATGGATTTTTACGAAAAGTTATTTACGAGATTATTTTTATTCTTTCTAGCTTTTCATTTTCGATTCACTTATTTGGAGGTTTATCTTGTTGTATAATAGTGATTTGAAATTTTCTTTTTCTATTTCGTATAACATCCACCACACTTTGGGTTGAAGAACTACGATGATTTATTGGTTTTGAGCTATTGATACTGACCTTTTGTATTTGTGGTACAATTATTTTGTGGTTCTGTGGTGTTGTAATTTCAAATCTTGTAGGATTTTTATATTGTGTAAAGGGTGCATAATCTTCTAGGAGGAAGGTGCATCCTAAAAGAATGTCACATTCTATTTTGGGGGCATAGTAAAGTTCTCTAACTATGACTTCTCTATTTTCTAGTAAAAATGGTATATTTTCGGTATATATAAGGAGTACGGTTCAAATAGGCCACTAGCTGTTTGAGCATAGTATTTCTTTTTAGGGTCTGTTTTCCAGTAGGAAGCTGGTAAAACATTATATTGTGCTGTACATAATGTTGATTCTGTATCTAGATAAGCATGAAATGTAATTCTACAATATCCAGGTAGGTTGAGTTTTATTTCAACATAGGGACTTAATGGATTTGTTATGTTCTTGGTTATAGATTTATAAGTAATCATCATATAGTTAGTAAATCTTTTCTTTTCACTAGTAATCCTTGGGATATGTTGTTCTTCAAGGTTAATTGTTACTTGTAACCTATCATTTTGAATGCTGTATGGTTTGAACATATCTAAAAAGTCCATTCCTAATAGGATTGGTGCATTGGTTTCTATCCTATTGGGATCTTTATGTATAACTATAGTTATAGAGAATTGTTCTCCTCTTATATTGGTAAGTATAAGATTCATTTCTACTAATTTTTCGATTTCATACTCTATTCCATGATAATCTTTATATTTGTATCCTTGAGGTAAGTCACATTAGGTAGCATACTAAGCGTATTTTCTTGAACATGGCTTGACCACCGCTCTGTATTAATTAGGGCAATCATTTCTTGTATTTCTCCTGTAGGTTTTATCCATTCAGTAAGGATGTAGAATTGTTCTTCTATTCCATGTCTATCTAATTTGGCAAATATTGGTATATTCTTTTTCCAATGGTTTCTTGGAGTGGATGTCTCTCCTATGTAGCTTTTCCTAGGAAGACTGAGACTTCTTCTAGGAGGGAATTTTGCTATCATATTTCCTATTGATTCAATAGAAACATTGCCTTGTAGATTACTGGTTTGTCCTATTTCTTTAATTGGTTTAATTCTTCTTTTGAAATCTAAAACAAATTCTTCAGGTATTTCAATTTCGTGGGATCTGAATTTTCTAGGTGGAATAGCTTGCGCTAATTCTTCAAATCCTTCTTCAATTTTTATTTCTTCAAAACTTCTTCTTATTTCTTGATGGTGGCTAGTAGTAAAAGCAAATATAGATCTTATGGTAAGGCTTACTGCCTTAGATTTTTCTGGCATATCTAATCTATCTATTTTATGATATAAATTTAAGGATATGTCTATATTTTCATCTAATAAAGATACTGCAAATCCTGGCTTTAAGGTAAATATTAGTTTCTAGTATACCAAATTACCTGAAACTGCTCCTAAAAGGGCATCTATAGGATCATGCAATATTCTATTATCCATGCAAAATATGTTGTTGGTATATCCATACCTTGTCTCGAAGAATCCTTTCATAAGGATCCGGATTCCTCCAATTTCTACATTTTGATTTTGTTTCTAATATCGGGCTTTATTTTAGCTAGTTCTTCATTTATCCATTTTCTATTTAGTATGGGAATTGTTGTAGATCCTTTTACATTTTCTATATAAATAGGAACTTCATTATGTTTTATAACATAAATAGTTTTGTTTAGTTTTGGTAATATGTTCCAAAATGTTTTATTTTTGAAAACATCTTTTTGATTCAAGGATAAAACTTTTTTCATAATTTCATCATATTTTTCTTCTTCGAAGGTAACAGTTTGGCTTATTCCTTCTATATTATCTATGTTAGTCTCTTGTATTTTCATACTTTCTTCAATCCTTACTTCATTCATAAAATTATAATTTATGAATTCATTTTCTTCTTCACTTTCTATTTCACTATCGTAATATATATATATATAGTAGAAATTTACGATTCGGTTTCACTTATTTCATAAGGTTCATATTCGAGTCATATATAGCTTCTTCATATACTTCTAAAAATTTTGAGTTGGTTTTATTTTTATGTTTATCTGGACAGTTTGGTGCTATATGTCCTAGTTTTTGACATATAAAGCATTTACATTTTTTAATATATTCTTTCTTAGGTATCCAACCTTTTGGTTTTGTTCTCTTTTTAAAAGGTTTTTTATTAGGTTTCCAATTATCTATTCTTTTCCTAAAATCTTTCTTTTTATAAGGTTTAAGAAATTTTTTGAATTTCCTTTTCTTTCTATATTCTTTTGGATAACACCCCCATTGATGAGTATGAAAGATATCTTGATTACAACAAAGGGGTTTTTTCTTTGTCATCTTTTTTATTGCTTTATTATCAGCTATTTCTCTACACCATTTATTATTTGTATTGATAATAAATTGTTCTCTATTGCCAAAAGTATCATTTATTTACGGATGAGTCATGGTGAGACCTAATCTTTTCATATTCTTGGTGTATTTTTATGCTCCAAGGGTAATAAAGTTTTAGGAACATTATTTTGAGATAATTTAATTTTTCATTATAACTCATATCTTTATTTAAAGCTTTTATGTAGATTTTTTCAAAATCTCTTAAGTATAGATTTTTTCAAAATCTCTTAAGTATCCTTTTAGTTCACACATATCACAAATTTTTAGATTTTCTAATTCTATTTGTGCTTCTAATTTCTCTCTTATTTCTTTCTCTATACTAGTTTCTTACGCAATTTCTCCAAGAAATTGTGCTCTTAAATATTTTTCTAATCCTTTTAATATATCCATAATTGTTTGGTTATTTAAATGTTCTCTTGAGTCGACTATCAATTCTTCTCCATATTTTATATTACTTTTTATTTGATCGAGAGTTTTCTTCCACAATTGTTCGATATTTCCTCACGAAGGTGTGTTCAAGAAAATTGAAAGTTTGTATATGTATCCCATCCTTTGCTAAATTGTATAGCAAGGCTAGAGGCTTTAACCCAAGCGAGATATCTTTTGTCTTTATCTCACGAATCTAGATCTAACCATATTTCTGTTGTTGATATTGGTTACATTAGATTTTCTATAGGACTTTCTTCTTTGGTAGTTATTTTGAAGTTGCCTTTTATTTTGCTAGGACTTATTCTTTTATTTGGGCTTTCTACTACGAAATTTTGAATTTATACGGTATATAATTTTCCTTCATCATCGGATATCTATAACTATTATATTCTTCATTATCCTTTTCTTTATTTACACCACTAGTTTGTCCGGGTCCTTCATATCTTGGTGCAATGGGTGGTGCAGACGTGAGCACACCTTTGTAGGGTATATTCCTTCAGTTTTTGGTAGTGTAGTAGGTGTAAATGGAGGTTGTCTTATTGTAGGAGGGGTAGTAGAACTACTAACTCCCGTGGTACTAGTATTCATTTTAGTATTTCCTAAACTTATGTTTGCCATTTGTATTTCTAAATCTTCTAACATTTTTCTATATCTCTCTGCATCTTCTCCCGAAGTTTCAAAGAATTTTCTTCAAGATCTTGTTTGGTTTCATTCATTAAATTATATCTGATTCTAGAGTTTGAGGTTCTTCTTTAGTATAGATTTTTATATGTTTTCCTGTTATTCTTTGTTGATATTTTAATATTTTCATTAATTTTTAAAAGATTTTAAAATATCTTTTAATTGAGTATTCATATTTGGATTTAGGTTATAAGGTTCAAGTTGTTGGTAGTATTTATTATTTTGTTCAAGAAATTCTTCTATTATAGTTTCTTGTTACGTTGGAAAATTTTGTTTTACTTCATTCATCATAACAATATTTTCTTTTAATATTTTGTCTTTTCTTCAAATTGAAATCCTAATCTTTTCCCAATTTCGATAATTATTTCTTTGTAATCCATTATTTCGTTTTCTATATTTATTATTCTTTCTTCTAGAGTTAAAGGTTTTCTTAATATTTTATTTCTTCTTTTAACTCTTCCAACTCTTCTTGAGTTTTTATTAATTTTATTTGATCGTTTAACGATATATATTTTTCGAGAAAGTTTATTTCTAAGATTACGTAATTTTGTTTATTTGTATTATTTAATATTTCAATTTGCGAGAATTTCTTTGAGAATTTCTTGATCTTCTTTTCTAATATGCTTTTCTTCAATTAATCCGAATTTATATATCAAAAGGTTTTATCCAATTAATTTGTTCAATTATATTAATTTTTGATATTTTGTTATAATTATTTGACATAATTATATTACTAATTGGCTTTGATACCAATTTTGGGTGCGGAAACTTAAAATCGTAATTATAAGGGAGCAATATAGCAAATATTAAAAATTTTGTATGTTAAGGTATTTCTTTATATGTTAAGGGTATTTTAGGTTTTATTTGGTCAAAGGCTCTTTTGAAGATTTAGCAATTCTTGAAGGCTATCTTCACTATATGCCACGGAGAGAATGTGCTGCTAATCTTATATAACTCGGGAAAAAAAAAAGTGTCAAAACGACGCCGTTTTGGTTGAAGGCGTGAATAGTGATTTCCCAAACCAACTCTTATATGTTTGTAAGGATACTAGTTTTAAGGCCGTGCGTTGCACGTCAGTGAAATCTATAGGAAAAATTGTATGTCGAGAATAGTTTATTGATAGGATATAATATGAAATTTGATATTAATAAAATTTGACTTGACAGACAGAACAAAAAAATAATTTTCAAGCTTGAAAGGAAAGAGAAAAAACGACTAAAACAAAACAAGATAGAGAGTGAAGCAAAGTTACGCATGTGTAGGGAAAAAATAGGAAATGATTTAAAATAAAGAAAAATAAATATATAAATATTAGTTAATAAAGTTAGAGATGATATATTATATTAATTTAAAATAAAATTTAAATGTTTTTTATAATAGCTATTTTAGTATAACATATTATATTAAGATTGAGATTCAAGATCAGAAATTAAAAAAAGAAAAAAACTTACATGCATTAGATAATGTAAACAAAAAAAGTAAATTGAAAAATGAAATATATGCGTTGGTGAAGTTGCTTGAGTATCTTGAAAAACACAAAATCATGTTTGTCGGGTAACTTGATCAAAAGTATGATACAAAATTAATCTATTCAAGAGTTGAGGTAACTCGATAAACTGAAAATGGGATTTTTTGAGTTACTGGACGAATGAAGGAAATTTAAAACTTTCATTATGTTGTTTTCTTTTTTTATTTAAATTATGTAATACATTTAAAAACTTTTTTATTCTTATGTGGGCGTGTTATTTTTCGAGGAATTTGTGAATCTCAAAGTTGGATTTGTCGAATATGTTGATAAATAAAGTATATACAAAATTTTATTTAGTATATCATTTATTACAACATAATGAAATAGGATATATAGTATATAAATTTAGTATATATCACAATGAAGTAATACAATGTATTATTTTTTATTTTATTTTAGCAATTACGACAACATATTATAAAAAAAAATATTTTATAATAAATTTATAGTATAATAAAATTAATTCTGTGTTGATATGTTATTAATTAATTAGTACATTATTATAATAATTTATAATGATAGATTAAAAAAATTAATTTAATAGTAAAATAAAATATATATATCATATGAATTTAATATACGTCATAATGAATTAATAGAATATATTAAAAATTAGTTTTGTTTTGTTTTAGCAAACAATAAAATTAATTTATTTAGTAAAAAAAAGTAAATTCAAAAATGAAAAATATGCATTGTTGAATTCACTCGAGTAACTCGACAAAGTGAAGATCACGTTTGTCGGGTTCCTGGATGAACAATGTGGAAAAAATTCAATAGATTTAACAGTTGAAGTAACTCGATAAACTGAAAATTGGGGGCGTCAGGTTACTTGACAAGCGAATGATTAATATTATGAGTAATATTAATCATTAATAATTTTGTTATGACTAATATTATAATTAATAGTTATAAAGGAAAAATGATTGTCATAATATAATTATCGATGGTTATTATTATAGGCATTAACAGAATATATTATGTTTTATTTTATAATGATTAATTTATCTACTAACTCGATAAATCCAAATCGAGATTCACGAGTTGGTTAAAAATAACATGACAAAATAAAAAAAAAAAAATTTAAGAGTAGTACATATTTTAAATAAAAAAAAACTAAAAAATGAAAAGTATGCATTGTTGAAGTTACTCGAGTAACTCGACAAACTCAAAATCACGTATGTCGAGTTACTCGATTAAAAATGTGATACGAAGTGAATCTATTCAATAGCTGAAGTAGCTCGACAAACTGAAAATCGAGTTGCTCGAGTTACTCGATGAAAGAATGAGATGTAAAATTTTGATTTATTTGTTTCGCTTTTGTATTTAAATGATGTCATACATTTAAATAATTCTTTATTTTTATTTGGTGGTTTTATTTTTCAAGAAACTCGTGAGTCTCAAATCTAGGTTTGTCGAGTAACTTGATAAAGAAAGCATATACAAAATTTTATTTAATGTTTTATTTATTAGAATATAGTAAAATAGAATATATATTAAAATCAATTAATATAATATATTTTATTGTATTTTATTTTAGCAATTAGTATAACATATTATAACTAAAAATTGTTATAATAAATTTATAGCATAATAAAAGCAATTCTGTAGTAATATATTATTAATCAATTATTATATTATTATAATGATATAGTGATTAGAAAAAATTTAATGTAACAAATTCATATTAAATAGATTTCATCATAAATTATGAAAATAAATTGTAGTAAAAATTTGTTATAATAATGAAATTTTTTGTTAGAATAAATACGTCAAATTAGATAATGAAAATAAATGTATTTTTTTTAATGACTAATTATAATAAATATTTTAATGTAATTTATAATAATATTTATTACAGAAATTATAAGTATAGTACATAATTTAAATAAAAAAAGAAAGCAAAAAAAATGATAAATATGTATTGTTGAAGTTACTGGAGTAACTTGACAAACAAAAAATCACATCTGTCGAGTTACTTGATGAAAAATGTGATACAAAAGCAACAATTATAAAACAGAAATATTTTTGTCAAATAAATTGAGTAAGTTATTTGATAAATGCAGCACATACATAATTGTATTTCATTAATATTTATTAGAATATAGCAAAATAAAATATATATTATAGAAATTTAATATATATGATAGTCAATCAATACAATATATTATATATTGTTTTATTATGATTAATTTATCTAGTAACTTGACAAATATAAATTTGAGTTCCACGAGTTGGTAAAAAAATAACACGAAAAAACAAAAAAATAAAATTTTTTAGGTATATTACATAATTTAAATACAAAAAATAAACTATAAAATGAGAAATATGCACTGTTAAAGTTAATCGAGTAACTCGACAAATAGAAAATCATGTTTGTCGAGTTACTCGATTAAAATTGTGATACGAAATTAATCTATTCAATAGGTCAAGTAGCTCGACAAACTCATAATCGAGTTGCCCGAGTTACTCGACGAACGAATCAAATTTAGAATTTTCACTATTTTGTTTCTCTTTTTTATTTAAAGTATGTCATATATTTAAATAATTCTTTATTGTTATTTAGTGGTGTTATTTTTCAAGAAACTCGTGAGGCTGACAATTGGATTTGTCAAGCAAGTTGATAAATATTGCATATATAAAATTTTATTTAATGTATCATTTATTAGAACATAGTAAAATAGAATATATATCATATAAATTTAGTATATATCATAATCAGTTAATACAATATATTTTATTGTATTTTATTTTAGCAATTAGTATAATATATTATAACTAAAAATTGTTATAATAAATTTATAGCATAATAAAAGCAATTTTGTAGTAATATATTATTAATCAATTATTACATTATTATGAAAATGTAGTGATTAAAATAAATTTGTTATGACAAATTTCTACTAAATAGATTTCATCATAAATTATGAAAATAAATTGTAGTAAAAATTTGTTATGACAATGACTTTTTTTGTTACAATAATTATGTCAACTATATTACGAAAATAAATGTGTATTTTTTAAATTAATAATTGTAGTAAGTATTTTAACCTAATTTATAATAATATTTATTACAGAAATTATAAGTATAGCACATAATTTAAATAGAAAAAAAAAAAAATGAAAAATATGCATTGTTGAGGTTACTCAGAGTAACTCGACAAACTAAAAATCATGTTTGTCGAGTTACTCGATGAAAAATGTGATATAAAAGCAAAAATCATAAAACAGGAATATTTTTGTCAAATAAATTGTTAACTTATTTGATAAATGAAGCACATACATATTTGTATTTAATTGATTATTTATTAGAACATAGCAAAATAAAATATATATCATATAAATTTAATATAATATATTATATATTCTTTTATTATGATTAATTTATGTACTAAGTCGAGAAATTGAATTTTGAGATTGATGAGTTGTTTAAAAATAACATGAAAAAATAAAAATAAAAAATTTAAGTGTAGTGTATATTTTAAATAAAAAAAATAAACAAAAAATGAAAAATATGCATTCCTGAAGTTACTCGAGTAACTCGACAAACCTAAAAGCATGTTTGTCGAGTTCCTCGATTATAGATGTGATACCAAATCAATCTATTCGATAGGTCTAGCAGCTCGATAAATTGGAAATCGAGTTGGTCGAGTTACTCGATGAACTAATAAAATTTAACATTTTCATTATTTTGTATTCCTTTTTTATTTAAATTATGTAATACATTCAAATAATTCTTTATTCTTATTTTGTGGTGTTATTTTTTAAGAAACCCGTGAGGCTCAAATTTGGATTTGTCGAGTCACTTGATAGATAAAGTATATACAAAATTTTATTTAATGTATGATTTATTAGAACATAATAAAAGCAGAATATATATCATATACATTCAATATATATCATCATCGATTAATACAATATCTTTCATTTTATTTTATCTTAGCAATTAGTATAACATATTATAACTAAAAATTGTTATAGTAAATTTATAGCATAACAAAAGCAATTCTATAGTAATATATTACTAATCAATGATTACATTATTATAATAATATAGTGATTATAATGAATTTATTATAAGAAATTGATATTAAATAGATTTCGTCATAAATTATGAAAAGAAATTGTAGTAAAAATGTGTTATAATAATGAATTTTTTTTGCTATAATAATTACGTGAAATTGTATCACGAAAATAAATATGTTTTTAAATTAACAATTATAATAAATATTCTAACATAATTTATAGTAATATTTATTACAAAAATTATAAGTATATTATATATTTTAAATAAGAAAAGAAAACAAAAAAATTAGAAAATATGGATAATTTATTACATATTTATTTTTAATTTTTTTTCATAAATATTAATATAAATTTTGTTGTGAGTAATATTATAATTAATAATTATAAAGGAAACATAATTTTCATAGTATAATTATCCATCGTTATTATTATAAGCATTAATGCAATATATTATATTTTCTTTTATTATGACTAATTTATCTAATAACTTTCGATAAATCCAAATATGAGATTCATGAGTTGGTTAAAAAAATAACATGAGAAAATAAAGAAATTAAGCAGTATTACATAATTTAAATTAAAAAGTAGGCTTGGAAAATGAACAATATGGATTGTTGAGATTAGTTGAGTAACTCGACAAACACGAAATCATGTTTGTCGAATTACTCGATGAAAAAATGTGGTATAAAATCAATCTATTCACAGTTCAAGTAACTCGAGAAATTGAAATTGGGTTCCTCGGGTTACTCGGTCAAGGAATGAAATTTTAAATTGTAATTATTTTGTTTTCCTTTTTATTTAAATTATGTAATACACTCAAATAAGTTTTTATTCTTATAACACATTTTTACTGCACTGTGTTTGTATATTTTATAAATTGAAATATAATTTATTATTTTAATTTAAAATAATATATAATTTCTTGATATGATAGCTATTTTATTATGAGATATTATATTAAGTTATAGATTCTCAAGTATTATTCATGTAAAAGAACTCGTTATTCATTCGATCGTGTAACTCGATAAACTTAAAATCGAGTTTTCAAAGTTACTGAATAAACTAATGAAATGCATATGTTTCATTATTTTAATATTTATTTATTTATAAATTTGTTTCATAAATATTAATATAAATTTTGTTATAAGTAATATTATAATTAATAATTATAAAGGAAACATAATTTTCATAGTATAATTATCCATGGTTATTATTATAAGCATTAATGCAATATATTATGTTTTCTTTTATAATGACTAATTTATCTAATAACTCGACAAATCCAAATCTGAGATTCATGAGTTGGTTAAAAAATAACATGATAAAATAAAAAAATTAAGTGTATTGCATAATTTAAATAAAAAAAGTAGACTTGGAAAATGAACAATATGCATTGTTGAGGTTAGTTAAGTAACTCGACAAACCTAAAATCATGTTTGTCGAGTAACTTGATGAAAAAAATGATGTACAAAATCAATCTATTCACAGTTCAAGTAACTCGAGAAATTGGAAATTGGGTTCTTGAGTTACTTGGTCAATGAATGAAATTTTAAATTGTAATTATTTTGTTATCCTTTTTATTTAAATTATATAATACATTTAAATAAGTTTTTATTCTTATAACACATTTTTTTGCCTTTGTGTTTTTATATTTCATAAAATAAAATATAATTTATTATTTTAATTTAAAATAATGTATTATTTCTTGATACGATAGTTATTTTATTATGAGATATTATATTAAGTTATAGATTCTCAAGTATTATTCATGTAAAAGAACTCGTTATTCATTTTATCGTGTAACTCGACAAACTTAAAATCGAGTTTCCAAAGTTACTCAATAAACTAATGAAATGCATATGTTTCATTATTTTAATATTTATATATTTAAATTATTTAAACTCTTGGCTATGTTGTTTAATTTGTATGTTGTAATGTTTTGATTCGAGGGCTGGTTAATATGAAATTTGTATTTGTTAATTCACTTAATAAGCGAAGCATACACAAAATTATGCTTTCACGTATTTTATATTAAAATATACATAAAATAAGTTTGTACTGAGAAAATATAAAATAAAAGAGAAATTAGTTAAAAGTCAAAAAGGTGTCAAACCCTATTTTTAATGTTGGACACGTGTAAGTGGAAAAGCATTCATTGTCATTTAATGGGCCATTGAATCTGTCTAAACCAGCAAAAAAATTTTCACCGTCAATGTTGCACAAACAGTTATCTGTATTTCAGTTTGTAGAGGTTTGCAGGAGACACGATTTTCTTTTGCAAAAAAAGTGTATTTTCGGCGATATTTTTTTTATCACATCATAACATCATCTTTATAAGGTATGTATTTTTATTTTGTATGAGGCTATAAAATGTGAATTACATTTTATGTCAATTAATGTGTAGATATAGTTATATATATACAAATCATTGTATATACAATGTGTATTTATATTATGTAGTTTGTTTTATATTTGTGGTAGAGGTTGGCATATATATTTATTAGAATAACAATGTGAAATTATATGATCAAAATAATTGTTTGTTTTAGAATTAAAAATTTTTGTATTTGTGTACGTTTTATTTTAGATTTTAAATGAATGGGACATTTAATATGTGATCTTATTTAGCACATAATTTTTGTTAATCTGATAAGTAATTCTATTAACATATTAAAGAAAATGTTCTAAGATATTTGATGTTAAGATATACATATAATAAGTTTGTATGGGAAAATATAAAATAAAAGAGAAATTAGATAAAAGTGAAAAAGGTGTCGAATTCTAGTTTTCATGTTGGACACGTGTAAGTGGAAAATTCTTAAATGTCATTTCATGGGCCATTTAATCTGTCTAAACTGGCAATTCTTTTTTTTGGTGAATTTTGCAAAAACAGTATTGTGTGCAAAGAAATTGTATTTTGGGCGCCTTGTTTTTTAACACATCATAACATCATCTTCGTAAGGTATGTATTTTCGTTTTGTATGAAAATATGAAATGTGAATAATGTTTTATGTGATTTAATGTGTGAATGTAATTATATATATACAATTTATTGTTATATAAGTTGTTGCTGACCTATTATATATACACTATGTCTTTACATTATGTAGTTTATTTTATATTTGTGGTAGAAGTTGGTGATGAGTATGATGATAAATCTTTTTCGGATATGGATGTTGAGTACGTGGTGAGTGAGAACCGCAGATTTGATGGAGTAATTACAGTATTAGTAATTTTACATATGTTGATGTTATAATAGAAAATTATAATGAGGACAGATTCAAAAATTTAAGAATAGTTGTTTTGCACACTTTGAATATTTTCATGGTAGGAGATGTCGGTTTAGTGGCAAGTTGGTACATGAATTTTGTTGAATCTTGTGCATACAAATAAGGGAAATGAGGTTTGGTTTAAAATAAAAGGTCGGTTATGTAGATTTGGAATGCAAGAGTACTCTTTGATAGCGAGGATTGTTGTGCCATAATAATGACGATAGTCTTAGTACAATAAGAGCTTTGGCGAGACATAGAATTCGCATAAGGTGGTTCAATAATTTTGCACATATATCTCTAAATGAGATTGAGAATGTTTTTATTAATTGTGATAATGAGGAAGATAAGTATAAGTTAGTGTTTCAGGTAAATATATATAATTATTTTTAATATTTATTTAATATGCCATAAATATATTGTGTTGATCATGACTTAGCTTTGGTATTTTGTGTATAGATATGGATTTATGAGACATGCCGTGAAGTTGGTGAAAGATTTGCTCAAAAAGTCCATGATACGTTTCCACGTATTGTAAATTGGGATGCACAACATCGTGTTGGAAAAAAAGAGTTGGATGTATTTTTGCAATCAACTGAGGTGTATGAACAAAAATTTTGTTATGTAGAAGAAATATTTAATAGTTATGAAAGTGATGTTTTTTTTTCTATGCTTTGTAGATGCATGTTTTGCCAATATTTGAACCAACTGCAGAAGAGATAGAACAACCATATCTATACACAATGGTGTTAATAGAGGATGTAGGAGATGTACGAGTTGATGTAGTTGTTCAAAATTTTTTGCATGGGGTCCAAGAAATTGATGAAATTGGGCAAGGAATAGAACCATTTGAGCCTCACAATGCAGTTGGTCCGGATGTTGTAGAAGCGTATGGAAATATTGTGCATGGGGTTGAAGAGTTTTTGAAGGTGATCAACAAATTGAACAAGTGGGGCGAGAAAATCTTGGTGGACATGAGGGCTGGTCTCCATATATAGTTGTGGAAGAACCTGTAAATAATTGGGCTTCACGAAATGTGGATGAAGGAGAGCAAGGTTATGAGGATGAAGGGGAGCAAGGTTATGAGGCTGAAGGGGAGCAAGGTTATGAGTATGAGCATAATGATGATTATGCTACAAATGAGCTGGTACAATCATTATTTGATGATCAAAGAGTGTATATTGGTGATCGGTTTGGTAGTATAAGAGATGAACAAAGAGATTATTTTGATTATCAATTGGGTAATTTTAGAGATGAACAACGGGATTATATTGATAATCAAATTAAGTAATGTGGTTGATGCTCAACGTTCATACTTTGATGAATAGTTGGGAAGTACAAGAGATGATTTGATCTTGTTGTTTGAATCGAGATGGAATCATCTATATCTAGGAATAGTGAAAAATATTTTGATGAAAAAAAAAAGGAGATGCAAGAATATATTGATACTGAAGTTGGTGGCTTTTGAGGTTGAACATAGTAACATGATTGGCGGTTCACGTGAAGACCTTTGTTCAAAGATCGAAAGTTCTACTTTGAAGATTCAAGATATCTTTGGGGAAGCGAGAAAAAGCACACTATTGTAGGGAGTCATACAATAAAGCAATTGGCTGCTCTGTGAAACAAAGAGCAGATGATAAAGATGAGAACAAGAAGGAAAGTGCGTCTTTGTCATCTAGTTCTATTGACATTCCTATATTGTGTGATATTGATGAGGAAAGACAAGTTGAATTTCTTCATTGGATGCATAAATCAAAGGATCAGTAAGTTTTAATTTTGTATTTGGTTATTTGTTATATATATATTATGTTTTTATGGTATTTATAATATTTTACTATTATAGAGATGTTGTTCGGTTGCGTGGTGGGAGTGGTGGCATTAGATTGACAAAGCAGAAGCTAGAATATATTGGGAATCCTGAATATATACTGGCAGCTGAGGTATGTGTAATTTCTATTTGTTGATCTCTCATGTCTATTGTGAGGTGTTAAAAATATATTCTTAAGATAAATATTTTTTTATAGGATATGGATAATGCGATGTATTTGGTTAGAAAAAGAACGGCAAATTTTAGAGATATATTCTCATCAAGATATGGGATACTTGACGATTGGATTTGGATTACTTGTTCGAGCTATTGGTTCGAAAATTTTGGATTCTCTGGGACAATTGATGCGTAAAATTCGGTTTCTTACCATGGTTCTATGGAAAGATATGCAAATGGTTTGATTCCTAAAAGTTTTGGTAAAAATTGGAAAAATTATGATCATATATTGTGGCGAGATATTATTGATGATAAACATTGGGTCCTTTTGATGTTGATCTATTGGGTTGAAGGCTTACGATCTATGATAACAATTACCACTTTTATGATGAAGCAATATTGTATCGACATGTTGTGTTCTGCTATACATATCATTCCAGATATTATTCAAAAATATGTGGTTCTGAGTGGGCGAGACCTTAGGAAAAAGATGATTGACCGTTTGAATATTATAGGAAGTCATATGTTGACATACCACGGTCTATTCGATATAGGTAAGGAATTAGAATAACTGTTTGTATTTATAATCATATTTATATATATTCACAAGGTTTTTAATCATATTTGCAGTGATAGTGGCATATTTGTTATCAAATATGTTGAGTGTCTTCATTGGAATACCTATTGATCTTTGTCGAATTGGGAAAATAGATTTGTATAGAGGAAAGCTTGTAATAGATTTCTTTTACAATGAATTTTTTTTTGTCCCGAATCAACGAAATGAATAGATATGATGTTTGTGTAATGAAATCAGAACTGTTTTCTCATTTGTATTTTATTCATTGTAGTTATGGGTTGACATTGTACATAGTGGAAAATATGTTTGTTTTATTTCATTGTTTGAGCAAGTTTGTTAGTTTATGTAGGAAAGTTTCGTTTTATTATAACATTTTGAGTTTAAATTGGTGCGGCTTTCTTTTTCTAGATGAAGAAGAGAAAAATATATATTGTGTGTTATGATTTAATATGAGGAGATGAATTCATAAGTTATGTTATTTATTTTTGTAAGAGATATATATATATATATATATTTTTATGCTATGAATTTTTAACTATCTAAGCCTTATAAATTTTTTGTTATTGTTGACTTTTATTGTGGGTGTGCGGTTTTCTTGTTTTTATAGTAAAATGAATTGAATTTAGAAAGGTGTCGACTAAGATTTTATCTAATTAGAATTCTAGAATATTTAATTAATTGATTAAATTGATTAAGCTGAAGTGATAAGTTTTTTTTCTTCGACAATGTTTTGGTTTTTTTCCAATAAATTGAGTAATAATTTAAATATAAGAAATGCAAAAGGGAAAAAAAAGAACAAAAAAATTAACGTTGTCGAGTTAACTACCTTGACAACATTGGTAGGTCAATTTTTTTTTTTAATTTATATAAAAAAAATTAACATAAACAAAATAAATAAAAAAATTTTAAAATTATCTAGGTTCTTGTTCAGTAATAAATAAAATTTAACAAATGTGGGAGAAGTGGTTGAGTAATTACTCGATGACCATGTTGTGATGTATGGTTGTGAAGTTAGTGCTCAAAGTTTTTGTTATTTTTTTTTACTTTCTATTTAATTTGGTTTGAACCATAGTTCATAACTAATAGCTTCGAGCAATTCCTGAATATGAAATTGGGATATCTCAATTGACGTGATAGTGAAGTTTACATTAATTTATCATTTATTAAAAGATAATAAAATAAAATATATATCATATAAATGTAATATATATGATAATCAATTAATGCAATATATTATATTCTATTTTATTATATTTTAACAATTACTATAACATATTATAATAAAATAACTATAATAACTTTATAGTATAATAAAAATTTTTTGTATTAATATATTATTAATTAATTCTTTGCATTATTATAATAATTTAGTAATTATAATCAATTTATTATAACAATTTTATATGAAATAAATGTTTTATAAATTATTATAAAATGTACTACATATTTATTTATAAGTTTTTTCATAAATATGAATAAAAATTTTGTTATAAAGAATATTACAATAAGTCTAATAAATAAAAATAAATATTATAACACATTTTTACTACTTTGTGTTTTTATTTTTCAAAAAAATCAAATATAATATATTATCTCAATTTAAAATAATATATAATTATTTTATATGATAGCTATTTGAGATTTACGAGTTGGTTTAAAAATAACATAACAAAATTAAAAATTAAAAAATATTAAGTGTATTACATAATGTAAATAAAAAAAAGTAAACAAATACAAAAGATGTATTGTTGAAATTACTCGAGTAACTCGACAAACCTAAAATCACGTTTGTCGAGTTACTCGATGCAAAAATGTGATACAAAATAAATATATTTTATAGCTGAAGTAACTTGGCAGAATGAAAATCGAGTTCCTTAAGTTACTGGACAAACCAACGAAACTTAAAATTTTCATTATTTTCTTTTCCTTTTTAATTTATATGATGTAATACATAATAAAATTAATTTTGTATTAATATATTATTAATTAATTACTACATTATTATAATAATTTAGTAATTATAATCAATTTATTATAACAAATTTATATGAAATAAATTTTTGGATAATTTATTATAAAATGTATTATGTATGTATTTATAAGTTTTTTTGTAAATATGAATATAAATTTTGTTATAAAGAATATTAGAATAAGTCTAATAAATAAAAATAAATATTATAACACATTTTTACTACAACATGTTTTTATTTTTGAAAAAAATCAAATATAATATATTATCTTAATTTAAAATAATATATAATTATTTTATATGATAGCTATTTTATTATAATATATTATATGAAGTTATAGGATATGAAATATTATTCATGGAATGTAACTCATTATTCATTGTATCATGTAAGTTGACAAGTTCCAAATCGAGTTTTTCAAGTTACTCGACAAACTAATAAAACACACATGTTTCATTATCTTCATTTTATTTATTTAAATTATTTAATACATTAACTATTTTGTTTAATTTTTATGTTGTAATGTTGTTATTCAAGGAACTCGTCAATATAAAATTTGAATTTGTTAACTTACTTGATAAATGAAGCATACACATAATTGTATTTCATTGATCAATTATTAGAACATAGTAAAATAAAATATATATTATAATCAAGTAATGCTATGTATTATATATTCTTTTATTTTAGCAATTAATATTATAATAATAATTATAATAGAAAATTAATTAAATAATAATTAATTTTCATAAAAATGAATATAAATTTTGTTATAAAGAATATTAGAATAAGTCTAATAAATAAAAATAAATATTATAACACATTTTTACTACAATGTGTTTTATTTTGAAAAAGCAAATATAATATATTATTTCAATTTAAAATAATATATAATTATTTTATATGATAGCTATTTTATTATAATATATTATATGAAGTTATAGGATATCAAATATTATTCATGCAACTTAAGTCATTATTCATTGTATTGCATTGTTCAGATTTACTCGAGTAACTCGATAAACCTAAGATCAAGTTTGTCGAGTTACTCGATTAAAAATGTGACACGAAATCAATCTATTCAATACCGTAAGCAGCTCGACAAACTGAAAATCGAGTTACCCGAGTTACTCGACGAACAAAAGTAAGTAAAAATATTTATTAATTTGTTTCGTTTTTTATTTAAATGATGTCATACATTTAAATAATTTTTTATTTTTATTTAGTGGTGTTATTTTTCAAGAAAACTCGTTAGTCACGAAGTTTGGATTTGTCGAGTAATTTTATAAATAAAGTATATACAAAATTTAATATAAAGTTTCATTTATTAGAATATAATAAAATAGAATATATATCATATAAATTTAATATACATCATTATCAAGTAATAGAATATATATATATTTT
Source organism: Forsythia suspensa (assembly GCA_023638005.1). Classification (NCBI taxonomy): domain Eukaryota; kingdom Viridiplantae; phylum Streptophyta; class Magnoliopsida; order Lamiales; family Oleaceae; genus Forsythia; species Forsythia suspensa. Next base: position 10,785,642 of record CM042671.1, read on the forward strand.
TTTTTTACCAATTAGTATAACATATTATAACTAAAAATTGTTATAATAAATTTATAGGAAAATAAAAGGAATACGTAGTAAAATATTATTAATCAATTATTATATTATTATAATAATGTAGTGTTTAACATAAATTTATTATAAAATTTCATATTAAATAGATTTCATTACGAATTATGAAAATAAATTTTAGTAAAAATTTGTTATAATAATGAATTTAATTATGATTAATTTATGTAGGAACTTGACAAATCCAATTTTGAGATTCACGAGTTGGTTAAAAATAACATGAAAAACTAAAAAATAAAGAAATTTAAGTGGAGTACATATTCTAAATAAAAAAAGAAAAAAAAAAAATGAAAAATATGCATTGTTGAAGTTACTCGAGTAACTCGACAAAGCCAAAATCTTGTTTGTCGAGTTACTCGATTAAAAATGTCACACACGAAATGAATCTATTCAATAGGTGAAGAACTCGATAAAGCGAAAATCGAGTTGGTTGAGTTCTTCGATGAATGAAAGAAATTTAACATTTTCATTACCTTGTGTTGCTTTATTATTTAAATTATTTAATACATTTAAATTATTCTTCATTGTTATTTTGTGGTATTATTTTTCAAGAACCCCGTGAGGCTCAAATTTGGATATGTTGAGTAACTTCATAAATAAAGTATATAAAAAATTTTATTTAGCCTATCATTTATTAGAAAAAGAATATATATAATATAAATTTAATATATATCATAATGCATTAATACAATATACTAATAATTTTTTATTTTAGCAAGTACTATAACATATTATAAAAAATAACTATAATAACTTTATAATATAATAAAATTTTTTTTGTATTAATATATTATTAATTAATTCTTGCATTATTATAATAATTTAGTAATTATAATCAATTTATTATAACAATTTTATATGAAATAAATGTTTTATAAATTATTATAAAATGTACTACATATTTATTTATAAGTTTTTTTCATAAATATGAATAAAATTTTGTTATAAAGAATATTACAATAAGTCTAATAAATAAAAATAAATATTATAACACATTTTTACTACTAATGTGTTTTATTTTTCAAAAAATCAAATATAATATATTATCTCAATTTAAAATAATATATAATTATTCTATATGATAGCTATTTGAGATTCACGAGTTGGTTAAAAAATAACATGACAAAATAAAAAATAAAAAATATTAAGTGTATTACATAATGTAAATAAAAAAAAAGTAAAGTAACAAATACAAAAGATGTATTGTTGAAATTATTCGAGTAACTCGACAAACCTAAAATCACGTTTGTCGAGGTTACTCGATCAAAAATAATGATACAAAATAAATCTATTTTATAAATTTGAAGTAACTTGGCGAGAATGAAAATCGAGTTCCTTGAGTTCTTGGACAAACCAACGAAACTTAAAATTTTCATTATTTTCTTTCCTTTTTAATTTATATGATGTAATACATAATAAAATTAATTTTGTATTAATATATTATTAATTAATTACTACATTATTATAATAATTTAGTAATTATAATCAATTATTATAACAAATTTATATGAAATAAATTTTTGGATAATTTATTATAAAATGTATTATGTATGTATTTATAAGTTTTTTGTAAATATGAATATAAATTTTGTTATAAAGAATATTAGAATAAGTCTAATAAATAAAAATAAATATTATAACACATTTTTACTACAACATGTTTTTATTTTTGAAAAAATCAAATATAATATATTATCTTAATTTAAAATAATATATAATTATTTTATATGATAGCTATTTTATTATAATATATTATATGAAGTTATAGGATATGAAATATTATTCATGGAATGTAACTCATTATTCATTGTATTATGTAAGTTGACAAGTTCCAAATCGAGTTTTCCAAGTTACTCGACAAACTAATAAAACACACATGTTTCATTATCTTCATTTTTATTTATTTAAATTATTTAATACATTAATTATTTTGTTTAATTTTTATGTTGTAATGTTGTTATTCAAGGAACTCGTCAATATAAAATTTGAATTTGTTAACTTACTTGATAAATGAAGCATACATTTAATTGTATTTCATTGATCAATTATTAGAACATACTAAAATAAAATATATATTATAATCAAGTAATGCTATGTATTATATATTCTTTTATTTTAGCAATTAATATTATAATAATAATTATAATAGAAAATTAATTAAATAATAATTAATTTTCATAAAAATGAATATAAATTTTTTTATAAAGAATATTAGAATAAGTCTAATAAATAAAAATAAATATTATAACACATTTTTTTACTACAATGTGTTTTATTTTTGAAAAAAGCAAATATAATATATTATTTAAATTTAAAATAATATATAATTATTTTATATGATAGCTATTTTATTATAATATATTATATGAAGTTATAGGATATCAAATATTATTCCCGCAACTTAAGTCATTATTCGTTGTATTGCGTTGTTGAGTTCTTTCGAGTAGCTCGATAAACCTAAGATCAAGTTTGTCGAGTTACTCGATTAAAAAATGACACGAAATCAATCTATTCAATACCGTAAGTTAACTCGATAAAGCGAAAATCGAGTTTCAGAGTTACTCGACGAACAAAAGTAAGTAAAAATGTTTATTAATTTGTTTCGTTTTTATTTAAATGATGTCATACATTTAAATAATTTTTATTTTATTTAGTGGTGTTATTTTTCAAGAAACTCGTTAGTCGAAGTTTGGATTTGTCGAGTAATTTTATAAATAAAGTATATACAAAATTTAATATAAAGTTTCATTTATTAGAATATAATAAAATAGAATATATATCATATAAATTTAATATACATCATTATCAAGTAATAGAATATATATTTTTTTTTTACCAATTAGTATAACATATTATAACTAAAAATTGTTATAATAAATTTATAGGAAAATAAAAGGAATCAGTAGTAAAATATTATTAATCAATTATTATATTATTATAATAATGTAGTGTTTAACATAAATTTATTATAAGAATTTCATATTAAATAGATTTCATTACGAATTATGAAAATGAATTTTAGTAAAAATTTGTTATAATAATGAATTTAATTATGATTAATTTATGTAGGAACTTGAGAAATCCAAATTTGAGATTCACGAGTTGGTTAAAAAATAACATGAAAAAACTAAAAAATAAAAAAATTTAAGTGGAGCACATATTTTAAATAAAAAAAGTAAAGGAAAAAATGAAAAATATGCATTGTTAAAGTTACTTGAGTAACTCGACAAACCCAAAATCATGTTTGTCGAGTTACTCGATTAAAAATGTCACACGAAATTAATCTATTCAATAGTTGAAGCAGCTCGATAAACTGAAAATCGAATTGGTTGAGTTACTCGATGAATGAATGAAATTTAACATTTTCATTATCTTGTGTTGCTTTATTATATAAATTATTTACTACACTTAAATAATTCTTCATTGTTATTTTGCGGTATTATTTTTCAAGAACCCCGTCGAAGCTCAAATTTGAATTTGTCGAGTAACTTGATAAATAAAGTATATAAAAATTTTTATTTAGCCTATCATTTATTAGAATACGATGAAAAAGAATATATATAATATAAATTTAATATATATCATAATGCATTAATACAATATACTAATATTTTTTTTATTTTAGCAACTACTATAACATATTAAAAAAAAAATTATAATAATTTTATAGTATAATAAAATTATTTTTGTATTAATATATTATTAATTAATTATCTTGCATTATTGTAATAATTTAGTAATTATAATCAATTTATTATAACATTTTTATATGAAATAAATGTTTTTATAAATTATTATAAAATGTACTACATATTTATTTATAAGTTTTTTCATAAATATTAATATAAATTTTGTTAAAAAGAATATTACAATAAGTCTAATAAATAAAATAAATATTATAACACATTTTTACTACACTGTGGTTTTATTTTTCAAAAAATCAAATATAATATATCATCTCAACTTAAAATAATATATAATTATTTTACATGATAGCTATTTTATTATAATATATTATATAAAGTTATAGGATATAAAATATTATTCATGCAACGTAACTTATTATTCATTGTATTGCATTGTTCGAGTTAGTGAGTAACTCGATAAACCCAATATCGTTTTTGTCGAGTTACTCGATTAAAAATGTAACACGAAATGAATCTATTCAATACCTTAAGCAGCTCGATAAAGTGAAAATCGAGTTACTCGAGTTACTCGACAAACAAACGTAAGTAAAAATTTTCATTATTTTGTTTCGTTTTTTATTTAAATAATGTAATACATTGAAATAATTCTTTATTTTTATTTAGTGGTGTTATTTTTGAAGAAACTCGTGAGTCTGAAATTTGGATTTGTCGAGTAATTTAATAAATGAAGTATATACAAAATTTAATATAATGTTTCATTTATTAGAATATAGTAAAATAGAATATATATCATATAAATTTAATATACATCATAATCAAGTAATAGAATATATTTTATTTTATTTTATTTTATTTTACCAATTAGTATAACATATTATAACTAAAGATTGTTATAATAAATTTATACGAAAATAAAAGCAATTCTGTAGTAATGTGTTATTAATCAATTCTTATATTATTATAATAATGTAGTGTTTATAATAAATGTATTATAAAATTTCATATTAAATAGATTTCATCATATTATCATTAGTAATTGTAAATATGAAATTATTTTGATAATGTAAAATATGAAATATAAAATATAAGATACAAAAATTTAACTAATAGTAGGAAATATAAAATAGTCAAAGAACTAATATAAATTTTTGTTATAAATGAAAATATAAAATACTAAATTCAACTTTTCGATATATCGAGTAAACTTGACAAACTCAAAATTGACTTTGTCGAGTTACCCGACAAATTGTGAAATGTTTTCATGTTATATTTCGAGGAACTCGTGGAGCTAACATTTTTCTTTGTCGAGTTACATGAAAAAGTAAGTATCCACACGATATTTTTGCACTTATCGTGTATTCAAATATAGTAAAATAAGATATATATCATATAAATTTAATATATATCCTAATGAATTAATACAACATAATATATTTTATTTTAGTTTCACAATTATTGTAACATATTATAAAAAAAATTATGACCACAAATATAAAACATGATAAAATTGAATGTGTAGTAATATATTATGAATCAACTACTACATTATTATAATGATTTACTAATTGAAATGCAATTTATTATAATAAATTGGTATTAAATAAAATTTATTACAAATTATTATAAAATTTATTACGTATTTATCTAAAAATTTTGGTCATAAATATTAATATAAATTTTGTCTTAAATAATATTATAATTAATAATTATAAAGGAAAAATGATTTCCATAATAGAATTTCATATAATTATTGAAGTATTTAAAATAATTATTACAACACAATTTTATTCCTTTGTGTTTTATATTTCATAAAATAAGATATAATATATTATAATCATTTTAAATAATATATGAAAATTTTATATAATAACTTTGTTATCATAAATTTAATATATATCATAATCAATTAATGCAATATATTATATTCAATTTTATTGTATTTTAGCAATTAATATAACACATTATAATAAAATTAATTGTGTAGCAATATACTATTTGTCTAGAAATATTTAATTTTTCAAGTTATTGAATATAATTTTCTATGGTTATTATTATAAGTATTAATACAATATGTTATGTTTTCTTTTATAATGATTAATTTATTTTGTAAGTCGACAAATCGAAAATTGAGATTCACGAGTTGGTTAAAAAATAACATGATAAAATAAAAAAATAAAAAAATATTAAGTGTATTACATAATGTAAATAAAAAAAGTAAACTAACAAGTGCAAAAGATGCATTCTTGAAATTACTCGAGTAACTCGACAAACCCAAAAGCACGTTTGTCGAGTTACTCGATGCAAAAATGTGATACAAAATAAATCTATTCTATAGCTTAAGTAACTTGGCAGAATGAAAATTGAGTTCCTTGAGTTACTGGACAAACCAATGAAACTTAAAATTTTCATTATTTCCTTTTCCTTTTTTATTTATATCATGTAATACATAATAAAATTAATTTTGTATTAATATATTATTAATTAATTACTACATTATTATAATAATTTAGTAATTATAATCAATTATTATAACAAATTTATATGAAATAAATTTATAGATACTTTATTATAAAATGTACTACATATTTATTTATAAGTTTTTTCATAAATATGAATATAAATTTTGTTATAAAGAATATTAGAATAAGTCTAATAAATAAAAATAAATATTATAACACATTTTTACTACAATATGTTTTTATTTTTGAAAAATCAAATATAATATATTATCTTAATTAAAAATAATATATAATTATTTTATATGATAGCTATTTTATTATAATATATTATATGAAGTTATAGAATATGAAATATTAGTCATGGAACGTAACTCATTATTCATTGTATCATGTAACTTGACAAGCTCAAAATCGAGTTCGTGAAGTTACTTGACAAAGTAATGAAACATACATGTTTCATTATCTTCATTTTTATTTATTTAAATTATTTAATAGACTAACTATTTTGTTTAATTTTGATGTTGTAATGTTTGTTATTTGAGGAACTCAATCAATAAAAATTTGAATTTGGTAACTTACACGATAAATGAAGCATACACATAATTGTATTTCATTCATCAATTATTAGAGCATAGTCAAATAAAATATATATTGTAATGAACAAATGCTATGTATTATATGTTGTTTTATTTTAGCAATTAATATAATAATAATAATTATAATAAAAATTAATTAAATAATAATATTTTACTAAAGTATAAATTATAATGAAATAAAAATTGATTATAAGGATTTTTTATTATACTATGTTAGAATAATTAGAAAACATCTTAAATTTAATATAGTCTATCACTTCAATATAATATATATTGCATTAATATAATATATATTTTGTTGTACTATGTTTTAATAAATGATAGATTAAGAACATTTATTTATTTGCTTAATTTATTAGATAACTCGACAAACCGAAAATTTGGATGTATGTGTTGCTTAAAGGATACAATGACTGATTACAAAGAAATAATAAATAGTTTAATATAAATTTTGAATAAAAAATATAATATTATTTTTTGGAAAATATATAAATCATTATTTACTCGAGCAACTAAAAAAACTCAAATCTTAGTTTGTCAAGTTGCTCGACTAATAAAACGATAGGAAGTCATAAGCGAATTATTTAGTTTATTGAGTTACTTTATAACGTAGGTATATGAGTAATTTTATATAAGTACTTTTTATATTCTATGATTTAATATAATATGTTAGAATAAGAGAACTATCATATAAAATAATTATATATTATTTTAAATTTTTATGGTATATTATATACGATTTTATAAAATATTAATACATAGTGCAATAATAATGTGTTGTAAAAATTAATTTTATTTATTAGAATGATTATATCAAATGATGTTATGAAAATCATTATTTATTTATAATTAGTAATTATAATATTATTTATAACAAAATTTATATTAATATTTACTGAAAAAAAATTTATAAATAGATATGTACTAAATTTTATAATAATTTAGAATAAAATTTATTTAATATCAATTTGTTATAATAAAGCGATTATATTCATAAAATTATTATAATAATTTAATAGTGCAATACAAATTGCAAAGTACGAAAAAAAAAGGTGTATTTATTTAAAAGTTATATTCTAAGAATTTAATATGATTACGTAATATATTACGTATATTTATAATTTTTAGTGCCTATGTTTATTATTCGTATGGATATATTTGTTATTATAAGAAAAATATATGATATATTTATTTAGAGCAAAAGAAAAGATTTTCTATTCATTGATTATTATTAATAAGTATATATATTCAATAATATAAAGGTAATAGTAAAAATAAAACTATATAAAAATATAAAAGATATAGATTTATTAAATATAATTTACATAAGCGCATTGCATTTAAAAAGGCTTATATGTACAAACGAAAAAACCCTTCAAATATTACAAAAAAAAACCTAATATCCATTCAAAACAAATGGAAAAAGGTGGCAATGCATAAAAAGGATATGATTAGTTTTAAAGTGTGTCTTTGTCTTCGAAACTCGTGTATATCTCTCTCGTCCTTGCGCAGATACATTTTTACGGATTGACTTCATTCTCGGATGAGATTGGATGTTCTTCAAGTTTTCTCTTCTTGGATTTAGACACGGTGAAGAAGGAAACTAAGTTGTTTTTCTTGCACTTGGAAATGTTTGCCCTTGAAGAGGCATTGGTGTGTCGATGGTATACGCTATATCTTTCTCTTTGTTAATCCTTGATCTTGTACTTGTAGATGTGGTTGAAGTCGAGGAGTTGGTTCATTGAAGAAGATAATGTCATACTTGTATTCATCGTCAAAGGCATTTTTCTTCATTCCTTTAATATAAAAGAAATGTTCTTCCTCCAATGTGATTCTAATCTTTTCCAACACTTGTGATCCACTATCCATTAATTGTTTGCACTGTGTATTGTAAGAATTTTTCATTGGATTCCCAATCATAGTTCCCAGAATGAGCTGTGGAGTCCTCAAGTTCCACATATACATGTGCCATAATACATAAAATATATTAAAAGTGTTGCATGTGTGAATAATTGTTAATAACAAATAATTTGTAAAAAATATTTTACCTTGGTACTGCAACTGCATGAGAAAATTTGCAGAAGACACATTCGTATGTTTCATTGAAATCGGAACTTGATATTTTGTTGCAAGTATTGCAAGACATATACCAAAAGGCTTGCATAAATACTCTCACGTATGCAGCGCAAGCGTAAACCCGAAATATCCACGTCTGTTAGCTATTTTTGAAGAGAAATTGTATAAATATTATAGAATAATTAAATGCAATTGTCTACATACTATTTTAATCAAAATTAGCCTTACTCCGGATAACAAATTTGGAATTTGTTGAATCTACGTGATATTGTTCATGTACTGGGGTTGAAATATTCTTTGTTCTTTGAGGATGGATATATCTTTGTCAAGATCATCTCATCTAACTTGTCGAATTTGTTTCAACCCTTGCATAATGTGTAAAAATATTAGCAATTTATACACACACATATATACATATATATATATACACACACACACACACATATATATATATACACACACATATATATATATATGTGTGTGTGTGTGTGTGTATATATATATATATATATATATATATATATGAGATAAAGTTTGAATAAAAGATAATGAACAAATAAATTGTTACCAAGATGTTAGCTCAACCACTTGTTGTAAATGGGCATTGAAGGAGAAGATCTTTGTTGGCCTTGGTTGAAATTGAAAGCACATGCATGAAATAAATATATAGATATATTTATTGGAAGAAGTAAGATTGCTTATAAATGTTGTAATATCCCATGGATCAATCATAAAATTATTGAAAAATATTACCACTAAAAGATGTTACTTTTAGACACACATATATATATATATACACACACATATATATATATATATGTGTGTATATATATATATATATATATATATATATATATATATATATATATATATATATATATATATGAGATAAAGTTTGAATAAAAGATAATGAACAAATAAATTGTTACCAAGATGTTAGCTCAACCACTTGTTGTAAATGGGCATTGAAGGAGAAGATGCTGTTGGCCTTGGTTGAAATTGAAAGGCCTGTGCATGAAATAAATATATAGATATATTTATTGGAAGAAGTAAGATTGCTTATAAATGTTGTAATATCCCATGGATCAATCATAAAATTATTGAAAAAATATTACCACTAAAAGATGTTACTTTTAGATGGTTTCCAATGATGATTTGTTTCTGGCTTAAGTTATCAGCAATATAACGGCATTCTTTCTCCACAAAATTATCCCACATCGTTAGCAACAGGTGTTAAAGCTAGTATAGAAACACGAGAAAATATATGAGAAAGTGGTATATGAATTTTGTTAATAATATTGAAATTATTGGAATATATATTTATAATTGAAAATAATATAATTATATATATATAAACCTTGTGTCGATGAGAACTATATCTTGAATACGCTTTGCGTTTCAAACCTAGTTTGAACCGACCTTTTAGGTTTCACATCAATTGCAACTCAATAATACCTAAAGAATAAGAATAACAAATTAGGACAAATCAAATGTGTTATGAACATAATGGATAAGATGAACATGTAAATGCGTAAATATAATAATTTAGATGCACAAAAGGGGAAAAAAATCTTTTTCATAAAATAGGAACAAATACTTATATCGAATTTGAGTCCATGTAAGGTTCCAATTTGTTGAAAGGAACAAAATTGTATGTAGAAGCTATCAAAACACCGTGATCTTCATTGACTTCCTCAACTTTTGTTCGACGGATATAAATCAACGTATGTTGCCCATAGAAGCTTGATACTCGAGCTTTGTAAATTTGACATTTGCATTTGAGACAAGATATGTTTTGCCAAGTAATAACTTGTCTTCATATCTTTGAGATGTTGGCATCATAGATAGTTGCATGGACTTTATTTTTCAGTATGTCTGATGCATTGAATTAGATATTTTGTAAAAGCATGTATATAATTTTGGCTACATATTAATTTTGAATGTGAACAAAGGGAATTGAAAGTTATAACATATTAGAGGAAAATGAAAACTTGTAAATATTTTATGGGGCTAAAATTAAAAAAATCAATAAACATAAATAATAGATTCAAATAATATACCTGAGGATCCATAAATACCATATTCTGGTATTTTGTCGGGCTTCGTTGAGCTGTTCGTGGAAATGATTTTTCCACAACTATAATTTTTGAAGTCCAATTTGTATCATTTGGAGCGATATTTTGTATTAATTTGTATTGTTTTTCCATTGTTTGATCTTGCACAAAATGTCAAATGTAAATGAAAGAGTATAAATAGGTTATCAAAATGAAATAATATTTATACTAATAATGAATTGTAGGAGTATGTGTTTAAATATAGTACGGACTTGCAGTTAAAAGCTCAAAGAGGAGTATGAGGATATTGAGAATTAAAGACTTGACAATAGATACGAAGATAGAATGTTTGTTTTGTTTGGTTTGTAATCAGAACTAATGTATATATATAGAGTTAGAGAAAACATCTGGACCTCGTGACGGGGTCCAGAGAGTTTTCTCGTTTGGCTGCATGTTATTCATGTAGCCAAACAATAAAAAAAAAATTCCTTTACTTTATGGCCCCCACTCTAGCCGCAAAAAACAAACCCCCTCACTTAATTCAAAAGTCTAAATTTGTATTCCTCCCCCTAACTGCAAATAAATGAACCCACTCGCACATAAAAAGTTTGAAATAAATTTATGTCCCCCAGCCCTTCTTTTTTACTTAATAATAAAATTAATGTTAACTATATTATTTATTGTATGATATAAATAATATATAATCTAATGAAAATTAGTATATATTACGATTTTTAAAAACAAATATGATGAATATAATAATAAAAAATATATTTTAAATTTAATAAATTTTATTATATTAATAATATGGATATAAATATAGTTGTAAATAAATAGATTAAAGTATAAATAGGTTGAAGAAGGGGGTATAAAGTATAAATAAATAAGAGGATGAGAGATAAATAAGTTGAAGAATGGGATTGAAGGTATAAATAAATCAGGGTATGGGAGATAAATAAGTTAAGAAAGGAGGTTTAAAATATAAATAAATGAAATGGAGTGGGGGGTGAGGTGGGGATAACTATATTTGTTTGCGGGGTGGATTTTTTGTTTTGCAGACGGAAACTTTTACGGACCCCGTGATGAGATCCAAATCTTTTATCTATAGAGTTATATGGTATCTATTATGCCAAGACTAAGGATATGTTTACCCAATGGGAGTGTAACTCCTCCGTCATGGGATTGATGCGTGGCTTGTCACGCAAAGATTAATAAATGATGTGGGTCCCAATAATGATACCCTAAGAACTCATTCGCACTTCTCCTCGTTCTATCCTACTCAGCCCCAAGTAACTAAGAAAAGTAATGACCATACTAATAATACATTTTAACAAGTCAAAATATTAATATAAGCACTCAAAATTTTAGGTTAGCTTTTGCACTCTTATGTTAAATTATAGTATAGGCAAAGTTATGAAATTGAAATAATTTAAATGTTATTATTATAATGTATATTATGTAAAATAATATAATACCAAAAATCAATTGTTGAGTTAAAAATTTTTATGAAGATTTTAATAAACATAATTAGTTATTACATATTTGGGTAATTTTGTATACAAATGAACAAAATATTAGCTAAAAAATAATAAAAAAAAGTAAGTAAATTAAAACTTCATGGTTAAATTGTGAATATGAAATTTGCTTTACCTAGTAATTTACAAAAAAAGCAAATAAGTACTACAACAGTAGAAAAAAATTGGTGATGAAAGTTCAAGCATATATGAGACTTGAGTAGATTTGAATCTATTATTTTCTAAGCTGAAAGAGTAAAGTATTGAAGGTTATGAAATGAATAGATGAAACTATAATAAAACAATAGGTAAGGAAAACTATAATATAGTAGGTTTTATAATAATAATTTTTGGGTATACCAAAGTATAAAAAATTATTCTATAGTAACTTAAAAAAAAAAAAAAACTAATTTAGGATATATGTATAATTTAAAAAAGTTGAAGGGTCCAATTATAATGTTTATAATGTAAAATTTTCTATTATTTTAATGAAGTTAATTCAAAGGTAAAATTTGCCAAGAATTGTTAGATGCGTGAGAAATAGTGGTGTGGGAACTTTTTTGTGTCTATAAATAGGAAAATGGGAATGATATGTAAAATAAAAGAAAAAATAGGGATTAAATTGTTACAAACATAAAAGAATGGATAGTACTTGTTTGAAATTATTGGAGAAGGGATGGGGCCCAGCATTTATTAAAGACTGCATATCTTTAGAGAAGATGGGGTGTAGCATTTATTAATTGCTACGTGGAAAGTTATGATGCAATTGGGGATGAGGATCTCAAACCAAGTGAGAATAACGAGGTGAGCCACGATTTAAAGATATTTATATATGTTTATGTATATAGATTTTCATACGTGTATGGTGAGGATGAATAGATTAAAGATCATATTGACATGTGTATAATAAAAGATATTTGTACATTTATGATATAAATTTGTACTTGTCTTAGGTATGATTACATGTAGGAGTAGACTACGTAGTAATCTATAGTTTATTGTATAAATTTGTGTCAATTTCATAGAATTAAGAAATAAAAGTATAGTTAGATTTTTTTAGTTCTGGTGTTGATCCATGTTTATTTAAATATAGAAGGAAAAAAATCATATCATATATAAGAAAAAATTTATAATGTTAAAAGCTAATTAATTTGTAACATTTCTAGATAAACTCGTTAAATGGTAAATGGAGTATAAATTTATAATATTGAATCTTTGAATATTTGTAGTACAATATTTACAAAATAAAAAGAACATATAATTGTGAAAAAATTCATGTAAGAATATATTGACTATTTATTAACTACAATATTATTCGCTCTGAAAGCTTTATAGAAGTGTTGTACAAAGAACTCATGGAATATACTTCAAGAATATTCACCGCAATATCATTCATTTCAAAGCTTTATAGAAGTGTTCTTCAAATAACACATAGAATATATTTGAAGAATACAGCTTTATTTGTTGTTTATAAAGTACAAACCCACAGTAATGAAAAAAAAAATACATAATAATAATTAAAACACTATGAATGCACTGGCGATAATATTTCGTATAAACTACATTCTTTGTACAGCTAAAATGATTTTTGAGTTTATCATTTGGTATAATTAATGCTCTAATACATTTACTTGTTTTTGCTCTAGATAACGCAACATAAAGTTGACCATGAGAAAATACAGGTTCAGGAAGATATAGTCCAACATAATCTAGTGTTTGACCTTGAGCTTTATTTATTGTCATTGCAAAACAAGGACGAATTGGAAACTGCGTTCTTTTAAAAGGGAATGTACTCTTATCACTTTCAAGTGGAATAAATGGAATTCTAGGCAAAAAAACCTTTTTCCCACGCCATTCTCCAATAGATATTTACCGCATGAATAACATTACGCTCAAATGCACGACAAATTAATCTAGTGCCATTACATAATCCTTCAGATGGACTAATATTTCTCAATAACATAATAGGACAATTTTCTTTTAATACAAGTTCATGAGGCGGAATACCATTTGGAGTCAATGTATTAAGAAAATCTTCATGAATAATTTGTTCATTTTTTCTAATGTTTCGTCAAAGCTATAATATGTAACATTTTCCTGACAATTTCATTAAGTATAATATTATTTATTTCATCAACAAGATTATTTGTAGGAGTTAAAATAACTCGATTAACCATCTTATCTAATTCATTGCTATAATTTTGTAAGTTTGGGTAAACATTTCGGATCAATTCTTTTATAGAAACTATTTTGGTATCAAATGGTATAACTATTTCATCCGGTAATGTAATCATATTACGCTTATGCTTAGGTTGAATTCCATTGCCTATATCAAGCAATAACTTAGAAAAAATATGGGTCAAATTGAGCTCTCATATTTTGTACCAATTGTAGCTGTATAAAATTAGACCATAAGTATGAATAGACAATATATTATCTTAATTTAAATAATATATAATTATTTTATATGATATTTATTTTATTATAATATATTATATGAAGTTATAGGATATGAAATATTATTCATGGAATGTAACTCATTATTCATTGTATCACGTAAGTTGACAAGTTCCAAATCGAGTTTTTCAAGTTATCGACAAACTAATAAAACACACATGTTTCATTATCTTCATTTTATTTATTTAAATTATTTAATACATTAACTATTTTGTTTAATTTTATGTTTTCGTATTGTTATTCAGGAACTCGTCAATATAAAATTTGAATTTGTTAACTTACTTGATAAATGAAGCATAACATAATTGTATTTCATTGATCAATTATTAGAACATAGTAAAATAAAATATATATTATAATCAAGTAATGCTATGTATTATATATTCTTTTATTTATAATTAAATATTATAATAATAATTATAATAGAAAATTAATTAAATAATAATTAATTTTCATAAAAATGAATATAAATTTTGTTATAAAGAATATTAGAATAAGTCTAATAAATAAAAATAAATATTATAACACATTTTTACTACATGTGTTTTTTATTTTGAAAAAGCAAATATAATATATTATTTCAATTTAAAATAATATATAATTATTTTATATGATAGCTATTTTATTATAATATATTATATGAAGTTATAGGATATCAAATATTATTCATTAACTTAAGTCATTATTCATTGTATTGCGATTGTTCAAGCTTACCGAGTAACTCGATAAACCCAAGACCGTCATTAGCTACTGATTAAAATGTGACACGAATCAATCTATTCAATACCGTAGTTACCGACAAACTGAAAATCGAGTTAGGAGCTTACTCGACTAACAAAAAGTAAAGTAAAATATTTATTAATTTGTTTTCTTTTTATTTAAATGATGTCATACATTTAAATAATTTTTTATTTTTATTTAGTGTTATTTTCAAGAAACTTAGTCTCAAGTTTGGATTTGTCGAGTAATTTTATAAATAAAGTATATACAAAATTTAATATAAAGTTTCATTAGAATATAATAAAATAATATATATCATATAAATTTAATATACATCATTATCAAGTAATAGAATATATATATATTTTTTTTTACTAATTAGTATAATATATTATAACTAAAAATTGTTATAATAAATTTATAGGAAAATAAAAGGAATCAGAGTAAAATATTATTAATCAATTATTATATTATTATAATAATGTAGTGTTTAACATAAATTTATTAGAATTTCATATTAAATAGATTTCATTCCGAATTATGAAAATAAATTTTAGTAAAATTTGTTATAATAATTTAATTATGATTAATTTATGTAGGAACTTGACAACCAATTTTGAGATTCACGAGTTGGTTAAAAAATAACATGAAAAACTAAAAAAAAAAGAAATTTATGGAGTACATATTCTAAATAAAAAGTAAAAAAAAAAATGAAAAATATGCATTGTTGAGTTAGCCGAGTAACTCGACAAAGCCAAAATCTTGTTTGTCGAGTTACTCGATTAAAAATGTCACATTAAATGAATCTATTCAATAAATTGTGAAGAACTCGATAAACCGAAAATCGAGTGGTGGAGTTATCGATGAATGAAAGAAATTTAATATTTCATTACCTTGTGTGTTTTATTATTTAAATTATTTAATACATTTAAATTATTCTTCATCATGTTTTTGTAGATATTTTCAAGAACCCGTGAGCTCAAATTTATATGTTGAGAACTTCATAAATAAAGTATATAAAAAATTTTATTTAGCCTATCATTTATTATAAAGAAATATATAATATAAATTTAATATATATCATAATGCATTAATACAATATACTAATAATTTTTTATTTTAGCAAGTACTATAACATATTATAAAAAATAACTATAATAACTTTATAATATAATAAAATTTTTTTGTATTAATATATTATTAATTAATTCCGCATTATTATAATAATTTAGTAATTATAATCAATTTATTATAACAATTTTATATGAAATAAATGTTTTATAAATTATTATAAAATGTACTACATATTTATTTATAAGTTTTTTCATAAATATGAATAAAATTTTGTTATAAAGAATATTACAATAAGTCTAATAAATAAAAATAAATATTATAACACATTTTACTACAATGTGTTTTTATTTTTCAAAATCAAATATAATATATTATCTCAATTTAAAATAATATATAATTATTCTATATGATAGCTATTTGAGATTCACGAGTTGGTTAAAAATAATATGACAAAATAAAAAAAAAAAAATATTAAGTGTATTACATAATGTAAATAAAAAAGTAAAGTAACAAATACAAAAGATGTATTGTTAAATTATTTATAACTGACAAACCTAAAATCACGTTTGTCGAGTTACTGACGCAAAAATGTGATACAAAATAAATCTATTTTATAAATTTAAGATTCCCCACAGAATAAAATCGAGTTCCTCGAGTTTTGGACAAACCAACGAAACTTAAAATTTTCATTATTTTCTTTTCCTTTTTAATTTATATGATGTAATACATAATAAAATTAATTTTGTATTAATATATTATTAATTAATTATTACATTATTATAATAATTTAGTAATTATAATCAATTTATTATAACAAATTTATATGAAATAAATTTTGGATAATTTATTATAAAATGTATTATGTATGTATTTATAAGTTTTTTAAAATATGAATATAAATTTTGTTATAAAGAATATTAGAATAAGTCTAATAAATAAAAATAAATATTATAACACATTTTTACTACAACATGTTTTATTTTTGAAAAATCAATATAATATATTATCTTAATTTAAAATAATATATAATTATTTTATATGATAGCTATTTTATTATAATATATTATATGAAGTTATAGGATATGAAAATTATTCATGGAATGTAACTCATTATTCATTGTATTATGTAAGTTGACAAGTTCCAAATCGAAGTTTTCCAAGTTATTTCGACAAACTAATAAAACACACATGTTTCATTATCTTCATTTTATTTATTTAAATTATTTAATACATTAATTATTTTGTTTAATTTTATGTTGTAATGTTGTTATTCAGGAACTCGTCAATATAAAATTTGAATTTGTTAACTTACTTGATAAATGAAGATACATTTAATTGTATTTCATTGATCAATTATTAGAACATACTAAAATAAAATATATATTATAATCAAGTAATGCTATATTATATATTCTTTATTTTAGCAATTAATATTATAATAATAATTATAATAGAAAATTAATTAAATAATAATTAATTTTCATAAAATGAATATAAATTTTTTATAAAGAATATTAGAATAAGTCAATAAATAAAATAAATATTATAAACATTTTACTACAATGTTTTTTATTTTTGAAAAAAGCAAATATAATATATTATTTAAATTTAAAATAATATATAATTATTTTATATGATAGCTATTTTATTATAATATATTATATGAAGTTATAGGATATCAAATATTATTCCCGCAACTTTGTTCATTATTCATTTGATTGCATCGAAAGTTACTTAGGTAACTCGATAAACTGAATCAAGTTTGTCGAAGTTACTGATTAAAATGTGACACGAAATCAATCTATTCAATACCGTAAGCGCTCGATAAATCGAAAATCGAGTTACCCGAGTTACTCGACGAACAAAAAGTGGTAAAATTTTATTAGTTTTGCTTTTTTATTTAAATGATGTCATACATTTAAATAATTTTTATTTTATTTAGTGGTGTTATTTTTCAAGAAACTCGTTAGTCCAAGTTTGATTTGTCGATAATTTTATAAATAAAGTATATACAAAATTTAATATAAAGTTTCATTTATTAGAATATAATAAAATAGAATATATATCATATAAATTTAATATACATCATTATCAAGTAATAGAATATATATTTTTTTTTTACCAATTAGTATAACATATTATAACTAAAAATTGTTATAATAAATTTATAGGAAAATAAAAAGGAATCGTAGTAAAATATTATTAATCAATTATTATATTATTATAATAATGTAGTGTTTAACATAAATTTATTATAAGAATTTCATATTAAATAGATTTCATTCGAATTATGAAAATGAATTTTAGTAAAATTTGTTATAATAATGAATTTAATTATGATTAATTTATGTAGGAACTTGAGAAATCCAAATTTGAGATTCACGAGTTGGTTAAAAATAACATGAAAAAAACTAAAAAATAAAAAATTTAATGAGCACATATTTTAAATAAAAAAAAAAGGAAAAATGAAAAATATGCATTGTTAAATTATTAGTAACTCGACAAACCAAAATCATGTTTGTCGAGTTACTCGATTAAAAATGTCACACGAAATTAATCTATTCATAGTTGAAGCAATTTCGATAAACCGAAAATCGAATTGGTTGAGTTACTCGATGAATGAATGAATTTAACATTTTCATTATCTGTGTTGCTTTATTATATAAATTATTTACTACACTTAAATAATTCTTCATTGTTATTTTATGTATTATTTTTCAAGAACCCGCTGAGGCTCAAATTTGAATTTGTCGAGTAACTTGATAAATAAAGTATATAAAAATTTTATTTAGCCTATCATTTATTAGAATACAAAAAGAATATATATAATATAAATTTAATATATATCATAATGCATTAATACAATATACTAATATTTTTTTATTTTAGCAACTACTATAACATATTAAAAATTATAATAATTTATAGTATAATAAAATTATTTTTGTATTATTATTATATTAATTATCGCATTATTGTAATAATTTAGTAATTATAATCAATTTATTATAACATTTTATATGAAATAAATGTTTTATAAATTATTATAAAATGTACTACATATTTATTTATAAGTTTTTTATAAATATTAATATAAATTTTGTTAAAAGAATATTACAATAAGTCTAATAAATAAAAATAAATATTATAACACATTTTACTATTGTGGTTTTATTTTCAAAAATCAAATATAATATATCATCTCAACTTAAAATAATATATAATTATTTTACATGATAGCTATTTTATTATAATATATTATATAAAGTTATAGGATAAAATATTATTCATAAACGAACTTATTATTCAATTTATTGCATTGTTCGTTTAGTGAAGTAACTCATAAACCCATATCGTTTGTGAGTTTCGATTAAAATAACACGAAATGAATCTATTCAATACCCAAGAACTCGATAAAGTGAAAATCGAGTTACTGAAAGTTACTCGACAAACAAACGTAAGTAAAAATTTCATTATTTTGTTTCGCTTTTATTTAAATAATGTAATACATTGAAATAATTCTTTATTTTTATTTAGTGGTGTTATTTTTGAAGAACTGTGAGTTGAAATTTGATTTTATTAGAATTTAATAAATGAAGTATATACAAAATTTAATATAATGTTTCATTTATTAGAATATAGTAAAATAGAATATATATCATATAAATTTAATATACATCATAATCAAGTAATAGAATATATTTTATTTTATTTTATTTTATTTTACCAATTAGTATAACATATTATAACTAAAGATTGTTATAATAAATTTATACGAAAATAAAAGCAATTAGTAATGTGTTATTAATCACATATTATTATAATAATGTAGTGTTTATAATAAATGTATTATAAAATTTCATATTAAATAGATTTCATCATATTATCATTAGTAATTGTAAATATGAAATTATTTTGATAATGTAAAATATGAAATATAAAATATAAGATACAAAAATTTAACTAATAGTAGGAAATATAAAATAGTCAAAGAACTAATATAAATTTTGTTATAAATGAAAATATAAATACTAAATTCAACTTTCGATATATCGAGTAACTTGACAAACTCAAATTGACTGTCGTGAGTTACCCGAACAAATTAACGAAATGTTTTATATTTCGAGGAACTCGTGGAGCTAACATTTTTCTTTGTCGAGTTACATGAAAAGTAAGTATCCACACGATATTTTGCACTTATCGTGTATTCAAATATAAAATAAGATATATATCATATAAATTTAATATATATCCTAATGAATTAATACAACATAATATATTTTATTTTAGTTTCACAATTATTGTAACATATTATAAAAAATTATGACCACAAATATAAAACATGATAAAATTGAATGTAGTAATATATTATGAATCAACTACTACATTATTATAATGATTTACTAATTGAAATGCAATTTATTATAATAAATTGGTATTAAATAAAATTTATTACAAATTATTATAAAATTTATTACGTATTTATCTAAAATTTTGGTCATAAATATTAATATAAATTTTGTCTTAAATAATATTATAATTAATAATTATAAAGGAAAAATGATTTCCATAAGAATTTCATATAATTATTGAAGTATTAAAAATAATTATTACAACACAATTTTATTCCACTATGTTTTATATTTCATAAAATAAGATATAATATATTATAATCATTTTAAATAATATATGAAAATTTTATATAATAACTTTGTTATCATAAATTTAATATATATCATAATCAATTAATGCAATATATTATATTCAATTTTATTGTATTTAGCAATTAATATAACACATTATAATAAAATTAATTGTAGCAATATACTATTTGTCTAGAAATATTTAATTTTTCAAGTTATTGAATATAATTTTCTATGGTTATTATTATAAGTATTAATACAATATATGTTTTCTTTTATAATGATTAATTTATTTTGTAAGTCGACAAATCGAAAATTGAGATTCACGAGTTGGTTAAAAATAACATGATAAAATAAAAATAAAAAATATTAAGTGTATTACATAAAAAAAAAAAGTAAACTAAAAGTGCAAAAGATGCATTCTTGAATATTGAGTAACTCCTCGACAAACCCAAAAGCACGTTTGTCGAGTTACTGATGCAAAATGTGATAAAAATAAATTATTCTATATTTGAAGTAACTGACGTAATGAAAATTGAGCCTCGAGTTATTTGGACAAACCAATGAAACTTAAAATTTTATTATTTCCTTTTCCTTTTTATTTATATCATGTAATACATAATAAAATTAATTTGTATTAATATATTATTAATTAATTACTACATTATTATAATAATTTAGTAATTATAATCAATTTATTATAACAAATTTATATGAAATAAATTTATAGATACTTTATTATAAAATGTACTACATATTTATTTATAAGTTTTTCATAAATATGAATATAAATTTTGTTATAAAGAATATTAGAATAAGTCTAATAAATAAAAATAAATATTATAACACATTTTACTACAATATGTTTTTATTTTTGAAAAAATCAAATATAATATATTATCTTAATTAAAAATAATATATAATTATTTTTATATGATAGCTATTTTATTATAATATATTATAAGTTATAGAATATGAAATATTAGTCATAACGTAACTCATTATTCATTGTATCATAACCTGACAAGCTCAATATTAACAAATATGGTATAATAATTGATAAAATACAATATAATGTAATCAATAATCATAATTTCATATAAAATAAAAAAATTTATATCATATATAATTTAATATAAAATCTTATCCTAAATGTTAGAGTAAAAAAAATATATAAATGCCTAATTTATGAATCGACTAAAAAAATTGGAAACTGAAAAAACTGAGTTATTCAATCACTTACATGCAAAAAACAATGAAAAAATTAAAAAATGTAACAATTAATATGAATACAAAATTATAATGATAATAATAATAATAATAATATCCACATACTCAATACCTCGACCAAATCTAAAAATATAAAAATCTCCTATGCCGAGTGACTCGACAATAATCAAATGATGAAATGGCAAGGAGGAAAAATGTTCGAGCCACTCGACAAGTAAAAGAAAAAAATTAATTTCCAATCTTGAGAGGAAAGAGAAAAGACGACACAAACAAAACATAATATAAAGTCAAAAAAAGTTGCGCATGTGTAGGGAAAAAATAAAAGATGATTTAAAAAAAAAATAAATGACGGATCCAGAAGAAGGAAACAAGTCAACAATTGCAGCATTTTGAATAAACTAAAGAAAATGAAACTAAAGAACAGTAAGATTTAGAGAAATAACGAATCCCCAAAAAAGAAAGAAAAGTCAAAAAAGACAGCCCTTTCTAATAAGTTAAACAAACATAAAGTACAGAAAAGTGAGATTTGGACAAAATTAAGGCTAATACAACATCAAAACGACGTCGCGTTGGTTGAAGGGTGAATAGTAAACATGCCATAGACACTTATACTATATATAGGGCTCAATTTGTACATGAAATTTCAATATTTTAAAAAAATTAGAATTTTGTGCCTAAGTTTGTTGCTTCTTTTGCCTCATGGAAAGTTTGGGCCTGCAAATGGGTTGTGTATATTATGAACACTGCCAATTAATCCAAAATAGATATACTCTAGAAATTTAAATTCATTACAATGCGTGTTTATATACAATAATAAATGAATGAACAAACAGACGAAACATGTTTAGTTGAGAAAATAAAGAACGTTATACACAATAATATTTCAAAAGAAAACTAAAAACAAGTGAATTTCATGTTAGCAAGAGTAGTTTTATCAATTCTGCCCATCCCAACAACAATTTTTTTTTCAAGATTCAATGATCCTCCAGATTTCTGGTCACTTATCTGTTGGGACACATTTGTTTACTTGGCCTCGGTCCACACTACGGTTCACACTATGAGGATGGTGCATTTACATGCTACCGATTTCTAGTAGTGAACACGGTTCGATTTGGACGGTTTGTAGTAAATTTTCAAACCAAACAACTTAAAGTGGTTTGAAATTTTTTTCAAACCAAACCAAAAAATCTCAAATATTAGTCTACAATATCACGATAAAACATAAATATTTGTATCAATAAAAGAAAAAAAATGTATTAGCATCAATGCCAACCAAAACAAGATATTCCAAACCAGAGTTCTACTCTTTCAAATCTAATCATAATACAACAACATGATAGAAATAGTTTAGAGTAACCTTTTAGTTGATATTAATTGGCACAACATCTCTAGTTGTAACACATGATTCATTCTCTGCATAAAGATATTCATTAGTTATAATTAAATGATATAAAACTAGTAATAAAGAAAATGAATAGAAATATCAAATATGATAATACATTATATAGCTTTTCTCTGAATCATCTAATGACTTTACTTCATCCAAATATTGACGAATCACTATAGGATCCTTATTACTATGCAACCAATTTTTAGTGCAAATCACCGCCTTAATCATCTTTGCACTCAACGAACTCTTAAAGGAATCAAGAATTTTACTACTAGTAGAGAATGCCTGTTTATATTTGAATGGCTAACACATCTTTGGAAATTTAGGAGACAATCTTGTACTTATTTGCATTCAATTTTCACTAAAGTAATATGTCGAAAGGCTCATTGGTCAAATCTTCACAACAATCATTTAAGTAATCCACAAAATCATTGTTCTCCGCTTGAGCTTCTCAAACAAGTATAGCTTTAAAAATTGATAGAATGAGTTTGGAAATACCCAAATGAGTTTGTGAAGGACTTGGGCAACCAGATTGAGTAGCATCTTTTGATGGAGTCATCATTTCTTATAACATCCACAAATTTGGCTAGAAAATAAACTAAATCGTTACAAAGAAAATGGAGATTTTTCTTGAATTACAAATTGAATCACTCTTCAAAATTCATAGGAAGTTTGGTGAAAGAAAATTAGAGTATGGTGGTTGTTTAGACGAAGGCGAATCAATAGTTTCAGGAGTGGCGGTCGAATTGAGAAGAAACTGTAGAGAGAAAAATGTTAATATGGATTATGGATGGATTTAATTGAGTTGGATATTTAGTTTAATTGAGTTGGGTCTAATATGGATAATGGATGTATTTAGTTTTAATTGAGTTGAATAAAATTTAAATTAATTTATTTATTTTGATCTACTTTTTTATTTTAAATGGTTTGGCAGTTTGAAACGGTTTGGACAAATTGAAACCTGAATCAAACCACTTCGAAGTGGCTTGGCAGTTTCGTTGTTTAGCCCTACCGATTTCGTGCTACCAAGATGGCAACAGTGGAAATTTAACTCCCTGACCTTCCATATAGGAATCTTAAGATGGCAATCTGATTGGACTTAAGATTCCTATATGGGAGGTCAAGGGTTCAATTCTCACTTATGCCACCTTGGTAGTATGGAATTGGCAGTACACTAATAATAGTGAGAGCCATAATGTGGACCAAAGCCATATAAACAAATAGCGTCCCAACATAATCTCCATGAACCAGAAGCAAACAAAGTCTTTGGCTGTAGATCTTGTCCGCCACTGTCGCCCTCAAGCTTTTCCACTTGTTTCTTCATGGAATCAATTTCTTCTATTACTTTCTCTGAGTTTTGGCTGAAGCTTGAGATGCTTTCATTGCTATAACTTGCATAACTTGAAAGAGCTCGATTCGCAACGTGGGATCAATTATATCTTCTTCTATATATGATATATCTCTGATTTGACACTCCAAGCATTCTACCTTTTATGCTTTTTGTGAAGATTTATCAGGAAAATCTTGTAAGAAATGAAACTTTTGAGGAGAGATGCAATTTGTTGTTCTTCATCAAGAATCAAATATTGAAAATCATGTTGTGTTGGAAAACATGTTAATAAGTAATCAATAATTAATTTATATTCAGTTAATTACGTGTAGAAATCTAGACAAAATTTTGACTTACATGGAAATAAGTTATAAAAATAAAATAATATTGGCCGAGACTAGAGTTCTACTCTTTTTCTTTAAGACGGTAATGTCTAGCACTAGTGCGGATGGTTCTCCGACAATCGTCTCCTATTATACAATGGCCACATCTTGTAATACTAACACTTCAAATCACAAGACTAACGAACTTACAAATATGTTTGACCTCCCTGAACTGAATCAGGAAAAATGACTTCAAATATGCAAAATATAATATTTGGGACTAAAATAGAGAACACAGAATAGTGCAGGAAATAAGAGAATATTATACTGCAGGAGAAAGATTTTGAATGAACAAAATCCTTGAATTGGAGCCTTTATATAGGAGTTGGAAAGTTGTGTATCAAAAGACACAACTACAACTGGTTTGGACAGCACTGACAGGCATGTCTAGTTTGAATTAACTGTTAGATTCTAGAAGTCGGACACGTAATGAAATCCTGTCAATCCACTTGTTGAACTTTCGGAAGGTAATTAAAATTAAATAATTAATTTTATTTCTATAAAAAGATATATACCAACTTGGATAAGACCAAATACGACCTGCGCTCGGATTGGCGAGCAGCATTGGCCTTAGTCCAACCTACTAACACAATCTCCCTTCCAAAGATTATTGGTATCCATTGAGATGCAACCTTAAGTATCTAATACTTATAACTTTTTAATGTGGGATGGACAATTTCTATTTTCTCACAATTTTAAATTTCTACTTATCCAAGCTTAACACCTTACTTTGACCTTAATTTTTCATTAACCTAAAATAGGTTTTGATAAAATAAATATACTATGTTAATCTACTCGCAAAATAGATACACTTGACTAAAGAAATCTTGTATCCAACTAACGGGATTGGTCAAAATTTGGGCAAATCAACTTATTTAAAGCCAATTTGTCAACACGATGAAGCATTCGCTCTAGAATGTGGGTAAGAGAAAGAAAAGCAGTAAGAATTGGAATTGGAGAATTCCAAGTTATGTGCTCGGCCACTTAACTGATATGAAACATGAAATGTATCCACAAAAAGTCTCCCACATGGTGGGGAAGAAAATAAGAAAGTAGGAAAGAAAAGAGAGGCTGAGATATCAAACCTTTTGCTCTTGATAGTGGACTAATCTACTTTACATTAAAATAACACATTTGTGGTTTCTTTTTAGTAAGGAAAAGATGATCCACAAAATCTTCTTCATCGTGATCCACAAGAATGCTTTCGCAAGAAGTCCAGAATAGTAATCAATTCAAAATCTTCTTTATTGCAATCCACAAGAACGCTTCCAATTCTAATTAGGTTATTCACTTTCTTATTAGTATTAACTGTGTTTTAATCGACATATAGATATGGTAGGTTGAACTAATTAATTATGGTTAATTCGACGCTCGATAGAGGTATTTGGTTATAATAGGAGAATAAGATATATCATTGAAAATGAGTAATATGTTTAAATGTTTGAGTAATATTGTTCATAGTCGTTCACTACCGGTAGTCATCCTACGTGACATTACTCAATTGGATGAATTATTCATAATTAATATCTATAAATACATTATTCAATTGAAATAAATAATTCATCCAATTGAGTAATGTTACGTTATGATGATTCACCTGGATAATGAATGATTATGAATATCATTATTCTAAATTGTTTATTGCAAAATTAATTAGGTGATGAGTTAATCATGAATTCCAACAAATTCTCAACTTGAGCTTTTCAATACTTCATATTCTCTTGTTTTCATTTTATTTTCGTTAGTTTTTAGTTAAGTAGTTTATTAAGGCAACCAGACCAATTTGTGTGAGTGGTTAATTCATTTGGGCAAATAGGACAATTCTTGTTGAGATATGATAATCCCTCATCACTTGTGGTATATAATTGAGCAAATGCGGTGCTATTAAGTTGTATGGATTTTATATAAGTGATAATTTCACCATATACTACAAAATATAAAATAATTTAAAAAATACTATTTAACTTTTTTTATTTTAAAAATACTATTTTTTATTTTTGTAACACTAGTTGTTATATTTTGTTATGTTTGTTAATAACAAATGTAACACATTTATTATAACTAAAATAACAAATGTAACAATAAGTGTTAAAAAAACAATATTTTTAGAATAAAAAAAAAATATGACAGCATTTGAAGAAATATTTTATTTATTATGGTTATTTCTGAAAAAAAAAAAAAAAAAACACCCTTTATATAATCACTATTTTTGTAGGCTTCCTTAGTCGTTTCAATTCCTAGACTAAATAGAAGTTGATTCCAAAGAAAAAAACCCCTTTATATAATTAAAGTTTATTTCTCATGTTGGGAAGCTGATTAAAGTTGAATAATTATATTAATGCCAAACAATGCAATAAAAATGAAAATACTTCAGAAATTTGTTTACAGTAATCCTATCAAAAATGAAAAACGGAAAAGAAAAAAGAAAAAGCAAATATTTGCACCAGAACTTTGTTGGAGATGACAACGCCGAAATTGATCAATCTCAGAAATACATACTCATGATCGATTCACAATTCGAACTTGAAGGTAATCATTTCCCAAGCTCTGTTGTTCCTCCTGTATTTGTTTTGCTGAAGTTACAACCGAATCATTACAGTTAGATACCTCGATTGATTCAAGAGTTGGAATTTCTCCAATACCACTAGGAATCTCCTTCAAATATCTGCAGTACCTAATTACCAGGTGCTCAAGGCTCGGAAAGTGGTTACTGTTCGCTATCCAGTTCTCAAGATTAATCTGATCAAGTCGCAGATATTTCAGTTGAAGAAATTCTCCTTCATTTGGTTCCCACTTTAGTCCATCGAAGGAAGACAAAAGCAATTTGAGCACTTGAAGATTAGGCAATGAACCAACAATCGTCATTTCTTCCCAAGGAAGATAACAAATAAAAAAACTCAACTTTTTGAGTGATATTGGGAAACCGATATTCTTCAAGAGAGATAATGACAAATATGGCCACTCAAGTATAGATAACGATTCAAGTTTGAGTAGATGAACGAGATTATTGAGACGATAGTATCTCCCATCCAATACAGCTTCAGAGTCAAAATAGATTCCCAATTTTTTTAGATTTGGAATTCTTTGGAGGACCTCTCCTGTACATCTGAAATTCACTACCTCGCTGAGTGTTTTTAGGTTATCTAGAACAATAATAGAATTTTTCCCTTCAGTTTCTGCACTAGGAGGATCAGGCAGAACTATACCAAAAAACTTGACATGCCTTAACTGTCGCATTTCCCATATTTCAGATAATTCCAATATATCGCTCTTACAAATTAAGGTTTGTAGATTTCGAAGTAGATATAATAGTGATGCAGGAAATGATCTTGTCAACCGACCATCGCAAGCAAAGTACCGCAAGTTAACTGGGAATTCAAACACACTTGTTTCATATGTATCAAACACACTTGTTTCATATAACACACTTGTTTCATATGTATCAAACACACTAAGTAGCCTAAAATTTATTAATTTGTCTGATTGATGGTAGTGTTCCCAATCAAAATTTAAAACAGATCGCAGGCGCATATTTTGCAGGCAGTTGTCAAGATCATTAAGCTTTCTATGCGAATGAAATATTAAGTGGCGCACCTTAGTTCCTTCCGAAATACCACAGAGACCCATATTGTTGACATGAAAAAACTTCTCCCTCTGAGCTTCTCTCACGCAAAAGTCTCGTAACAGATCATGGATCCTGCAGCTTTTGATTTTGCCTATGGAGCTCTTCTCGTGAACCAAAATAAGATTTCTATCAACAAGCTCCAACAAGTATTCCCGTGCCACATCTTCCAAACTTTTAGATCTCACTGGTTTTAGTAATCTCTCAGCAACCCATAACTTGACTAGTTTGGAAATACGAATATTAGAATCTTCTGGAAAAATTCCAACATAGAGGAAACACCCTTTCAAGTGATGAGGCAAATGCTTATAACTTAAAGATAGTATCTTTGAGCAGTTGTGATCATTTGAAGCTATTACCGAACTCAGATTTTCTCCAATATATGTCCAGTAATGTTGTGTTTTTATGGTCTTTGAGAGAAGCCCCGCAATCACAACAATTGCGAGTGGAAGTCCTTGACAATTTTGGACAATCTTCTTCCCGATCTGCTTCAGTTCAGTTGGGCAACCATCTTTTCCAAACACGTTCTCACAAAATAAATTCCAACTTTCACCTTCATTTAGAAAACGCATGTGATGAGGAGAACATGAGTTTTCATAGCCAGCCACATTCTCTAGCCTAGTAGTCACCATGATTCGACTCCGATTCTTGTCATTTGGAAATAATCGTTTCACATCATCCCAAACCTTTGTATCCCACAAATCATCTAGTACAATGAGATACCTCATACCCTTTAGATTCTTGTACAAATGTTCTGCTAATTGTCCGAAGCTGTTTTCACGCATCTCGTCAGTGAGTATTTTCAAGGAATCTAGAAGGTCTAGAAGCAATCCTCGTTCATTATAATCTTGAGATACAGTCACCCAAGCACGAATGTAAAAATGATACACACTTAATTCATCATCATAAACTTTTCTAGTAAGAGTAGTCTTACCAATTCCGCCCATCCCAACAACAGAAAGAATTTCAAGATTTGACGATCCTCCAGTTAGCCGATCCTTGATCTTCATGATGTCATCATCAAAACCCACCATACTACTTTTGCCACTGGAAGAAGCAGGTTGTTTTAATGAATCAGGGGACGGCTCCGTTCTTGTCTGCAGATCTTGTACGTCATTCTCGTCCTTAACCATCTCCACCCTTTTCTTTATGGAATCAATTTCTTCTATCACTTCCTTTAATTTATGGCAGAAGGGTGTGAAGCTGTCACTCCTTTTACTTGCAATTTGTTCATGAACTCGATCCGTAATGTGAGATTCTATGATATCTTCCGCTTCATACGCTGCATCTCTGATTTGACTCTCCAAACAATCTATTGTTTCGCTGCTCTTTTGTGGAGAATGATCGAAAAAATCTTGCAAGAAACAGAGCTTTTGGAGGAGAGATTCAATTTGTTGTTTCTCATCAAGAATCAGATATTGATAATCATGATCCAGAGTATGCTCTAGAAGATGTTTAAGAGAAAGAAGAGCTGCATAAGCCATCTGTGTTATCTCTAAAGATATGATTGAGAAGAAAATAAGAAAGTGGAGAAGAGAAGAGGAAGAATAGTCCGGGTGATATAAGTGAGGCTGCTTATTATTTTATATCTTTTTCAATAAAGGTAAGAAGAAAAGACATTGTCAGTGGAGAAAGTTGCATAAAAAATAAGTCCGTGGTACAATTATTGTGATTAATCAATTAAGAAAACAGGCCGACCAATAAATACACTACAATTTATGTACAAGATCTAGATCAGAATCAAACCAGAAGCATAGTTCTACCTACCAGTCTTTCACTATGCTTGACTCTGTGCTACAATTATTGTCGGGTTAATTATATATTATAATACCTAACTTTATACATTATTTCATTTATATAATCAAATTTTAATTCGTTTTATATATACTACTAAATTTTAAAATTAATTTCAATTAAACCACATTGTTGATTGAGTCGTTCAATAATTTTTGATGTTACATTAATAAGTCGTTAATTGGTGATGTATATTTCGCTTGCATGTGAAAGTATTGTTTACGTATGTAAAATTTAAAATGAAAATACGTATTTGGCGTTAATTAAGTTCTCACATATTGGGTTGGCATAGTAAATATACAATATCTAGATCAGAATGGCTTTCAATTAATATTCTACTAAACCATGAGCAATAAGATGTTCTACTACTATCTCTATTAATAATTATCAAAAGTTTTTGGATATAAATTCAATAGCATTATCAAGACTAAGTGTCTTAATTGTGTAATGTGGAAAGTATGCCCGTAATCGAATAATTGAGCAAATAATCTAGCAAACACTAGGTTACAAGTGTGCAATAAACACACATGTGACCATCTAGTGAGGGTGATTGGGCCCACAAAGTCCACCTAAATTTTTTCTATAAATATTGGAAATTCAGCCCCACTTTTAGCTAGTGGTCCAACAATCATTTTCCCTCATAAGAAGAAGCACATGAGAATTTAATATATTCAATACATTTCTGGTTCTTCAATAATAGATATACACACGAATTCTTAATTAAATTCCACACAGTTATTGATTCAGGACGGTCTAACTGATAATGCCAATTTTAATAAAATGTTGAGTTATTGAACGTGTGGTTCAATACAATGTAGCAATTATATTTAATGATGTGTATAAAGATGTTCTTCTTGAACAACAATACAATATTTTTTTGAGATATTAAAATATTGATAAAAATGAAGTGGTTCTTCAAGATAACTGTTAGCAAATTATTCTGTAAGTGTATTGATCACACAAATAATATAATGGATTTGAATCTGAATGTTGTGTCCACAGGGATTTAGATAACTCGACAAATTAAATTAACCTCAACCAAATTAATTTAATTTAGATGTTTATGTGCCTAAGAACTAATTAAAGTATTAACTAAAATGAATTAACCAATTATAATTTAACAAATAAAAGATTAAATTCACGCCAAATTACTTTAAACTATGGGAAAGAAAAGTACTATGATCTTGAATTAACTTGTAGTAGTTGATTGCTTTATTTGTATTATTGAATTTGACAACACACACTAGTTATGACTATAAATACTCTTAAATTGTTCAATAGTCTCTCTTGAATAAAATCAAACATATTCATATGCATGACCCGACTATATTTTTATGATGAATGTGAATACATAAGAATGAATTAAGTTGCAATGGGTAATTAAAGATCACGTAAAGTTTAACGGTATATCTCTATCCCCTATTTGACTTTACGAAAATAAAAATTATGTCTAGTTTGATTTCAATCTCCCGATGGTAAAACAAATAACAAAAATCATACAATCATTACATATATAATTATAGATGAAAAGAAATCAAATTTAATTGTTCAAAACTATATTAATGCATATTGCCAAAAATCAAGTTTCCAAATTGAAGAATCAAACTACAAATTTCATTGTAATCTTAGCACAAAACGCATCTAGTCTAATATACTAAGAAGAAGAAAATCAAAAGAAAAGATAAAACCCATAACTCGGATAAGAATGAATTCCAATATGCAATCCTTGTTCTTTGTTCAATCTTGCCCGGATAATTGCTCAATCCTCGTTTCTTGTTTCTTCCCTTGAAATCCCCCAACAATTGACAACCATAAATTAAAGTTAAATTCTCCTATTTGTAATCGTACTTCGTTTTCCAAAAGATTCAAAAAGACCTAAAAATCGTGGCCTAAAAAATTTTCTAGTTGGAGTAGAACTAAAAGGCAAAAAAAAAATTTGATGGTGGAAAATTGCCACCGTGCGATTGCCTAGACAAAGAAAAAAGAATCACTGGACAAAGTAAGGATGGCGGTCATACGCTTAAACTTTTGTTCTATGTAAGTTAGTCCTCCAACTTTGAATTTTGGCTTCTTTACTCTTCAAATCTTTCAATAACCTCCATTGTGGTCCATCAAATTTCGAGTTGAATGAAATCGAGTCTCCATACTTTGTAGACATTCGCCAAAGCTGTTGCTCTTTTCATCATTTCTTCTCCAATTCCTTACAAACGAGTCCAATATTGAAAAGAAAGGAAACTAAACTAAATTATGTAGAAAATCATCAAACTAATAGAACAAAAACTTGGTTTTAAAGCTCGAATAAGTGCACAAAATGCACTTATCAATCATCAATCGTATTTTCATAAATACGATATTTATATAGTTGTTTTTAGAAACGACGTGATATTCTTCTTGACTATTAATTTATGTAAAGTTGTAATATTCAAGAGCAACACCATAATATTCTTCATGATATTGTTATAAATAATTTATGATTTTCAAGAGCAATAATATTTATATTATTATTAATATATAAAATTATGCCTTTTCAAGAACAAGTACAATTACGTAATATTTGTTTATTGTATTAGACGAGACTTTTGCTTCTTTGGGAGCATTAACACAATAATTTTCAGAAATTTTGGTTTTTATAAAGTTGTATTTTTTAAGAGTAATAACATAATATTTTTCTTCAATATTTATATACATGGGTTGGGTTTCTTTAAGAACATCAACGCCATATTCATCTAGAAAGTTGATGTGTATAAATTTCTACTGTCAATTTGATATATATAAAGTTGTGATTTTTTTTTGGAAGAATACAAAGATTAGTCTAGAATATTAAAATAAGAATCAAGTTGTACTTTCTTTAAAAGCAACAATTAATAGTATGTGAAGAAACAAGAAAGTACATAAGCTGAAGAATTAATTCATTTGTGGTTTCTTTTACGTATGTATATCCATTGAGATAAGTGCAGAAAACATGGGAACAAGATAAAGTCGAATAAGATAATAGCAACTTTTGAATTATCAATTAAGAAAAGGAAATTGGCGCAAATGGTCCCTAATTTTTGTTCTCGGTGTGGAAATGGCCCCTAACCTTTTTTTTAGCACAGAAATCCTTAACTTATGTGTTTTGGTACGTAAATTAGTCCTTATTGATGAAAAATACAAATATACTCTTATTTTTAATTAAAGAAATTTTCAATTAGACAAATAAGGACCCATAACAAACACAAGCCTGAAACCAAACTGACCCTTGCCCAAACAAGATTGGCACCTCCGACACTCATCCCAGCCATAAAAATTATAATTTAACACATACTAGATTTACAATTTTAGATCTAGATAGAGATGAGAGTGGTGGTTAGCAGTGGAGATTTCAGTGCGGAGGTGGAGGTGGAGGTGGAGGTGGAGGTGGTCAGTTTCAATTGAACTACTTACATTGACCTCTCTTTAAGAGGAACTTATGGTGAATGCTGGTACCAATTGGACAAGTTACTCAATTGGTACCGTGATTCTATAAGTTCTTCTTAAAGAGAGGTTAAGAGTTTGAATCGTTAGAGATGCGAAATTTTTTCATTATGTGGCTCAACTCCTAATGGACGGTAGTACTTAAATTAACGATCTGCGGAATAGCTCTTGAGCGAAGGCTTTTAGAAAAAGTTCGTGGTGAATTATGAATACATGATAAATTCTATTGGTGAAGCATAAGCAGTCTTATCCATGCACTCTCTTTGCAATTTGCGTCTTAGGACACATGTCCTTGGAGATAAAATACCATGCCCTATGGGACGTAATCGTCTATTAGGTTCTTCCATGCTAAACCTCCTTAGCATTTTGTCTTTATACGTGGATTAGAATAATCCAAGCAACCTATTAGATCTATCCTACACATCTTGATTCCCATAATATAGGTGGCTTCTCTCATATCCTCCATGGAATTTTTTTTTTTTATAAATATATAAACACACTTTTACATTGTGTTTTATACAAAGTGCTAAAAAATTCAATATTCATGGAAGAGTATGCTATTTTAAATTTATATAATTAGGAAATCAAGGCAAACCATTAGCCTCAATAGCCCAAAATCTTTGCTAGAGTTTATGGACATTCATCTGTTCGAGGAATTATCAACTATAAGGTTCACGTGTGGATTGATTTAAAAGATGGACGTGAGGATGCAAGAGATACCGTGGGACAAGAAACGAGAAGCTAAGAACATTTTCAATGCACTTCGTCTATTGAAATTTACGTAGTAAGTAAAATAGATGGACTTCTAGTCCATGTGGCAATATATCTATTGAATAGACGGTCAAATTAAAAATTTATTTCTAAAGGTTCCGTCTAAAGTTAATAATACCGCTTATGTGACAATAATTTTTTTAAAAAAATTGATGGTCTTTAATTTTATTTTTCTCATCGGTTTTTTTTTTTAATAAAATCTTTGAGTTAGATTTAAATTCTTTGAATCACTCTGTTTAAATTTAGATGGACTTTTAGAAGAAATCTATTTTTTTTGTGCCACATCAGTTAGACGGAGTCCTCGTCAGCATGAATTGGAAAAGTTTTTCTTATATAAATTTTGCTAATACAAATGAAAATTTAATTTGCAAAATATTTTTATTTATAATTAATATAACTAAAATATTTTATCTTAAATATTTTTTTATATAAAAATAATTGCCTAAAAATATTCATAAAATTACAAAACGCAATAATCCTATTGCCAAGAAATAAAAATTAATAAAATTAGACATATTTTTTAATACAAACAAAATACGACCATCAAAATCAATGGTGGGTATTGAGACTGCATTTTTTTAAATAAATGCACCAGATTTTAATTGTATTAAAGGTCTCCAACTTTTATTCATTGTCATTTTTTTTTTGTCATATTCTTATCTTTATCCTTCTATTATTAGTACATCTTTTCTCTAATGAAGGATTTCATTCAAAAATTATATTAGCTTGTTTTAAAATGAGGGATAAATATTTACTCGCAATTTTGTATTTGTTGTTTTTTTTAACTTATTTAAAGTACAAGGAGCAAGTAAATATTCTCTTAAATTTTATGGACGAAAATTGTTATCAGGGACAATTAGCATGTGCTAATTAGTGAAATGTTGGAGATAAAAACGTGATGAAAAAATGTTAAAAATATAAGTTTAATAAGGAGTAAAGATTATGGAACTTTTATACAATTAAAATGTAGTGTTCTTGTTAAAAAAAAAAAACTTTATATCAACATGTTTAGCCAAAATCGATTTATCATTATGAGGATTTGGGGTTTCACATACATGGGCTGGAAATCAGCTTTGATTTACCAAACTGCCATCGGGGCTCGTTCACGTGACAGTCACTAGCTATAATATTCAAACTTTTGACAACGGAAATTAGACCGACTATTTTCACATTTTCATGTTATTTATTCTTTCTTTGAAATTTTTTGTTTCTTAATTTTACATATGGAATAGTGCTTCATGTATAAATCATGTGATTAATTAATGGCTTTTTTGCACAAATGGTCCCTATCTTTTGTATTTACTGTGAGTTGAAAACCTATCTTTTCGTTTTAGCGATGTAGTAGCTCTATTTCAAACATTTATGACGACAATAGTTCTTTCCGTCCAATTCCGTTAGATTTAAAGCGATAGTTACGATTTTTTTGCACAAATGGTCATCCAGGTGCACTCTACTCTCTTTATTTTAGAGGCGTTTTGGTATTCTACTGTTCATAAATAAAAATTTGTAATACATGTCCTAAATTTAAGGAAAAAAAAGAAAATAATTAACAAAAGTAGTCATCCACTCCACCCCACCTCCCCATCCCCATCCCCATCCCCATCCCCATCCCCATCCCCATCAATATTCAATTCCCTTTCGTTCAGACGAATATGAATTTAAAGATCGAAAATTAGGGTTTATGGAGGCCAAAAGAAGACGGGATTATCAATTCAAGAAAAGCCAAAATTCCAATGACGAAGAAGAAAATCGGAGATTTCAGTTGCTAGAAAAGGAACCAACAGAGAAGTAGAGGATTCGAGTATTGATGACTTTTTGAACTTCAGGAGCAACAAGAGTGATAATTCTTTGGAAAATCGTACTAAAACGTCCCTAGCATTATAGATCAGGTCACTAAATCATTCTTACCTTTCAAATTTTGGCGAATCAGATCCCTCACTTTATCCATTTAGTGCAAGAATCATCATCCTTTTGAGCGGAATCCATCGAATATTCCGTTAAACCTTTGGGATTTTAAGCATGAATGGTCCCTAACTTTGTCCTTAGTGTGGAATTGGACCACAACGTTTATGTTTTGGCAAACAAGTCCCTAACCTATGTGTTTTGGTGCAAAATTGGTCCTTATAGAATGAAAAAAAAACAAATATACTCTAAATTTAATTAGAAGAAATTGTATGTAGATTCCTAATCATTACAAAATGTGCAAATAAGTCCAATACTTTTATTTTTTATAAAAACTCAAAAAAACTTGTGAATTTTTTTTTTTGAATTAACACTTTAATAATAAACATGTCAAATAAATTTATTATTTTTATTATTAAGTAATAAATATATTTAAAGAGTGAGAAATCAATTTTCTCCCTCTTTACTTATAATTTTTTTTCTTCCTCTTTACTTTAAAAATTAAGGTAAATAATTAATAAAATGACGTATATAATTTTATGACATTGAACTAATCTTATTACATTTTTATTTAATATAAAAATACTAATAAAAATTAATTTACACATTATGTATTTTATTTTTGTTTATTTTTGAACGAAAATAAAACGATAAATTAAAATATAAAGAATATAGTTGGATTTCTAATATTTGTAGTTAATAAACATATAACTCAATTAAATAAAAGTATTTGAACATCAAGTTTGCGACAAAGTTATTTTTTTTTTATACAACAATAAAATAAAAGTTTTAATTTTAAATTATATATTTATTACTTAATAATAAAAATAATAATTTTATTTGACATGTTTATTACTAAAGTGTTAATTCAAAAAAAAAAACTCATTAGTTTTCTTTAATTTTTTTATAAAAATAAAAGTATTGGACTTATTTGTACATTTTGTAATGATTAAGAATCTACATACAATTTCTTCTAATTAAACTAAGGGAATATTTGTTTTTTTTCATTCCATAGGACCAATTTTGCACCAAAACACATAGGTTAAGGACTTGTTTGTCAAAACATAAATGTTAGGGACTAATTCCACACTAAGGACAAAAGTTAGGGACCATTTGGGCCAAAATCTCAAAAGTTTAATGAGAATATTGGATGGATTTCGATTCGAAAAGGATGATTTGTCTGATTAAATAGATAAGTGAGGATGTAAATGTCGAAATTGAAAGGTAAAGATGATTTGGGCGTTGGGTACATACGTTTTGGCCAATTTCCTAATTCTTTAGTGAAAGATGAGGACTTGGTGAGTAGCAATAAAATTGATGCCAAATTGGAGGAATTAGAGAGGCAGCATGAAGCCGAGGCGGTTTCGGTGGTGAGAAGCGGGAAGCAAATATTGAGAAGATCGAATGTCATAGCAAAGCAAGTGATTAGCATTAGTTCTGCTCTCAGCTTTGGCTTCGTCTCGCAGCTTTGGGTCGACCCTAACTCTGTGAGTTTTATTTATTTCTTCAATTTTCAAGCCCTCTTCAGTTCTCTGGTCGAAGAATTCAATCTAAATAATCTATTGCATTTTATTCCTTATAATCAAGTAATCTTACGGCTGTAGGAATTGAGCACCTAATTCCTGATATAGAATTATACTTTGAATGGGGTGGGATGCATTGAGAAGATGTGTACTTTTTTTTAATTATTTTTTTTCTTAAGTTTAGGATGTGTGCTGCAAATTTATTTATGAACAATAGAATATCAAAAATGCCATTATGAAATAAAGAGAGTGGAGTGCACGCGGAGACCATTTGTGCAAAAAAATTGAGAACTACCGTTTAAATCTAATGGAATTGGACGGAAATGACCATTGTTGCAAAAAACGTTTGAAATAGGGACTACACTGCCAAAAATAAAAAGATAGATCTTCAACCTACAGTAAATGTAAAAGATAGGGACCATTTGTGCAAAAAAGCCATTAATTAATAGACTTTTTTAACAAGATCAACATGTGAATTCCCAAGTGATACATATATTTTGAAGCACTTGATATATTTATAATTATGTATCGTATAGGATTTATTTAGTAGTATTAATGTTTTAAAATTGATATAATGTGTAATATAGAAGGGAAAAAACAAAATGATACTTAAATTAATTGAATATTTGAATACATTAAAAAATAAAATATAAATAATTATGTTCAGCAGCATCGTAAAAAAAATTGAAATAAGGTGTTAGAAAACATAAGGTAAATCAGACAACTTAATTACTACGAGTATTTTATTTCACTTTGGTTGAATCCTCTGTTTGAAAATGAGTTGTTCATTGTTTATGTGTGAATGCATATTCTGCTAATGATCTGGAATTCAGAGTTTATGTGTGTAAATTTGCTTCAAGTGGTTGATTGAATTTTGCCAAAATGGGGCCACTTTATAATTCTTTATTGTTCTATTGGTACAATTGCAGTTATAGTGATAACTTTTGTTTTTGTAAATTGTTGGTACTATTTCACTTGTTTTGAGGAATTATTTGGGAAGGCAATATGTTATATTTTTTAATCATCATTCCATAATATTCATGAAATATATTATTTGTTAGAAACATTTAAGTTCATATGATCTCATTTTGACTTTTTGAGAAACTGTTCTTCTATTCAATATTGTATAATGGGTTTCTAAATGTCTTGTCCAACTATCTTTCTGTTACAGATCATATATTTGTGACATTGCATTTTTATGTTTAAATTGGGGTGTTCTTTTTTTTTTTTTGATCGAAAAAGGTTGATAACCCCCAACCCCAAGGGGCCCCCCCACCACCCCTGCCCTGGAGCCACATGGGGGAGGTAAATCGCAGGAGCCACATGGGGGAGGTAAATTGGGGTGTTCTTTAGATGGTGGAAGGAGGCACAAGACTCTTTCATATCAGAGGTGAAGAGAGGGATCTTTTACGCTGTTTTATCTACACCACCATATGGGGGAACAATGAAGATATTCAACAAAATATTCAACTCAGACATTGCATTTAACTTGAGGAAAGAGGGTGATTCATCCTTGAACAGTGGGGCAAATGGTGAAGTCAGGATAACTGGTGGGGACTATGCTTTGGTCCCCAGTGAAATGTGGCTGTCCACACTTAAGTGGTTGGTAAGTTAACTAAAATTTGCATTAATTTGTATGCTTTAGTCGAGTTTCCACTTTCTATTGCATCATTGCGTATTTGATTCAATATGATAAAATTTCAATTTGCAACACTGCTCTGCACTCAACTGGCAGTATGTTAACTGAAATTTGCATTAGTTTGTAACTTTGTATTCTTAACTTGACTTTCCACTTTCTTAACTGAAATGTGATTTCACTGCGTGTTGTGCCACCTGTGCACAAGATGTCTTTTTCTCTGCAAGTGGTCCTGTGTATTTTTTACTGATTTGGCTTGATGTGAGCAAATCTCTTATTTAAAACTTCATCATTATTGCTTGTTTGGCAATATCTGTCAACAACTTTTTTATATGATTAGCTGAAAAACTTGTCAACGATTTTATGTTATACTGCAGGTATATGGATCACATAAGTAATATAATGGATTATGAGTTCAAGATCGTCTTACATGAATTTAGATAATTTAATTTAAATTATAGTAA
This sequence comes from Forsythia suspensa, assembly GCA_023638005.1. Lineage (NCBI taxonomy): Eukaryota > Viridiplantae > Streptophyta > Magnoliopsida > Lamiales > Oleaceae > Forsythia > Forsythia suspensa. Next base: position 10,826,449 of record CM042671.1, read on the forward strand.
TCTTAACCGAATTAATTATAATAACCTTAACCGAATCTGTTAACTTTAGAAATTTGGTGTTTAAAAACTAACTAAAAGCTGAACTAAGAACAATTAAATAATTATAACTCAAATAAGTAAAAGATTAAATTGATAAAAATTACTTTAACTTTAGAAAAGAAAAGTATTAGGATCCCGAATCTACTTATAGTTGTTAATTCCTTTATCTTAGATTCTGGTTTTGACAAATTACATCAGTTATGACGATCAATATCCCTAAATTGTTTAACAATTTCTCTCGAATAAAATTAATCTTATTCATATGTATGATCTGACTATATCTCTATGATGAATGCAAATACACAAGAATGCATTCAATTTTTGTGGATAATTAAAGATCGTTTCAAGCATAACGGTATATTTCTATTCCCTATAGAACTTTAAGATAATTAAAATAATGCCTAGCCTACTGTCGATTTCTCGATAGTAAAACAAATCACAACACTTATACAATTTCTACGTATATAATTGTATATAATTGTAGATGAAAGAAAATCAAAATTAATTATTCAAAACTATATCGAAGTAAATCGTCAAAAATCAAGTTTCTAAATAGAAGAATCTAAACTACAAGTTTCATCATAATCCTAGCACAAAATAGTCTAGTCTATCATACTAATAATTAAAAAATAAAGAGAAAAGGAAATTAGATAATTCAAAGACACCGAGAGAGAAGAAGAAAAGCGAGAAGGTAAAATCTTGAACTTGATATTCGTTTAATTCTTAAAAGGATGAATCTTGATCTTCGTTTCTTTAGTCGTCTCTTGTTTTTCTCTTCAAACTTGGCTCGCGATTATGAGTTTATAATTATATATATACTTTCCTAATGGTGCCCAAAATATCTCCAAAAATCATTAAAATCATGGGCCAAAAGTTTCCTAATTGGATTAGAACTCAAAAGGAAACAAAATAATCCGTGGCATAAAATAGTGAGGCAATCGCCCATGCCATTCCCGTAATGTCGTCCGGTTATGGTTTTTCTTCTCTCTTTGGTTGCATTTGGCGTCTTCGAATTGCATCTTTTAGTCTTCCATGTTTGGATGTTGTCTTCTTTAGTCCTCAAAACTTTCCATAACCTCCAATTTGGTCATTCAAGTTTTAATTGAGTATAATTTCATCATCGTATTTACGAAATATCTTCCAATTTATTGCGCTTTACGTCCATTTTCTCCAATTACTTATAAACGGGTCTAAAAGCGAAATAGAAAGAATAACATACTAAATTAAGTAGAAAATTCATAAATTGATGGGATAAAACTTAGTTTAAAGGCAGAATAAGTGCACAAAATGAACTTATCAAACACCCCAAACTAAACCATATTGTTCGTCTTGAACAAAACAAAATTAAACTACAAAATTAAACTAAATTAAGAGAATTACTTAGACTCGGGTTCGAATCTAAAGCAACACTTTTAGAAATATATTAAACAACACTACAAAAATTTTTCACTTATCCGATGCTCGATCTTTTGTGAGTTTGTGAATAGCCAAAAATTGAACTTACACCTACATTCGACCACGGCCAGTATTGTATTGTTGATATTTTTATAATTCTGAACTACTTGTAGTCATTTATTCCGTAAACCTCTTGTAAGATATCACACTTCTAATGCTTTTCTATCCAATTCTAAGGTGTTCTAGTGAATTTGATTCATATTGATGAATACAATGCATTTTTCAAATAAAGTGGTAAAAATTAGAAACTTGTACTCCTAGAACTAGGATGGTGAACGATTTCTAAAGTCACATCTCCAGTTTCTAAGCTTCTAATCTAGCAATCCTTACCGAGCACTTATAACTCTTTTTATTTAATTAATTAATATAAACAATCTTACATCTTGTGTGAAATACTTCTCTTCCTGTAAGCTTTCTATATAGCCCATGTAGTGAACTTTGGACCGATGATTCCCAAGTTAGATGAGTATAGGGCACTAGATTTTAAAATACCCTAACAAGCTTAATTGCTCGAGTTCCAGAGGCTATAAGAGAAGTGAAAATGTAAAATTAATTATATACGTGTACAATTAATTTCATGAAATTTACAATTACCTTACAAGAATCAACCATTCTATGGGAATTGGTAAGGAAAGCATGTAATAATGTATCAAAAAAATTTCATCACTATTATGTTGTTTCAAATTTTTTGCATGTTAATTTGGAGACTCCATGTCGGCTCCGCTATTGTGTACCATTGTAATTTGTTAGATCAAATATTGCTTGCAATGGCTTGAGTCACTCAAACTAAAAGCGAAACCAGAACTTGTATATAATTCAAAGCGCTTTGATAAATGTGTCACACTCAATTGTTGTGTACACGAAATCCAAAGTTGCCTCTAGGATATTGTGAAATAAGAGATAGGTGTTTACTTGCGTCCACCGCAAAAAAATACCCATTTTGCGACAAAAAAATATTGTCCCTTAAATAGAGATTTTGTTGCAAAAATAATTTAACGACAACAGGATGTTTCTTTGCATGTATTGTCGTGCTTTAAGCACCATATAATGTATTATGCGACAACTATAAGTCACTCGTCGCACAAGCAAACTCGCAACATTTTTGTTTGGACTTAAAAGTACGAAATATAAACAACATATTTGTTGCCATAATGTTGTCGCATTCCATAGATGTCACGAAAAATTAAAAGCGCAACAAGTCAATTTGTCACAATGATTATTCCAAAAAAAAATTTGCGAGGAGAAATGTTTGTCGCGAATGCTATTTTAAAAGTATAACATGTTACATATTCTATTTTACAACCAAACAAGCTTGTAGTAATATACATTTTATAACAAGTCATGTTTGTCATGTATTTGTTTTACAATGATTTTGATTCGTTGCATACTATATTTTAAGATTTTTAATATTTGTAGTATAATTTATTCTGTAACACATAGAATCTACTGCATAATCGTTTTGTGCAAAGATGTATAGTTGTTGCTTAATGACTTAGGGGTGAGTACTTTAACCGGAACGGAACCTCCTGAACCGAAATTGAACTGGAACCAGAGGTTCTAGTCCGGTTCAAAAAAAAAAAAAAAAGGAACCGGAACCGAAAATTGAAAACCAAAAACGAATGGATTCGGGTCGGTTCTTGGTTCTTGAACTACAACATGGGTACCGGGAATTGAATTTATCATTTGTTATAATTTTTTATTTTTACAATTTATTTACCCTAATTCAATTACCCACAATCCAACACTACGGTATCAAAGCGGTAGTCTAACGGTCAAGACTTAAACCAAAAGTACAAAACTCAGCACTCTTAAATTCAAATTCAATTGACTCAATTCCAATTACCCAAATCTCAAATTCTAAAATGCTATTTGCTTAGATACTCAATATAAACGTTGTCGTCTGTCTCGCACTTTCGTTCATCTCTCTCGCTCAACACATAGTGAAATGGAGAATGCGAAACTCCTCTATAACCAAAACGAATCCTCAATTTTAAAAAGTAATTTTCTTTTTTCTAACTATAATTTATGAGTTTACAATTTTGGTTTCTATTCTTCCTGTTAATGTTTATATCTTTTAGAATTTTTTTAATATCTAAAAGATAATATTAACGGGTTTGCAATTTTTAATTCAAAACATGTTGTCAACTCACGATTTTAAAATAAAATATTATGGGTGTCGGTTTCGGTTCGGATTCGGTTCCAATAATTACGTAGAACTGAATGGTTCCATTTATGAAATAACTGAACTGAAATTGACGGTTTTGGGTATTGAAATACCCGAACCGACCCACGACTCGAGTGCTTACGTAATGTATTTTGTGACTATTTTTATATGTTGCATATTTTATTTTACAATATATAAAATTATTACAAATATTATTTTGTGGCAATGAAGATTCGTTTGTCACATATTGTGTTTGTAGTTGAATTTATTCTACATCACTCTATTTATTTATTCTCAGAACAATCCCCTAAGAAGTCATGCTCATTACAGAATACTTCTGTAATTTTGTTCCATTGGCAAAGGCTGATCTCTCGGTTTAGTTCTACCAAGAATGATCATATAGGACAAGAGCAACAAAACCAAAATATGGCTATGTTAATTTTTGGATTTCTGCTTATGATCTCCACTTTCAACAACATAGGATTTTTTTATAACATCTATATTTGTGTATTATCTTTCGGTTTGTCATAAATGCATTAACTGGTCCACAAGATAGGAGTATGATGATCAGGTGCTTTGGGCTAAATGTGGTTTGCAGCCTGTCTCTTTGACAGATTTGATTACTGGTGCCTCTGTCAGAAAGTTAGGAAAGCTACTCTTTGCATTCATAGTGATAAAGTGCAACATAAAGATGCCACTCTCCAGCAGAACTGTATTGCTGAGAAGGTGTTTGACCTGGTTAAGGTGTTAATTTTTTTTTTTTTTTTTTTTGTGTTTTCAACATTTAACTATGTTCGCTATATGATCATGTGATCTGTTGGAAAGAAATGAACAGCTATCTCTTCACAATATTTCTTTATAGTTCAAAAATTACGAAATAAAAACATTAACCAGTGGCATTAATATACTTTCTTTTTATAATGAAACTAAATGGTCATTAACTGCTCCGCATATTTTATACCTCTACTTTGTTTGACTTGTGGGTAAATCTAAACATCAAAGCGCAATGAGAAGATGGACAGTGGAAGAGACAAGAAGTACTTACATGAGCATTAGAAAAAGTGGAATTTATACTTTCCCAACCAAATTTCTGAAGCAAATCCAGAGGCTACTTTTCCAAGACAATTCCATATGCATACTAGTGACACAAAATGTGGTGATGGTTTTACTTGGATACCCTGAGGACTTACCAATTTGGTCTAGATTATCAATTATAGTCAATGTCCTCCAACTCCAAATATTCTTTGCTAATCTGTGTACAAAATTTTGCATATATTTCACTTGAAATTAGCACGGATTGTATTCGAGGTATGATATTTATGGATATTTGAGGTTCCCCTCGACAGTAAATTTGGTATGTAGACATTCAGATTTTGAAGTCAATATATCTGCATTACAATTAGTTGCAATCACAGAAATATTTGTGTTTGTCAGTGATCTATATGCTTTTGGATAAAGCATAAAATTTTCTCTGAAAACCATTGTGGTCGCATCTATATTAACTCACATGGTTTTTCATCCCGATGGCCTAGTTCTATTTGTCATGTATGATCTATTTTACTTAAATTAGTTCACACAATATTCGTTTATTAGATTTTCTTGTGTGTCCATGAGTCTTAGTTCCATAGTTTCTAAACTTATAATTGTTTTCCTGATGAATGTATTGTGTTTACAATTTTCAATTTGCAATTCATTGGGAGAGGCACAATTTCAGGAATGGGACCTCATTGATATCCAAGATAAGGGAAGAATACCTGGATCGAATTATGCTGACATTCTCTGTGTTCCCATCTCCTATGATGTCTGACACAGTGGTGGAGCCTTACAATGCAACACTCCAGCTTGTTGAAAATGCTGATGAGTGTATGGTTCTAGACAATGAGGCAACTACGATTTTTGCTTCAGCACTCTCATGTTGACAACTCCTAGTTGTAACTTCTGTTTTCCTGCTTAATTTTTAGTTTTTCTTTCTCAATTTGATGGGGATTGCAATCTTCTGACAATTCAATAAAAATTGTGATGGCACGGTTCAAGTAAGGATTTAAGTACAAAAGGGACTTTAAATTATTTGGGTAAAAGATATGTTAACTCTCAATAGGGAATTATAGACACTAGTTATGCATGAAAATTGAGATCGGACATAAGTCACTAGTTCAAGATAGGGTGTGATAAGTGTCGTTTTACACTTATCTGGACTATCAAAAGTGGATGATTGTAAGTACTATTAAGTGAATTTCTACTTAATTGTGTATTGATTTGATTGCTTTAGGTCAAAACCCAAGTTCGAGAAGGAATTGGAGAAAAACAAAGTAAAATAAGCGAAAAAGGACTGAAAGTGCATGGTGACTTGGAATGGGGACTAACTTGCAAACATCCAAAAGATGAAGGACTTGTTGTGCAAATAATCACCGACTTAAGCACAATTCATGACCAGAATTCTAGTTTCCTTATTTTAGTCAAACTCAAGTTTGGTAATTCTTTGGGGACAAGACTTCTATGGGACATATAAAAGGGGATTCCATATTCCATATTCAATATACTATATTCCATATACCATATACAAGAATCAAAAAGAGAAAACAGAGGAAAAAAGGTGAAAAGGAGGAAGAACGACCAAGATCTTAAAGAATGGGACATGAAAACGATGAATTCTTGGTGCAAGATATTCAATCTTTTCTCATCCCTTATTTAACTCAAGTTATATATTCTAAACTCTTTATCTTTTCTTTCTCTCGAATTAGGAGTAGCTAAATTTATATTTTGGATGAACGATGTAACCTAGTTTAGACTTTTTAATTTCAACTCTTAGGTTTTACTTATAAATTAATTATGTTTTGATTTTACTTCTTTTCTTAATGCTTGAAATTAAATAATTGGCCATTATTTCATTGATTTGTGAATTATAACAAATGGAGAGGTAAGTTATTAATTTAGACCACGTAGTAAAATTCGACAATTGGATAAAAGATAGGGATACGCTTTTATTATTGATGCGGTCTTAATTGAATTCTTAAGAGATTTAATGCATCTAATTAAGGATCATTCTGACATAAGTTGACTTAATTAGATAAGACTAATTTCAACTCGAGAGGGGTATATTAGGTTAAATTTGTGAATTCGACCGAATACAACATAAGGAATAAATCTTGAGAGGAGAAATTAGAGATGACAACTATGGTGACCTCGTGAGTCCAAATCTTTTAATTATATTCTTTGATAAATTCTTAACTTTTGCATTAACAATTTTGTCTAAAATTCATAGTTATAATTTAAACCTTCAAATCAATTTAATTCAAAGAGTTTCAAATAATTTAGGATTAAGATTAATTGAACTAGTATTTAAATAAGATAGTCTTTCGTGGAAAGCGATAATCCCGATTTCAATATGGAATTAAAACTTTATTATTTGTTTGGGAATTGTATATTTGCAATTTACTCAAGCCTATTGTTGTGTACACTAAGTCCTACAATATTTGACTGAACTAAAAAAAGAAACTGGCTAATTTCACAGCAAATTTTAGTGAAAATCTTAGAAGTGCAACTTGTGTGGGTGCACGAAGCATACTATGCAAATTATCTGACTTATGCTCAGATGCTGGATTGAGAAATTGTTTGGTTTTATGACATTGTTCGTAGCTTGGAGCCCATAATGGGAGAAAGCACAACCTAGAAAAGTGCTGCTTAAATATCATGTCCAAATAAGTCTAACAGTCTTTTAATGCATTATTCACTTATTCTGCAGTCAAACTTTAGAAATCTAAATATGTGAGTGGATAATTCCTTTGATTTGGTTTGTGCAATCATCCAGATTGTACTACTGTTTCTTGTTTTCTTGTTTTCTACTCTGTATTTCTCTTCCACAACAGAAAATTCATTTTGGAATAATATTGCAAATGACTTGAATTCTTCAATTTATTGTTTGTTTTTTCTCATTAATTTTGTTAGAATTATCTCTAATTTGAAAATTGTGCAAGGTTTAAACAATAATCAACCATTTGGATTATGCTAGTGTGAAGTGAAAATCAAGCGTTCCTTTAATTCTTACTTCTTTTCATTTTCTTATGTCATCTTGATACGAATATTAACCCTCATCTCCCTTCAAAATACATAAATTATTTTGAGAATCCCTTGGAAATAATTGATGAAGCTAAGAGCTGCTGAAAAAGACATCTAGAGTTTGATTCAGTTTACGAAAAATCTGCAGTGCCAACATGGACAAGAGCATTGCTCTATGGAAATTCTTTGAAGAAGTTGAATGTGAGGAGAATGTAAGCAGATTTAGGGATTTCTAGAATATATGCTTAAGGTAAGATGGTTGTCATGAAAACAAGCATGAGTAAAAAGGTTTTCAAGATGATAGCATATTCAATGGCATCTTACATATATCAAATTTTCTCTCATATTTTGGAACTGAACTTGACTTGTAAAGATATGTGGTCTATTTTAAATAGATTAAATTTTATTGCAAATTTGTATATTCTATATCTGCTACTTTTTACATAATTGAACTCTAAATTGAAAAAAAAAAAATAGTAATATCACATTTACGACTCAAACCATAGTTTTGTGGTTCATTTTCCCTTACTAAAATTTTCCTTGGTCAGCAAATGGAGATTTTCCCCAACCAACTACTATGGTCAACCAGTGTTTACTACCAAATCAAGACTTTCGTCTAACTAGTATTGCCGACCTCCTTTAAACATTTCTTGATTCAATTTATGATCAGGAAACGAAACTTTTGCTAGCTGGCTTTTAGTGACCAGATCTTGACCACATTTTTGTGGTCAGGAATTAGCTTTACCGACCCATATTTGACTTTTAGTGACTAAACTCTGGGTCGGCAATACTCGCGTTTCTTGCAGTGCATGTAGTTGATAGTTCTCTAGTGTGTCTACTTGGTGGTCGTGATTGTATGTTGAGTAGCATTGGGATGACTTGATTAAGTTCATTGACTTCTAGTGGATCAAGTAATATACAATATATATGTCCCTTCTTGAATGCTATTGTTGTTTATGCATTGGAAAATCATCGTAATCTTGTGATTTCCTTACTATTATGTTGTAGGACATAATATTTGGTGGCTTCAAAGAAATTGTTTATCATTCTTTGAATATCTCTCTCGTATAACGTCTATGTTTAGATATGGCTTTTGCTCAATTCAGTGATTTTGTGCCAATAAGTTTAAATGTTAACTACGGTGTTAGTATTCAATTAATACATATGAGATTGTGAACATAGTGCAGCTATGAAGTTTCTACTACTTGAATATTAGCCTGGTAAAAATTACATGATCTTTTGTCGAGCTGTTGTCACCTTGCACTTTGTGATGATTTTGCATAAGTACAATATTCATAACAATATTCTCCGTCAATATTTGTTCTCTTTTTATGATTAATGTGAACTATATATTTGAATATTTTTTTATATTTCTCATTTCTCTCTTTTATTGGCTGAAATCACGTTGTAATTATGCAAAAGTCATGGACTAAATCCTCGTTATGTTAATTTCCTTACAAGATTTTTATCATTTTTCCTTCCTTTTTATCTAAATATCTTTCTTTGTTCTCTTGTTCCATTTTGAGTTGTCTCTCAAACATCTACTTATGTTTACCCTTTGGTTTTGTCAATATATGAACTACACGAAACTTTGGATCTTTGGTCTTTTCCTTACTTCCTTCCTAATTCTCTTTCACACGAAATAAAAATTTGTGACTAATAGATTTAGCAAGCAAGATAATAAATATTGGTAAAATAAATACACTTAAAACTTAGTAGTGCCTATTGTTGTGCGATTATAATCCCGCAAGTGGACGGATCGTTGACAAGTAATAAAGTGATAAATAGAGTGTCGAATCCACGAGGACGAGATATTAATTTAACCAATTAATTTATAACCTAAATTTTAACAATAAAAGAAACATGATTCAATTTGATTTTTGTGATTCTAAACTAATTTAACTATTTTAATTAAATTGAAAATAACAATAAGTAACTTTAAAGCAAGAACGAATTCAAGATCTACTAACTCTAGGATTTGCGAATCCACCAACACTTTCCTTAATCAAATATCCGTTTAACCGTTTTAGATTATAATTACCATAGATTGAAAATCGGTATTCCTAAATTAATCAAAAGCTCTCTCGATGGTCAATCAATTCTATATGTTATGCGAACTTCATTATCTCTAATTAAGCTTGAACATAAACACATGCATTAAAATCTCGGGAACACCTCAATAGATTTCATAAAGCATAATAGTAATCTCTATCTATTATTGGACCCTATGTTATTCAATACCACATGCTTAATCTATATTGAATCTCTCGACTTCAACATAAATCACAATATATTCTAATGGTGATCGGGCATTAAAATAATAGAAAAAGCGCATAAAGAATAATCAATCCACAAGCAATTAATTACTAAAAGCGGAAAAACTTCTAATTAATTAAAAATCATGAGGTTTCATCGTTCATCCTAGAAAAAGTAAATTAGTCGGACATGATTTCGTCAATTATGATAATAATTGACTTCATCATGATCCGCGAAAAGAAAAAAAGAAGAAGAAATAAATACAACCAGCGACTCTGGTGAAGAATCCTCAATCCGAGCCTTGATCCTCGATTCTCCTCTTGTATCTTGTTTCCAAAATTCGTCTCCCAAAATCCCCTTTGTTATGGCTATCATCCGGCTTTTATAATGCTCTCCAAAGACTCAAGGCGTGGTTTAGGTAGTTGTATTGAATGCGAGTTGTAGAATTTTAATCCAAGCAGGTTTACGCTTAAAGCGCCCGTTATGCCCTTGCGATCGCATGGGCTTATTCCCTGCGATCGCATGGTATAACGTATTAACATTCTGCCAAATTTCTTGTGGACTTGCGATCGCAATAATTGTTAACCATGCGATCGCATGGTTAACTTGGTCACAGATCCGGTTTCCTTTCCTTGATATTTGCTTGCCAAGTCCCTCACGTCTCTTTCTTTGTTCAATTAAGTCTTCTTTTCTTCTGTTTGTCCTCTTTTCATCCGATTGATACTTGACTTTGATTATTTCCTAAAATAATAAGAAAACAACATGCAATTAAACTGAAAACAACTAAGAGTACTCATAATCATCCATTTTTGTGAGCCCAGATAAGTACAAAATTGTACTTATCAAATACCCCCAAACTTGAACTATTATTCGTCCTCGAATAAACTAGCTAAAAACAATCATGCACATACTAATAAAAATAATCATACTATAAATAGCTTGCCGTCCTTTTGTAACAACTTATAATTCATGACGAGTATCCAGATATTGCTTATTGCAAACATGATCCTATTTAAACCATATTTGACACGTGTTTGAAAGCGAGTTAACCTGATTCAACTTGAATTCTATGGTGGTGATAGCCCAACCACTTGGTCAACTTTTCCTTTCCCTCTCGTGAAGGTACACTTCCCCAAAATGATGTTTTCTCTCAAATCCGAGATTTTGGTTCAAAGGTAACACTTAGCTCATTCATTATTTTCTTGTTCGAGGTGGTTGAGAAAACTAATAATCGTGACAAACTAGGTATATGAAGATTCTCCAATTTATGAGCACTCTTGACCAGAAATTTTCTACTAAGTAAGTCAAACCCATTAGTCATCTAATCCTTATGTTTACTTTGCAAAGAATTTCATCATTCATTTTTTTTTTGGGGAAGAAATAAAAACTAAATTTAAATAAATAAATAATATATATATATATTTTTATATATATAGATCTTATGTGCAAAACTCAATCCATTAAGCTTTCTAAATGACTCATGTAGCGAGCTTGAGGTCGATGACTCCTAGGTCTTTTGAAACCTTAGGGCATCAGGTTTTGAGAAACCCCTACGGGCCTTTTCACTCGAGTCAAATAGGCTACGAAATGAGTTATAAGATATTAATAAGGTGCAAAACTCAGTCCATTAAGCTTTCTAAATGACTCATGTAACGAGCTTGAGGTCGATGACTCCCAGGTCTTTCGAACCTTAGGGCATCAGGTTTTGAGAAACCCCTACGGACCTTTTCACTCAAGTCAATTAGGCTACGAAAAGAGTTAAGCAATAATAATAATAATTTTTATTCTTTGCGTGCAATAAGTTCATGCGTGAGGATTAGATTCCTAACATTCGGTCATTACTTAGTTTCCTCTAACTGGTCTAAAGTGCTCCACACAAATTTTCAACATACATGGAATCAATCATAACCTAGATAGCCACTATCACAGTTTAATTACCACACTTTCTCACTATATTGGTTATTTGTTCGAGATACGGATGATTTTTAGGTTTAAACAGGTATCCTATTATTTTCAACATAAGTGCACCAACATAGCTAAAATCATCTTAACTGGCCGACATAACACGACATCAGACATGGTCAAATAGCCTCACATTTAAACAAAAGTAATAATATGTTTACAAGTCATGGATTACATCAAATTTTTTTAAAAATTCATTATTAGCCCAAGCAAAGCTATTCATATCACACAAACATGCAAACAATTAAATTTAAATAATTTTAATTTTTTTTTTTTAAATAATTTAACAATCAATATCAAGTATTATCATCGGACAAACAATTTTTCACTACCCCAAACTTGAAAGATACATTGTCCCCAATGTAAAAATAATTCAAAAGAGTATATAAAGATCGAGAGACTACCCGGATGTGGATCGGATGGTCTTTGAAGAAGAAGTATGGTATGAACAATTGGTGGAGAGATCAGTACAAGTTGGTCGACAAATCTTTGCTTGAATGTCATCCATCCAGGTCCTTAGGTTGTAACCAAAAAAAGAAAAGAAAAAGAATTTATTAATGATAATAATATAATAATAATTTTTTTTTTTGAAAAGCGAAATTAAATTTTATTTTTTTTATATTTTAAAAAAAATGATTTTTATTTATTTATTTATTTTAATACAAATTTAAAATAATTGAACAACGTGATTATGCAAGATACGATGATTGTAGCCTCAAAACCTAAGAATTAAAAACATACTTTAAATGCTAGAAACCTAAAGCGTGCAAATTATCAATTGAAATCCTAAAATAGAAATAATACTGAAATTTAAATAAAAGGGTAGAAAAATGGGTTGCCTCCCATTGAGCGCTTCTTTAAAGTCATTAGCTTGACTTTGTCGTGGTGATCGCTCAAGACACTTTGAATAAATCTTTGGAGGCCACTGCTCTTCTTGCTTTGATCAACACATGTACACTTTTGTTTACCTTCGAGCTTGATCTTTCCTTTATCATCTTGATATGATTTTGTTTTGCCGCCATGCTCGAATTCAACTAAGAAAATTTCAACCTCATCATCGACTTTGATTACGGAAGACGGATGAAACTCCTCTTTCTGCACATATTCTTCTTCTCGAAATGGTGCCTCACGGTGTTGGGTAACAACTTTATCATCTAAGCTCCCTCCCTTACGGTCAATGACATCAATCTCGAGCGGGAATCTGAAGAGCTTGAAATTTAATTGCTTTGAACACATTTAATGTAATGTGTTCATCATTCACTTTCAGCATAAGTTCTCCTTTTGGAACATCAATTCTTTGCTGACCGGTAGCCAAGAAAGGTCGACCCAAAATGAGTGGCACATCTCTGTCTTCACACATATCCAGAATAATAAAATCGTGGGGAATATGAACTTGCCCACTTTCACCAATATGTCTTCAACGATTCCCCTAGGGCGTTTGATTGTTCTATCTGCAAGCTGAAGTGTTACTGTTGTCGGCCTTGCTTCTCCTAAACCGAGATGCTTAAAAATAGAATAAGGCATTAGATTTACACTAGCACCTAAATCACACAAAGCTTTATCAAAATATAAACTACCAATAGTGCAAGGGATATTAAAACTCCACAGGTCTTTTAATTTTGGTGGTAGCTTGTTTTGCAATATGGCTTTGCATTCTTCTTGATTAGCGCCTCTCTTGTTTCGTGTTCCTCCAACTTTCGCTTATTTGCAAGAATGTCCTTCATGAATTTGGCATAGCTAGGCATTTGAGCTAAGGCATCGGCGAATGGTATATTGATGTCTTTGCTTTTGAAAACATCTAGGAACTTCTTGAATTCTTGGTCTAGCTTATGTTTCGCAACCTTTGAGGAAATGGAATTGGAGGGACGTAAGCGGTGGTGGAATATAAGGTGGTGGAGAGTCCATTGCAGTGCAACACGTATCTAATTTATTTTCTCTCGCTTTGTCGGACACGGTTTCCTTTTCTACACTGGTCTAGTCACATGAATCTACAGTAAGCGAACACCGCTCCTCGTGGTAATTGCATTTACTTGCTCCTTTGGATTGACTTGGTATTGCTTGGCCATGTGCTGGTTGTCTCTCGATCAACAATTTAGCCAAGCCGCCCAATCTCGATTTTCCATATTCTTGATAGCAACATCCTGTCTTTTACGCATCTCCTTCAATTCGATGATAGCTTCTTAGGTCCTCCTTTTTCTCTTGTGGCATTCCACGATTTGGTGGATTTTGAATATTTTGAGTGTTGCCATATGAGAAGTTTAGATGATTTCTCCATCCGGGATTGTAAGTGCGTGAATAAGGATTATTCTCTAGCGGCGTTGAAAATTACGAGCATATGCAACTTGTTCGGGGATGATATATCAACTTTGGTCAAAGGACACTCACGATGATTGATGGTTTGCTCCACATGTTACACAGATTGGTAAAGGCATCCCGAACCATATTATTTGAATGAGAATATTTTATTGATTCCATCTCGCTTTGCCAATGCATCAATTTTGCCAATAAAAGTGAATTGGTACCCACTTGGTGTATCCTGTTGCTTTCTTACGCAATCCTCTTTACGCCACATAATAAAATTGTTCACTCATGGTTTCGAATAGATCATAAAGGTCACCGGCGGATCTACTTTAGATAGAGCCACCCTACCGCAGAATCTCTTGAAGAACATTTGGTTGGAGCTAGTCCGAATAGAAATAATGATTCCGAGTTGCTAAAGGGAAACCATGACTTGGACACTTTAGGAGCAATTGTTTGAATCTTTCCCATGCCTCGTGAAAATTTTCCAACTCGATTGTTGGAAATGGAAATTTCATACTTGATCTGTTCACTCTAGCGGGAGGAAAATATTTCAATGTGAAACTGGATCGAGATCTACCCAGTAGTGATGCTCCCGTGTGAGAGAATCTAGCCATTCTCTAGCTTTATCCTTCAATGTATGTGGAAAGAGCCTCATCTTGGTGCTTCTTCATTAACACCGTGGTATTTGAAATTGCCACGAGAATTCATCGAGCGAGAAATATGGTAATGAGGATTTTCATCTGTCATCCCATAAAGCGACAGTTGTTCGAGAATAAATTCATCACATCGGCCTTAACTAGAAGTTGTCGTGTCCATAAGGTGGATAGACTATCTTTGGACCGATTTTCAACAATCGGTGGCATCATATACTCACCCATAAGAATATCTCGTTCACTAACTTCAACTGGTCGAGCTATTGGTGGTTGATTATTTATCGATCATGCACTTGATTATCCGCCATTGTGTCTTCTTTGTGTTTTCTTTTCTCGTTTTTCACGTTGTCGTCGGTGAAAGCTTCGTTCAATTTACGGATCTAAATCAAATAGATCAAGATCTTTTTATGCGTGGCATGCACACTTAACACACGAAAAATTAGAAAATATATACAACTCGTGATATCACGAAGAACTAAAATAATAAAAGAAAATAATCTAAAAATCAAACTCAAAATAAAAATAAAAATAAATAACAATAAAAATGTTAAAACTAAACTATCAATTAATGTAGCAATTAATAAACTAGTCCCGACAGCGGCGCCAAAAACTTGTTGTGCGATTATAATCCATTAAAGTGGACGGATCGTTGACAAGTAATAAAGTGATAAATAGAGTGTCGAACCCATGAGGACCAGATATTAATTTAACCAATTAATTTATAACCTAAATTTTAACAATAAAAAAAACATGATTCAATTTGATTTTGTGATTCTAAACTAATTTAACTATTTTAATTAAATTGAAAATAACAATAAGTAACTTTAAAGCAGGCAAGAACGAATTCAAGATCTACTAACTCTAGGATTTGCGAATCCACCAACACTTTCCTTAATCAAATATCCGTTTAACCGTTTTAGCTTATAATTACCATAGATTGAAAATCGGTATTCCTAAATTAATCAAAAGCCTCTCTCGATGGTCAATCAATTCTATATGTTATGCGAACTTCATTATCTCTAATTAAGCTTCGAACATAAACACATGCATTAAAATCTCAGGAACACCTCAATAGATTTCATAAAGCATAATAATAATCTCTCTCTATTATTGGACCCTATGTTATTCAATACCACGTGCTTAATCTATATTGAATCTCTCGACTTCAACATAAATCACAATATATTCTAATGGTGATCAGGCATTAAAATAATAGAAAAACTGCATAAAGAATAATCAATCCACAAGCAATTAATTACTAAAACAGAAAAACTTCTAATTAATTAGAAATCATGAGGTTTCATCGTTCATCCTAGAAAAAGTAAATTAGCCGGACATGATTTCGTCAATTATGATAATAATTGACTTCATCATGATCCGGCGAAAGAAAAAGAAGAAGAAATAAATACAACCCGTGACTCCGGCTGAAGAATCCTCAATCCCGAGCCTTGATCCTCGATTCTCCTCTTGTATCTTGTTTTCAAAATTCGTCTCCCAAAATCCCCCTTTGTTATGGCTATCATCTGGCTTTTATAATGCTCTCCAAAGACTCCAAGACGTGGTTTAGGTAGTTGTATTGAATCTGGAGTTGTAGAATTTTAATCCAAACAGGTTTCTGCCCAAAACTGCCCGTTATGCCCTTGCGATCGCATGGGCTTATTCCCTGCGATCGCATGGTATAACGTATTAACATTCTGCCAAATTTCTTGTGGACTTGCGATCGCAATAATTGTTAACCATACGATCGCATGGTTAACTTGGTCATAGATCCGGTTTCCTTTCCTTGATATTTGCTTGCCAAGTCCCTCACGTCTCTTTCTTTGTTCAATTAAGTCTTCTTTTCTTCTGTTTGTCCTCTTTTCATCCGATTGATACTTGACTTTGATTATTTCCTAAAATAATAAGAAAACAACATGCAATTAAACTGAAAACAACTAAGAGTACTCATAATCATCCATTTTTGTGAGCCCAGATAAGTACAAAATTGTACTTATCACCTATTGAAAGACTTTTTTGGACTAAATTAAGTTCGATTTATGAACTTCATTGTGGATTCTTGACAAATGTTGTATGTATCATGATTCTTGAATGTTTCTTTCTACTTTAACTCACCTAAGATAAATAGTTTGGATATAATACTCTTTCAAGTGTGGATATACTTGGGTTGCCCAATGAAGATTTATTATGGTCAATCATCTTTAAAATTAATTTAAACTTTATGTTATTTTCCTAACTTATGCAGTCCTAAGATAAATAGTTCTTCAATGCCTCTTGCTTATGGTACTATTTTGAGATACTACATTTTCAGGCAACAAACTTTCCTACTTATGTCGATTAATGTGTTGGGTATTACTATAGCTGGGCTTGTTGATCATACAATGAACTATTTATAAACAATTTGACGACTCTTCTTTCATCTTTTGTGATTCAATTTTAATATTTTAAAATTTTTAGGATTCACACGTTATACACAATAAAATAATATAAAAAATAAGTTCATATTGAAAAAAATACAAGTGCATGTTTGTGTATATTTATTAATAATTTACCATATATTTGTTAATTAATGGAAGACATTTATTTATGAACAATATTATAATAGATTTATAACAAATGTTTTTCATTACAAAGACTAATAGAAGGCGAATGTGGATGTCACCATTTGTTTTCCATCATCCCTACAAGCTAGAGCAATGACAAATAAAGTTATTGCAAATTTTTTCCTCCATTTTAGAAATTTTTGGCAACAAATATTCTTTGTCGCATAACGTAGACCCATTGCATCACAACAAACTTTTTGTAAGAAATAAAAGTTTGTCGTCATAAGTTTTCCACCAAAAATATTTTGGCGCCACGCTTCCCATCATGTTTTTGGCGACAATATTTATTACTTGTCGCGCATTTTGACATTTCACGACAACTCTTTATGTCGCTTTATATTTTTTTTTGGTACTTATTGTTTCCACCACAATTTTTGCGACAAACTATGAAAACGTGTCGCACTAAATCACTTATTGCGATAAATTTATTTATGTCGCAAAATATATTATGGCGAAATTGAGATTTTGTTGTAGTACGTCTATGCACTAACCAAAGTAAACCAAACACTCAAGAAATTTTATAGAATTATATGAGACAATTTATATCGATTATATAATATTCGGACATAAATCAAGACAACGAAATCAACTTTATTTAGAGAAGCAAAAAGATAATAAAATGATTAAGAAATATCTAATCCATTTTCTTTACGCTAATCATTCTATATTTATAGATTGTTAAATGACACTTCTCAAAGGTTACAATGGTAGAAAAGGGTCACAACCATTCATTAACATACACAAAAACCGAATTACATATGAAAGGAGGCCAAAAATAAGAATGGGAGGCGTTCGCACTTTTTGTTTGTTGTATGTCAGGGCAAGCCACCTACATTTTCTGTATGCCGCGGCAAGCACCTGCAGCCTTGCCGTGGCCACCTCTTTTCCTTTCGGTTTTGCTCCTTTATCGACCTCGAATGCTCATTCCACCCAATACTTCATCCAACACTAGTTTCGAATACACATATGTATGGGTACATCATTATAATGAATAGGCACTTGAATTTTGACCCTCTATTTTTCTACTATTCTCTCTAGTTTATAACACGTTATTGAATCTCACCCAAATTATAGAGAAAATTGAAGAGCAACGAGTGCATAAAATTCATAGAATTTGGGCGAGCTTACGTAGTTGTGATATCAAACATTAATATCTCAACGCTCCGTGGTCCTATCATTCTAAAATTTGGACATTAACTTCAAAACTCATTGTTCTTCAAACCCAATGGTTAAGATAAAGATACAACGGTTTATTCATGAGAAACTGCTACGTGAACAATATAGAATTTTGAATTTGTTGAAAGGTAGTAATCCCTTTTTTATGTGTACAACTATGTGGATTTGAATCAATAAGATGTTCCTGTATAAATCTTAAATTAATATATATCTCATCTCGTTGCCCCTAAGGAAGCACAACCTCGTAAATATTAATATTGAAATATTACTTGCTCTCAAAGAACATAATTGTATAAGACCTAACATCTATTATGTTTTTGATCTTGATGAGTAAATTTCTTACATAATTTAATATTTCTAAATAAATAATTTGTTGTTGCTCATGAGGTAGAACAATATTATATTATATTCAAGTAGAATATTGCTTGTTCCGATGAGTGTAATTTCTAACATTTAACATTAAGTTATTGTCCCGAAGATCGTAGTTTTATAAATTTAATATCTTATAAGAAAATTATGTCATTACTCTTGAAGAGCAAATCATTATATAGTTTAATATGTCCAAATAATAATTTGGTGTCAACGTTTATAGATATTTTGACAAAATATTATTTGTTCATGTAGAGTATGACATTATAATTTAAATATTCCAAAAAAAAATATATAAATAAATTGAGCAATTGCTCATGAAGAAGTATTAGTCTAATAATATTTTATTGTGCTATTGAAAATTACATGTTTCAAAGAATATCATATCACCTAATTAAATTAAATGATGAAAATAATTTGATATATATGCATAATTCATGGACTAATGACACTGCCTATCACTGGCTCCTCCATGGACGTAGAACTAAAAGTAAAAAAAGAGAGAATAAAAAATTTGGAGTTTTGTACATTTAAAATTCCAGTGGAGAAATAACTTTCAAAAATTCAATTGATACAACTTTTCATTACTGTTTCCAACTATTTGTTAAAAAATAAAATGAAAATTATTCAATAGACACAGAACACTCCAAAAAAGTATATAGCAGAATTTCTAAAAATTTTGCCACTTGTAGAATCTTAACTTGTATAAGTGTAACATTATCGCTATATTTGTTACTACTTGGAGCCAAAGCCGAACATCTTTGGGAAGTTCTTATTCTTTCCACGAGAAGCATCAGTTTCTTTTGCTGGTGCCTTCGTCTGAGGCAGCAGAGGAGGTGTTGTAGGCTTACCTACAGGGAAGAAATTGTGTTGAAATCAGAAAAGCGTGTTTTAGGTGCAAATAAGTGATGAACCACCTTATTCTTCACTAGCGAGAGAGGAGTCATTACTGAATTCTTGGTTGTCAAATGTTTCATGTGAAATTATTGGCAAAAGCATTTCATATATAAATTTTTGTTTCAAACATCTGTTTCGCAATCAATTATTTTGATAGTTATGAAAGCTCTTGTATCATTTCTAAGGCAAAGGCTAGAAGTGCTCGTGTTACTTTGGAGTTGAATCGAAGAAAATTTAATAAAATGAGAATATATGAAAATCGACTATTTCCAGCCAGTGGCATTCGTCAAAATTATATGACAACTTACACCAGCATAGCTTTTGAGATAAAGAATGAAAGTTAGAAATATAAAAGTTCAAGTAGTTAAAATATGATAGCTTACCTCAAATTGGTGAAACCTTCTTTACTCGTGCATCTTTTATATCATTCTGATATTTGTCTCCTCCAATTGATGCAGTTATTTCATTGGAAATTTTTTTTCTCCCAAATCCTATGCTCTATGGGTGCTTGACCATCCCAAGAACCTATACTCATCAATGAAATTGATGTGTTGAAGATGTAAATTCGACGTGTAAAAAGTACTAAATTTTTTCTAATCAGGATGATTGCTCAATAAAGGACAATTTAATACATCTGCCAATATAAAACTCGTCTATCTTTCAAAAGGAAAATCAGCTTACTTTCGCTGAGGGGCCTCCCAAAGCTGTGGCGCAAAAATTCAAGGAAACTATTATCTCTATGATCTTGCATCATGGCAATGAAAATTGAGAAAATCAAGACTTTACAGTTTGCAGTTCCTAAACAAATCTTGGTGTTCTTGTGATCATTAACGGATGACGAAAAAATACATTGATCGAAAAGAGTACTCCTATAATTGGGGGGCTGAGCCACCTAACAGAAGCTGAACTGCCTCTGGATCTCTAGTCACAGACAACTTGGGAGACAAATTCAAATTTTGTGTGTCTAATAGAATACCTGCAAGCTGATTATAAGCAGATACTAATTAATTTCTTGATGCAAAAAGTGGCCCATTATTTCTTTGCTTGATAAAATTTAAAGCAAGCAGAATGGTTAAGAAGTTTTATTATCTTCTACCATAAATTTTTTTCACGATAGGGGTTTGAAGTAGGTCGTATGTTTCCTCACGGTAATTGTCCATCAGAATAGTGCACGTTGATCCAACCTACAGATGCAATAAAAAGACATATAAGCTTGTATTTTTTCATGCTTCTAGAGATGAGAAAACTAGAAATGATGTATATTTATGCTTTGGATTACATAAAGAAAGTTAACAACCTCAGAATTGGTTCTGAGGATGTCCTCACCAACAACAAGCATGCTTAACTTCTTAGCCATCATAAGTGTTTCCAAATCAACCTGATTACAGATAACAGCAAAAGTCAACCACAATTTGCAATCAGTTTCCTGAAGAAGTTAGTTTATAGAATTCAACATTAAATTATGCTAGCAAATATCTGTTTGGAGAAGACTGAGTATCGACTACTTACCATATAAATGCTATGAGTAGGTCTCTTGAACAAGGACCGTTTAGTAACACTGGACATGACAATAAACAAGACTTTAGTTTTTTTATTTTTTCCTTCCTCAATGCTATGCACCACTATTCGCTCCACCTTATCAAACTACTATGATTATATTTGAACATTATAATTTATTATCAAAATTGATTAAAAGTTCAACCTAGATTTGACAACCTAAAGGAACTGGATGAAGGTAACTAACTAAGCGTTCTCATTCTTAAAGATGACTAGTCTAGAATATGAAGAGACCTTTGCTCCTTTTGCAAAGATGACTACTGTTCGTACACTTAATGTAGTTGCTACTGTTTTTCGGTGGAATCTTTATTAGTTAGATATTAAAAATGCATTCTTAAATGGGATTCTTCAGGAGGACGTCTATATGGTTATTCCTTCTGGTGTTTCTCATCATCCTGGATATGTCTGCAAACTTAAGAAGGCACATTATGGTCTCAAATAGGCACCTCACGCTTGATTTGAGAGATTTTTTTACCGTTGTTGCCTCTCTTGGCTTTACACCCAGCCATCATGATTCTGCATTGTTCTCTAGATGCACCTATGTTTATCGTATTCTATTTATGTTTTATTTTGATGACATAATTATCACTTATGATGATACTGATGGTATTGATGTGTTAAAATCTGAATTGGCTCATCGCTTTGAAATGAATGATTTAGGTCAATTATCTTACTTTTTGGAATCAGGATTGCTTCTTCTCCTCCTAGAGGTTATCTTCTCTATCAGTCTAAATATGCTACTAATGTTATTGAGCATTCTCGTCTCACTAATACTAAGACTGATGATACTTCTCTTGAAGCCAATGCTTGATATTTAACCTTTTGACGGTATCCCTTTGACTGACCCTAGTCTGTACCACACTATTGTTGGAAGTCTTGTCTATCTCATTATCACCCATCTCGATATTGCTTATGCTATTCATATTGTTAGACAGCTTGTCTCTGCTCCAACTATCGTTCACTGGAGAGGTGTTGTTCTTATTCTGCGCTATGTTCATGGTACTTGCTCTCAAAGTCTTTCGTTTCTATCAAACTCTACCTTAGAGCTCCACGCATACTCTCTAATGCTGATTGGGCCATTTACCTAACTGATCGTAAGTCCACTACTTGTTTTTGCCTATTTTAGAGTGACTCTCTTATCTCTTGGAAGAGTCGAAAGCGCATCATCATCTCTCATTTTCTCTTGAAACATAGTATTGTGCTATAATGTCCACTACCACTAAGATTGTATGGTTGCGTTGGTTACTTGCAGAACTCCTATGTATTGTATTAATAAAAGTGCTATTCAGATTTCTCACAACTCTGTGTTTCATGAGTGCACGAATCATATTGAGATTGACTATTATCTTATCCGCCACCAACTTCAGCATGGCTGTAATACACTAATTAAAATTAGTCAAAAAGAAAAATGGGTGGTCAAAATAGTCAAGCTAAAATTTTTTTTTTAGAGTTCATCCTATTTAGTCAAGTCAAATTTTTTATTTAGTCAAAATTGGGCCATTTTGTTATTATATAAACCGTGAAGTAAGTAATAAGTGGATGAAGAAAAATTGGAGTTTAAATTGCAATTGAAGGAGGGTCCTACCATTTAATATTTTCATTCTCAATTGACTTCACTTCTTCCGGGGCATTTGAGAGAAAACACACAGAATAACCAAGATAGAGGAAAGAAGAATCGTGAAAAGAGAAAATAAGGAAAAAAAAGAAAAAGAAAAAGGCAACGTCGGTCAAGGAAGGTGATAGTGAAAACAACTATTAAGGTTTTAGTTCTTTCATTTCTTCTTGTATTTTAAGAGGCAAGTAAAGTACTGTTGTTGAATAGTATTAAACTTTCTAGGGCTTTTAATTAGTAGATTAAATTTAGAGAGTATGAAGGGAAATAATCAATTGAATTTTAAATGAACTTTGTTGAAGAAAATAGAAAAAAAAATAGTTCTTACAACAGTTAATCATTTTGGGGAGACAAGTATGGTTGAAAGGCGTCATAAGATTATACGAGAACTAGGTATTACTATGATGTTTCATAGTGGTGCTCCTCTATTTCTATGGGTAGAAGCATTCACTATTGTTGTAGACCTTATTAATCGGGTTGCCTTCATCTGTTTATTCTTCACTTCATGTCTTTGGCTATAAATGTTTTCCATACACTTAGGATACACGGCATCACAAATTTGATCCAAAAACTGTTCTATGTATTTTTGTAGGCTATAGTGATAAACATAAAGGATACAAATCTTTCACCCTCAAGCAAAAATTTATTATCTCTTGGCATGTTGTTTCGATGAGTTAATCTTTCAATATAAGAATGCTCGCACTTCCAACATTATTCTTTCTCGACCACATTTCATTAGTTTATTTGCTTCTTGGCTGCCTCAAACTGACTCAACTTCTTCATAGAGACTTCCTTGCCACCATCTAACCACCATGCGTAACCCTTTTACCTATAGCAACCATACATACTCCAGCTCCACAGTAGTTTTCTGATTCTCTCTCAACTCTATCGATGATACAAGTGCTTGTCCATGATCCAAATCCTTTAAATACTACGATAACCTCACATGCTCCTCATGTTATTAACATAACACAGCAGCTTGGACCATCTCAATTAGCTCCACAACTCAAGAATGAGCAATTAGAACTGCCTCAACTAGCAGGGCCTCTAGAAATCGAGCCTGAGTTATTGCAACCAACTCATCCCTCTCAAGCACCAATCTCTCACTCCATAGTTACTCGGCCTCAACGAAGAATTGTTAAACCCAATCCAAAGTATGCCTTGACTTCCACATCTTTTGCCAATATCCCTCGCGAGTCACAAAATATTTGTTATGCCTTTGCTCAACCTGGATGGAAAGCTACTATGGACGAGGAACTTGTATCTCTACATCAAAACCAGACATAGCGACTTGTTCCTCGCACCCTTAATTTGCATGTCATTGGCTCTAAGTGGGTATTCAAAACAAAACTCAAACCCGATGGCTTTCTAGATCGTCTAAAGGCTCGTGTTGTTGCAAAGGAGTATCATTAAATTGAAGGAGTTGTATTAGCACAACACAACTCGACAACAATTATTATGTTATTCAATAGAGTGATAAGGTGACCCAGGATTATCAGAGTGATAAGGCTGGATGCTTCCACAATAATGCCAATCTTAGTGATGCTATCTTAGTAGAGAGAAGTTGGGAGATAAATAAGTTTCAACGGCAACAAATTCAAACCAAAATGGTAGTCTAGTAGATGAAGAGACTCCAGCAACAAGCAATATGCATAGAAGCAGCTTGAAGTCTAGGTGCATTTGAAACCAGTCAATCAAAGATACGAAGAGTATATCATCATCCAAATCAAAGATGTGAAGAGTATATCATCATCCAATTTTTTAGAAAATTTTGTTTCTTAGTTTAGTATAAATATGAGTTCTCTTTATTGTTTTTATTTACTCTAAATCAATAGAAAAAAATACAAATTATTCTCAAACATCTTTCTGTATTTTTTCATATTTTCTTCTCAATTAAGCTCTGTAAATGAATACTCAACCGGTACAAACTAATGCCTTTAGAAATACCATGTAGATACCTATTGGTGACATTAAAAACTAATCACTTTGAGCTTCTGTCACTCATAAGTCCATAACAGATCATCGATCCTGCATGATTTAATTTTTCCATTGGAACTCTGCTGACAAACCCAAAATAAGATTCTATCAAAAGATCCACCAAAAATTCCTTTGCCACGTCTTCCAAACTTTTAGATCTCACTGATTTTAATAATCCATAAGCCACCCATAATTTGACAAGTTTGGAGACAAAATCTTATGGAAAAATATTAATCTTTCAAATGACTAGGCATGTATGTAAGGCCCAAAAATATCAGATACTTCAAAAAATTTATACTATTCAACAGGTCTAAGAAATAATTGATGCAAAAATGTAAAAGAACACAAGATTTGTTTCGGCCTAAACCCAGAGGTTCACTGACCAGATTCTTTCACCTTCATCCTCTGTTGTGCATCTACAAAATGGAATATTATGCTCTAAGCATTAATAATCAACCAACTGGCAACTAAAATGTACACTAATGTGGAAGATTATAAACATCTGTAAAACCACTGTGGCTAAACACAAAAACTTCAACCAAACACTCCAAAACTTACTGTTCATGATGAGCATCCAAAATCTTCCCACCATTGATTCGACAACAACGATTAAAGAAACATAAGTTCTTAATCTTATAACTAGGAGCCAGATTAAACCAAAAGAATAAGAAAAACATAAGGGGATGAAGATTTTTTGAGAGAACAAATGAGATGATTGTCTCTGTGAACACAAAAGCTACACATTTCAATCCAT
Source organism: Forsythia suspensa (assembly GCA_023638005.1). Lineage (NCBI taxonomy): Eukaryota > Viridiplantae > Streptophyta > Magnoliopsida > Lamiales > Oleaceae > Forsythia > Forsythia suspensa. The sequence continues at coordinate 10,852,277 of CM042671.1, forward strand.
CGAAGACCAATGAAGACACAAGTGAGCGCATAAGAGAAGCCGAGAAGTCAGCATCCAAGGAAAACCATGACTCTGTTAATAAATATTGTTTTAATTATTTATTAAGGGTAGAATAGTCTTTCCAGCTTAGCCTATATATAGTTTATTTGTAATTAGGTTTCATTAAGACTTTGTATTATTTTTCATTATGCGTAAGAAACCCTAGCCTCCTCATTTTCTTTTGATTCTTCTTGTTCTTTGTTTTATCTATATTATTTAACATGGTAGCAGAGCTAGGATTAATGGGTAGAAATTTAATCTCAAATCTGACTTTTCGCAGATCCCACTTTTGGTAGTTTTGACAATATCGGCAGTCTTTTCTCAGCAGTTTCAATTTATGCAGTTTTACTTTCGGTAGTTTCAATTTCGCATCAATTTCGGCAGAATACAATTCGGCAGTATCTTTTTTTTTTTAGGGTTTGACTGCGTTTAGATTTTGAGGGTTTGAAGTTTCCTCCTGTGGTTTGACATTCTGCGTTTGAGGTATTCGTGTGCTTTCGTTCATTGTTCGTTCTGTATCTACAATCTTCAATTTGGCATTTCGTTGTGTTCTTATTTTATGTGTATTTGATTATGGCTACCGAAAGAGATGATTCTCTTCAGTCTGTGAGTGTGAGGTTGGATGGAAAAAATTATTCGTATTGGAATTATGTAATGAGAAATTTCCTTAAGGGTAAAAATATGTGAAGATATGTTAGTGGCACTTGTGTGAGACCCGTGAATACTGCTAAAAATTATGCTACTTTGATAGATACCTGGGACGCCAATAATGCAAAAATTATTACTTGAATTAACAATTCTATTGAGCATTCCATAGGTGTACAATTGGCTAAGTATGACACAACAAAGGAGGTTTGGGATCATCTACAGAAGTTATACACTCAGTCAAATTTTGCAAAGCAGTATCAATTGGAAAATGACATACGAGCCATTTAGCAGAATAATATGAGTATTCAGGAGTTTTATTACGCTATGACAAATCTCTGGGATCAATTGGCTCTTACAGAAGATGATGAACTAAAAACAGTTAATGTCTACATTACTCATAGAGAGCGGCAATGGTTGGTGCAATGTTTAATGGCCCTTCGCAGTAATTTTGAAGGACTTCGAGGTTCTATTCTACATCGCTCTCCGCTTCTTTCAGTTGATTCAGTTGTCAGTGAGTTGTTGGCTGAAGAAGTACGTCTAAAGTCTGCTGCCGAAAAGGGAACTCTTTCAACTCCAACTCCTTTTGTGTTAGTAGTACCTCATCAGCCACCCTCTAATAATCAGAATAGGCCTTACACACAAGGCCTGCCTTCGACGAGTGCAGTTTCTGTAGGAAGAAAGGTAATTGGAAGACTCAATGTCCTAAGTTGAGACAGCAGAATCAACAGCAGCAGCAATCTCAGTCTTGGAGGCTTGGCACCCAGTCACCATCTCAGAGTTATAGAGCACCTCTGGGTTATAGACCACCTCAATCTAATACTGCAGTAGTCGCCTCATCAGGTCCTTTCACTGATCCAAGTACTTTGGTTGAGCAATTTCAGAAGTTTCTCTCCCTTCAGCCACAAGCTATGTCTGTCTCCTCTTCCGTAGGTCATTCCTCTCCTAGTGTGTCAGGTATGTCATCTTCTTTATGGATCTTGGATTCTGGCACTTCACATCACATGTCTCCAGATTTTTCGTCTTTTGCATATGTGTCTCCTTCATCATCTATCCCTATTATGACTACTGATGGCACTCCTATGCCTTTAGCAGGTGTTGGTTCTGTTGTTACTCCTAACTTCTCTCTCCATAATGTTTATCATATTTCACAACTCACATTAAATCTTGCTTCTGTAGGTCAATTATGTGACTCTAATTGTTTTGTTGGTTTTTTCTCTTCTTCCTGTTTTGTGCAGGATGTGCAGTCTCAGAAGTTGATTGGGATAGGCCGTAGGTACGGGGGACTCTATGTTCTAGATGAGTTAAAAGTACCAGTTGCTGCCACTACTAGTGTTGATTTGTCTTCTTTTCGTTTGAGTCATAGGTCTTCTAGTTTTTATTTATGGCATTCTCGTCTTGTTCATGTTTCATCTTCTCGTTTAAAATTTTTAGTGTCCACATGGGCTTTAGGAAATTTGCAAACTTGTGATATTTCTGATTGTAGTGGATGTAAACTGACAAGTGCGGTTTTTGCACTTATTTTAGTCTTTAAAAATGGATAATTGTGAGTTTTTTAGAGTTGTTTACCGCTTAATTTTGTTCTTTTGTTTATTTAGGTAAAAAACCCGAGCTTGGATGGTGATTGGAAGAGATCCATGCGAAAAATGAGCAAAAAGGACTAAATCTGTGCAAATCGAGAATCTTTGGGACCAAAAGATAAATATGTCTAAAGATGGAAGACCAATGTTGCAATTTATGGAAGACCTATATGAAAGAAAACCAAAATTCAAGGACGAAGTCGACATTCTACAAAGTTCGGACCCGAAGTGGCGATTTCGAGTGAGTCTAGTCTAGTCAAATGATGCGTGCGATCGCATGGCTATATTACCATGCGATCGCTTTGCATCAAAATTTTCGCAGAATGATTTTTCCCTATGCCATGCGATCGCATGGATTATAACCATGCGATCGCATGGTTATTTTTCATGTCAGATCGCGTTTTTTATCTAGTTTTTGAAGGGTATTTTGGGAATTTAACTTTTCACGAATTTTAGGGTTTGAGTAGCCGTTTTTCTGCATTTTGAAGGGGACTCTCCCTATTCTTACATTTTCCACACATTAGAAAGCTCTCCAAGAAAGAAGAAGAAGATTAGGGTTCTTGAAAAACTCCATGGAAATGGGTTTTTCATGATTTTTTGTCATCATTGGGTGTATTTTTGTAAATAGAGGAAGATGAATGGAAGTTTATAGTGGGCAAATGAAGAAAACCATGGGCTCAAGCTAAATCTTGCATTTCTCTTGACTTTATCAAACCCGGTGATGTATTTTGTATCTATTTTACATTTTGTCCTTGTGAATATTATGGGCTAATTTTATTTACTAGGAATGAGATGAATCCATTTATGAAGCTTTAAAGTGTAGTGTTCTTGTTATTGATTCCTTATGCTTGGTTTTTATGGTTGTTGATTATTGGGCTTTATTGTGTATTGAGATGATTGATCACCATTGAAATGCTTTTGTGACTTAGTTGCTACCGGGAGGTTGAAATTAGGTTTAGCACATTTAATTAACAACAAAAGGTTTATGGAATATAGGAATACTTTTTCATACTTTGTGCAATCAATTTTGAATGTTCTTGAGTTTTAATGCAATTTTACATATCGTTCTCTCGGTAGGAATGCTTGGGGTCTTGTGTAAAATTAGGTTTGGCTCTACTCGGGAGAGATTGCTAGACATTTTAAGAGCATGGATTGCCATAGTAACCTCATTTTGGAATTGATAATGGAAAATCAAACTTTAAAGTGGAATAGTTGGTGAAGTCGAATTCCTAGTATTTTCTTCTAAATGATTTTATTTCCTACAAATTTCTCTTTTAATATTTTTCTTATTAGTTTATTTTTCATCATCTTTGAATTCTAGGTTTAATCATCAAAACAAAATGTTTTATTGTGTGTTTAAAATAGGGCTAGATTGATTTGGATGTTAGCAAAATTATCTATCCTCGTGGGTTCGACACTTTCTCATCATTTTATTACTTGAACGCGACCCGTGCACTTGCGGTACATTTTTAGCGAACAAGTTTTTGGCGCCGTTGCCGGGGATAGATATAATTAGTTAGATCCTTGTTATTTCTAGCTTTACTTAGTTAATTTTATTTTATTTTTCCATTTAAAGTTCAAGTGCTACCTTTGTTCTTTTCAGGCATATCTTCTTTGGTGGATGCAAGATTTTGAAAATCTTGAGAATTTGGTGTTTAACCCCGAGATTGAAAGAACTTTCAGACACCGAAGAAAAGAACAAAGAGAAGCACAACATAGAGTGAACACCATGGCAGACGAAGAAGATCAAATGGTTGAGATTGATGAGGATGATTTGTTAGTTGGGGACATTATTACTCCAGCGGTGGTTCAAAGCCAATCTAGTATTGCATATCCGGCCTACGGGAAGGAAAATTTTCAATTGAGACCGGATGTCATCAACCTCTTCCAGAATACTCTTCAATTCTATGGGCGTTCAAATGAAAACCCTCATATGCATCTATCGCGCTTCTTGGAGGCGGTGAGCAATTTTGAATATCAAGATGTCAACATGGAAGCTATCAAACTCGATTATTTTCACATACTTTGAGAGATGGAGTAAGAGAGTGGTTAGATTCACATTGCGGGGAGTATTACTACTTGGAATGATCTTGTTCAAAAATTCACGAACAAATACTTTCCTCCCGCAAAAGTTGCAAAGTTGAAGCATGACATCTCCATATTCAGGCAGCTAGACACAGAAAACTTTCATGAAGCTTGGGAGAGGTTCAAAGAGATGCTTCGGAAGTGTCCTAATCATGGTATCAAGAAGGCTTTGCAAGTTCAACATTTCTATGCCGGATTACTTCCACATTGTCGCTCTATTGTTGACTCATCCTCAAATGGGTCAATCAACACAAAGACAATCAAAGAGACATGGGTATTATTTGAAAGAATGGCTGAGACAAGTTCAAATTGGCCAGGTGATAGGGGAGTAACTAAAAGGGTAGCAGGGATGCATGAGGTTGATGTTATATCGCTCTTTACGCACAAATGGCGCCATGGAGAAAAGATGATGGATACTATAGCTCGCAATTAGGCGACTCATGCTATTCAGACGCCTACTCTTGAATGTGATGGTTGTAGAGCAAATCACTCAACCGGAAATTGCCCACTGTTGACCAGTTCTTCGACATCCACTGAGCAAGCTTGTTATGCTCAGAATCATCCTAGTTAGCAAGGTAATATCTACTCCAACACGTATAATCCAGCTTGGAAAAATCATCCGAATTTTTCATGGAGCAACAACCAACACCAACAAGGTGCTCCGAGACAACAATCGAATTTTCAACAAAAAAGAGGTTGGGAAGAAGCTTTGGCTCGGTTGGCACCATGATTAAAATTTCAAGAACGAACTAAGGAATCTATTCAAAGTATCAGAGCATCCGTGAAGGGCTTGGAAAATCAAATGGGTCAAATGGCAAAACTTCTCTCTGAAAGACAACAAGGGCAATTACCGAGCAACACTGAAACTAACCCAAGAGAGCAGCTCAAAGCAATTACTACAAGAAGTGGGATTGATTGCACGAGATAGAAGTCAAAAGAAATGTTGCCACTCATGACAAGACACCCTCTATTGATGATGAACAAGGGGATCAAGCTAATGCACAACAAGATGCTAGTCAAGAAAAAGTTTTGGATACTCCACCTACTAAGGCAACTCCTCAAGTGAAAGCATATGTGCCTCCAATCCCATTTCCACAAAGATTGAAAAAGCACAAGTTGGATAAGCAATTTGAGAAATTCTTGGAAGTCTTCAAGAAATTGCAAATCAACATCCCTTTTGCCGATGCCTTAGCTCAGATGCCTAGCTACGCAAAATTCTTGAAAGAGATCTTATCTAACAAGAGGAAGCTAGAGGAGCACGAGACAGTGATGTTGACCGAAGAATGTAGTGCTATCTTGCAGAACAAATTGCCACCTAAGCTTAAAGATCCAGGGAGTTTTACTATTCTTTGTACTATCGGTGATATTGATTTTAATAAAGCTCTTTGTGATTTAGGTGCAAGTATTAACTTGATGCCATTTTCTGTCTACAGGAGATTAGGATTGGGGGAGGCAAAAGAAACAACAGTTTCTTTGCAGTTAGCTGATCGCTCAATCAAATATCCTAGGAGAATCATTGAGGATATCTTGGTGAAAGTTGACAAATTTATTTTCCCTGTCGACTTCATCATTCTGGATATGGAAGAAGACAAGGATATTCATCTAATATTGGGCAGACCATTTTTGGCTACTGGAAGAGCTTTGATTGATGTGCACAAAGGCCAGATGATATTGAGGTTAAATGATGAAGATGTGGTGTTCAATGTTTTCAAGACAGTCAAATATCCAATGGATTCTGACAATTGTTTCAGAGTTGATGTGGTAGACGAAATGGTGGGAGAATCATTTGCATTAAATCATCCTCAAGATCCGCTTGAGATGTGTTTGGTTCATTCTTTTACCGAGGCTTTCAATCCCGAAGAAACCAAGCCCATGGTGAAGCAACTAGAGGCAAATCCAGCTTATAAATGGCAACCACCTTTCCAGGAGCTTGGAGAAAAGGCAACAAAGTTACCACTATCTATTGAAAAGCCTCATGATTAGAACTCAAGCAATTGCCATCTCACTTGCGTTATGCTTATTTGGGTGATGATTCTACACTTTCGATTATCATTGCAAACTCCATCAGTAATTTGGAAGAGGAAAAATTGCTACGAGTCCTTCGAGAGCACAAAACTGCAATAGGATGGTCTATCTCAGATATCAAAGGCATTAGTCCTACGATCTGTTTGCACAAGATTCTCATGGAAGATGATTTTAAGCCATCGATCGAGCGTCAAAGAAGATTGAATCCAACACGCAAGAGGTAGTCAAGGTGAGGTGATAAAACTTTTAGATGCGGGGATCATCTATCCTATATCGAGATAGCGCTTGGGTCACCCAATCCAAGTAGTATCAAGAAAGGAGGGATCCTTTGTGGTGCCCAATGACAACAATGAGCTCATTCCAACCGAGCGATTCACGGGATGGCAAGTTTGCATTGATTATCGTAAACTCAACACTTTGCAACTCGAAAGGATCATTTTCCTTTTCCATTCATCAATCAAATGTTGGAAAGGTTAGTAGGGCATTCACATTATTGCTTTTTGGATGGGTATTACGGATATAATCGATTCCGATAGCTCCAAAAGATCGGGAGAAGACCACATTCACATGTCCCTACGGTACATTTGCTTATAGAAGGATGCCGTTCGGCCTATGCAATGCTCCGACTACTTTCCGGTATTTGTATGATATCCATATTTTCGGATATGGTGGAGAAATACATTGAGGTCTTCATGGATGATTTCTCGGTCTTTGGAGCATCTTTTGATGAGTGTCTTCATCATCTATCTTTGATTTTGCACGTTGTGAAGAAACCAATCTTGTTCTAAATTGGGAGAAGTGCCATTTCATGGTCCAGGAGGGAATTGTATTGGGGCACTTAATTTTGACAAAGGGCATTGAGGTTGACAAAGCAAAGATTCAAGTAATTGAGAAGTTGCCGCCTCCAACATCGGTAAAGGTAATTCGGAGTTTTCTTGGGCATGCGAGGCTTCTATCGGCGTTTTATAAAGATTTCTCAAAAATCACGAAGCCACTTTGCAACCTTTTGGAGAAAGATACTCCTTTTCACTTTCTCGAAGAGTGTCTACATGCTTTCAATACTCTTAAAGAAAAGCTTGTGATAGCACCGATTTTGGTTACACACGATTGGAGTCTACCCTTTGAGCTAATGTGTGATGCTAGTGATTTTGCGGTTGGGGTAGTGTTGGGGCAACACACAGGATAAAATTTTCATGTGATTCACTATGCCGGTCGGACCTTGAATGATGCTCGGCTAAACTATGCCACCACGAAAAGGAGCTTCTTGCGATGGTTTATGCCTTCGATAAATTTCGGTCCTATCTTGTGGGATCGAAGGTGATTGTTCATATAGATCATGCTTTCTGAGGCATCTATTTGCAAAGAAGGATGCTAAGCCTCGACTCATCAGATGGATACTTCTACTGCAAGAGTTTGACATAGAGATCAGAGATAAAAAGGGGAGTGAAAATGTGGTCGTCGATCATCTATCTAGGCTTGAGATTGGGGAAGAGTCGCGAAGTGGAGAGATAAATGAGGAATTTCCTGATGAGCAAATCTTTGCGGTTGAGGAATCACCGTGGTATGCGAGATATTGTCAACTTCCTTACCAAGTAGCATCACTTCACCCGGATCTCTCTAGCCATCAAAAGAAAAGATTCTTTCTGGACATCAAGCACTACTTTTGGGATGATCCGATTCTTTATAGAAGGGGACCGGATCGATAATCGAGAGATGATGTGTGCTGAAGGAGAGATGATGGATATCCTACAGTATTGTCATTCATCAGAATATGTCGGGTATTTTGGGGCCTCTAAAACTGCTTTGCAAAGGTGTTACTGATCCGTTTCTCTTGGCCTACCCTATTCAAAGATGCCTACAATTGTGAAAACTTGTGATCGGTGCCAAAGACGGGGAATGTTTCAAGAAAGAATGAAATGCCTCTTAACGATATTCTAGAAGTTGAAATTTTTGATGTTTGGGGTATTGACTTTATGGGACCATTTCTACCATCATTCTCTAATCAATACATATTGGTGGCGGTTGACTATGTCTCGAAGTGGGTGGAGGCCATAGCATTGCCCACCAATGATGGCCGGGTCGTGTCAATTTCTTGAGAAAGCAAATTTTACTGTTTTGGTACTCCACGAGCAATAATCGGTGATGGGGGTAAGCACTTTTGCAATTGCCAATCGAGTCGGTGTTGGCTAAGTATGGTGTGCGTCATCAGTGTCCACTCCTTATCATCCTCAAACAAGTGGGCAAGTCGAAATCTCCAATCGGGAGTTGAAAAGAATTTTGGAGGTAACGGTAAATGCTTCGAGGAAGGATTGGTCCAAAAAATTAGACGATGCACTTTGGGCGTACCGCACTGCATTCAAAACTCCTCTTGGTATGTCTCCATATCGTCTAGTATTTGGAAAAGCATGTCACCTACCCGTAGAGTTGGAGCATCGTGCTTATTAGGCGGTGAAAAGCTAAATTTTGATTGGAAAGAAGGCGGTGAGAAAAGACTCCTCCAATTAAAGCGAAATGGATGAATTTCGACTTGAGGCACATGAAAATTCCAAAATCTACAAGGGCGCACTAAAAGATGGCATGACAACCACATCCAAAGAAGACGGTTTGAGGTTGGGCAACAAGTTACGCTATTTAATTCCGTGCTCAAGCTTTTTCAAGGAAATTTACGCTCTAGGTGGTGGGACCATTCACAATTAAGCGAGTGTATCCATCCGAAATTTTGTGGAAGTTGAGGATGAAAGCAAGAGGGCATTTACGATTGAAGCGGTTAAAGGTTGAAGCATTATTGGGGTGGTGACTTTTCCAAAGGAAAATCAATTGTCCATCTTACCAATCCCGCTTAATCATGTGCTAAAAGTCTAGCTAATGACTATAAAGAAGCTACTGAATAGGGAGGCAACCCATTTTCTTTCCCTTACTTTTTTGTTTTGTTAATTGTCCATTCTTTTGGCATGATTTAATTCCTTGGACATTAGATGAATTTTGACTTTATGCTCTTGTTTGGCGGGCCTCATAGCAACGAATCCACAACAAGAAGAAATGTAGTCTCCAAAGAATCTCCATTAGTCCTAACAAAGATTTCTCCAACTTGAAGTTGCCATCACCAACCAATTCACCCTGTGGGAGTTCCTATTTCTCCTATCTTTTTTTTAGTTTTACATTGAGGACAATGTACATTTTAAGTTTGGAGGTATTTGCTTGAGTTTTACTTGTTAGAAAGCCTTGCCGGCTAATTTAGGTATTTTGTTTGTTTTTGCTTGTTAGAGAGCCTTACAAGCTAATGTTGTGATTTTGTTGAAATTCTTTGTGATTCATGGATTGTAGACATAAATGCTACTTGTGGTTTTCGATAATTATACTTTTTCCATGTTAGATACCCTTTCTAGCACTCTTGTCATGATGTTCATTGCATACAAATGTTGAGTGCACTTGTTTTTCATAAGCGATTTTTAGAACTCAAACGGTGCTATCCATTACCTACATTTCATCTCTTTAATTTGTCCAAATGGAAGGATAGTTTGGGAATGGTTGAGCCGTGATTTATCTCCTTGGGAGTGTGTTGATTCCATGCTTGTTGAACATGTGTGTGGAGTAGTTTTGACTAACTAGTAGAAACTTGGTAATGACCATATCCTTGGAATCTAATCCCTATATAAAAGTTTGTTAGTTGTGCTCAAGATGGCTATACTTTTGCTCTATGTTTAATTCTTTCACCTTACTTTGTAGCCTTTTTGACTTGAGCGATTAAGTCCGTTGGAGCATCTCAAAGCCCGGTACCCTTTGGTCTCTTTTAAACCGGGGAGTTACCGACCTAAAGCTCGTTACATGGGTCAAATAGAAAGCTTAAGGGAGTAAGGTTGAATGGAAAAAAAAAAAAATTGATCATGAGATTTTCATAGCAAATCTTGCAAATTTGAGCCACTATGACTACCTTTCGGGATTTAGATGACTTGTGGGTTTGAATTACTTGGTGGAAGTTTATTTGTTGAACTACTCAATTTTTGGAGAATCTTCACAAGCCTAAGTGGTTACAATCATTGGCTAAATCTAACCAAACTTGAGCGGGAATGATTGAGTGACTTGAGAGAAACCATTGAGTAGACACCCGGGTTAGAGTGAAAATATCAAGTTTGGGGAGTGCATCCAACGAGAAGGAAAGGAAAATTTGACCATTGAGGGTTGGGTTTTCACCAATTTTGTTTTGCAATGATTCAAAGTATTTGTGCACACACATACATCTAACATGGAGTAAGTTGAAAAGTTTTTTTTTAGCATTTGTGTAGATTTTTCATGAATTATAAGCAAGCTTCAAAAGATCATGGTAAGGTGGCAAGCTCCTAACATTTCAGCGTGTTTGTTGTCCTTTTATATTTTGATTGTGCTTGTGTGCTTGCATGACGTTTTAGATCATTTTGCTTGAGGACAAACAAAAATGCAAGTTGGGGAGTGTGATAAGTGCGGTTTTCGCACTTATTTTAGCCTTTAAAAATAGATAATTGTGAGTTCTTTAGAGTTGTTTACCGCTTAATTTTGTTCTTTTGTTTATTTAGGTAAAAAACCCGAGCTTGGATGGTGATTGGAAGAGATCCACGCAAAAAATGAGCAAAAAGGACTAAATCTGTGCAAATCGAGAATCTTGGAGACCAAAAGATAAATATGTCTAAAGATGGAGGACCAATGTTGTAATTTATGGAGGACCTATATGAAAGAAAACCAAAAATTCAAGGACTGAAGTCAGCATTCTACAAAGTTCGAGGGACTGAAGTGGCAATTTCAAGCAGAGTCCAGCTGCAAATGATCTGTGCGATCGCATGGCTATATTACCATACGATCGCTTTGCATCCCAAAATTTTAGCGTAATGATTTTTCCCTATGCCATGCGATCGCATGGATTATAACCATGCGATCGCATGGTTATTTTTCATGTCGATCACGTTTTTATCTAGTTTTTGAAGGGTATTTTGGGAATTTAACTTTTCACGAATTTTAGGGTTTAAGTAGCCGTTTTACGCATTTTGAAGGGACTCTCCTATTCTTACATTTTCCACACATTAGAAAGCTCTCCAAGAAAGAAGAAGAAGATTAGGGTTCTTGAAAACTCCATGGAAATAGGTTTTCATGATTTTTGTCATCATTGGGTGTATTTTTGTAAATAGAGGAAGATGAATGGAGGTTTATAGTGGGCAAATGAAGAAAACCATGGGCTCAAGCTAAATTTTGCATTTCTCTTGACTTTATCAAACCCGGTGATGTATTTTGTATCTATTTTACATTTTGTCCTTGTGAATATTATGGGCTAATTTTATTTACTAGGAATGAGATGAATCCATTTATGAAGCTTTAAAGTGTAGTGTTCTTGTTATTGATTCCTTATGCTTGGTTTTTATGGTTGTTGATTATTGGGCTTTATTGTGTATTGAGATGATTGATCACCATTGAAATGCTTTTGTGATTTAGTTGCTACCGGGAGGTTGAAATTAGGTTTAGCACATTTAATTAACAACACAAGGTTTATGGAATGTAGGAATACTTTTTCATACTTTGTGCAATCAATTTTGAATGTTCTTGAGTTTTAATGCAATTTTACATATACGTTCTCTCGGTAGGAATGCTTGGGGGTCTTGTGTAAAATTAGGTTTGGCTCTACTCGGGAGAGATTGCTAGACATTTTAAGAGCATGGATTGCCATAGTAACCTCATTTTGGAATTGATAATGGAAAATCAAACTTAAAGTGGAATAGTTGGTGAAGTCGAATTCTTAGTATTTTCTTCTAATTGATTTTATTTCCTACAAATTTCTCTTTTAATATTTTTCTTATTAGTTTATTTTTCATCATCTTTGAATTCTAGGTTTAATCATCAAAACAAAATATTTTATTGTGTGTTTAAAATAGGGCTAGATTGATTTGGATGTTAGCAAAATTATCTATCCTCGTGGGTTTGACACTTTCTCATCACTTTATTACTTGAACGCAACCCGTGCACTTGCGGTACATTTTTAGCGAACATAAACTGGCAAAATTTTCAGCTTTACCTTTTAATCGAAGTATTTCTGTTTCTTCTTCTCTGTTTGATTTGATCCATTCCTATGTATGGGGACCTTCTCCTGTTCCCACTAAAGGAGAGTCTCGATATTATGTTTCTTTCATTGATGATCATACACATTATTGTTGGGTTTACTTAATGAAACATCGTTCGAATATTTTGAGATATACACCACTTTTCGAGCCCTTGTCAAAACTCAAAGCATTCTACTGTTATCAAATGTTTTAGGTATGATTTGGGTGGAGAATACACTTCTAACAAATTTTGTGAGTTACTTGCCTTAGATGGAACTATTCACCAAACTTCTTGTACAGATACTCCTCAACAAAAGCAGTGTTCTTGAGTAAAGAAAACATAGACATATTATTGAAACTGCTCGATCTCTCTTATTGTATGCCTCTGTTCCTAGTGTGTTTTGGGGTGAAGCTATTCTGACAGCAGTGACTTTGATTAATACCATCCCATCTTCTCATATTTCAGGTATCTCTCCTTTCGAGAAATTGTATGGGTATGGCCCGGATTACTCATTCTTTAGAGGTTTTGGTAGTACTTGCTTCATTCTCCGCCCTCATGTGGAACGCAGCAAATTGTCCTCTCGATCTGCTCTTTGTGTCTTTCTTGGTTATGGTCAAGGTCAAAAAGGGTATCGGTGTTTCGATCCAATTACTCAAAAACTTTATGTGTCTCATCATGTTGTTTTTCTTGAGCATATACCTTTCTTTTCTATTCCGTCTGCTACTCATGACTTGACTAGACCTGATCTTATTCGTATTGATCCTTTTTCTGAAGATTCTGATAGTTTGTCTTCACAGGTTCCTACTACATCATAACCCCATTGCCGTGTCCTTCCTCCGTTCCCTTTGTATTATACTCGTCGAGTTCGTACTAACACATCTACAAGTACTGAAGCTCCCTCTTCTCCTACGGTCCCTCAAGCTTCGTCTGAGAATGTGGATCCACCTCTACGTTAGTCCACCCGCATTCATAAGTCCACAAGGTTACCATATGTTTCTTATTATTGTTATTCATCATCTTTTACTTCCTTTTTAGCTTCTATTCATTGTCTCTCCAAGCCTTCTTCCTACAAAGAGGCAATTCTTGATCCACGTTGGCATCAAGCTATGGATGAGAAACTTTATGCTCTACATAAGGCAGTACTTGGGATTTGGTTCCTCTCCCTTCGGTAAGACTGTTGTTGGTTGTCATTTGGGTGTATAAGAACAAGACTCATTCTAATGGGTCTATTGAGCGATACAAAGCTCGGTTGGTTGCAAAAGGATATTCACAATAGTATGGTATGGTTTATGAAGAGACTTTTGCTCTTGTTGCAAAAATGACTACTCTTCATACTCTTATTGATGTAGCCGGTTAGAAATTGGGGTATCTCTCAACTTGATGTTAAAAATACCTTCTTGAATGGAGATCTCCATGAAGAGGTTTATATAGAGCCCCCTCCTGGGGTCCCCATGGTTTTGGGTATGTTTGCAGGCTAAATAAGGCTTTATATGGTCTTAAACAAGCACCACGTGCTTGGTTTGAGAAATTTTTTGTTGTGATCTCTTCTCTTGGTTTTACTTCTAGCATTCATGATTCTGCACTCTTTGTTAAGTGCATTGATGTAGGTTGTTATTCTTCTGTTATATGTTGATGACATGATTATTACTGGTGATGATGTTGCTGGTATTTTGTTTTTGAAGATAGAGTTAGCTAGACAGTTTGAAATGAAGGATTTGGACCCTCTCCGATATTTCTTGGGTATTGAGGTAGCCTACTCGCCCAAAGGTTATCTTCTTTCTCAGTCGAAGTATGTTGCAGATATTCTTGAGCGGGCTAGACTTACTAATAATAAGACTATCGACACTCCCATTGAGGTTAACGCCAACTATTCTTCTTCTAATGATATATCTTTGTCAGATCCTGCTTTATCTTGTACTATTATTGGGAGTTTGGTTTATCTCACTATTACTCGTCACGATATTGCATATGCTATTCATATTGTTAGTCGGTTTGTTGCTTCTCCCACTACAGTTCATTGGGTCATTTGTTCTTGGGTTTTTGCGATATCTTGAGATCTGATCTTTCGAGTCTTCTACTTCCATCTATCTCTTCATTGGATCTGCGTGCATACCGACTACGATCATGGCGGTGATCCTACTGGATCGCAAGTCATTCTTGGTTTCGTATCTTCTGGGTGATTCTCTCATTTCTTGGAAGAGCAAGAAACAATCTATTGTTCTCAATCTTCCACCGGCGTAATATCGTGCTATGGCCTCTACTACCAAAGAGGTTGTTTGGTTACGTTGGTTACTTGCAGATATGGGAGATTTTCTTTCTCGTCCCACTCCTATGTATTGTGACAATAAGAGTGCTATTCAGATTGCTCACAACTCAATTTTCCATGAACGAACCAAGCACATCGAGATCGATTGTCACCTTACCAGTCATCATCTCAAGCATGGCTCCATCACTTTGCCTTTTGTTTCCTCTTCTTCGCAGATTGCAGATTTCTTTACCAAGTCGCATTCTATTTCTCGTTTTCGTTTTCTAGTTGGCAAACTCTCGATGCTTGTCGCTGCTACATCGTGAGTTTGAGGGGGGATGTTAATAAATATTGTTTTATTTATTTATTAAGAGTAAAATAGTCTTTCCAGCTTAGCCTATATATAGTTTATTTGTAATTAGGTGTCATTAAGACTTTGTATTATTTTTCATTATGCATAAGAAACCCTAGCCTCCTCGTGTCAACATCTTATGTCACAAGCCTACTAAAGAACACGCATTTTGAGCCCAACAACTTATAACTAATTCAAGTGGCAAACACGTTTTACCCCCAACAGCTCCACCTTGCTACTAGGAATTTGTTGTCCAACAATGTTTAGAACATTCATACAGTTTCTTTTCATTTGATCTTGTAGCTGCAAACCATAAAAGGACAATTTATTAGATTCAAATATGATCAACTGAAAGAATTTTCAAACAAATTCTAAATTTATTTAAATGACTTTAGCACCCATATCAGATAGATTAAACTGAGTTGCAATCTTTTCCAATTTCAAAACACCATTAGAAATAATATCCTAATAAAATGATATTTTACATCTATATATTTTGATCTATCATGAAACATAGGATTTTTACTCAAATGTATAGCACTTTGATTATCATGAAAAAAAAGTACCATTAAAATCTACAAAACCAAATTCCTTTAATGAAAAGCAAAAAAGAAAGTTTTTTGATACCATTGAATAAAAAAACAAAGAATCGAAATCGAGAAGAAAAAAACCACAAGCTAATGAGATCTTGGACTTGTTCTTTCAAACCAACAAAAAGACATTGAAGAAGATCGTGCGAAATTAGACATGAAAAAAGGTAAAAAAGAAAAAAACAATACAAAAGCAACATAGAAGCATAACTAGATTTGTTCCCAAACCGTTATTTGCTTTTCCAATTGAGATGGATCAATACTTTGAATCAAAGAATGATCAATAATATTAGCTATATTGCCTCCTGCTACCTTCATTCATAGCATTAGCAGCAGCAATATATTCAGCTTCAGTAGAAGAAAGAGCAACTACCTTTTGAAGCTGAGACTTCCAGCTAATCATAGTACCACACAAGGTGAAAAAACATGCATTACCACACAAGGTGAAAAAAACATGCAGATGTTGATATTCTGTTATCTCTATCTCCCGTAAAATCAGAATCTGTATAACCTTTCAAGGTTACAACTTCTTACATTTTCTAAAGATTAAACCTAACTTGGAATTGCTATTTAAGTATTTGAGGAGCCACTTAAGAGCTTCCCAATACCACTCACTTGGATTAGCCATAAAAGCTGTTGAATACTCTAATGCTATAAGTAAGATCAACCTAGAGCAAATCATAATTAAGGAAATTTTTTCCATTATTTCATACTCTTCTTGAGAATTATGACAAAAATTAGAAGACCGTTTGAAATGATTAGCAAGAGGTAAACTAAAAATTTTGGAATTAGACATGGCAAATTTTTCAAGTATCTTTCTCACATAAGAATGTTGATTTAAGATTAGCAAGTCATTTTTCTCATCCATTTGAATTTGTATACCTAAGATTCTTTTTAGAGCACCTAAATCTTTCATATCAAATTCAAAGTTCATTTTTTCTTTAATTCTTTGAATTTCACCTTTGTCATGACTGGCAATCAACATATTATCAATGTAGAGAACCAGATAAAGAGAATAAGTCCCTCCAAACACTTTACATTAGAGACAAGAGTCATATTTGCTCCTTTGAAAAACAAGATTAAGTACAAAAGTGTCAAATCTTATGTACCATTGCTTTGGTGCCTGCTTTAGTCCATATAAGGACCTTTTTAGAAGACAGGCCATATCAGACTTCTTTATCTCCTTAAAACCTAAAGTTTGGCTCATATAAATGGTTTCAACTAACTCACCATAGAGAAAAGCAGTTTTGACATCTAACTGATCCAATTCCCATCCGAATGAAGTTACCAAAGATAAAATGATTCTTATGGTAGTGCGTTTTACTATAGATGAGAAAATTTCGTAATAATCTACACCATTCCTTTGAGTAAAACCCTTAGCAACAATTCGGATTTAAACGACATTGTTATTACCACCATCATCCTATTTTAATGTGAAAAATCCATTTACAATCAACTACTTTTCGATTGTCATGTATTTCAACCAAAATCCAAGTATTATTTTGAAGAAGAGAACTCATTTCTTTCCTTTTTCCATTTTAAAGAATCTTTACCGTTCATACTTTTTCATAGGTGATTGGTTCATTTTCCATTACTTCTTGATATGTGAGAAAAGATACAAAATTATCATCAAACCTGGCAGGAGCTCTGATATGTCTTCTCTGCCTATATCAAGTGAGTCGATACTCATCAATAGGCAGAGTTGCAGGATGAGGGGGATTTTCATCCACATCCTCTACATTTTGAAAAATATTTTCATGATGATTC
Organism: Forsythia suspensa; assembly: GCA_023638005.1. Classification (NCBI taxonomy): domain Eukaryota; kingdom Viridiplantae; phylum Streptophyta; class Magnoliopsida; order Lamiales; family Oleaceae; genus Forsythia; species Forsythia suspensa. The sequence continues at coordinate 10,869,665 of CM042671.1, forward strand.
AAGTTGTCTTTTTCTCCCATATCATCAATATTTTCAAGATTAGAAGACTCCACATCAATTCTAACATCTCTATCTTTCAAACTTACACTGACTTCTTTTAAATAAGGCATTAAAAACTCATTAAAGACCACATCCTTCTTATTATGATTGTATGCCCTCTTTCTTCTTTAACCCCGAGCCTATATTCTTTAATGTTTTCCTCATATCCTAATAGAACACATTTAAGAGATCTATGCTCTAATTTACCAACATTTTGATTAGCATATACAACAAAACCAAAGATTTCTATGGTGAGAGTAGTCAATGTGTCTTTTGGACCAAATAGCTTATGGAACTTTGAAGTTTAAGGCAATGAGGGACTTTTATTTACCAAATAAGCAACAGTCATGACAGCTTAACCCAAAACAATTTAGGTAAACCGAAGCCAAAAGCATGCATCTTACTTTGTTTAAAAGAATTCTATTCATACTCTCAACAATTCCATTTTCTTGAGGGGTATATGTCACTATTCTATTTCTCAATATTCCATGCAATTTGCAAAACTCATTAAATTCTTAATTGCAAAATTCAAGACCATTATCTATTGTGAAAACTTCAACTTTAAGAGCAACTTGATTTTCAATATGTGTTTTCCATGTTTTGAAAGCAGAAAAGGTCTCATCTTTTGTTTTTAACAGAAACATCCAAGATTTTCTTGAAAAATCATCAATGATCAACAAATAATATTTGAAACCAAATTGAGTTGAAGCAAGGCCACACACAATCAAAGCATGTAAGTAATCAAGCACTTTCACAGATCTATCAATTCTAGGTAAAATGGGAGTTTCACTTGCTTCCTAAAATACATTTTTCACAAGAAACCTTTTTACCTATATGACCAAGTCTCTCATGCTACAATTATGAAAAAACAATTTTATCATTTGAAAGCTGCTGGCGATAGACCAAAAATAGGTTTTGCTTTTAGAAAATACAAACCATGTCTCATCTCGTAATTAATGATCAAATCACAATACTTGAAGATTTTTATTTGTCCATTTTCAATCCATATGTCAAACTTTATATCATCTAAGACACCTAAGTATATTAGGTTTCTTTCAAGATCATGCTCAAGTCTTGTTGATTAAATTGGTTCCATTTTCTAAAAGCGATACTCACAGTTCTTATTCCATCAATGCTACATGTCATGTCATTTCCCATAACAACATGACATCCATCGCCTTCTCTGAAAAATAGTGAACAAGCTTTTGTTAGGACACACGTGAAAAGTATATCCTGAATCAAGGATCCATTCTTGATTTAATTGCCTTTTAGAACTAATAAGAACAACACAATTTTTTGAATCTTCCTTATTATAAGCTAAAACTCATGTTTCTTCTTTTAGACCCTTTTCTTTTAATTCATTTTTTCTTTTGAAACAACCTTTAATGAAATTTCCAGTTTTTCCACAAAAATAACATTTCTTTCCTTTTGCATTATTTTTAGATTTTTTTTTTAATTCTTTCTTTTACCTTTGGATTGAATTTGACTTACTAGAATTCTTGCCCTTCACCACTAAGATTTATCCTTTCGATTTTCTCGTGACTCAGATTTTAGCTCTAAATCTTTATTTTTTAGGGCACTTATTATTATTTCAGTAGTTAATATATCCCTCCTATATTCTAGAACATTTTTTAAGTTTTGTGCCTATCAATTATGGAGTTTAACACGACCAAAGCCAATTGATATTGTGAAAGTTTTTCATCACAATTGGAAAGATCTTGGGACAACTTTATAAATCTGTATAAATTTTCATCCAAATCAAGGGAATAGTTCATTTTGAAAGAAAGGAATTGTTTCAATAGGTAACATTTGTTTGGAACATTTTTAGTCACGTAATGGGTCCGAAGTTTGGTCCATCATTCAACAACGATACTTGTTCTCCAATGTTCTTATCACATTTTCATAAAAGTGTAAGAAAATAGTAGTCCAAGCTATTTCTTCCAATTCAGATTTCTTAGTCATAGGTATATCATCAGGCCAAGAGTCATCAAGTGCACATCTTCGTTGCATCAAAATAACTTTTAACTTTTGACCCCACATATTAATATCCCATTTTCCACCAAAAATATTGAGTTCGAATCTTGTTGAAGTGATTTTAAAAAGATTTTTTGAAAACACTTGGACTGATGTTTTCTTAAAAACAATAGTTTTTAAACAATAACAACAACAAAGAATATACAAAAAAGTTTCAAAGCTTTATTTCTTTCCAAGCAGCAAACACAACACAAATAGTATGTAAAAAATAAGCACAATTTTGCAGACAAGATATCACATGCAGTTACTTATATACACAATATGAAGTAAACTACACAATACATATATTAAATCTTGTGTCCCCAGCCAAAAAAAATCCATAATACACTTCCCGTACTAGATTTATCTCAGATTCCCAAGGCTTTGTAGGAGCCTTTGGACAAAGAATAGTCTCGAGGAGATTTTAGTGAATGGAGTTAATAGGGAAACAAAAACAAGATTATCCTAACAAGATTTAACATGACATGTTAAAATAAAAGAATAGATCTCAACACTAGGTTTTTAAATATGTAAGAACGTTGGGATTTACCACATGTGTTTATCAAAAAAGCCAGATATGAGCTCTGAAACCACTATAACTCCCAAAAATATCAGATACTTCAAGAAAGTTAAACCATTCAACAGATATAAGAAATAAACGATGCAAAAATGTAAAAGAACACAAGATTTGTTTTGCTCTAAGCCCCAGTGGTTCGGTGACTAGATTCTAACACCTACGTCCTCTGTTCAACATCTACAAAGTGAAATATGCTCCAAGCATTATTAAACAACCAACCGACTACCAAAATGTACAACAATGTTGAAGATTACGAAGATCTCTAAAACCACTAAGGCTAAATGAAAGAAACCTCAACCAAACACTCCAAAAGTTATTGTTCACAAAGAACACCCAAAACCTTCTGAACATTGATTCAGCAACCATGATTAAAGAGCCATAAGTTCTTAATCTTATCACTACGAACCAGATTAAACCAAAAGGATGAAGAAAAATAGAAAAAGATGGAGATTTCTTTGAGAGAACAAATGAGAAGATTGCTTATAACCAATTTAGGTGGCAAACACATTTTATCCCAACAATGTGCTTATAACTTAAAGATAGTATCTTTGATATTTGCTCATTATTTGTATAAAGATTTAACTTTGGCCCAAATATTATGAAAAATTAGTATTATTGAATGAATAATCCTTTAACAATCATGATTCTTCTAATTGAAAAATCTATCTAAAGCACTAAATCTTATAATTTTCCTCATTAACAATGGTAATTTTCAAGGTATTCAACTTATAGGGTTAAAAAGCTGAATTTTCATTTTGTTTCAATGGGGCAAACATAAAAAGATAAAATAAAAAATAATTTAAATAAAAAGGATATGTGATAGATGATGCTTAGATCCCTTCCATAATGTACTAAATTTGATTAACTTATCTCCTAATGTGTCCCTGCTTTTTCGTGTCTTTAGATACTCGGTAATAGGAAATTGTTGAGTTTAATGATGTTACAATGTCAAATATTACAACCAAATCATTAAAACTCATTCTTGAATGTGAAAAACAACAAGAAGAAAAACCACTAAGTCCTTAAGGATTGCAATACCACCAGGTACCTCCTCCATATTGTAGCAGTACTCAAGGACTAGGCGCTGAAGGCACGAAAAGTGGATACTTTCAGTTTTCCTATGCTTCAGATCAATTCTTTCAATTAGCAGAAATTTTAGTTGAAGAAATTCCCCTACATATGGTTCCCACTTTCGGCCATAGAAGGTGTAATTTTTGAGTCTCGAGGACTTGAAGATTGGGCAACGAAACAATAGTCGTCATATCATTCCAAATAAGGCCATTGTAATTAAAGTCAACTTTACGAGTGATTCGGGAAAGTGAAGTTATGTAGGAAAGATGTTCACAATGCACAAACTTCCACTTTAGTGCTCCAAGTTTATGTAGATGAGCAAGATTATTGAAACGATAATTTTCCCAATCTAATGGCTTATCGTAAATGATACTCAATTTCTTTAGGTTCGGATTTCTTTCTAAGGCCACCTCCGTACATGGGAAATCTTTTACTCGACAGAGTGTTTGTAGGTTTTCTTAAACAATAACATAAATTTTGGGTAGATCAGGCAGAATCACACCACACACTAACTGGACATGCCTTAACAGTGTCATCTTCCATATTTCTGGTGGTAGTTGCAATGGCCGAGAAACAAACTCACTTCCACACAAAATTAAGGTTTTTGATGACCAAGTTTATGTATTGATTCAACAGACCATCAGAGGACATATCTGCTACAAAATGTACCGCAAGTTAGCGTTTTGGACTCCAATGATCCTTGAAATCATCGTATGCACCACTTTAAGTAGCCTAGAATTTTTAAAATTGAACTTTGGATTAAATTGAGTACCGAATTAAAGAGACCGAAGGCACAAATTTGGTTGGCGGTTGGCAAGATGATGAAGTTCTTTTATTGAATGGATTCTTAACTGGCGCAGATTTAATGCCTTCTGGAATACTGGTGACATGGAAAAACTTCTCCATTTTAGCTTCTATCATGCATGAGATCTCGTAATGATCATCATGGATGGTGCACGTTTTTATTTGTCTTCTGGAGCTCTGCGCACAAACCAAAATAAGATTTCTATCAACAAGCTCCAACAAGTATTCCTCTGCCACTTCTTCCAAACTTTGTGATCTTACTAACTTTACTAATCCTTCGGCAACTAATAACTTGAAAAGTTCGGTGACACGAATATCAAAATCAACTTAAACTTTTTCCAACCTTTGTCCAGTAATTTTCCTTTTTTGTGGCCTTTAGGAGGAGCCGTAGAATCACTATAATTGCAAGTGGAAATCCTTGACAAATTTGGGCAATATTCTTTCCACTTTCCTCCAACTCATGAGGGCAACAATAGTTTCCAAACACCTACTCACAAAATAAATTCCGCTGCGTTCATCCTCATTTAGGAAAGCGATGTGATGAGGAGGAGAACAAGAGTTTGCATAACCAACCACGTTCTCTAGCCTAGTAGTCATCCCAAACTTGAAGATCCCACACATCATCCATTACAATGAGATATTTCCTACCCTTCAGATTCTTGTACAAAAATTCTGCTAATTGTGTTTAACAAAAAGGAGATGAAGAACAAAAAAAACTGAAAAGATAATTCACCAAAAGGATGGTTTGAACACGATTAAGAATCGCTGTCCTCAAACGATATTTGCCGCCACCGGGATAAGTGCTTGAGGGCTTTAAAAAAAATACTTTGCATGAGTAAACGAACCTTTGATTCAAGTTCAAATCAAGCAAAATCAACTAGAATAAGAACTTGAATAACACTTTTAAAATATGAGAATTGAACTTTGATTTGGATGTAGACAAATGTATTTGATGTTAATCATATTTCTTCCAACATGAAAACCATCTATATATATAGATAATCGTGTCTAATACGAAAATGTACCAAAACCAATCCAAAAGATGCCAAAATCTTCCAAAACGTCGCCAGAAATTGAAACCCAATGGTCACTAAACTTTGGTGGCGAACACTAAGATACAATCAGGCGTTCGCCTGTGCCAAGATTTTGGCTTCTGTCACCAAATGATGAGGTCAGGTAAATGCCCAGCTTAAAATTCAACTTGAATTTTTCTTTTTCTCTTTTGTTTTTTGGGTTTTGCTTTTCATCTAATTATTATCCTCTTGATTCCAAATCACTTCTTGTTATATAATTTGAACAATACTACAACAATCTCCCACTTGTTCAATTATATAATAAGCACAAACTCAAATTTAACGACGCTTATGCATAAAGTATAGATATCTTTCGATTTGAATCCAACCTTAGTGTAAATCTCACAAAGTATCATTGAAATCTTAGGTAGAGTGAAACCTTTGACCCTGTTATTCCTTGTGTTGACACCGATGAAATCACACACACAAACATCATGTGTTCCAAGTTCCACACTATCTCATTTAGCACTCTTAATGCCTTGCGTTACTCCTATTCATGAACTTTTAAGAGATAAATTCTAATTCTCTATTGAGGCGGCACAACATCAAAGTTCGTATAGGTAAAATTATTGCAGTGTCTTTGTCATTGTTAGAGATACTTGATCCAGCGATCCGAACATTATTAAGAGTTATAAAAAACTTATCCATCTTTTTCATGACAACCAGCACTTATAACCTAAGATAGGGTTTAAGAAAATAATAAGTGTTGAAACTATCCACTTATCAAATGACTTGTTGTTACCCTTTGAACCCAAGATATGCTAGTTAGTATAATCAGGTAGGGTTGCTATCATTTGGTGGATTTAATTACGGAGTTTCAACCCCATCTTACTAGATGTTATTTGTACTAACTCCTTTGTGAGCGGTTTAGTAAGCAGATCGGCCAAATTCTCATTGGATTTTTCATAAGTGAGCAAAATTATTCCATCTTTAATTAATTTCCTCACACAATCATGTCTTAGACTCATATGTCTAGACTTACCATTATACACTTCATTGTATGCTCTAGCTAAAATAGCTTGTCTATCACACAAGATAGATATAGAAGAATTATTCTTCTCTCCCAATGGGATTTCATACATTAAATCCCTAAGCCATTCAGTCTCTTTTCCAATTTCAGCCAATGCTACGAATTTAGATTCCATAGTTGAGTGTGTAATACATGTTTGTTTCTTAGATTTCCAAGAGACTGCACCTCCTCCAAGAGTGAATAGCCAACTTGGAGTGGATTTATTTTCACTTGCACTAGAGATCCAACTAGCATCTGTAAATCCTTCTAGGATTGCTGGAAATTTAGAAATTTGGAGACCTAGATCCGTGGTTTTCTTCAAATACCCGAGAACCCTTCCAATAGCCTTCCAATGTTCTTCACTTTGATTTCTAGTAAACCTACTAAGTTTACTAATTGTAAATACTATATCAGGTCTTGTGCATTGTACCGCATACATAAGACTTCCAATAACACTTGTATACTCAAGTTATGCTATTACTCTTCCATCATTTTTTACAAGTTTCAAACTTCAATCAAACGGGGTATTTACCTCTTTGATGTTCAAGTGATGAACTTCTTGATCACATTCTTAACATAATGTGATTGGTTCAACAAATAACCCCACTAGTCTTGGTAACCTAGATACCTAATATGGTATCCACTTGACCAAGATCTTTCATGTTGAATGTGGAAGATAGAAACATCTTTGTTTCTTTTATACCTTGCATTGGATTACTTACAATTAACATATCATCCACGTATAAACAAATAAGCACAACATAATTTTCACAAACTTTTGAATATAAACATTTATCAACACTATTATGTTTAAATCCAAATGATATTATTGCTAGGTCAAATTTTTTATGCCATTTTTTTGGTGCTTGTTTTAATCCATATAATGATTTTATTAATTTGCATATTTTATGTTCATTTCTGGGTAGAACAAAACCTTCCCTGTTGTTCCATATAAACCTCCTCATCGAGATCCTCTTAACATCTATTTGATGTATATGCAAATCATAAATAGAAGCTAATGCGAATAAAATCCTTATCGAGGTTATTTGTGCAACCGGTGCATACGTGTCAAAATAATCTATTCCTTCTCTTTGTCGATACCCTTTGGCTGCTAACCTAGCTTTAAATGAATTAAGAGTACCTTCTGCATTATACTTCTTCCTAAATACTCATTTGCAACCTATAGTTTTTGAGTCGGGTGGTAAATCGACTAATTTCTAAGTTTAGTTTGACATTATTGAATCCATTTCATCATTTATAGCATCTTTCCAAAAGATATTATCTCTTGATGACATTGCTTCTCAATAAGTTTTAGGATTGGTTTCCACTTGCAGAACATAGGGAGTAGTTCTTGTGACACACTTCTCATTTCCTTCAACCAAATTGAAGGAAATAAGTTGATAATCAATTTCATCATGTCCTACTACTTTATCTTTTCGAGTTCTTTTACTTTTACGAAGTTCATTTGTATCAACATCATTCGAAGGTGTTTTTACTTGTGATCTTGTAGAACTAAGAGTCTCTACTTGATATTCCCTTAAAGAATTATTATCAGAAGATGATAAATTTTCAAAGAACTCTACGTCTCGAGATTCAATTATAACATTGGTTTCCAAATATAATAAACGATATGCCTTGTTGTTTTGAGCACATCCTACAAAAGAGCACTTGATCCCTCTAGGAACCAACTTAGTCATTTTAGTAACTGTGTTCTTGCAATAAGCAAGACTCTCCCACACTTTGAAATAACCAATGTTAGGTTTTCTTTCTTTCCAGAATTCGTAGGGAGAAAACTTTAATCATTTAGAAGAAATCCTGTTAACTATATGACAAGTACTTAGTAAAGCTTCATCCCATAAATTAAATGAAAATTTAGAGTTTAATAACATAGAATTTATCATCTCAACTAATGTCTTATTCGTTCTCTCGGTCAAACCATTTTGTTCGGGTATTCTAGAGCACTACATTGATGTATTATGCTATGTTATTTACAAAAAGATTAAATTCATTAGAGAAGTATCCACCTCCTCTATAACTTCTAAGAATTTTAATCTTTCTATTTAATTGGTTTTCTACTTCGGATTTGAATATCTTAAACATATTAAAGGCTTCATCCTTATTCTTCATTAAATAGATATAACAAAATCTAGAATGATCATCTATGAATGTTATGATGTATTTATTACCTCCTCTAGTTAACAGTCCATTTAATTCACATATATCAGAATGAATTAAGTCTAATAAATTAGAGGTCATTTCAACACTATGCAATAGTTTCTTAATTATTTTAGACTTAACACATAATTCAAATTTATTATATTCTATGTTTTCACATGAAATTATTTCGGTTTTTATCATTCTTTTTAAAGTAGAAAAATCAATATGTTCTAGTCTATCATGCTATAAAGAACTAGACTCAACAACATAACTCAAATTTGTAGTTTTACTAAAATCATTTTCAATGATACAAAGTTTGACCATTCCATCACTAGAATAGCCTTTTCCAACAAATACACCATTACGAAAAAGTACAAGTTTGCTCGACTCATATACAGACTTAATTTTCAGTTTTCTCAACAAATCCCCACTTACTAGATTTCTATTCATATCTGGTACATGTAAAACATTTATTAATGTAATCTTCTTGCCGAATGTGAAATGTAAGTCCACACTTCCTTTGCCAACAACCTTGGATTGAACTTCATTTCCCATTAGAATATGTCCATCGTCCACCTCTTCATAGGTTTTGAAAAGTGGCATATCGAACAAACATGTATTATGGCACAACTATCATACCACCATCCTTGAACCTTTCCTTTGAAAGTATTGACAATGCTCACAGTAGCAACAATATTTTTAGTGTCAATGGAGTTCACTTTTCCTGTTTGTTTTGGTTGTCTGCGGTTCTGCACTCACGGGCATAATGTTTGGACTTGCCACACACATAACAAAAAACTTTAGATTTTTCTTGTTCTTTTGTCTTTGTTGGAGTTTGAGAATTTCCTCTTCATGGAATTCTTGTTTGATTTGTCGCTTGATCCACGGCATGGGCTTTGAAGTCACCTCATGAGAATGTACATTCCCATCTCGTGCCCTTGATTCTTCCTCAATTCGAAGATACTTTTGAATCCCTTCCAAAGAATAATCTTTAGAACTATGAAGAATTTTCTTCCTATAACCTTTTCATGATGATGGCAATTTAGCAATAATTGCACCAACTTAGATAGTCTCGTGAATTTCAATCTTCACGGACTTTCTTTTGTTGACAATGACTTGCAATTCATGTACTTGACCTAACAAAGGTATGTTATCCAAAAATTTGAAATCAAGTATTTAGAAATTAGAAACTTTTTGGTACTTTCCTCATCGGCCTTGTATTGGTTTTCCAAAGCATTCCAAATTTCTCTTGCCAAAGTGGTGTTTGTATAAAGATCATAAAGGCGATCAAAGAGAGGATTCAAGATGTGTCATGTGCATATAAACTCATCTTCTTGACTCTTTTTTCTTTCTGCCTTTATCACATCAGAAACATTTGGGGTTGGTTCAGGCAATGGTGCCAAATCCGGATCTAAAATGTAGAAGATATTCAATATGGTGAGAAGGAATTTCAACTTGTCATTCCATCTGGTAAAATTAGTTCCATCAAACCAATCAAGCCTTACAAGGTTTTGATTCATCATTTTGATAGTAGCCACCGTAATCTCATTCTCCATCACAAAAGTATCTTTTGAGATTGTTTAAAAAAAAGGAGATGAAGAACAAAACAAGAAAAGATAATTCACCAAAAGGATGGTTTGAACACGATTATGAATCATTGTTTTCAAATGATATTTGCCGCCACAAGGGATAAGTGCTTGAAGACTTTAAAGGCAAATAGTTTGCGGGAGTAAACAAACATTTGATTCAAGTTCAAATCAAGCAAAATGAACTTGAATAACAACTTGAAGAACACTTTTAAATAAGAGAATTGAACTTTGATTTGGATGTAGATATATATATATATATATATATATATATATATATATATATATATATATATATATATATATATATATATATATATATATATATATACTAGTCTTAGTTATGTGCATTGCACGTAAGTGAAAAATATAGGAAAAAATTTTAAGTTTTAAATATAGTTGAAATGAAAAAAAAAATATATGAACAAATTTGAAAAATGTAAAAAATTTAGAGAGAATTGGGTACAATTTGCTTATAAGATAAAATTAAAAAAAAAAATTAGTAAAAGGTAAATGAAAATGAAAATCTATTTGCTACTAAACTCTAAAAAAAAAAAACACACCCCAAAAATATCTATTTATGTTTCGCAAATAATAAATCTTTAAGTGTTATAAGATGAATATTTTGGGTTACATTTGCAATAAAGAGAGGAAAAGAGGGGAGAACTGTACCGTTCGTCCCAAGTTCATTGTGGTTCTGTTGCAACTTGGAAACATTGGAATGTTAGAATTTGTAACTTAGACATGCAAATGCAACAGATGGTTGTTTCACTACTTTGAATGTATAAAGAAGCTAATTATTGGACGAGAAAAATCGATCGCATAATTTTTCTGCATGAGTAAGATGTTCAACAGTGCAACTAGAGCTCTTTGGGGCAATCTTTCTACCAAATTTGCAAGACTTGTAGAAGTACTTGGCATTTGATTTCACCTTTTGTTTGGTTATGAAACACAGCCACCCATGATTGTGACTAATTTTCACAAAATCTAGTGAGAAAATAATGCCTTTCTCATATCAGATGCCAAATTTATTGATTCACACACAAGATCAACAAAGCTTAAGCATTCAAGGAACCAGGACTTCCTTGCAGCCTTGTAAGTCAAAAGATCACAACAAATAAGTGAAAGTATTCAAAATATTTGATTCACAAGCAGTAAGCAAAATTAGATAAGAGAGAGTCCAGTTTCATGGGAGAAATAGCTCTAATAGGGGACAGAAACTACGTAAAAACACTTGTTTTACTACCACTGTAAAGAAATATTCTCACATTTTTCTGTTAAAAGTGAAAAAAAAATTGCAACCTCGAATGTAGATAGACGGATAAAAGATTTAGGACGATATTCTATAACCATGCTTTGTCAGCCATGTATTATCTACTGTGAGTAGCTGCTCGAATAATCCAATACTAAAAATTGCCAGTGAGAAAATCTATTCGACTCAAGATACTACCTCAAGTTCCCGTTGGCTAAAATACATAAGCATTTTTGGGTCTAAATGTAGATGATTGATGAACAGACCATTAGCCATTTGAGTTCATAGAGAGGAAAATCTTAAAAATTCACTGCACAAGAGTTTATCTACTTGCACCACAAAAGTACATAAGTAAACATTCAATTAGTTATTATATTAAACTCGCAAATAAAGGGGCGCGTTCCATGCTCGTCACTACAAAAAAGAACTTCTTCATCTTCTTCAATCCTATCCAGAACTTCTTCACCTTCTTCAATTATATTTGTATGGGGTCTTGCTTGATATTTGGACAAGGTTGTAGAGCCATCGGTCGCAACCAAGCTAACTCGACAACGAGTAGCTCGGCACCGTGTTGGTTGCCGAGTAAATCGACAACCAACGGTTGTCGAGCTACTCGACAACCGTGTTGGTTGCCGAGTAGCTCGACAACGAAGTCGGTTGCCGAGCCAACTCGACAACCGACTTGGTTGTCGAGCCAACTCAAAATCTGTGGCAAAGGAAAACCATTGGGGCAAAAAGCTTGGAACCAAAAATTTGGTTTGCAAAAAGGAAAAACTAGCAAAAAAAAGGGAAAACCATATGCTTGGAACCAGAAATTTCCATTTCTTTGGTTAAAGGTTTTCCCTTTTCCAGTCAGATTTGGAGGCCATTTTTAATTATTTTCACTAATTTTATTTTTAATTTGACGAGGATAATATTGTTGAGAAGCTCGACAATGTAGCGTTGTCGAGCTTACTCTATAATGATCATAAATAAACTAAAGAAAAAAATTGTGAAAAAAATTAGAAAAAGACAATGGAAATGGGCTAAAAGCCCGCAAAAAAAAAAAAAAAATCAAGTGAACAGTAACTCGAAAGTTACTGTTCATCGGCGAGTAACTCGACAATGAACAGTACTCGAATTTTTTTTTTGTACGTAGGCTTTTCCATTTCCTTTGTCTTTTTCTAATTTTTTTCACTTAGACAAGATTTTTTTCTTGTTGAATGTGAACTTCAGAAAAAAATGTTAGCTTCCAAGTATTCCACATAGTTTCTATATTTCGACCGCCTAATGATCATCTGTTCAATCTCCCAAATACAACCGTAACCATTATGCATTATATTGTAGTTCCCAAAACCAAAACATAAATGTAATCAAGATGCAACAATTACGTGAAGTTCAGAAATTATCTTAATGTCAATGCTTATAATGCATATTTGCTGATTTCAAAAAGAACAGGGCAAAAAGAACATGAATTTAGTTTCTTTCCAAACAATAACCTGTGCTGAGAACTGAAAGTGTCACTAAAATAATGGTAGTGGAAACATTTCATATTGATCAAATACATGCATAACACTGCAAGTATTACATAGATCCCTCACATTAATCTTAACAACAAAACTTTCATCAAGCTCAACAATTTATGAATGTTTTATTTGATTTGAAATTTCCTAAAACTATGGATATTTGTTGTATAAATAAGAATGAAGTTGTCCTCACAAATATCAAACATAAAATTCATCCCTAAATTTTTCACAAAATTGATCCCACAGCTTTCATCACGTACGTAACAAAAACTAAATCAATGGATACAATAAGGTGGTCGTGGTCAAGTTAGCTAACTCAATGTCCAACTCGACAACCAATTTGTTGCCGAGGTTGTCGAGCTACTCGGCAACCAAAGCGGTTGTCGGCGAGTTAGCTTTGTTGCTAGCTTGGTTGCGACAAACAGAGATGGCTCTACAACCTTGTCCAAATATCAAGCAACCCAATACAAATATAACATAGCACCACCGAATATATTAAAGAATTCGGGAGAAATGTAACCTTTAGATAAAGTAAACATAAATATTTGATTTGAAATTTTCCAAAAGTATGAAAAAATTAACAGATTTGTTGTTAAACAAGAATAAAGTTACGCTTTAAAATTTTGTCATTATCATACAAATAATATACTCTTATAGAACTTGCTTGATGGTCTCGAATTACAAGCTCCAATGGATGGAAGAATGGCGAATAACATGGAATGAAAATGTTGTTAAACAAGAATGAAGTTTTGCTTCAAAATTTGTCATTGTCATACAAATAATATACACTTGCGAGAACTTGACAAGATCGATCTGAATTAGAAGCTCCAATGGAAAATATGGAAAGACTACGAACACGGCGAAATTCTAAGCTCCAATAGAATGGAAACAATGGCTTCTGAAAAGATAGTAAGTAAAAAAGTAGAAAGTGGGTGAATGAAGTAGGTAATAAAATTAAATGATAGTTGTAAAATGACGACATATTGGACGAAAAATTGAACAGTAACAAATTTAAGGCTCTTATATTATTGTAAGGATATATATATTGTCTAATACATGAAAAGGTGCGAAAACCAATCCAAAAGATGCCAAAATCTTCCAAAACGTCATGAAAATTCAAACCCAACGGTCATCGAACCGGCTGGGTGTTCACCGAGGCGGATTTTGGCCCCTATTGCCAAATGTTGAGGCCAGGCGAACGCCCGACTTAAAATTCAACTTGAATTTTTTTTTCTCTTTTGTTTTCCGGGTTTTGCTTTTCACCTAATTGTCATTTTCTTGATTACAAATCACTTCTTATTATATAATTTGCACAATATTACAACAAATTTTCACTGCTCTCTTCATGCTTCTGGTCACTCAGTTTTTTCATAGAATCTAGAAGGCCTAGAAGGATTTCTTGCATATTTCAATCATGAGATACTAACAGTGGCACGAATGTGAAAATGATACACAATAAATTCATCATCGTAAATTTTTTGAACAAGAGTAGTTTTATCATTTTCGCCCATCCCATGGCAGAAACTGTTTCAAGATTTGATGATCCTCCAGTTAGTCGATCCTTGATCTCCATCATATCATCATCAAGACCCACCATATTACTCTTGCCACTGGTAGATGAATGAATAAGCAACGATGTTCTTGGCGGCATATCTTGTACGTCTCACTTGTCCTCAATCTTATCTACCCTTTTCCTTGTGGAATCAATTTTTCCAATTACTTTCTGTAATTCATGGAAGAAGGTTGTGAAGCTCTCACCCCTGACACCTTTAGATTCTTCAAGAATTCGATCCATAATGTGGGATTCAATTATATCTTCTGCTTCATATGCTGCATCTCTTCAAATGATAAGGCAACTGGATGAAGAAACTGCTGGAAAGTGCTGCTTTTTAATTCACATTGCACTAATTCAATTGCAGGTAATTTTACAGCTATCGTTTGTGGTAAAAACTGTAAAGGCCATATGCAGAGCAAAAGTTGAACGAAAATAAAAAATTGCACTCTACCATGTTTAATGTTTGTATAGACATGCTGTTTGGATTAAAAAGGTTGGTACATTGGAGTGGACCGGCCAATTAATAATTTTTTACGGACTTCTTTTCTCGAATCCAACATAACAAATTCGAGGTGTTGTTCGTATTGACCCTAGTGCCATTTAATTTTACCTTTTTAGGAATAATGACAGTTTTCATATCAGCGTTAATGTCCATTTTCCATAGGCAGGAGGAAGTCTTCTAGTTTGAGCTCAGGATCAAAAGCTTCAATGGTAAGGAGATCAAGGAGTATAACCTTTGGGGTTACCATCTAAAGCTTCTGGGGTTGGGACATCATCGGGACTGTAACCTTCGTCAGACATTTCTATGTTTGACGAAGCAGTCAACTAAAAATTCACAGGAGAATGCAAGAGATTCAGTGGGACAAGCAATAAGAACTCAAATCCAAGATTTTCGCCATCAAGTTTGAGAAATTGGGCTTGAATTTCTACTGGAAATCAGCCTTCATTGCTTGCCCTTGGGTGCTTGTTCACACAACGTTCACTTGCCCTAATCTCCCCTCATCAGAAGGCCTATTGCGCCTATTGATATGAAATGTAACATTACTGAATATTACCAAAACAGAAAGGAACACGTAAAGGACAAACTTAGAAATTACATTGTCAAATATGCCTTACAAATAGGATTTATAAACTACAGAAATAAACAAGGCTCTTCAATTTTTAATCTAAGTATTGTTTAAAATTTCTAATAATAAAGAAGTAAACACAAATAATGCATTCAGATGCCAGATCGTTTAAGAAACAAAATTAGCTCCAAAAAGTTCAATTCTCAACTTGGGAAGGTGATTATGGTCATTACAATAAGGGGTCTAAATTGCAGTTGAATAATTATGAAGAAATTGGTGGCAAGTAATAGATAAATATTCTTGTATACCACCACCTGTAAAGAAAATTCATAATGAAGTTATGTATGGCTTAAATAGTGCAATCCATAATGAAATATGTTTTCATTAATCTGACAAAAAAGAAACAAAAAAAAAAAAAAAAATATCGAACCACAACATCAATGAAGCAAACAACTATGAATGCCAACACGCTCAAAAATTCTGGGTAATGTCAAAAATTAGAACTTGAAGGCTATCATTTCCCAGGTTCAGTTGTTCCTCCTGTATTTGCTTTGCTGAAGTTACGACTGAATCTCTACAACGATGCAACTCGATCAATTGAAGAGTTGGAATTTCTCCAATTCCATAAAGAATCTCTTCCATGTTAGACAAGGCCTTAAGGACTAGGCGTTGAAGGCTAGGGAAGTGGATACTGTCAGCTATCCAGTGCTCCAGAATAATGTTTTCTAATAGCAGATGTTTTAATTGAAGAAATTCCCCTTCATTTGGTGTCCACTCTCAGCCATCAAAGGCTTTATATTTCAGTTTGAGCACTTGAAGAGTGGGCAATGAACCAACAATCGTCATATCTTCCCAAGGAAGCCGACAGCCATCTAATGTTAACTTTTTGAGTGTAGTTGGGAAAGTGATATTGTGCAGAAAAGATGATGACGGTGGCGATGCAAGAAAGAAGCAATTTAATGATTCAAGTTTATGTAGACGGCCGGCATTATTGAGACAGTAGTATTCCAAATCCATTGGTTCATGTGCATAACATATTCCCAATTTCTTGAGATTGGGAACTCTTTGAAGAATCTCCTCCGTAAATCTGAAACTTTCTATCCCCGAGAGTGTTTGTAGGTTTTCTAGAATAATAATAGAGTTTCCCCCCTCAATTTCTGCACTAGGAGGATTTGGAAGATACCCACCCTTTAACTTGACATGCCTTAAGTGTGGCATCTTCCATATCTCCAGCTCTAGATCTATGTACTCTAAAGTTCTATGTAGACTTAAGGTCTGTAGATTTCGATATTTGTATACTGATGCAGGAAGCTTTCTTTCCAAACAGCTGCAAGAGAGGTACCGCAAGTTAACTAATTCGGCCTTTTCATTTAGACCTTTGAATTCGTCATCCAACACTCTAAGTAGCCTAAATTGTTTCAAATTAACTGAAAACATATATCGAAATTTAAGAAAGACCTCACTACTGAAGTCGATATTTTGTTGGCATGATGATCACGCATTTTATGTGACTGGATACTCAAGTGGCGCTGAATATCATCGAGATGGGAATTGGTGACACAAAAAATTTCTCCTTTCAGCTTCTCTCACGCACAAGTCTCGTAACAGATCATGGATCCTGAAAGTTTTAATTTTGCCCTTGGAACTCTGTTCAGAAGCCAAAATGAGATTTCTATCAACAAGATCTAACAAGTACTCCTCTGCCACATTTTCCAAACTTTTAGATTTCACAGATTTTAGTAATCCCTCAGAAACCCATAACCTGACAAGGTTGGAGACTCGAATATTAAAATCTTCTGGAAAACTTCCCATGTAAAGAAAACATCCTTTCAAATGATGAGGCAAATGCCTATAACTGATAGTATCCTTGAGCATTGCTCATCGTTTGAAGCAATCAATGAACTCAGATTTTCTCCAACATTTGTCCAGTAATGTTGTGTTTTGGAGGCCTTTGAGAGAAGCCCGGCAATCACAACAATTGCAAGTGGCAGCCCTCGACAGTTTTGGGCAATACTTTTTCCAGTTTGCTCCAATTCATGAGGGCAACTAACTTTTCCAAACACAATCTCACATAATAAATTCCAACTTTGATCCTCGTTTAGAAAACGCATGTGATGAGGAGCACATGAGTTTTCATAGCCAGCCACGTTCTCTAGCCTAGTAGTCATCATGATTCGACTCTCATTGTTGTCATTTGGAAATAATCGCTTCACCTCATCCCAAACCTTGGTATCCCAAACATCATCTAGTACCATGAGATACCTCCTACCCTTTAGATTCTTGTACAAAAATTCGGCCAAATTTTCAGTACTCTCTTTACTCATCTGGTCCGTAAGTTTATTCATAGAATCTAGAAGGCCTAGATAGATTTCTGGTACATTATAGTCTTGGGATACTGTCACCCAAGCACGAATGTAAAAATAGTAAACAATAAGTTCATCATCATAAAGTTTTCTAGCAAAAGTAGTCTTACCAATTCCGCCCATCCCAACAATGGAAACAGTTTCAAGATTTGACGATCCTCCAGTTAGCCGATCCTTGATTTCCATCATGTCATCATCAAGACCCACCGTATTACTCTTGCCACTGGAAGCAGGTTTTGATGAACCAGCTGGCGTCCAAGCCCCTGGCTGCAGATCTTGTAGGTTTGTCTCGTGCTCAATCTTCTCCACCTGTCTCTTTATGGAATCAAGTTCTTCTATTACTTTCTGTAATTCATGGGAGAAGGTTGTCAAGCTCGTTTCCTGGGAGTTACTGCACAAGGTTTTTTCAAGTGTACTCAGGGCAACTCCAACCATGATCTTCAAAATGGTGTAACTTTTACACCAAATTAGTGCAATTTTCACACTATTCACTATTACCATCTCCAACCATGATCTTCAAAAATTTCACCAAATGAATAGTACCTATTTTATTTCCTTTTTTTTTTAATTTTCAACAAGTTATTGATTTCAAAAATTATTTACTTAAATATTCCATCACGAAAAAATAAATAATTTATTAATACTTAAAATTATAAATTAATAATTTTTCAATAATTACCTACAAATTAGCATTTATCACAACAACATTAAAAAAGGCATTACATTTAACATCACAATTAACAAAATACAACATTTAACATTCCATAATTAATAAAATAACACATGAAAACAAAGAAACACGAACATAAAATATACTATTTTTTTCAACTAATTCTCAGAATTAGTATATTCATCCCACAAATGATCAATCAACGCATTTCGAAGCGCAATGTGAGCTTCTTTATTCTTGATTTGTCGATGTCGACTAAGAAATTCTTGAAATCGAGTATTGTCATACGCAACCATCTCAACCTCTGGATTTGGAGCTTCCACCCAATCTACAATTGGCGATCGACATCACGTTCATCCTCAATAATCATGTTGTGCATAATTATGCACGAAGTCATTATATCATGCAATACACGTTTTTTCCAAAATCGAGCCGGTCCTGCGACTATGGAAAATCTTGATTGCAAAACACCGAATGCTCGTTCTACGTCTTTTCTACAACTTTCTTGTTTCATTGCAAAGTATTTTTTTTTTTGGACCACGTGGATCATGAATAGTTTGTACGAGAGTAGACCATTTTGGGTATATACCGTCAGCTAAATAATAACCCGTATTATACTCTTGTCCTTGTAATACATAATTAGCAGGAGGGGCAATACCTTGAGCGAGATTGGCGAACAAATGGGACGCCTCTAACACATTGATGTCATTGTTGGAACCTGGCAAACCAAAATGTGCATGCCATATCCAAAGATCATAGTCAGCTACAGCCTCGAGGATAATTGTTGGGTGTCCACTTCGACCTGAATATTGTCCTGCCCAACCCGTTGGACAATTTTTCCACTTCCAATGCATACAATCTAGACTACCTAACATTCCTGGAAAACCACGCTGCTTTCCAATTTGTAGTAGCCTGGCAATGTCATTAGCATTTGGTGATCTCAAATACTGATCGGCAAATACCTCTACAATGGCACGACAAAATCTCTTCAAACTCTCAATTGCAGTGGATTCCCCTATTTTAATGTACTCATCAGTAGCATCCGCCGCTACACCATATGCCAACATCCCGAAACATGAAGTTATCTTTTGAAAAGCGCATAAACCTAATTTACCTACCCCATCCCTTTTTGCTTGAAGTATTTGTCATGACCTTCAACGGCCCTGAACTATATGTAGGAATAAAGATCGTGACATTCGAAATCGTCGTCGAAACATTGATTCATTGTACCGTGGGTTGTCGGCAAAATAATCGTTGTACAACCTTGTATCGGCATTTTCTCGATCGCGATTGATCAACGCATGACCAACCAACAATTGAGCCTCCACGGACGATGGGTGTATTTGTTGTTGATCGAGATAATGGGCGATGAGAATGTTGTTGTTGGCAATTAAGCGACTAATATCTTCTTGTTCTGCATTAATCGCTTCGATATCATTTGTAAGCCATACTTCGTCCTCATTATCACTATCGGACGATGAAGACGAAATAATACTTGATGAATAAGAGGGACCATCGAGATTGGGATTCATTGTTTTGAATGAAGTGAACGATTGTGATTTAGCAAATTACCCTATTGCCTTTTTATAGTTGTTTTAGTTAGATGAATTATAAATCTTATCATTGATGACGTAATCAATATCAACCGTTGGATGGATTTCATCTACTCTAGTCCGTTGATTTAGATATACCATATCTCTTTATCAATATCTTATCATTGATGACGTAATCAATCTCAACCGTTGGATGGATTTCATCTAATCTTAGCCGTTGATTTAGATATACCCTATCTCTTTATCAATATCTTATCATTGATGACGTAATCAATCTCAACCGTTGGATGGATTTCATCTAATCTTAGCCGTTTGTTTAGATATACCATATCTCTTTATCAATATCTTATCATTGATGACGTAATCAATCTCAACCGTTGGATGGATTTCATCTAATCTTAGCCGTTTGTTTAGATATACCATATCTCTTTATCAATATCTTATCATTGATGACGTAATCAATCTCAACCGTTGGATGGATTTCATCTAATCCTAGCCGTTGATTTAGATATACCCTATCTCTTTATCAATATCTTATCATTGATGACGTAATCAATCTCAACCGTTGGATGGATTTCATCTAATCTTAGCCGTTCGTTTAGATGTGCCAAATCTTACCTTATCTCTTTAGTAAAATCTTATCATTTATTCCGTAATAAATCTTAACCGTTAGATGGATTTCATCCAATCTTAGCCGTTGGTTTATATTTTGCCATATCTCTTTCATTTTTAATATAAATAGGATACCATACCTAACTTTTATTTCACCTTCACAACTTATACCCTAGAAATTTACTCTTACCACCTACAAATGAATTCTACTACACGATCTTCTTCATACACAAATGAAGAAGACATACACTTAGTACATGTATATCTAGATATTTCCCAAAATCCAATTGTAGGTATAAACCAATCAAAAGATAAATTTCGGTCAAGAGTTGAGAATGATTATAACAACTTAAAACCGTAATATATCACTCAATATCGAACACGTAGATCATTATCCTCTCGCATGTCGATCATTTACTCTCTGTTGGCAAACTAAGGGATGCATTCGACAAGTGGAATATTCGAATCCAAGTGGTGCATCGTAACAAGATATAGTGAGTATTCTTGGGTTTTTTTTTTTTTTTTGCTTATAAATATTATATCTTATGAAAATTAATTTATTCGTTTATATCATATTGTAGTTGAATCGAGTGAAAACATTGTTAGCACAAGAAGACAAATTTAAGAAAGGGTTCAAATTTGATCATGTATGGTTCCTACTTAAAGACACGTAAAAAATTTGGACACGATAATCTGTAGAGAATTACCGGACTATCAAAGGCAAAATGTTAATTTTGCATCATCACAATCGAGTCTCCTACTTGAGTCGCCAAGCTCAACAGATCCGGATTGTCTTCATTTCTCTTGAGATAGATGAAGAAATTGTAGGTGGTACTTCTCTTGGACGACCAATTGGAATAAAAAAGCGAAAGGAAAAAAAAAGCTCAAGAAGAAAATGCAATAGTGATTGAAGAAATTAGAGAACAAAATCGACAACTCTCTCGAAAGGTCGACAAAACGAAGCGACGATAAACAACAAAATTATCATATCCAAATGCTACGAGCTCAAATCAAGCAAAAAAAAGTGGATGTGGCGGCAAAAAAAAGTGGTTGTGGTATTTGAAATTCGAGAGGAGAATAGAATTTTACTCACAAATTTGAATGATGTTGCGAGATCCAAATCTACGTGAGTTTATTCAAGTGAACAAAAAGAATCGTGCAAAAACGATCCGATGAGCTAGCCAAACAATCTCAAAGCACTTCAACTCCGTTTGGACAATATTTTGATGACTTTGGAGGATCCGGAAATGATTTACAGATTATTAAATTATCTCTATTATTTCATGTTGTAATTTACGTTTTTTAATGTTGTTGTTGTCGTAATAATTTATATTGTCTTGTTGGAGTTATCACATTTTATTTTTTAAAATTATTGAGTAATTTTATTTTAACGTATACATTAATTAATTTTTATTAATTGATTACAATTTTTACATTACTAAAATAATAATGAAATAACAAGAAACATAAATAAAATTAAACATTTTCATTGCAAAATAATATAAAAGGGACATATAGGGAACAACAAATTTAACAAGACCAAAGTGAAGGACAAAATTGGAAAAAGAAAATCGAAAATCTGCGCAAATGAGCGATTGTTATACGCCAAATTTGGCAAGAAGACTGTTCACTACTCCAAAATGGAGTAGTGATGTAGCGCACGGTTGGAGGCCATATTCAACTTCATTTTGGCGTGAAACGCCATTATAGCGCACAGTTGAGAAGCCCTCGAGACAAAAGCCAATCTTCCCCCTGTGACTTGGAGATTCTTCAAGAACTTGATGCGCAATGTGCGATTCAATGATATCTTCTATTTTATAAGCTGCATCTCTGATTCGACCCTCTACATGTTCTAATACATCGCTGCTTTTTTGTAAAAAATTATCAAGAAAATCTTGTAAGAAACTAACCTTTTCAAGGAGGGATGCGGTTTTCTGTTTCTCATCAAGAATCAAATATTGAAAATCTTGATGCAAATGCCTCGCTCCAGAGTGTGAATAAGAGAAAGAAGAGAAGCATAAGCCATCCGTGTTCTATCTAGAGATGTGGTTAGGAAGGATAAGAAAGTAGAGAAGGGAAGAGGAAGAAGAGCCTCGCTGATTGGCGGTCTGATTGTTTGCACTCATAAATGAGCAAATTGCTTAAAAAATAGAGGAAATTATAAAAAAAAATGTCCATTTGTACCTACTCATTTTATAATATGGCAAGTTTTGAAAAAAATTTAAAAATTGTTATTTTGAATAAAAATATCTCTAATCAATTATCTAAAATCATCAACATATCTTATTCAATATCAATCGAATGCAAATTCTATCAAAAAGTAAATCGAGAGCAAGCATCTACCAAAACACCTTGTGCAAGCAGTCACTACCTCGTCCTACTTGTCACCCCACCACCACACAACTCAAGTAAGTTAGTTTCTTTGTAGATTAATTTGGACTAGAAAAGAACAAAAATTATATATGTTTGTGGTAGATTAGTTTGCCGCGTTGATGAGTTGTGTAGTATATATGTCTAATAATGCCGCGTTGATGAATTAGCTTTAGAGGAAGTTAAAATACTCGTCTGCTTAGCTTTTTTTGCAGATACTTGTCCCTAGAAATCAGCTGTCTTAACAAGTTGGAGTTCTTAGATCTTTCATTTAATAAGATGAGGAATTTACCAGATGAGATAGCCTCTTTGAGTTCCTTGATATTATTGAAAGTAGCTAATAATAAACTGGTTGAGCTGCCTCGATTTTCGTCTCTCCAAAGATTGGAGAACTTGGATTTGTCAAACAATCAATTGACATCCTTGGGATTTCTCGAACTTAGATTGATGCACAACATTTGGAGTCTAAATCTTTAAGTATGTGCCAAATGAATATAACGATGGACATGCTAACTGAATAACATCATTTTAAATATCTGGATGAATGTTGGTTATGTTTACTACTTTCTGTTTCTAATTATCTCTTTATATGATTTATACCAACTTTTATGTTTTTCATTTTCACATATCTTAACCTAACATGTTATTTGTTATACGCCCCACCTCACCCCTCATACTCATTGAAGTACAATAATCTACGTAGTTGCTATCAAATACCACCATGGATATGCTGCAATTTGGAGGGAAATAGCAATTACATATGAAATGATGAATCTGCAGAAATAGATGTTTATCAAGGCGCAGTGCAGGATAATGACGGCCTTACAATCTCGTTTATGGAAAAATTCGCATCCATGAATCTCGAGCTTCTGGACATAGTAGATGACGACCTTACAATCCAATATAAATTACAGGGGTTGAAGATCTAGATCGATTTAATTATATACTACAATTAATAATTAAACAAAAATTATGTATATTATCATTATATATATTAAACAAATGTATTCTCGATGAACTTTAATTTTCGTTCTATATATTTGTTGGTGAGTCTTATGTTTATGACTAATAATTTTCATTCTTCGTACACATTTTACCATTAATTACATAAATCATACAAGTTTTTAGTAAATAAATGAGTAACTCTTTCCCATTAATACATTAATAATTTTTCATATCTTGCACCCCGTACTTTATTTCAATATAGATATATATTTTATATTATTATTGTCAAATTTAGTACTCTACCACATGTAACGCTTGTGAATAGCTTTTAGGCAATAATTGCATAATCAAGTTAACACATAATACTTCTCCAATTCAAATTTCAATATTATCGATACCCCCACCCCACCACCCCCTTCCTTTTTCTAATCTTTTGGACATGTTTGTTCACCAAGATCTTTCTCGCCATCTTACAATGAAAGAGTTCTTCAAGGACTTACCTAACTTTCTCGTATTTGATTGATACCAACTATCAAATTATGCTCTGCAAATCCATTTCGTTATTCATCAATAATAACTCACAACCTACAACAATAAAATAAAGTGTGTAAATAAATTATAATGCAAATAATTAATTCAATTAATAATTAATTTAATAAGGTCTTTAATTGGATTAATTTACTCTCATAGGATCCTATTTAGTTAACTATGACTTTGAGTGGACTCAACAAATCATAAAAAAATTAAATTGATAATGGATAATACACTCAATTACATCCCATGTAACTCTTAGATAATTAAGTTGACTAAGGGTTTGTCATATACATAATTTGTATCACTTAATATGCCTCTAAAAATATCACATTGAGTGGACTAAACAATTGAAGTATTTAGTTAAGCCATACTCATTATTTAGAAATATCTAATATTTCGTATTATAAATATATTCCGAATAGAGCAACATTAACATCGATTAAGAACTACGGGTTTTATTATTATAATAATATAAGATATTTTGAAATACTTAATATTTAAACGAGTGATTTAAGTTTGTACGTCTCGTCAAAACATGTTAAATTAAAACATGCATAAAACATAAACATGGATAATCATGGATTTTATACTAGTTAGTCTCATTGAGCCAAAAATGAGAACTAGATGGTGAGATCCTAAAGGCACATCTTGGTAAGCTTCTAAAGCTTCAAGTGTCATTCGTCACCTTCTTCAATGGCCTTTATTTCCTTTGCTCGATGAAAAATAAAATTGCTATTTATTTCGTAAATTATATCAACTATGTCCAAAACCATTATATAATAAAATCAAACCATGCATATGACATATTCACAATAATTGATATTAAAATAGTTCAAAACTATAACGTAGAATAAATTGTCAAGTTAATTCTAATTTATTTTGAAAATATTTGCAAACAATTTATAAATAAAATGTTAAATTAATTAATCATATCAATTAATTAATTTGTGTAGAATATTCAACTGTAATTTTAATCAAAAGTTTTGATATAAAATCTCAATTAGTCCAAGCCTAATTCACAATTGAATTTTCTCAAATTAAGGCCAACAGCCAACCCATAGTTTAGACTGAAAATTCAATTAATGTTAATATTCCAAAATTTAGGCCAAAACCCTAATTTAACTGAAAATCCATATTTACGTCAAAATTAAGGGCAAATCCTAATTTTCCAAATTATTGTAAAAACCCTAATTCTTAAATATAGTCAAAATTCAAATTTCATAAATTGGATCAAAATCTTAATTTTAGGGAGTGTCCCCAACTCAGATTTTAATATATTCCATTGAAATTTAGATGTTTTCAACTCAAATTTAAATAGATTCTTTTTAATTTTAAGTGTCGTCCATAACTAATAGATTTCTAAAAAATTTATTAATTAGAACATTTAAACTGATTTGTATGGATTTTGAGCCCATAACCATAAATAACAAATTCTTTAAGAATTTTAGCACCAACCCTCAAAATTTAAATCCAACACTTCTCTTACGCCTCTCTCCTCTATTTGTGCCACATATTTTCGTACTAAACTCTTGTTTTTTATTTTCAATTCATATTAGCATAAAAATTTATTTAATTGTTTGATTTCTTATTTTAATGATAGTTTTTTTTGTTACAATTGTCAAACATCATCTTTAAAATTTTATTATTGATCTCCGGGACCATTTATTGAACCAAACAATTGGATTGAAGATTATAAATAATCTACTAGTAGATATTAATTAAATAATTAATTTAATACTAAATAGTGTAATTATATATTGGATTGTAAAATCAATATAGCACCAAAAATTCTTTTTTGAAAGATTTACTAGTAAACTGCTACTACAAGTTATGATTTTAAAGTATAAAATAAGTTTTTATACAAGATGGTTAAACAACCGATTTTAAAAGAGAGAAAAATCCTAAATATCCCTCCCTAGTATCAAATATAAAAGAGGGAATTTTACAAAAATGACAAGTAGAAAGAAAGTAAAACTTTATTTCGATATATTTTTTTAAGGTAAATAGTACTGGGGGTCCCTAACTTTTGAACCTTGTGACGATAGAATCCCAAACCTTCCATTTTTAACCCCGAGTACTTAATCTTTTAAAAAAACACGCGAGCAAAGTCCTTGTGTTAAAAAAAATGTTAGTTTGACCGTTAAATGGTCAAATTTTACTTAAAATGACTAAATTATTCTTTTGGAATTAAAAAACAAAATAGAAAAACAAACAAACCAAAAAAAAAAAAAAACAACAAAAAAAAGCAAACACTTCCGGCCATACATCGCTGAAACGTCCGCCATATCCGATGTGTAGGAGCCCAAATCTATTACTCATGCATTTATACACTAATCTGAGCCGAATCCGATCTCAGAGCAGAACTCAATTCAGTTTGCTTTCTCTCGCAAACTCAATTTTAATTTCTTGAAATCGATAAATTTGTTACGAGTGTGGAGAACACGGCCACCTTTCATCTTCTTGTCCGAAAAAGCAAGCTACTGCAGCTGAATCAACAAGTCTTGCTGCAAGTTAATTTGAACGATTTCTTGACCTTGAAACCCACCCCCTCAATACATAGCTCTGGAAGCCTTGAAATTCTTGAATTGCTGTTTTACAACAGGTTTTCTATCTTCCAATTGAATTGAAGCCTGGCCCATCATAGTGTTGTACTTTACATCCTCTTGAAAATACTAGAAAGAAAGCACAAGATTCATGGTTCGCCTTTTCATCTACTTATTCTTCTCTTAATTTGGTATTGTGTTCATGCTTTACCTTCTATTAGTCTATAGTTGAGGAGTTCAATCTAAAAACAAAAAAAAAAAAACCGATAAATTCGTTGAAATAAGCTGATGGGCAGCTAAAATTTGAGTTTATTTTATTGTGATTTTTTTTTTCAATGGGCTGTGTTGTTGGAAAAAGAGCTGCTGGGAGAAGAAAAACTCGACGGAGTTCTATTTGGGGGGAGAAAATGGGAGAGCTTCAAAACCTAGCCTCACAATGGTGCGTAATGATGGTTTTAGATATGGCTTCTCATTTACCTGATGCTTCAAGTGCCCCCAGATCTGGTGACGATAAAATGACAATAAAATTGCCTTTTCCATTGACATGTCAGAAGGGAGTGAGCCGTAGAGCTGGTTGAGGCAGAGATGGAGGACTCCGGAGATGGAAATTGTTGGACAAGAAGACGCCGGAGATGGAGGCTGGAGATAAAATTGCATTTTCCATTGTTTTTTTTATTCTTACCCTTTTAATTCAAAAAGGGTAATTTTGTCATTTTAAGTAAATTTTGACCATTTAACGATCAAACTAACAATTTTTCTAACAAAAGGACTTTGCTCGCGTGTTTTTTAAAAGGTGAAGGACTCACGGGTTAAAAATAGAATGTTTGGGACCCCATCGTCACAAGATTCAAAGGTTAGGGACCCTCAATTCTATTTACCATTTTTTAAAGATAACTTGCTCTTTAGTCAAATTTTTTTATTCAAAACGAGAAAGAATTTTTCCTTCATATTCAAGAATTTTTATCTTTTCAAAATTCTACTAAAAATATTTGACTATGTAGGACAATCACTTGAGATATTTGGAATAAAGACAGTGTAAAAGTAATATTTTTAATTAAAAAAATAACATAAATTCATGAGAACTCATAGAAATCCGTAAAAATTTATTAAAATATATAATATAGAATTATGTTAAAATCTTATAAATTCTGTGAAATTCTATTCAAATTCATAAATATTAAGAATTTTTTAAAAATATGAGTTGAGGATACTTCCTTAATTTGGTCAAAATTGAGTCAAAAAAAAAAAAATACCAAATACACCCAAAATCTCAATTTTGAAAAACTTGAAACCCTAATGTTGCAATTTCCAAAATTACACATGGGCCCCATCCCTATTCTTTAACTGCCGCTACTCGCCAGATTGGTCTTACCACCGACGAGTCGCGGCCAATCCGACGACAACTATTGCGCCCAATGCAGTAGTGTTTGTGAAACCAAGGCGCAACAAAGATCGCTGCGATGAACAAGATGTCCCGGCTTCATCAAATGCAGTTACGTTGATGTCGTCGCAGCGGAATGCGCAACCGCTACTCGAAGCAGTGTTGTGCGTTGCTACACTTCACGACGACGGTATTGTGCAGCGGTGCCACAATATCGTCGTGGCGGCGCCATTGTCGATTGAACAGAAACCCAGAAAATCATTTTTTTTTATATTTTGAATTTTCAATAAAATTCATAAATTAAAACATATTTCAAAAATTCAAAATAGGCTCTTAATTTCAATTTTCACACAAACAATTAAACAACAATTGTTCAATCACAACAAACTACAATCTATGAAATTCAAACCTAACAAATAACGTTATACAATCAAATAAGCTCTAATACCACTATTAGAAATTAAATATACACGCACAGAAAAAATTTAAAATTAATTCTCACTTACCGAATCAACTTCGATGCCTAATGTGCCTCGTGTAGAGAATTGTTACCTACTAGAAAACAATCTACTCCAACTATACAAAGCAATTTAGACCTCGATCAACCACAATTGTTCAAGCGTTGATCCTCCGTTGATCCACACAAATGAAGTTGAAAATCAAAATATGTATTCCCAATACAGAAAGGTTGATCCTCTAACATTGATCCACACAAATGAAGTTGAAGATCAAAATATGTATTCCCAATACACAAAGATAGGCAGCTATTATGGCGACTAGGGTTAATTAATTAATCACACTAATTAATTGGACCTATTATTGAATTAGGCATACAACTCGTGTAGAATGTTAATTAAATCCACAAATGTCGTACATTTGTCATTTAATTATAGTCCCATTTCGATTTTTCAACTCTCATTCTTTGTATGTGACCCATGAGGTTTCCGTCTCACGATGACAAATAATATTACTATTATCTTCATGCAATCAAGATAAGAATAAATTAAAATGGATTTTAATTTATTTATTAATTCACCAATTAATTAATACATATTAAATGTCTCTTATTAACATCTAGTAATGTATCAAAGCAACCATTGAGTTGAGAAATGCCATGTGATATGACAAGACCTTTCATGCATTGTTAGCGTGAAATAAAATCTCTTCAATATCTCAATTAGCTATGTGTTATGAAATGTGTCGATCTTATTTCACCAATTATGTTATTCATCACTTTAAGTAATCAATTGAAACCTCTTTTCAACTCATAACTCTACCTTGGCCAAAGATTTGGTATATCGATACTTAAGACCACGAATGGCATGATGTAATCTCTTACTCTCTAAGAATGATAAATATATTCTTGATCATCAATCAATCTTCATGTGGTTCACATCACACCCAATTAGTGTTATACTAGTAACTCTTGAATAGAGTAGCATCTACCACTATCAAAATGTGACGATTCACACATAAGATTTCACGATAATCTCAAGTCAAACAATTAGTTTCACAACCATTATTGAGAGGTTGTACAGTGACACTATCTCTACAGCGGGTCATTCGATGAACTTGTTAAGATAAGCATCCATATATTCACTCCAAGTGTCTTCACACTTTAGTTTGCGAAATCAACTACTTTCCTTAAAAGAAAGGGGTTCAATATATGCTAGACTTTGTGCGATAATGGCATTTGCATCTCATCAGTGCATATGGCCAGCGACAATTCAAAAAATAAAACACCACGACACATACCTCGCCATCACAACTCTTTGTGATTAATGTGTGGCTAGTAATCATTCTTCATACTCTATTATTTAATCAATTAAAATAATGAATAAGTAAATAATAGAGATGCCATTAAATGATAAATAAACACATTGATATAAAATAATAATGTAGTAATTATTTTCTCACAACTATTAGGTCTTGGGCATAATACTAAAAATAACAAATCTATTATTGCCATGGTAAGTCATGATCTCACAAAGCATGAGAGAAGCAATAGAAAATTGGCGAGATTCAACTTGTTTATTGTAAGTCTGAAGTACAGAAGGCACACATTCTCTCTAAAGCTCTGAGCAAAGAGGAATTTTGCTAATTGATGGTGCTTATTGGAGTGATGGAGAAAGTGCATTAAGGGGGAGTGTTGGATATTAATGTACTTTAGAAGACTACAATTTTTCATAACAGAAAACTTGAGATTTACACAATTCCAAAGTCTTTGTATTTGAACCATCTTATGATATTCTCCCTAGAATTGTCTTGTTCTAGAATAAATCAAAGTGATTTGTTGTAGTGTAATTGTCAAGAAACAAAGTCCCAAATTTCATATTTATGTTATGATCTCTGTCGTAGCTAGTGTTCTAAAAAGCGTAAAACGTGACTAGGAGTGGAGGCCGAACTTCAAGCATTTCGAGCCTATGCGAAGTGTCAGGTGTAAGCGAACTTTTTATAACACGACTCATGGCAACTCAAGTTATTCTGCAGATTAGTTCGGTGGTAGCATATGTTAGCGTTGTGACCACGTTTTTGGCAAATTTGGCATCATGGTCGGTTTGGTGGGCGTGGTTGTTGAGAAAAAGGAGATGAGGACCGGATTGAGGTGGTTTGTGGGGGACGTGGGTCTTTGGTTTTGTTGTGGGAATTGGGGATGGCAATGAGGGCCTTTAGAAGAAATTTTTTGTGGTGTGGCTAGGATGATTTTGGCTTGATTGGGAGATTGGCGACATTGGCTTGAAGGGAGCTCAAAGATTCAGCAGCAATTTGTCTTTCCAGGCGGGCATCATAGCTGAGCAAAAGACTGTGGACCTCCTCAATAGAAGGTTTGTCGATCTAGTTTGAAGAGAGGTGACGAAATGATTGTAATCCCTACCGAGACCGTCGAGTAGGTAGATGAGATGGTCACTATAAGTGACTGGTTCACCAACGGAAGCAAGGGTGTTGCAAATAGATCTGAATTTCTAAATATAGGCGATTGCAGAGAGGCCCTCATTCTTCATGTGTTGAAGTTGTGTTCTAAGTTCAGTCAATCGAACAAAAAATGCTGCTGAGTAGAGTTGCTCCAGAGCTTACCAGATCTGAAAAGCAAAAGAATAACCAATAATTTGGCTTAGCATTGAATCACTCAAAGAGGCATAAACCCAACTCATTATGAGTCGATTGTAGCGTTTCCATAGATGATACTGGATTGGGTTGTGTCGCCAGAGCATCAAGAAAGTGAGAGGGACACGGCCGAGAGCCGTCAATGAAGTCCCAAGTCCATTTGCAATAATGATGTTGAGCATTTGGTTTTTCCATACCAAATAGTTATTTTCGTCCAATTTGACTGCAAGAGGCTGATTTACAGAAGGTAAAGTTGGTAAGGAATGAGCAGTCAAAGGAGAAGAAAGAGGTGCAGATGGGTTCTGGGCAAGGGTTGTTAGGGAAGGTTGTGGAGGTGGTGGGGAAGGTGGTGGTGGTGGTGGTGGTGGTGGTGGTGGTGTCTTGGAGAAGTTGATTTCGACGCCATGGATACTGTTTAAAGCTATGATACCATGATAGAAGATAAAATGTTGAAGGAATGAAGAATTTGTGTTATATTCCCCTATAATGGAAATGGAGTACAAAGTCAGATTATATAGCCATCAAATCCACACAAAAAAAAAGAAGAAGAGAATTTACAATAGAAAGAAAGGTTACCTGTCCTATCTAGAATGACCCAAAACTATCAGAAAAGAGATGACAATTTAATCAAGATTAGGAAATATTAATATGGTTTAACATGCAGTAAATAAAATTTCCTTAAAGCATCCACCATGTCTTCAACACTCAGTCAATTTGTTCTATTTATTGTTTTACTGCCCATAATAAAAAAATAAACAAATTATATTGACTTCCACAAAACATCATATTAAGATTTGACTCGGTTAAAATGAAGTTCTTCACAAATTTCCCTATTCAGAAGCTATCTTTGTTCATACTGATGTGAAATGCACGAACGTTTTAGAAACAAAATAAGTAGGAAAAAGTTCAATTCTCAACCAGGAAGAAACATTATGTTCTTTATACAGAGAAATTTGTTTTCTTTGATCACACAATAAAGAAAAAGAAACGAGTAAAGAAAAACAAAAAATGAAAGACAATGTGGCTTTGCTGAAGTTACAAGTGAATCCCTACAACAATGTAAAATGATGGATTGAAGAGTTGGAATTACTCCATGTCAGTATATATTTAGAGTAGCGTTGTTACCTTTTGCGATCGCCTCCTCTCCTATAAAAAGACGGCCTCTTGTACAGTTTATACACACTTCTAAATATACAGATATTCTTTAATATTTGTTTCTTCTATTTATATATTTTTCTTATTCCAACATGGTATGAGAGCTATCTGCTCTTCGAGTTCTGATGTTTTAATATCAGAATTTCTGAATCTCGTAGACAATTTTTGCATTTTTTCTGAACGTGTCCATTTTTGGAGATTTGGTAGACAATTTTGGGTGGAAACGACCCAACGAGCAAAACACAGGGCTTTTCCCTGATCGAGGCCCTTTTTTAGCAAAATCCATCGTTTCGGCCTTCGAAATCATGTTTTTCTTTTTTCTTCGGTCGAAATCTATCTTTCAGATCTCTATCTGCTCTGATTCGATTAGCATCTATGGCTTCTGCTTTAGTATTACTCATCCTATTGATATTGTTTTGGACGGCCTAACTACAATATTTAGGCCCAGCAGATGTCGGTCTTTCGATTGGTCGTACATTGTGGCGTTTTGTGATTGGATAGAAAATGGAGCCAACAAAAAGCGAGAATGGCTCTAAAAAGTCATTTGGTGATCGTCTTGAGGTATGGGAAGTCACTCATTGTAAGATTTTATCTTGGTTCATCAATACATTTGTTCTTTCTATTCAAAGTCTTCTTCTCAAATTTCGGAATGCCAAACTGCTTTGGGGTTTTTGGTAAATCAATACAATTGCTCTAGTGATACCGCCTCCAATTTCAGTTGGTTGTATCAGTTGCATCAAGAGCTTGGTCAATCCATTGCTGAGTTTTACTCTCAAGTCAGCAATCTCTCGGATCAGCTCTCTCAAGCAGATCCATCTTTTCCTGATGATAAATCTGTCAAACTCTTCTTAGAATACCGGGATCGTCGGTAGTTCATCCACTTTATGATGTATATTCGAGATGACTTTGAGAATACTAGCGCTTTGTCAACTCTTGATGTTGCCCTTAGTAATAGTTTCCAACTTTCATCGTCATTTAGAAATGCATGTGATGAGGGAGAACAGCTTGCATAACCAGCCACGTTATCTAACCTAGTGGTCATCATGATTCTATTTCATTCAAAAATGATCGTTTTACATCATCCAAAACTTTGGTATCCCACACATCATCGATTACAACGAGAAACCTCATACCTTTTAGATTTTTGTACAAAAGCTCAGCTAATTTTTTGTTGTTCTCTTCTTGCATCTGGTGAGTGAGCATTTTCATGAAATCTAGAAGGCCTAGAAGCATTACTCGAACATTATAATCTTGAGATATAGTCACCCAAGCACGAATATAAAAATGATACACAATAAATTTAGCATTGTAAATTTTCTAGCTAGAGTAGAGTTTAAAAAGTTACTTCTCAGTAAGATTTTTAACTAAATATGTTTTAGGTTTTTCAAAAGATACTTTATTATTTTTATTTTTAGTACAATACTTAGTGTCAGAGAATTTGAGTTAACTATTTTTTAAGCTTTGTCAAACATGAGCACATTTGGCTACACTTAAAAAGATTACTCGTAAGTAAATTAATAAGTTTTATAATAAATAACTTATTTTGTTGATCAAAATTGAAAATGACCTATTTATTTTGATAATAAACTTAGTGTTTCTTTTCAAAGTAATTTTTTCTTAAGAGTATAAAAGAAAATTAACTTTCCAAATATATTGGAGATAAAAAGTTACTTAATTTAATTTTACTATTTTTTAAGCTTAATCAAAGTGCTCTAAGTAAAGAAATTACTTGTTCTTTAAAGTAATACTTTACTCTTAAATATATAACATACTTATTTTCAATTTTATTAATAAAAAATATTTACTTAATGCTTATTTATTTGTACATAAATTTGTTAAGCTTAGAACATGTTTGGCATGGTTTTTTTTTTTAACTTTTTTTTTTTCAAACTCATTTTCGACATATTTTATGAGACCCACAACTATAATCAACTTTTTAACCACATATTTCACCAATATTTTTCAAAATTTCTTAAAAAACTACTTTTAAACTCTACTAAATAGACAATTAGTCAAACATGCTTTGTCGGTTAAATGACCGACTTTACATTTTAACAATAAATTGGTTAGGGTTTCTTTTATAGAAAATTATTTAAGATGATGAAGTGTATAAAATTGAGATTTTTTTTACAATGTTAAAATGAAAATTTCCTTTTAAACAAAGTGTAAGAATCTCTCAAAGAACCCAAAACGAAAAAAGACACATTTTAGATTGTAAAGATTTTGGGTCAAATTTAATACAGAACACAAAAAACTATTAAATGAAATAGAAGTAATTGTATATATCAATATTAAACAAGACTGAATAGTATAACTAAAAAAAAAATTATTCTTTTTCTTTTTAATACTATTTCGTTCTAACCAATCTATGATCGAAAACTCATTTAATTAAGAATCTAAAAATATTATTTATATGCATTAAATATTTATATTCATTCACTATTTCTTGTTAAGTACGTTAGATTTGATAAGATTCGTTATATATAATGAAGAAAGAAAAATATGTGAAATATTTATCTCTATATATACTTTCTAATATATGATTATTGAATTTAAATATTTCTATGACAATTTCCCATGATCCCTTTTTCTAAAAAATTTTTAAAATATAATAATTGAAAAATAAATAAAAAAGCACCTTGTATCTTGTTTATCTACTCTTTCCATTGCATTAGGGGGCAAAGCCAGTCTTGCCAATAGAATTTTAAAAAATCATTCAGTATCATATTGAATATACAAATGAATCTCTTCCTGTGATTCTTCAACACCTCCAAAGTATCCCAGTTCATCCAAGAATGTATAAGCTAGGTCACATTTATAAACAAATTCATCACAAGTACTCGAAAAATCAAATGACCCTTTGAACATGCCTTCGGGCAAATTCACGATATAATAGAACATCACACAAGAGTCAGAACATTTCTATCGTAAATATTCTAATTATAGATCATAAAAATTAATGGGAAAACCTGCCAGTTGGGAGTGGTTGACTTTTGATAATGACGTTTAAAGATAGCCCTTCTCATTTCTGTGTTGAGATTTGTATCTCCTCTATATAAAGCAGCCAAAATCAGACATCTTGGTGCATCTTTATCATCAGATCATCAGTGGGATTTCATAACTTTCCAACAATTGGAACTCCATAGAGTTCAATCAATGGCAATTCAAGGTTTTCTTGTCGTTTCACTCCTGTTTTCGTGCTTGGCAGCGACTTCCTACGGTGTAACCTTCTCGTCTCTTCAGGAAAGTCTTGTTGTCACCGCTTCGCCAAAACATGGACAAGGTATAATAGTCTGCCATCCGCCTCCCTTGCACATACACATACAGACAAATGAATTCAGATATGCACGTATATAGTAATTTAATAAAGGTCGTATTTAACATGACGACGCTAAGGCTTTTTTTTTTTTTTTTTTTTTTTTTTTAAAATCAAACCGCCACACAAGTGGAGAGTATTTATCGATACTAGGAAGAAATAAAGAAAAAAATACAGAACTTTGGAGGGAGACATACCACCTCACCTTGAGTTCTTTCAATACTAAAGATAAACTTAGATGGGAGCTAAAGAAAAATATAATAATATGAATAATCTCAGCATGGAAATATCGTGATTAATCTAAGTAATCTTAATTTCATGAAAGATATTTATTATCCATGTCTATAAGTATACAACTCACAAGTATCATAGATGTTTCCTTTCATATAAAACTATTTCTAAATTGAATTTGCAGTTCTGAGTGCTGGGGAAGACAACATAGTAGTGACATGGTCATTCAACAAATCTCTAGCAGCTGGGACAGATTCAAGCTACAAGACGGTAAAGTTAAAGCTCTGTTACGCCCCTGTTAGCCAACAAGATCGAGCCTGGAGAAAAACGGAGGACCACTTAAACAAAGATAAAACCTGCCAACACAATATTGTTACGAAGCCATACAGTTCCTCTAACAGCACCTTCACCTGGACAGTGGAGAGGGATGTACCGACTGCTACATACTTTATCCGAGCATATGCTTATAACTCTGCAGACCATGAGGTAGCCTATGGCCAAACCACGGATGCTCATAAGACCACCAACTTGTTCAATGTTCAGGCGATCAGTGGCCGCCATGTGTCACTTGATGATAAGTGCATTTTGTGCACTTATTCGGACCTTTAAACTAAGCTTTTATTCCGTCATTTTATTGAATTATTACTTAATTTTGTGTTTTAATCTTCATATTTCAGTTTTGGACCTGTTTAATAGCAATTGGAGAAGAATGGACGGAAAGAGCAACAACTTGGTGAATTCGACAAGTAAATGGAGTTTTGAAGTGAATATTAAGAGCCAAACATTGGAGCATGAGAAAGAAGATAAAATCAATAAGTTTAAGGTGTTTTGGAGTGACAATGAAGAGTTGAATCAATGGATCAAACACCGTAAAGCTAAAGAACCGAATTGAGAAACTACCTACAGCAATATATGGGGAAATTCGAGCACAACTTTTGATATAGAAATCTTCAAAATACAAATGATATATCATTGGAAAGATAATTGAATTACGAGTCTAAAAATTTTACGGATCTCAATTTAGAGTTTCCTACAAGAAGTTATGGCCATTTGAAAAACAGTCGCGCAGAGAGGAAATGATGTAAGTCGGGCGATCGCCTGAGCTTAAATTTGGGCGATCGTCCAACCCTATAATTCAACAGCAAAATAGTTTTCCTAGGCCTGGGCGATCACCCGGGTTTGCACTGGGAGATCGCCCAGTGTAAAATTTGGCTGCGGGAGATTTTTTCCTTTTTTGAGTTCGACTCCAATTAGGTAACTTTTGGCCCACGTTTTTTTAGGTCTTTTTGGCATCTTTTGGGGCACTATTAGGTAAGTATATATATGAGTTATTAACTCATATCAAGGGTTGTTCGGTTTTTGTTGAGTTTTGGGAGAAGAGAACATTACAAGAAACACAACACGGAAGATCAAGATTCAACTATCCAAGAACGAAGATCAAGATCAAGATTTCTTCTCGCTTTCGAGATTTCTTCGTTCCGGGTTATGAATTCCATAGTTTCTTCTTCTCCTTCTTCTCTTATTATTAGTATGTTAGGCTAGTTTATTTTGTGCTAGGATTACGATGAAGTTTGTAATCTAAATTCTTCCATCTTGAGACTTGATTTTTGACAATTTATTTCATTATAGTTTTGAATAATTAATTTTGAATTATATGAATCTACAATTATATGCTAATAATTGTATGAGTGTTGTGGTTTGTTTTACTATCGAAAGATCGAAAGCAAGCTAGACAATATTTTAATTATCTTAAAATCCGATAGGGGATAGAAATATACCGCTATGCTTTAGGTGATCTTTAATTATCCATAGAAATTTAATGCTTTCATTTGTATTCGCATTCATCATAGAAATATAGTCGAGTCATGCATATGAATAGGTTTAACTTTATTCGAAAGAAGCTGTTGAATAATCTAGGGATATTGATCTTCATAATCGATGTAATTTGTCAAGACCAAGAATCAAGATAGAGGATTAACGATTATAAACGGATTCGGGATCCTAGTACTCTTCTTTCTCAATTTTAAAGTAATCTTCATTGGTCTAATTTTTAGTTATTTGATTTATAATTAGTTTATTGTTTTTAGTTCAAATTCTTATTAGTTCTTATACAACAAAATCATCAAAAGTTCATTAGATTCGGTTAAGGTTATTGTAATTGAATTGAATTATCTAAATCTTCGTGGGATCGATACTTGGACTCAACATCCACTTTATTACTTGAGCGATCTGTGCACTTGCGGAATTATTAAAGATATAAAATCACGACACTTGACATTGCCTCGATTTGCTTCTCTGCTTTCTCTGTTGTGTCTTTGTTCGGTTTCTTCTTCCTGGAAAAAAGGAAGGCCAAGATGTCCCAAGCAAAGTGATGCCGTCTTTTGAGTACCTTTGTCAAACAATACTCTATGTTATATTGAGTTATGTTTTCTTCATATGTTATAATTAATCGGATATCTCCGTTGCATGTGAACAATCAATGTCCAAAATGCTCTATCGATTCGATACAGAGCGAGATGCTCTCCAGGAACTTATGAACTTTTCGTATGATATGCAAGTTCGAGAGAAGCTTGCCTTTAGAAGTTTAATAAATTACTGTTCCTATGTATCTCTCAGTTCTACTATTTCCATACAAGTTTTATGTAAAATATGAGAGAAAATATATGTGGAGAAAAAAATTTTCTGTATTGATTCAATTGAATGATCTAAATTGTACAAGAGTACAAAGTATATTTACTAATAGGAAAAGAATTCTACCTAAAATAGAAATATTACATACATGATATCTTACTATAAATAAAATTCTACCAACAAAGTAAATAATAAATATGGTAAGTAAATATTTGTTAATACTCTCCCTCAAGTTGGAGCATGTATGTCAAAAGTGCCCAACTTGCGAGTGAAACTGTGAAATGCCTCATTGTCCAGTGCTTTAGTAAATAAATCTGCAATCTAATTGCTACTTGGAACATAGGCAGTCTTGATCTCCCCCTTAACGATTTGTTCACGAACAATATGGCAATCTATTTTAATGTGCTTTGTCCTCTCATGATATATTGGATTAGCCGCAATATGTATTGCTGCTTGATTGTCACAATATAAGGTTGTTGCTTGTGGGTGATCCACACATAAGTCTGTCAGCAATTGTCTCAACCATGTAAGCTCACAAGTAATGGAAGTCATCACCCTATACTCTGCTTCTACTGAAGATTTGGACACAGTTGTTTGCTTCTTACTTTTCCATGATATCAGCGCCTTTCTCAAAAATATACAATATCGCGTAACTGACCGTCGTGTAGTAACATCTCCAGTCTAATCTGCATCACAAAATTCTGCTAGCTGTAATTTTCCACTTGATGGAAAATATAATCCTCGTCCTGGTGCCCCTTTCAAGTATCTCGAGCAATTGGTGAACTACATCAAGATGAGGTTGCCTAGGTGCCCGCATGAATCATTTGGGTGTATTGACCGAATATGAGATTTCTGGTCTAGTAATAGTGAGATAAATGAGCTTCCCTACCAACCGTCGATAATATGTGGGATCTTTCAACAACTTTCCATCTGTCAAATTAAATTTTAATGACTGTTCCATGGGAAATACTGTAGGTTTTGCTCTAAATAATCCTGCATCGTGAAGAATGTCAAGAGTATACTTCCTTTGATTTATTGAAATTCCTGATCTTGAGCGAGCAATTTCTACTCCAAGAAAGTATTTTAATGTGCCAAGATCCTTCAACTTGAATTGAGATGCAATGAACGTCTTTGTAGAAGAAATTTCTTCTTTATTATTTCCTGTGACGATCATATCATCAACATATAATAAAATAGCTGTAAATGAATCACCACTGATTTTGGTAAAGAATGAGTAATCTGCATGTGATTGTTTTGAACCCAAACTGAATAACAGCAAATGCCAATTTTTGAAACTAAGAACAAGATTCCTGTTTTAATCCATATAAAGATTTATGGAGTCGACATACAAGTGGCTCCCCCTGCCAACGAAATCCAAGTGGGGGAGTCATATATACCTCTTCAACAAGATCACCATGAAGAAATACATTTCGTACATCCATCTGATGAAGTGTCCAGTTGCGAATGAAGGCAATAGCAAGTAAGCATATGACTGTTGTTAACTTTGCAACTGGAGCGAAAGTTTCATTATAATCAATCCCTTCTCGTTGTGTAAACCCCTTTGCCACCAGCCGTGCTTTGTATCGTTCAACTATCCCATTAGAATGAAACTTGACCTTGAATACCCACTTACTACCAATAGGATGATGACCCGTAAGAAGCGACAAGGACCAAATATTGTTTTCTTCTAAGGCACGAATTTCATCATTCATAGTGATTACCCATTTGGGATCCCGACATGTTTGCCTTTATATGTAACTAGCTCAATGATGCGAGAAACATTGTATGTAAAATCGCGATGAATGGAAGAAAGATTACTATATGATACATACCTTGATATTGGATGTCGAGTAATTGGATTTGACTAGAAGAGATCGACTTGAGTAGGTAGAGCATGATTGACATAGTAATCTTTCATTTAATTAGGGTTTGAACTAATCTTGTGGAATGTCGAATTTGGTCATTTGGTACTACAGGAGGTTGGTCTAGCTGGCTGTCAGATGAAGGTGGGAAAAACTGCTCAACCGGTCGATCGGTAGGTGAAGACGGTCGACCAGAAGGAAGGTCGACCGGTTATGTTCTCTGTTGGAACAGATGAACTATTCGATCGATCAGTTAACCAGTGTACGGGACCTTCAGGCAAGCTATCTGTTTCTGCTATATGTTGGTCCTCAGGATAAGTAAAATGTGGCATTACAACATTCAGAGGCATAGATTGGGGCAACGGGATGGAGTTGGTTTCATCATTTTGCTGGGAGGAGTATGGAAATATGGTTTCATGGAACATGACGTCTCGAGACACCACTAGTTTTCTGTTGGTTAAGTCATATAAGAGGTATCCTTTTTGTCCGGGGGAGTATCCAAGAAACACACATCGTCTGGCTCGTGTGTCAAATTTAGGGTTGAGTTCGAGGTTGGTGGCAAAACACAAGCAACCATAGACACGTAAATGGAAATAAGATGGTGGTTTCTTGTGCAATTGTTCGTATGGTGTTTTGTGTGAGAGCAATGGCGAAGGTATCCGATTGATAAGGTAACAAGTGCTTGGATATGTTCCACCCAAAATTTTAACGGGATTTTGGCTTGAAATCTAATGGTACGAACCACATTAAGAAGGTGGAGGTGTTTTTCTCCACTACTCCATTTTGTTGAAGGGTATAAGGGCATGATCGATGAAAAATGGTACCATTTTCATTTAGGAATGTTTACGAGGATAAGAACTCTTGACCATTGTCAGAGGACTTTTGTGTTGAGTTTTAACCCAAGTAAAAAAATTCTTAATTATGCCTTGAATTTCGATTTGTGACGCATAAGGTGTACCCAAGTATAGCGAGAGAAATCATCAACGATTGTAAGAAAATATCTAACACCAGAATAAAAA
The DNA here is from genome assembly GCA_023638005.1 of Forsythia suspensa. Taxonomy (NCBI): domain Eukaryota; kingdom Viridiplantae; phylum Streptophyta; class Magnoliopsida; order Lamiales; family Oleaceae; genus Forsythia; species Forsythia suspensa. The sequence goes on from CM042671.1 coordinate 10,911,663, forward strand.
TAAATTCTATGAGGTCCCCAGATAACACAATGAATCAAGTCAAATGGTTTATTGTTAGAAATTTGGCTAACTTTAAAGGGTAATCTAGATTTTTTTGCCAAATGACAAACATCACAAATGTCGTGTGAATCAAAACTAATATCTAAGAAACTTTGTGCTAGGAATTGGAGAGGTGAGGATGATGGGTGCCCAAGACATCTATGCCACAGATTGGTTGATCCAGTGGCAGTATGATGTATTTGCGGTCTTTGTGAAAGATAATATAGGCCATTACTCCGCCTTCCCAAGCCATCGTCTTCTTCGTAGTCAAATCCTGCATGACACAAAAATCAGAGAAAAATGTCACATAGCAACCTAATACTCTAGCAAGTTTACTAATAGATAACAGATTAACTTTGAAGTTGGGAACATAAAGCACATTATCAACAGTCATATTATTTCCTAAGTTAACGGCACCAATAGATTTAATCAGGACATGACCCCTATCCGACAATTGAACAGTTTTGTGCTTTGACATAGATTTATTCTCAACGATCCCATCATTCGTCACATGGTCGGTGGCCCCACTATCAATAATTCATGAATTACTCAAAGAGGTAGTAGAGGAATTGATACCTGAGGTATTAATATGAGACCTATCATTACCCGTCTTCTTTGTTTAGAAGTGTCATGATCCGCTTTCGTATTCCATGGTCGTGAGGTTTTTCCTTCATTTAGGTTAGGCGTGCGTTGCGGCAGTGTTTGTGAAGAGTTTGTTTAGTGGCTTCACGTCCTTTCCATGAAACCTATGCCCTGGAGGGAAGCCATATATGAAATAGTAGGTATCAACAACGTGGCTAGTCATCCCACGATTGCGACCGTTGTTTGGGCATCGATTTTCGTCGAAACGGTCGACCGGTAGGATGAACCAGTCGACCGGTTGGGCCGATTGTCAATTTTCTGGTTCGATTTCTCCCAATTGATTGAATGTTACTCTTCACGATCTGTTGCAACCTCAACTTGTCTTTCATGTTGCATTAAAATAGCGTGGACTTTTCTGGTATCTGGGAAGGTGCTCATCATAAGTATGTTTCCACGAACTGTGGAATAAGAATCATTCAACCCCATCAGGAATTGCATGGCCTTCTCATTCTCATCCCTTTTAGCTAGTGCCTTAAGATTCCCACAAGTGCGTCCAATTGGGTTGTGATAAGAACCCAATTCATCCCATAGTCCTTTTAATTTAGTGTAATAAGCTGACACAGATTGATTTCCTTGTCGATGCTCAGCAATTTCTTGGCAAATCTGATATATTCACGCATCATTATCTTGAGAAAATCGATCTCGTAGGTCGTTCCATGAGTCTGTGGCAGATTCGGAGTATATGATACTTTCAGCAATATCTGGATGTACTGAATTAAGTATCCATGATAGTATCATGTGATTACTCCGTTCCCAAATAAAATACTTATCATCTTGCCGCTCGACACTTTGATCTTTCCATCAACGAAGCCAATTTTATTCTTGGCAATGAGGGCAATTCTTATAGCCCTACTCCATTGTCCATAATTGTTTCCATCAAGTGGTTTAGAAACGAGGATTAGGCCGGGATGATCGGATTCTTTGAGAGCTATGGGATCCGATTGGGCAATCGCCGCTTCTATGCTTTTGTGCCGAGACATCGTTACTCGTAATCGTCTCTCTGATACTATGTAAAATATGAGAGAAAATATATGTGGAGAAAATAATTCTCTGTATTGATTCAATTGAATGATCTGAATTGTATAAGAGTACAAGGTATATATATACTAATAGGAAAAGAATTCTACCTAAAATAGAAATGTTACATACATGTTATGTTACTATAAATACAATTCTACCAACAAGGTAAATAATAAATATGGTAAGTAAATATTTGTTCATATTTTACACTTGGTCTCTTCGATCTTCATTAGTTTCTGGATGAGCATGAAGGAATAAAGAGTTTCAAAGCTCAAAATGTAAAGAGAAAGGCAGCATACTCAAATTATACATGAATCTATCATTGACTTGATTTATGAGATGATGCGTAGCACTTTCCCGAAGTCAATGATGATGAGGATGTAGCAACTACTTACAGGAAACAAAGTCAAGAGACTCGCAACTTATTTTCTAGTATTAAGGTTTAAGATAGAATTCCAAAAACAAAACAAAAAATTGTTTCATAATATCATATTATAATAAAATCATGCATCCAACACTCATCATAGTTAACAGTAGAATAATTTCATATTGACTCAGAATCCATATATAATTGGTCGAAATTTGAAGGATCCACAACAAATTGATTTCATATTTGTAGCTTTGACATGAAATTATGCTGTCATTGTACAAGGTGCTTTAATTAATTCAATTACACCTCATATGTAGTTGCAAAGACAAAGAAAAAAAAGAAAAATCGCATTTGCGAAAGAGTTATATATCAACACTATTAATGTCATGGTGAAGAAAATTCGCTCCTCTATGAAAAGTGGAAATGTTATTCCGTAATAAAATAACAAGGAACCAAGTAAGCATTTTATTTTTAATTCCGAGGATAATATTGAAAATTTAAAACTTAGATTAATTAAATTAAAACAATTTTAATCTTAATTAAACAAGCGATGGATAGAACGTAATCGTAATGGCGGGATATAGAGATAGCGATTCGACTCACACACAACCGTGTTCGTTTATCTAATCTTGTTAAGTGCGAAATTAAAAGATTAAATACGAACACAAGATGTAACGTGGTAAACCCCTAAAGGAAACATCCACGAGCCCCCATGACATGGGTAAAACAATCTACTAATAATCTTGTTCAAAAAAATACAATAGTATCGATTTTTGTAATTTTATAAAATTAACAAAATAACAATCAAAAGAAAAACCGATCAACTCCTTGTGATACTTCTTCTTTCGACTTGTTGATGAAGTGGAATCAAACCTACCGGTCTTGACTTTATCACCACTTCTCTATTGTACTTGACCGCAACCACCACTTGGATTAAGAACCCCGTTCTTAACTTCACGCCGAGTAGCTTAAACAAGATATGCAATTATTCGTTGAGCACCAATTAGTTCTTGATTCTTCAATGAGTTTGAAGAAAACCTTTTCGCTTTGAAAGTTGAATTAATGAAGCATCGAGTCTTATTTTCCACCAATGAATTCGGCCGGTTTTCGCTTAGAGAATACAAGACCTAAAGTTATATTTCAAAGCCCTCATTCCTTATTGATTTCCACTCTTACTTATAGTTAAAGTAGAAATCAAATTAGGAATTATTTCTTATCTAAAAATATACAACAAGAATGGTAAGAAAATTAGTAGGAAAGAATATAGAAAGATATTCTTAGATTTGTAGAATGAAAGAATTGGAAAGAATTTAGGAAACTAAATATTTCATTCTTAAAGAAATCTAAGAGAATAAGAAAAGATTCTTCAACCTACAAAAGGAGCTGTCAATAATATTTATGAGGTCAGAATATATCAAGTATAGAAACAGAATAAAATCGTAGCTTTACTGATCTGGAAAAACTAACCCGCTTATCAACCTAGTCGGTCGAATCTGGCGTTAACTGGACAGATCAAAAACATGAGGCGTTGACTCGCTCTTTTATCATTAAAAATCAGTTATATTCATTAAGTGAGCCAAGATATAAAAAGTGAAAAATATGACACATATTTTACCAACAAATATTCTTAATAAAAGGTGAGGTGCTAGCTATCTACTGTAGATATTAATCAAGCAACAATAGTAGTGTGAACGATTTTATGTGTTTAATATTTCACAAGTGTACGGATCGCTCAAGTAAGAAAATAGATTTTGAGTCTAAGTGTCGAACCCACATAGATTTATATAGTTCAATTACAATTATACTAACCTTAACCGAATCTAATTAACTTTGAAAAATTGGTGTTTAAAGACTAACTAAAATCTGAACTAAAAACAATTAAATGATTATAATTCAAATAAGTAAAAATTAGATTAATGAAAATTACTTGAACTTGAAGAAAAAAAAGTACTAGGATCCCGAATCCACTTATAATTGTTAATTCCTCTATCTTGATTCTTGGTTTTGACAAATTACATGAGTTATGAACATCAATATTCCTAGATTGTTTAATGGTTTCTCTCGGATAAAATTAAACTTATTCATATGTATGACTCGACTATATCTCTAAGACGAATACAAATACACACGAATGCATTAAATTTCAGAGATAATTAAAGATCACCTAAAACATAGCGATAAATTTCTATCCCTATTGGACTTTAAGATAATTAAAATATTGTCTAGCCTGCTTTCGATATTTCGATAGTAAAACAAACCACAACACTCATATAATCATTGCATACATAATTGTAGATGAAAAGAATTCAAAATTAATTATTCAAAAACTATATTAAAATAAATCATCGAAACCAAGTATTAAGATAGAAGAATCTAAACTATAAGCTTCATCGTAATCCTAACACGAAATAAACTAGCCTGGCATACTAATAATAAGGAAATAAAAAGAAGAATCACCCGGAGAAGAAGAAAACTCAAAAAGATGATGTCTTGATCTTGATCTTCGGTTGGTGTTTTCATCTATTGTTCTTCTCTCAAAATTCCACCTCTAATTCGGCTCCCAAATCGGCTCTTTTATTATGAGTTAATAACTCATATTTATATTTCCATAATAGTGTCCCAAAAGATCCAAAAAATCATTAAAATCGTGTCCCAAAAGGTTTCCTAATTGAAGTTGAACTTAAAAAGGAAACAAAAATTCGTCTCGCTTAAATTATTACACTGGACGATCGCCCAGGCCAACCAAAAAGCTATATGTTGCCAAAAATATGTGCCGTGCAATCGCTTAACTTTAAGCTGTGGAGATCGCCTCAACTCAACTTTTTCTCTCTGGCGGCTATTTTTCGAATAGCCATAACTTCTTGTAGGAAACTCCAAATTAGATCCGTAAAAGCACTAGACTTGTAATTAAATTATCTTTTCAATGATATATCCTAAGAAGCACGGACAATCCATCGCTACTAACGTGTCGATTGTCGGACACGTATCGTATAATCGACACGTATCGGACACTTCGTCGGATATTTGTTTAGGATTTAGAAAAAATAGGTCAATCTTTATGGGCCGGTCAAGATTTTAAATAGACTAATTATTTGTTTGTTAATATTAAAATAGGTCGATCATGTTTTAGTATTGTTTTTTATGCAATAGCCAATAAGTATAGAAATTTTATTTGCTTCGGGGCTATAAAATTAAAAAATTAATTAAAAAATTTAATCGACGATCGATGGCGTGTCGGTGTTGGTACTTTTTGAAAATCGCGTGTCGACGTATCCGATATGTATCGTATCGGACACGAGTATCCGTATCGGTGCATCATAGGATATATCATTTGCCTTGTGGAGATTTTAATACCAAAAGTTGTGCTCGAACTTCCTCACATGCTTGGTAGGTAGTTTCTCAATTAGGTTTTTGGTTTTCATGTGTTTGATCTATTGATTCAACTCTTCATTGTCACTTCAACACACCTTAAACTTATTGATTTTATCTTCTTTCTCATCCTCCAATATTTGGATCTTGATATTCACTTCAAAAACTCAACTTCTTGGTCGATTTCACCAAGTTATTGCTCTTTTTGTCAAATCTTCTCCAATTGCTTATAAACAGGTCCAAAATTGAAATATAAAGAATTATACACTAAATTAAGTATAAAATCAATAATATGACGGGATAAAAGCTTAGTTTAAAGGTTCGAATAAGTGCACAAAATGCACTTATCAAGTACGATAGAACGAACCAAAGCATTGTGAATTATATAAATATGACATAATAGATAAGCATTTTATAAAAGTAATAAGATGAGGTATTGGTAACTTAGAACAGTTGACAAAAATCTAGGTATATATTCCAAAACTTAAAGCACAAAGCACAAGAGTTAACGCGTCTTAATTAGATTTCTTTGGTATAAGTAATAATAGACCATTAAACGAATACATGATCATATAAAGCATCGACAATATGAGCAAGAGTGCAAAATAAAAGTGAGGATGGCCCAACATTCACAAAATTCTTTGCAATTTGATATGTACCTCAATGCACAAGAAGAAAAAGCACAACTTGCAAGGAATTGGGCTTAGTAAATCAGCACTTTCAATCTCTGTGTATCTCACTACAATAATGTAAGAGTCTTAATAGATTTACTGTTCAATTTTTTGTTCAATACAACGACTTTTGGGTGACTTTTTTTTTTTTTTCACGGCTCACTATTTCTCTCACTACAAAAAAATACCCATTTTGCGACAAAAAAATGTTGTCGCTTAAATAGAGATTTTGTCGTAAAAATAATTTAGCGACAACAAGCTGTTTGTTGCGGGCATTGTCGCGCTATGAGCGCCATAGAATGTATTCTGCGACAACTATCAATCATTCGTCGCATAAGCAAACTTGCGACATTTTTTTTTGCCGCAAAAAGAATGAAATAGCAACAACATATTTGTCGCCATAATGTCGTTGCAATACATAGATGTCGTGAAAAACTAAAAGGGCAACAAGTCAATTTGTCACAACGTTTATTCAAAAAAAAAAAATTTGTGAGGAGAGATGTTTGTTGCGAAAACTATTTTAAACGTATAACGTTTTGTTACCTTTTCTATTTTGCAACAAAACATGCTTGTAGTAATATACATTTTATAATAGGTCATGTTTGTCGCGTAATTTATTTTACAATGAGATTGCTTCGTTGCATAATATATTATAAGATACTCAATGTTTGTAGTATAATTTATTATGTAACAAGTTTTTGTGTAGTTATATTCATTCAAACAACATAGAGAGTTTGTCGCATCAACATTTGTGCAACGACGATAGTTGTCGCCTAATTTATTTTGTGACTATTAATATATGTCGCAGACTATATTTTACAACATATACAATCGTTACAAATAGTATTTCGTGGCAATTGATATTTGTTTATATGACAGTTGAATTTGAAGTTGAATATATTACGCAATACGAGAGAGTTTGTCGCGAATCGATATATAGTTGTGGCGCAATTTATTTTATTTTACTTATATATGTCGTGTATTCTATTTTACAACAAATAAAATTGTTGCAACTATTATTTTGTGACAATGAATATTTGCTTATGTGACAATTTGTATTTGTCGTTCAATTTATTTGACAATATAGAGAATTTGTCGCATCAACATTTGTGCAACGCTCTATAATTGTTGCTCAATTTATTTTGTAAATATTTAAATATATCGCATATTTTATTTCACAGAATGTAAATATTATCTTGTGACAATATGAATTTTCATTGCATAATACTTTCAACAACATTAAATTTTCAATTTCTTGTATCGTAGTAGAATTTTTACAAAGATACACATTTATTTGAAAAATGTAATTTAGAGCATTAAAATTTGTAGAATTAATATAAATAATATTATTGTCTTAAAATTAAAATACTAAAGCATGTGAAGATAGTGCCACAGCAATTCTCAATCTCTTATCGACTCTTAGTAGATGTATAATATGTGCTGGAATCTACATAGAAAAGGGAAAATATGTTAATCATTAAAAGTCAAAATAGAAAGACATTTCAGTAACAAAGAAAAATAGAAGAAGCTGTGGAGAAGACTATTAAGAATCAATCCCATAATTCCATTACTTTTATGATTTTGGATTCCTCTAAAGATATCAATTTCTTCAATCTAACATTTAGAAACTATAGCTAATGCAAGGGTATTACATGGATGGATCGTCGCCTTCCCAAATCGTAGTCTAATGCTTCTAAGCCTTTCTTAGATCAAAATAAACATGGTAAACAAACTTTATATATTTACATAAGAAAATGACATCTCGTTGATCTCTATTTGGAGTAAATTTTACATGTTCTCAAAATACTCTTTACGAGGCCAAAGGTTAATGGACTTCTAACACACTTCACTAATGATTTAATTCAATTCCCATACGGTAAGATGTCAACTAAAATTGTACATAAAACTGCAGCAGTTCATTTTTTCTTCTTTTCCTTCTATACTTTCAAACTTGAAGTTACACATAGACCATAGTTAAGACATATTTAAACTTTCAAAAGCATTATAGAACCACAAATGAAGGGCAATAATACTAAATTAAACAACCGGAGTCTTCCATGATTAGTAGAGAAAATCTTACATTAGAAGTTCAAATTCCAACATAGACAAAAGTATAAGATGGTTTTCCATTTTCTGTTTCTTCCTTGTTCCTCATCCTATCCATTGTGTATATTAGTGTATTTACTTAAAGCTAATGGAGTGGATATTCTTAGGTTAGTTTCTTTAGAACACATGTGGTTTAGTGCCATTAGCCACCTTCCCTTCACGAATGTATAAAACTCATGAAGGTATAGGTCGGTTGTTTTCCCTTAAAAATTCTAACTACTGAAACATGAAGGTTGGGCTAGTTTGAATACTATATTACATGATCAAAAACTAATTTAGGAGACTAAAGCTATTCCATATAGAAAGCCAATTGATATTCTTGCGCTATCCATAGGAGATCAAATACCTTATGTACCTGCGCTATCCTCATAGCTATCCTCATAGTAACCAATTGATATTCTTCTTCAATGATAGCCGGCCCACATCTGATCCATTCTCTGCATGTTTCAATTAAAAAAAATACTTTCAATAAAAGCTGCATACATGGATTGAATATATGCATACACTGCATTGATGAGCACTTTCGGATTTTTTTTCCCTCTCGAAACATGTCATACATGTTAAATAAATACTCTCACTGTCTTTTACATATACTTGCATATGGTCATATGAATAATCTGTTAACCAAATCATACAACTAGGAATAAAAAAATGGCAGTTTAAGGGTTCAGAATTTCCATCTTCAGCCTTCATGGTAAGAAAACTGGGAATCTACAGGGCTTCTCTATGAGAGTTTTTGAAAGTCCATTCACACAATCACTAGTTCCTATCATTGCCAGCAGCCAAATTGAAATCCATATGTGAATTATAGAAAGCATAGAAGTTAAAGAAACAACGTGTTAAATAGAACAATCTCTAAACTAACATACTGTATAGAGCCAACCGATATCAGATTTACCCCAAGCAAAACACACAGGTCCACTTCCTCCATAGGCACAAACAGGATCTTCCCATTTCAAATTCAATTTTATTTTTGAAATAATGAAAGTCTCGCTCTCGCTACCAACTTGCTTGTCGGTGTACATTATTGTAAACATCAGAAGCCAAATGGAGCAATCGGTTAGCGATGTGCTTTACATAGTATATAGGGATGCTATAATTGGAACACCGTACGGCTTCATATGGCAATGCAATGAAATTTGACCTGGAGGTTTGCTCGGTTTTCTAATGCTAATGCAATGAAATTCAACCACAATAATGGAGTTCTCTGAAGTAGTACCAAAGTTGACCAAATTAAGATTTCAACCATATGCACATGAGTTTCTCCTTAGGTATTTCATCAAACACTTGGAAAGCATCAACTTTTGTCTAGAGTGTCAACAATTTGGGAATTTGAATCTAGCCCAAAAATTTATAGTTCAAAACACAAAATCAATAAACCAACATCTACCTAAGCCCATTCTCCTCAATTTATCAAGACTAAATCAAAAGAAATTCTAGCCATAAAGCATAACCGAGAAAAGAGGATGAAAAAGCATACCTTGGAAGTTTAAGCTTTGCCACAAGATAAATTAGAGGTTAATGTAATGTGATGATAAGTGAATTTGAATGAGATTTGATATGTATGGACGAAGAATTTGGAAGGAGATGAAAAATGGAGGGAAGACCATTTGGTTTTTGAAAAGGAAATCTTTTTTTTCCCCGTTGTGTTGAATGGCTCGCAGCTGGGGTTATTTAACCCTAGCGCGAGCTCTCAATTAACGCCCATTTTATACTTGGGCGATCGCCTTCAAAGTTAGCTCTGGCGTTCGCCTGTGTTTGAAAGTAAGCGGGCGATCGCTCGATTCAAAGAAATCGGGCGATCGCCCGATTTACCAAAGAAGCTATTTTTTCCCCCTTTCTCTGCTTTTTATGTATGCACTGACTCTGCTTTTGTATGCTCACAACTCTCTGACCTGGATTGTGTGCCCTAAATCGATGGCAACCCGACCATTAATAGGAATTCCAATTGTTGTTTATCGATGAAGGTATACAAGATTATACCGGAGGGATCTTTTCGGGATCAAAATTCCCAAAACCCCAACCAACTACATACAAACTGTAACCATGTAAACGCATTGGATGATTGTCACTTCCTAGCACATTAGTATTCTGCAATATCATCTCCACACTAGGAGCATAATTAAGCTAATGTATTCAACTTCAGCTTGCAAAGGAGCATAATTAAGCTAATGTGTTGCAACTTAGTTCTTGTGGCCAACATGGTTTTCCAATTTTCTAGTTGTGTCTTATCACTCCTGACCAATATATTCTGGTGATCGATCCCAAAGACTAGTTTCTTAATTCTTAAAGCAATTCAAATAAAAAGCAAGGTAATAATAATATTCAAAACACAAGTGCTGAAATCTTGAGAGTAGCTTTATCCAAAGTTTAGAAAACAATTTTTTACTTTAGCAAATGTAGAGCCCATTTCAAGTCAAACTTGTATGTCATGATTCGTGCCAATTTAGATCATGGAGCATAGCTTAAAAATTACATTATTATCTACATTGCAGCCACATTAGACACTAATTCATTGTCAAACTAAGAACTCAACCTAAAAGGCAGTATTAATCCTTTAACAGGGGAAAAGAAATGGCATGTGTTGAAATCTATCAATCTCATGTCAAATGTGCAACTACAAGTTTATCATAGCATCACATTCTTTCAATCATTGCCATTAGTTAACTACCATTTTCTATTCACCAATATTATATAAAACTCATCAAACAAATTATAACAGTCAACTTAAAGACAATAACTACCTGTACATTTGGTTCCTGGCAATATCTAGAGCAAGCAACAACAAGAAAATGAAGCCAAGCCTGGAAGAAATGGGGAAGAGAACCTCAAATCTGCAATCGATTGTCAATCTCTTATAAACTCTCACTAGATGCATCATCTGTACTAGAATCTATATATAATAAGAAAAATGTAAATAGTCATTAAAAAATAGAGTAGAAATACATTATATAAACAAACATAATATATACATAAACATAATTTACTTACCAATGTCACTATCATCTTGACTATTTAGAGATTTCTCATCTTCACTGTAATATTGATTCTATGTATCGTCTTCTTCTTCTGAAGGATGATAGATAACTTCATTCGTATTTTCATATATTGATTCCACGTCAATTTGTATTGTTGCATTTTCTATAATATCTGGAGCAACATCTCCTCTATGGCATACATGAGTGTTAAGATCCTCCTGTTGTATTGTCTAGACAATATCTGATGATTCATTTTCTTGGAATACTTCTTGTTCCGTATCACCATTATCATCTTTTTCTAGAATGTCCCATATGCCTCTGTGTTGTACCTTTTGCACAACCTTCCATTGTGGACCCAACACTAGATCATCCATATAAAATACTTGTTGTGCTTGGATGGCAAGAATATATGAATCATCCAAATACCATTTACGATTTACATTGATAGAAGTAAGATGGTAATCTTCCACAGTTCTTTTCTGATTTGGATTATTATCATACCAATTACATTGGAACAAAGTAACGCGGTAGTCAAAAACATAAATCAACTCTACAACATCACCCAAAGACACCATAAAAGTTAATGTTTTCATCTCCCGGAACCATCACTCCACTATTTTGGGGTTTGTACGACAATTATCTCGTTCTATAACTAGAAATCCTACCCCATTAACTATACAACCCGAGAAGGAAAATACTCTAAAATCCGGTTTACATGCTAATGCGTACAATTCTTTGCTCACATCTCGAATCTTTTAATTATATAATTTTGTTATCTGTACTCAATAAAAATCTAATTAATATAAATTTTGGTATTAATGTTATGTTTAAATAATAAATAATTCGACATGCATTATAACTTACATGTGAAGCAAACCATTCAGAAACAATTCTTGTTTTTGTTCCAAATCATTGTGATTTTGTCGTTGCAAGCAATGACTCCATGTGCTCACTACAAAACAACATGTAGAAAATATTATAACACATAACTAATTAATAGACAAATAAGTTAAAAGTTTAATAAGTACTTACTCTAAATATTGTCGAACTTCATCACAATTATTTAGGACATACCAATGAATTCTATCAATCTCCTATTTTGAAAGTAACTTTGGTTCTACATGACCTAATTGTCTAGTATTTTGAGAGAAGATTGACAGGCTTGCAATTGGAGCCCCACCATGGTCGTTGCGATCAGGTTAATTAAATCTTGTTTCAATGTCATAGAGATACATTGAGCAAAAATTCAAAGACTCATTAACAATATATACTTCTGCGATTGACCCTTCAGGTCGGACTTTATTCTTAACATATCTCGTATATCGACCTAATATTCTGACCAAAAAAATAAAAGTAAAAATTAAGTAAAATAACAAGATTTGTAATAAAGTAACTATGTGCAATAATAGTAATTACCTTTCAATTGGATACATCCATCTAAATGCTACGGGATCTCCAAGTTTTGCTTCCTCAGGTAGGTGAACAACTAAATGAACCATGACATCAAATAATGCTGGTGGAAAGATTCGTTCAAGTTTACATAAAATTATAACAATCCCATCTTCCAATTTCTCTAAATCACTTATATTCAATGTTCTTGAACATAATTTTTTGAAAAAAGCAAGAAAGCTCTACAATTGCATTACACCTCCTTTGGCAAAAACTTCCGAATTCCAATGGGAAGAAGTTGTTGTAACAACACATGACAATCATGGGTTTTCAAACCTGATATTTTGCCTTCACTTTCTCGAACACAATTAGAAATATTTGATGCATATCCATCAGGAAACTTCACAGATTTCAAAAACTTACATAATTTTTTTTTTCTCCAATGTTAATGTGTAAGAAGCATGAGGTTTCAAATAGCCACTCTCATGTTGTTGTAAATGCAATTCTTTTCTAATATTCATATCCTGCAAATCCAATCTAGCCTTATTCGTATCTTTTGTCTTCCCTTCAATATTCAACAATGTCCCAACAATATTATCACACACGTTCTTCTCAATATGCATTACATCTAAATTGTGTCTTATTTTCAGTTTAGACCAATACTCAAACTAAAAAAAATGCTTTTTTTTGACCAATTTAACTCATTGGGAGTTCGTTTCCTTTTCCTATCTTTATTATTTGGGTGCTTTCCAGGCTTCCCGTATCTCACAATCTCTAATTACTTTAGAATATCATCTCTTGATAATTTGTTTGGTGGTGGTCGTAAATCTTATTTACCATCATGTAATTTACTTTTTCACCAAGGATGTTAGGTGGCAAATAACGTCGATGACCCATAAAACATATTTTACTACGTAACCCTTGTGAAGAAGTATCATCATTGCATGTTGGACATGCTTTGTATTTTAGTGCTCCATCCGGATAGATTTTCCATATGCGGGAAAATCATTAATAAATCCACATTATAGCTGCACGCATAGAAAATATTTGACCACTATAAGCATCAAACGTGTCAACACCAACTCTCCATAATTCTTTCAATTCATCTATTAGAGGTCTCAAATAAACATCTATATCTCTTCCTGGTGCATGTGGCCCTAGAATTAAGAGTGACATCATCATAAACGGTTCTTTCATGCACTTCCATGGTGGCATATTGTATTGCACAAGAATAACAGGCCACATACTATAGGAATTATGAATGTTTCCAAATGGATTGAAGCCATCCGTTGCAAGACCCAACCTAACATTGCGAGGATCTCGCATAAATTCTGGATATAACTTATCAAATTCTTTCCATACCTCACCATCAGCTGGATGTCTTAAAACACCTTCTACTTCAACTCGTCTTTCTGTGTGCCATCTCATATCTATTGCGATGCGCCTTGATATGAATAGTCTCTGTAATCTTTTTTTCAACGGAAAATATCGCAACATTTTGAGGTATCTTCTTCCCCTTCCAAAATTGGGTTTGTATCGTGGTTCATCACATTTCGGGCACCGCTAGCAAATGCATGCTCCTTCCAAAATAATGCACAATCATACTTGCATGAATGAATAGCCTCATAACCCAATCCCAACTCACTCAAAGATTTTTTGGTATCGTAAGTTGATTTTGGTAATAGAGTATCTTCTGAAAAAACGTCTTTAAGTAATTCCAACAACATATTAAAAGATTTGTTACTCTATTGATTAAGAACTTTTATGTGCATCAACTTCACCACAAAGTTCAATAATGAAAATTTATAACCAGGAAACAATGGTTGTTGAGCTTTATTCAACATCCCTACAAACTTGTTATTCTCTTTATTATGCATTTGAGGTGAGGAATTATGATTCCTTCCATCTTCTTCCTCATCCTGCAGTTGGTCATCTTCAAATGACATGGGAGCACAAAGATCTTCTAACATAGTATTCATTTCATCATCATTTTCTTCTTCTTCCAATTCGGATGTATTTATTTCATCGCCTCTTTATCAATCTCAAGTTCTTCTCCATGAAAATCCATCTCTCGTAACTTGTAGAGATTCGAGGAGGTATAAATGAGACTCAACCACATCTAATGATTGAAAGAAAGCATTTTGACAATTTCGACATGGACAACGAACTTTATTGTTCTCGTCCAGACATAGTTTTGCTACCTCCATAAATGAATTAACACCATCTAAATATTCATTACTTAATCTATTACCAAGTAGCATCCAACTCTTATCCATCATGTATATAACGATTTCACTGAGATTAAACAATAGAGAATATTTAATTAGTAATTCTTAAAATAATTAAACTGCATACCATGTTAACTAAAACAAAGAATATAAGTTATGACAGTCTATTAGAACCATTAGAACCCATCAATGGCCCCAAGAATCCCTAAAAAAAACTAATGCAGTTGACAACTTACAACTAACACACACGAACAAATAGATTACCATTCATGATAATTTAGCTCAAAAGTAGAGAATTCAGAAAATATTAATAAATAGATTACCATTCTAATGGTTTGATGGATTAGTGCTGAACATCAGAGAATTCATTGCAAAAATAGATAATTCATTGCAAAAATAAAGTTCATTGAGCTTCAACATTACAACAGGGACGATCAGACCAAATGTTCAACTATATATATTTTACAAATAGTCTCCTCTGCATATCGGCTCGTGTTCTTTGTTCAAGTTTGGAAGTCGTAAGGATTTTGTGTTCTTTGTTTAAGTTTGGAAGTCGGGTTATCAATTGCTATGTTGCCCGTATATATCGGCTTGTATTCTTCGATTGCTCGATATTTGTGAATTCGAGTCTTGGTATTTGTGAAATGGGATTTTGATATATGTGGGTATATCATATGTCGTCAAATTACCGCACTTCAAATATGAAGTCAAATGCTGATTTTCCATCACTAGAGCTCATCTGGTTTTCCATATGAAGCTTTTAGGGTCTGGTTTTTCGTAAATTTTTCCCTGGTGGTTAGAGATATATTGTTACAATTGTTTTTTTCATTTTAACTCCTAAATGTTTAATGCTGTGATAAAAAGTTAAATAAAACTTCAAGCTTGCTATCAATGATTCTCCAATATAATATGTTTTCACTCTCTGTTTTTAGACTGTGTGATTTAAGAATTCGATGCGTTAAATCATCACAAAATTGGAAGAAAAGTGATTAATGGATTAATTACTACTACATTTTGTGAATTATTATCAAGAGACAATGAAGATGCTCTAATTTCCATCTACTAAACTAGTTGTTTTTTTTCTTAACAGCCAATAAGTATTGTACACAATTTTGTGAATTATTATCACGTCAATGTTTCGAATGAGAGCTTCATTCTAATGGTTTGATGGATTAATCTTTGAACATCGAGAATTCATTGCGTAAATAAAGTTCATTGAATTAGATGGATGGAGAAATGGACTACAAAACCGAGAAAGATTGAACAACTCCTAAACTAACAAGGACATGTACCGAATAAAACTAGTCCCAAAAGTGATGGGATCGGTATTTGCCGGCTTTCGATTTCGTTTAAGTTAAAAGCGAAATTACGTCTATATGTACCATGACATAAACAAAGATTAATCAAATATAATTCCAACTTCAGGTTTTAAGTATAATCAACCGATTGACCCGATTAGAAGAAAGAAATCCAATCACCAAAACGATTGATCTCATTAGAAGAAAGAAATCCAATCTTCAAATACACCCAATGGTTCAATTCATGTTATCCCTTAATGGTATAATTCAATTTATTTGTTACGGGATTTAAGTGCCAAACATGGATAGATGACAATACAAGATACAAAATTTGGAAAGCCAACCTTAATTGGGTGCTGGGCTGGGACTGAGAATTCTTGCTTCCTTCTTCTGGTTATGGGCCTTCTGGTGAGAATAGAGACGTAGATGGAAGATAGATGAAGGCGGGAGGCAGGGAGGCGAGAGGGAGGAAGCGGGAGGAAGGGAGGTAGCAGCAGAAAGGAGATGGAGGAAGATAGATGAAGGCGGGAGGCAGGCACATGATGAAATTCTGATTACGGGTGGCAATGATTTTGTTTTCATGTTGTTAATTTAATAGGTTGGGTTGGGTTGGATTTGGGGCTTAATGTGCTATCCACAAACCAACCCGTTAGTTTTTTATTTTATTTTAATTTTCCAACTAAAAAATCTATAATACTATAATTAGAAAATATGAATTGATTTGAAAAATTATAAGTCTGAAATTTTTTTAATTTTTATTTTGGACTGTGGTTATATTCAAATTGGAGAATAGCTTCAATTTATAAATTATAGCTAATATTTTGAAATAATAAATTAATTTAAGTTAAATTTTTGTTCTCGTATAATTCAAAAGAACAACTATAATTTGAAAATAAGATGATGCTAATTATTTTGATTCAAGACATTATAGTTAAATTAGTGAAGATATAAATTTTATAGGTTAATCTCCTTACTTGTTCATAGTAACATTAGGGGTAGGCATGGTTCGATTCGAAAGATATATAAACCGAACGGAGTAGCAATGACTATATTTAAAATGGAACCTTTAGTTCAATCTCTAAGAAAGGGATCGATATGGAAGTGAAGATATCGACTCTAGTTCCGATTCGATCTAAGTTAGTTATTTAAATTCGAGTTTTGAAATTCATGAACCCATGCAACGCGGGTGCCCAAATATGAAATTATTAATAAAAGGTTTATTCAATCCAATTCGGTACACTTACAAAAATTAAGATCTTTTTGTTTGATTTTATAAATAACAACTATTCATCTGCATATCCTTCATGAATACTAAGAGATCTATTCCAATAAGGCCGGCAAGACAAAATGGGCCGATCAGCGGCTTTCTTTATATTGCTTACCATTAGTCTGTCTAGCGCCTTTCGGTTGGGATCCACCTCGGGGGTTAGACCTCTTGGGTTATTTTTCTAGTCTAGAAATGGGCGGATGTCCGCCTACCTACGAACTATGGATCCTTAGATTCCCAATCGAGTAGCCATCCTGTGTCCCTTGACAAACCGTAGAGGCAGACGACCACGGTCCCGACCTTACCAAAGACCGGAGGTGTACTAATCAATGAACCCCTCATCAAAAATCAATGATTACGGACATTATTATAAGATAATAAAAAAGAGATGACTATGACTTTTACGTGAGAAAAATTCTATCATAAAGCGGGTGTCAATTGAGACCCATTCTTCTAGATCTGCGCAGAATCCGATTTCGTGTACAAAGCCTCTTGAAGAAAGACGTCAAGGAAGAATACGAGTTGAGACTATAGTTCACTAGCAAAATTCCCTCGGAGCCCAACTCAGCTGGAGAGGCATAGCATGAAATGAGAAGTGCTAATTCGGTCTAGATAGACTTCATAATGTCATTTAAAATGAAAATAAGATGCATTTTTCTTGTCCTTTGACCAATCCTTTTCCGTGTAATCCTTTTCCAAATTCGAGACATGATAATCAAGTCAAGGACTGAAAACATGGTCCTCGTCCCCGCCACAACCCTGAAACATTTCCATCCCTAACCCAGAATAGTAGGGGTAAATGGAATTTGAATTGTGCTCAATAAAAATATCCAATATTTATTAGACTATTGATGTTTATATGAATTGAACTCGACATAAATGTCATAAATGATCAATTCTTGATTTTTATGTTCATTCCTTCTTATTTATATTTTTATATCAAATAATGTTAGATATACACAATAATGATAGCACATGTATGTTCAATCTAATCATAATGTTTTATTTTCTTTTCATTGTTAATCTTAAAATTCAAAGTTCAACTTTTCAAAAAACCAGAACTTAAAAAATATGTATATTTGTGTGTGTGACATACTGTTGTTTGTGTGATTTTATCCGTGTCTATTTTTCTGTGGATAGAGGGCTGATATCCTGAAATTCCATGAAAAATCAATCGATTTCGAAATTGAATAATAAACTCCCATAATTTTTCGTAAGAATGCCATCAATTAATTATGCATCAAAGGTGCTTAGTGCTTGTTTTCGTGTCACAATTTATTCCAGCGACTTATCATAAATTATACTAATTTCAATCAGATTCAGTGCTTGACCGCAATTGGTGGGTCAAAGGCATTTTCTTCCAGCAAATAAGTCAGCAATCTCTAGTTACGGGTTTCGTCACAAAAGCAACATTTATCGGTTTGCACCAAATTTTTAATTTCTAATACTATGTTATTATCTTGTTATATATATATATACACACACTTAAAACCAAGGAAATATATTCATCTCTTCCGCCAAAGAAAAGAGGCGCCAAAAATACTCTCCATATTCATCTCAATCTCGTAAGGAAATATACTATAATTCTTCATCACAATCCTAAACCATAGAATCCTACCAATTTTACGTTGATTCTTTACGAATTTTTTTTTTTCTTTATTTCTTTTTGTTTATCAAATATTTTTAGATATACACATTGACGGCACATGTATGATCAATCTAATACTAATATTTGTTTTCTTTGTTAATCTTAAAATTCAAATTTTAAGTTTTAAAAAAATCAGAACTTAAAAATATATATATATATATATATATATATAAACACACACTTGTTGTTTGTGTGATTTTTTCTATGAGTCGAGGCACTTTCTTCAACAAATAAATTAGCAATCTCTAGTTACGGGTTTCGTCATTAAATTAACATTTGTCGGTTTGCACTAAATTTTAATTTTTAACACAATATAATATTATATGCTACGGTTAGTAAATAAATAAATAAATAAATAAACATATATATATATATATATATATATATATACACACACACACTCTCTCTCTCTCTCTCTCTCTCACACACACACACACACACACACAAAAACCAATTCACGTTTATTTACTCCTCCCGCCAAAGAAAAAAGCGCCAAAATTTCTTCCCAATTCATCTCCATCTCATAAGGAAATATACTCTAATTATTCATCACAATCTTATACCAAAAAATCCTACCAATTTTACATTCTATGATACCTAATTCTATAAATCAAACTACACGTCTCTATTTTCCTTTAACCGTGAATTGGGAGAATCAGCCAACTAGTTTTCTCAGCATCCTCAATTGCTCTGTTGCCCAGATCTTCTGTTCAAAGTGTGGAAGTCAGGTAAAGATATATGTATTGAATGATTACTTTAATTTTCTCCCATCTTTTGACCGAAATTATGAGAATGATGGGCTGAATTCACGTTGTTCCTATCATATGTGTGCATACTCTATTTGTTATTATATTTCAATTACCCATGGTTATATGATGATGATAATTATTTATTTGGTTAATTCTTTTTTTAATTAAGGGGTTGGGGAGCAGTTGTAGGGATGTGTTTGGGGAATTTCTTCTCAATATGGTGAAGTACTGATTTTGGTTTATATGTTCTGTTGGTGCTGGTTTTTATGCTGAATATGGATCTTAATTGTCTGTTTTTGCTGATGCTAGTTTTATCTTTGGAAATAATGATGATTTTTCTTTGTTTGAAATATATGTTCTAATCTTTGGTTTTATGTTGGAAATAATCCTCGATTTGAAGATGAAAATAGAAAGGTATTAGTTCCAGGCTAGATATTTCTTAGGTACAAAATGGAGTTGGGTTGTTTTGCAGTCTCTATTAAATGAAAGCCAATTCTTAACTGGTAGTCAGTTTAAGCACAGAAAAAAATATTCATTGTTCTTAGAAATCCCAGTAAATGTTAAACATTCACTCAATGTTGACCTTGAACATTTTGAGCTGTTAACTGTCAACATTTTGAGCTGTGTCAGGCTCTGCATTACTCGAGAAATTTGAACCAGCTTTGTTGAAATTCAAAACCACTCTAGCATTGTCACGACTACCAACTCATTCGGATATTTCTTTAGTCGTTAGGATAGAGTCCAATTCATTAAGTCTTTGGTAGTGTTGTCATCTACTTCTAGGAATAACCAGGCCCTTTGGACGCTTGGAAAAATTGGAGATGAGGCTTTAGACTTCTCTGGTAAAACAGAGACCATTTCTATTTGCCAAATTTCTATAAATAGCACCAACAGATACTGGTATAATTCAATGCTTTAACAATGAGGCATTCAAATTTGTACTCTGGCCACAGAATACAAAAATGCATATAATCCCATATTTTGCTTCTGATCTTCTTGGAAAAAATTGAAATCTTCTTGGAAAAAATTGAAATCTTCTTCTCTATTGTACATCCAATAAATATTCTGGGTTCTGCAATGATTTAACCATCTCGACTCCATGGTCACGTTTCTTTCATGCCCAAAAAAGACCTCATGTGCCCTAAAGCAGAATGCAAGAAGTCAAATGTCAAGAAGATGACTGCAATAAGATAGTTAAATTTTTGCCTCCAAAATTATTCAGTTCACTATAATCACTCTGTGCTCTATTTTCCCTATACTCTTAGTAATCAAAAAACCGAAGAGAGACTAAACTAAGCATATGAACTTTTAGCTGGCAAGGTTTCATCCTTTAGGCAAACTTGTAAGTTGTAACGTTCAATTCATTTACGTCAGGCCAATAGCTTGCATGTACCAACAAGTTTCACTTTGCGTTGATACAATTGATTTAATGGATATTCCAAATGTGTAGCGGAATACTTGTTTGCTTGTGGATTTTTAGGTCAAAATATGTAAATGTATTTTTTTTCTTTGCAGATAATGTCATCTCGAACAAGACCGGCAAGAAAAAGAGAGTTGTTGCCACATCGCATCGTAGGTGATCGCGAAGTTCCATCATCAAAGGCATCATGCAAGGGTTTGTTATCCCGACAACTCCTCAAGCTAAGATCTCTACTTCATTGTCCCAAACTACTAATGTTCGAGGTTCATACTCCATTACCTCCTCACCTCGCAAGTTCTGTCCCATTATCTTAACCTCGCAGACTCGGGCTCCATCTCAACATATGTCATCACATGAAACGACATTGGCTCACGAGATTACTCTCAATTCCATCGGTATTAATTTATCTACATATTTATGATATAAAATCAAGTTATTGTATACGGTTAATTGATACTATCTCATTTTTTATTTAAAGATTCTCATCCTTTGAGTATTTTATTTTATAGATCTTCATTCTTTGAAGAGGAAAGACGCGTGGCGGACAAGAGGTAAGGCAATCGATGATATCGTCATTGCGAGAAGGGAAAATATCATTAGAGATTTCTAAAAATTAGGAAGAGCTATTGGAAATCGGCAAGCACGTTTGGCTAGTGAATGTGGCTACATAGTTCGATCCTTTGCCCCACTCCAATACAAAGGTGGATCGACATAACGAAAGAAGAAAAATTAAATTATATGATCGAGTTTTGGTAAGTTCAAATCCATTTTTTTTAAAAATGATTTTGGTAAGTAGTTATTTGGTTCCTATGTTATTACAAATAATTTATTAATATAAATACTATTTTTGATTTTTTTTTCAAAGCCAAATTCAATCTTGATTTGTGAAGAGAATATGTCCTTAAATGTGTGGACGATACTTTTAGCGAGGAGATATCATGATTATTGTTGTAGACTCAAAGAAAAATACTTTAATGGAAAATCATTGGATGATCTGATAAAGAAGCGCCCAATTGATGTGACGCAAGAAGATTGGGATTTGGATATGTCAATATTGGTCTACTCACAATTTCGTGTAATTTTTATTAAATATATTATTATTTTATTTAATTTTATAATTATTAATTTCGGGTAATTTTGAACAATATATATATATATATATATATATATATATATATATATATATCAAAAATAATGAATATAGTTAAAAACAATAATAATAAAATTATAATAAGGGAGTTAATTAGAATGATATAATATTAATTGCAGGCACTATCTACGCGCAATTTGGCAAGCCACAATTGCATTAAATCTAATCATCGTGGTGGATCAAAGTCCTTTGTTGTACGTCTTGAAGAAAAGGTAATATTTTCCTGTTTAATTTTAAAAAAGTAAATATATTTATATAACATATTGTATATTATTTCAAGCAGAGAGCAATTACTAAAGACTATGCACAAGGAGAAATAGGCCTTTATTACGAGACTCATTACAGCGTGAACAAAGGGTGGGTAAATGATGAGGCACAAACAAGATATGTAAGTATATTAGCCATTTATTTTTCTTTATTGACATTTACACTATTTTTTGGTCTTAATATAGATTTCTCATTTTCTTTTGACCTATATATAGGAGAGAATGCTTGAGATTAAAGAGTAGCCTATTCCTGAGGGATCTCAAGCCCCCACTGAATTTGAGATCATGCAGGAGGTTTTAGGAAAATGTAGAGGTTACATTAGAGGACTTGGACATGGTCCAAAACCTATTGCAAGCCACTCTGTTGATTTGACATCTCCTGTTACTGAGTTAGTAGTTCTTCGCGAGCAAATAGAGAAGCAGGAGCAAGAATTAGTAGATATGCGTACTAGACTATCTCAATTTGAGTCACTAATACAGAAGATCGTATCGGCTCAAGAGGGCATGTCTTCACAACCACCTGGAGAAGCAACAATCTTCAACATGCCACCGCCTACTGACCACATATAGGTGTCACAAATTTGCTTAACGTATTGAGACAATTATTTTCCATTTTATAGATTGATAGATTCTAGTTAGACATTTACCACGTACACCTAGAGAGCCAAACATGGAATGAGATTTAACTTTTTATAGTAGCAATATTTGGATGTTTCTCGAGTTAAATACATGAATACTATCTTGAAGCACTACTGGTAGGTGGTCCAACTGGATTACATGATAAATCTTTTGGTTTTTTGTTTATTCTCGTAGTTTTGTTTTGTTTTGCTAAAGGACTAGCAAAATGTTTAGTTTGAGGATAAGTGTAAAAGTTATACTTATTTGTATCCATAATCTTACAAATTGGTAACAACTTTGGGTAAAATACCATTGATTTCACTTATTTTCATGTCTTAGGAAATACCTCAAACTTAGAAACCATATTGACATAGAAAATATTCATAATAACAAGACGAAAAATTGTTAAACATTCAATCTACATCCTAATGCTGGTTTTGTATCTTTGGAAATAATCTTGATTTGAAGATGAAAAATAGGAGGGTATCGATTCGAAGCTAGTTCTGTAAGTTGTTTTGCCATAGATACTTTACATCCCCTATTGTCTTTGCCATCTCATATCTTGTCCTGTATTCGACTTTGTTCAAATACAAAACCAAACAACAGCAAGCTCTATTTTCCTTATGAAGATACTCACATATGACATAAGAATAAAAGAAGCTCGCTTGCCCTAATGACCCGAGAATAACAAAAAGTTGTTTGTTGTTATCTCCTAACATGAATAGGATTAAGTACATGTGAGAATAAAACAAATGCTCCACAAATGAGTGTGGAGAACTACTTAACTCTTGTATAATCCACTAATTTATGCCTTATTGTTAAGTAAATGTGGTACAGAATTCTCTGAATCTCATAGCTGATTACGTTGACTTAGGATGATGCCAAGGTTGTGGTAATTTACCAAAGGCTTGCTGCCCACTATCCACACAATAATCAAACTAGAATTAAAAGCACTGATTAAATGGATTCCTGAAGTTGAGAGATACAGCTCAATTCTAGCTGATTATCTAATTATGGTAGAGAGTGTAGTGCTTAGCTCCCTTAAATAAAAATCTGCTACTTAAGCACTTTGTTAAAACAAAACCATAACAATATAAAATTGATTAGACAATTGATGAATATGAGGCTGTTTTAGTTGTGATTGCGAAGCCCTCTATTGGACAGTTCTCTGTGATTGATTTCCGGTGCATATTCTGTTTGAGATCTTCTGTCATTGGTGACATAATTTTTGCTACTATAGATTGATGTTCAGTGCATATTCTGTCCAAGATCTTTCATATTGCAAATGTAATTTCTCCTATTGTATTTGCTTTGATACAGCAAATAGCAAATGGAACAAATGTTTCAAATCTTGTGCTCTGGTCCTCCCATAACAATATGGAATTTTGGTATCCAGATATTTAAATAAAAAATAAAGAATCTATGTGATGGTCGTGCGTGCAGGATGTGTTTGCTTTGAGGTTGTGAATCTATGTTATGGTCCTACAGAAGTCTTAAATAATTTTGGTATGATCTTGGACTTTTTCTTTGAATTATATCTATGAAGTTGCTGGTTGACTATATGCATTCTGGAGGGTCGACGCTGGATTCCATTATATTTGGCTGATTCATAGATATTATTGTTCTAAGGGACATCAGTTGATTTTCGAATCATGTGATTGAATTTGAGGTTGCCGTGATGTCAAATTTTAATTAACTCGCAAGTGTACGAATCTAGTGGAATATAGATAAGTAAAAACGAGGTCGATCCCACAGAGACTGCTATGAGGAATGTGTAATTTAATCCAAGTTAACAGTTATTCTAGGCTAGTTGAGTTCAAAAGTTTTGTTGAAAGAAATAGTTAACCGAAAGATTAATTAAATAAGCTAATAAATGAATTGAGAATTCAAGTTGTGTAAAAACACCAAGGTTTTGAGAATCCACCATTGTCTAATTTAGCAATTATCCAATCATTCATTAATTCAGAGAAAAACACATACGACAATACGAATTCAATCTATTGTCGACCCTACGATTTATCGGTTAAGTCCGTAAGAAGAAGATAAAAAATAAACCCCTTAGGCTTCAAATATAAACCACTTAAGCGTTTTCAGTATCAAGCTCAATTGAAAGAAAACAAAGAATCAAAGAAGTTCTAAGCATTCTATGTATCCCAATTCGAATAGAAGATGATTTAAAAATCAAAAGCAATTAATAGATCATATTATATCACCAAGCATGGATTAATTAAATCAACGTCTAACTATCAAAAATACATGATATTTAAGATGAAAGAAATCATATTTAATTAATCTAATTAAGAACAAGCCATGAACGTTAAAGCTCTTAATAAGGAATTAAGCGAATAACGGAATAATCACTTAATTAAAACAAGGTTTCATCGTCTACCTTGGATAAAAGAAAACTAGAAGAACATGATTAAACTAGAAAAACAATAATTGATAAAACCCGGCATGGATTGAAGGAGAAGAAATCTTCGAAGAAGTCTTGATAGTCGAGGAGTCTTGTTCTCTTGATCTCTTCCGTCTTCTCTTCCGTCTTTTCTTGATTTGCTCTCCAAAAAATCCAACCCGTGTTATGAGAATGTATCTCATATTTATACTACTCTTATTGTCCCACAAAATATCCCAAGAAAACCTAAAAACTCGTTCAAAACGTTTCCAAGTTGAATTGGGATTCAAAAAAGGAAAGAAAATAAAACGAAAAATCCGCAGCCGAGTTTGGCCTGGGCGATCACCCAGGCAGCCATGTTTGCTCTCTGCTTCTTGCATTGGTTGCTGGGCGCTCGCCAAAGATTAAGCGAGCGATCGCCTTGACTTGGTTGCTTTTAAGTTTGCAACTTGGTCCTTCTTGTTTCAACGGTCACCGATTTGGTCCTTCCACTTTAAGTCTTGATCATTTCAGTCCTCCATCTTTTCATGACATCAACTTTGGTCCTTCAACTTTACATCATCGCCAGTTTAGTCCCTCAACTTTGCATTCTCTCCAGTTTGGTCCCTCAACTTTGGGTTGAGTGCAATTGAGCCCTCGACCTTATGAGATATCTTCTAAGTTATTGCTCTTTTCACCCAATCTTCTCCAATTGTTCACCAACAAGTC
Organism: Forsythia suspensa; assembly: GCA_023638005.1. Classification (NCBI taxonomy): domain Eukaryota; kingdom Viridiplantae; phylum Streptophyta; class Magnoliopsida; order Lamiales; family Oleaceae; genus Forsythia; species Forsythia suspensa. The sequence continues at coordinate 10,937,991 of CM042671.1, forward strand.
CAAAAGCGCAATAGAATGATAATAAACCAGAGTGAGTAGAAAAGCACTTATACGAGGCATAAATGATTAATTCAAAGGCCAAAATGAGTGCATAAAACGCACTTATCATGCCGCATGTGCAGTTTAACAAGACAATTATTGATTAATATTGCCGCTAAGTTTTCCCAGAACAATCTTCTATGTAAAGCAATCGGAATCTCATTCGGTCATTGATTGAAATTAATTTGGGCGTCGTCAAGTTCAAATAGATTGAGTTAATCATTGAGCTATATGTCTGAGTTATACAAGGCACATTTTCAACGATACACTTATTTTGGACTAAATTAGTAGTAAGCTAGTAAAAATTGTTAAAATCAATACAATTAAAACTTAGTAGTAGCTATTAAAAGACTCGTTTGGACTAAATTAAGTTCAATTTATGAAGTTCGAATTTTTCACATAGGTTGTGATGTATTATGATTTTTGATTTGCTTTTCTACTTTAAACCACCTAAGATAAATAGTTTGGATGGAATACTCTTTCAAGTGAGGGTATATTTGGGTTGCTCATTAAGATTTATCGGCTACCCTTAAAACTAATATAAGCGGCTACCCTTAAAACTAATTTAAACATTATACTATTTTTCTAACTTATTAGTTCTTCAATGCCACTTATTTATGGTACCATTTTGAGATAATACATACTAGACAACAAGTTTTTCTACTTATGTCGATTAATGCATTGGGTATTGCTATAGTTGGGATTGCTTATCTTACTATGAACTATTTATAAAAAAAATTGACCGCTCTTCCCTCATCTTTGCATATCAAATTTAAATATTTTGAAATTTTACGATTCACACATTACACACAATAAAATAGTATAAAAATAAATTCATAATGGAAAAAAAAAAACACAATTGCATGTTTGTACATATTAATAATTTACTATGATTTGTTAATTACTTGAAATATTTATTTATGATCAATAGTATAATAGACTTGTGACAAATGTTGTTAATTACAAAGACTAATAGGCGACGAATGTGGATGTCACAATTTGTTTTCCACCATCGCTACAAACTAGAGCAATAACAAATATGTCGCAAATTTTTTCCTCTATCCTAGAATTTTTAGCAACAAATATTACTTGTCGCAAAAGGTATACCTATTGCATCATAAAAAACTTTGTTGCAAGAAATAAAAGTTTGTCGCTATAAGTTTCCCACCAAATATATTTTGGTGCCAAGCTTCTCATCATGTTTTGGGCGACAATCTTTATTACTTGTCGCAAGATTTCGACATTTTGCGACAACTTTTATGTTGCCTTATTTTTTTTTTAATACTTATTTTTCCACCAAAATTTTTGCGACAAACTTTAAAAAACGTGTCGCTAAATCACTTATTGCGACAAATTTATGCATGTCGCGAAATAGAGATTTTGTTGTAGTGATTGGTATGAGGCCCATTTTCATCATTACTTGCTTTTTCTCATATTTTGTTTGTCATCACAAGCCCAATAACGAAATGACCCAACAATTAAGCTTTCTATGCGAATGAATACTTAAGTGGCGCACCTTAGTTCCTTCCGAAATACCACAGAGACCCATATTGTTGACATGAAAAAACTTCTCCCTTTGAGCTTCTCTCATGCAAAAGTCTTGTAACAGATCATGGATCCCTTGACCTTTGATTTTGCCTATGGAGTTCTTCATGAACCAAAATAAGATTTCTATCAACAAGCTCCAACAAGTATTCCCATGCCACATCTTCCAAACTTTTAGATCTCACTTGGTTTTAGTAATCTCAAACAACCCATAACTTGACTAGTTGGGAAACACGAATATTAGAATCTTTTGGAAAAATTCCAATATAGAGGAAACACCCTTTCAAGTGATGAGGCAAATGCTTATAACTTAAAGTTAGTATCTTTGAGCGATTTTCATCATTTGAAGCTATTACCGAACTTATATTTTCTCCAATACATGTCCAAAAGAATGTTGTGTCTTTGTGGCCTTTGAGAGAAGCCCCGCAATCACAACAATTGCAGTGGAAGTCCTTGACAATTTTGGACAATCGTCTTCCCGATTTGCTTGATTGAGTTGGGCAACCATCTTTTCCAAACACATTCTCTCAAAATAAATTCCAACTTTCACTCTCATTTAGAAAACGATGTGATGAGGAGTAGAACAAGAGTTTGCATAACCACCTACATTCTCTAGCCTAGTAGTCACCATGATTCGACTCCCATTCTTGTCATTTGGAAATGATCGCTTCACCTTATCCCAAACCTTTGTATCCCACATATCATCGAGTACAATGAGATACCTCTTCAACTTTAGAGTCTTGTACAAATATTCGCTAATTGTTCAAAGCTTTTTCACGCACCTCGTCAATGGGTTTTTTTCATGGAATCTAGAAGGCCTAGAAGTAATTCTCGCTCATTATAGTCTTGAGATCATCACCCAAGCACGAATGTGAAAATGATACACACCTAATCCATCG